>OX402047.1:4655000-5855000 GCA_947859365.1 Archips crataeganus | reverse complement strand
GAATAGAGGAGGGGGAGAGGTATTGGGCCCCCGGCGCTCTCACTGACCGTACGAAACGCAGCAGGAGTACTGCTGCTTCACGCCGGTGTTCTGTGAGAGGGTGGTACTGCCCCGGACGAGCCGGCCCATTCGTGATGCAGCGGCTAGCTACAGCATGGCTCTACCACTACCAAAATATCTTTAAGTATCGTACTTGTGCGGAAGTCTGTATCTCCGTTACCGCCGCTGCCGCCAAATCAGAATCCGTGCCAAGAAAACTACCAAGTGTTCAATTGAATTGGAGCCCGGCAACACATGGTGCAGGATACAGCGCAGAAAGTTGCGATGCAATGGTATGAATTTTAAATTTATTTAAGCTATTTTCTACTTACATTGTTTTCTAAATTTAACACGAATAGCGAATGTTTGTGGACTGATTTTCCTTTTATTCGCATTTGAGATAATTGTGTTTATAAAATTGGGTTAGGAACAGAAAGAAAAAATATCCGTAAGAAGCAACCGTAGCGACGACTACGCCATAGGTATTATGAGTATCTAGCGCGCTGATTATGTAAATAGTGTTCGAAGTGTCATCCATCACGGTCGCTGCAACGTGTCGTGAAAGTCTCAGGTGCATTAATAACTCTTCATGATGATCCTCATACCGGCTAACAACTACCTATAAGTAACTGAAAGTAAAAGTTCAAGTATCTTTCTGCGATCTATCGTGATAGGTGGCCACTAAAATATTTTTTTTTAAAAGCACACGCCCCTTTTATTTCCAGCCAGCCTGGCTCGGAAGTTCGGTCAGGGCCGACACGCTAATAGCCATAGACAATCAGTCACTCGAGAGGGAAGTGCATCCTTGTCAACTGACAGCTGTTTGACAGGCGGCCATCTTGCAACATGCGTACCAATAACCCATTTATGAAATAAACATGTTTTTTTTAATGTTAAAATATCTTTTAGCTGCACGAGTGCAAAAGAAAATAACGTTAGAATACGAAAGAAAAAAAGTAGAAAGGGCGTCATTCTTCGTAACTGGCACATTTTTAACATTACAACAATGTCATATGTAAATTTATAGTTCCATTTTCCAGCGTAGAAAACGTATATATGTCATATTATATGTCATTGCTCTATCTAAGTTTGAAGTTAAATTATTGCGACCAAATAGCGTAGTGATTAAGTTACCGTGATTATGAAGTTAGATGTCGCGGGTTCGGTTACGATAGGGGACAAATATTTATATTTGCAAACGAATATTTGAACTTAATATTTTGGATGTTATACACCTCCAAATACCACGAAGCCCCCAAACACATAAATCGAGCCACCTAATTCTAAATAATAGATTGATTCAGACTCAGAGGTCCACCTACGCTTGCCACGTTGGTAACGAGGCAGAAAATAAGAAAGATATCTTTTATTGTCACCAAAAATAAACATTATAAACATACCTACGCCAAAGCAATAAAATAGTAAGGTAAACGGTTCAAAGGTTCCACTTTTAAACTGATAGAAATAATGTTTTAACTTCGAAAAAGTTTTACACGGTTATTGCTGGCAGCTTTCCCAAAATTATGGTGTGCCGTGGTTCGAAATTCGAAATTGAAATGAAGAGAAAACTGAGTTTCGTTATTTGTTTTTAAATGTCTTTTCTTGAAATTAAAAGTCTGTAAAAATAACCAAGATTATCGATTTTTTGGCTCCAGATTTTCATATAGGTCAGCAGAGTCAGATTGGAAATAGAATTAGGGGACAAAAATGTAATTTGGGCCCTCTTGCGTAGCGGTATCCAATTCGAAAGGGGAATTTCGTTATGTTCATGACGTGACAAAAAATGTCTGGTATTTGGTAGCAGTATGTTTTACATTCGCTTTGAATTCATGCTGAACTTTGCAGTAGTCAAGTACCTAAATAGTTCTGTAACTTGCAAAATAAAATTACTAAAATAAAATTCAGTAGGTTAGGTACTCGTAAGTATCCAAATAAAATATCTATTCCAAAAGTAAAAATCAAACTAAAATACATCGTAATTTAATTCAATAAGAACAAACAAGCCGTATGACGCAGTTACGTAACTACGAGGACAAGGAAGCTTAATTTGAAAGAATCCAAACAAAACCAATGGGACGCAAACTGCGCAGTGGCGCCACGTGACTCCATTCATGGCTGCCCTACATCGGGGTTCCCACAGGGCTACGGTCGCCACACGTTCAAATTTATCGTGGACAATTTTAAAGCATACTCATATTCTGCAAAGAGCTCTTTGACATGTCTGTTTTTTACACTACCAGCGCTTTCGCAAAGACTGTCATTGGCAGCAAGAAACTTGACAAAAAGTAATTTTTACCAAACAAAAATTTTATTACAATTCACTTAACTATTAATACAAGCAAGAAAAAGTAAATTAATAATATGTAACAGACAAAACATAGTGATTTAATAAAAACTGAAGTTGTATCGATCGATTCAAGTGGCTACCCAACACGCAATAAAAGATACATTTCTGGGAAAGACGTGTGAATAGACAGATAAAACATGGTAATAGCGGACCCTGACGAAACGCAACCTTAAAACCTAAGTGTTGAACGAACAATGACTGACATCTCTGTCTTAAGCTCTCGTCGTGTTCCGGCCTCTTGCCTATAGAAGTCATTCTGGAGGACGGATCTGAGCAGTTGTGCAGCGCGTGCGTACCGGTTATAGTGCCCTATATTTGTGGTATGGTTTGCACTGCTTGGGGGCGCTCGCAACACCGCGCTCAACTGCTTTTTCCTGCTTGTACCCCTAAATTCAAGTCTAGGCTGAATGAGCATTTACTAGGCAAGCGTGCTCCATAGTAGGCCTCATCTTCGCTTTCCATTAGGCGTGATTGTGGTCAAACTCAAGCCTATATTGTATAAAAAAAAAATAGTGATGACGCCGTGGAGCTTAGGGAGTAGCCACCAAGGGCGACGATTCCACCAACTATCAGTTGAACGTTTCCTACCATTTTGTATAAAAAAGCTAAAATGAGCAAAGCGGAGATAATCTTCTTGGCTTGGGCCGATTTCGCGTCGATAGATGTGGGGAGCGTTTAGGGAGCGCTTTGCCCAGCAGTAATAAAAAAAATGCGTTCAAAGTATGGTAACCCTATTCATTGAGATCAGCGTCTTATTTATCGCGGACAGAAGCTGTGATTTTAAGATCCAATGATGTCCCACTCAAGCCAGTTAATGGCTTGACAGTCATCAGTCACGGGAACGGTATGATCAAATAATTTATTTGCTCTTGCGCTCGTTTTTGTTTTATTGTAATGAAGCTTATTTTTTAAGGGCTCTTTGGTGTACGGATTTCCGTGCTATACTTCAGAAGAGGTCGACCTTACACAATGAAGTTAAGATATATAAAATGCTACCGTTAAGTCGGGGTACTTTGACCCAATCTAGGGTAACTTTGGCTCAAATGAAAACGACATCCTATAATTTTTCCAGGGTCTCGAACTATCTGTATACCTAACTGCATCTAAATTGGTGCAACGGTTTAAGGATGAAAAGGTGACAGACAGACAGACACGCTTTCGAATTTATAATATTAGTATGGATAAAAGGTAATGCTACCTATCTCATCAACTCAACTGGAAATAGGTCAATTATAATTGACTTCCAAGGTTAATTACATTGTAACTACTAATAACGCTAATTAAAACGTGTTCAAAAATGCACAGAAACGCTATTCCCCATTTGTTATCTCAAAATAAATAATAAAGTTCCATTACCTGTGGATCGGACAAGTTTACTTTTTAAAAATTTAAAAAGCTTTTGAGCTTCGCATCCCCACGTTCCATTTAATTTTTACAACAACACGCGTTTGTAGGTTATCTGAGCTTTTGTTATCTAAACATCACTAAATAATATTTTCCCGACAGCAGTCGGATAAAAAACTGTAAAATTGTGTTTCAACTACCTGGTCCGTACCTACCTATAGTGAGGCGGAGTAGGAGTATCCATATTTTACGAGAAACAAAAGACGGTTTCCGCACGTCTCTTTGTTCTATTTTGATCGGTGTCACCTATGCTCCACTGCGCTATATCCAGTTGCGACTGAAAAAGTTGGAAATACGATGCAGATGCTCGCTACATTTTTAACCTACTTTAAAAATTAAGTTCTCAGTTCAGTTTTGTTTTTTATCTTTGTGACTCCACAATTCCTTCATTTATGAACCGATTCGTTTGAAAGGGGATCGCGTTTGGTAAGTTACCTACCTTTTGAATTTGAAGAAAAAATACCACCCTTATCCACTCATGCTTAGTGAAACCACGGTTGCCATTAATTAATTAATTAATTTTTCTCAAACATGCTATGAAATATTGACGTTATGTTCCTTAAAATACGCCACGAACTGTCACGTTGCAGGTGCGGCTAGACGAGAGGTCAATAATGGAATTTCATACAACATTGCTGGCCAAGGCCAGCAAAGTGATCGTCTATTGTTTTATGTGACACAGCACCATGACGTTTAATAATAGGTCGACGTGGTCGACGTGGATGGATGGATAGACGGACGGATGGACGGACGGACGGACGGACGGACGGAGGGATGGATGGATGTTGATGGATGGATGGATGTTGATGGATGTTGATGGATGTTGATGGATGTTGGTTGATGGTTGTTGATGAATGTTGATGGATGTTGATGGATGTTGGTTGATGGATGTTGATGTATGTTGATGGATGTTGATGGATGTTGTTGGATGTTGATGGATGTTGATGGATGTTGATGGTTGTTGATGGATGTTGATGGATGGATGGATGGATGGATGTTGATGGATGTTCTTGTTCATGGATGTTGACGGATGTTGATGGATGTTGATGGATGTTGATGATGTTGTTGGTGATGGTGATGGTGATGGTGATGGTGATGATGATGGCGGTGATGATGGTGGTGATGATGATGATGCATGTTTGAGAAAAACTCTATACAAGCCTTGGCCACGAACAGGGATTGCCGGCCTCGTATCTCTAGATGGCCTCGTTAACACTCGGCCATCTATAACTACTCGGCCGGCAATCCCCTATTTCGCGGCCGCTGCAGTAATGTACTATAAATCCAATATATTACTTAGCACCCCAGCGCTGATTTTCAGCCAGTACCGTTGGTGACACCCGGATCGCTGTTTATACTATAGATAAATAAAACTGCACACTATACCTTGACAAGCTCGTGCGCGGCGCTCGGCGGAACCCTGTCGCAGGGAGCCTCTGCTAATAATAAGTAGTAATTTTAATAAGTGCGGCAAACGCTGACTGCGACAGAGTTCCGCGGAGGGTCGCGCACGAGCTTGTCGGACCATAATAGCTAATGTTTATTTGTTTTAAAGCAGCTAAGAATCTAATTTTGCAGTTAGTTGAAAATTAATCTGGTTTTTAGGGCTAAAATAAAGTGTTTTTAAAGAGCCACGCCTTTGATTTATTGTTTTATGATGTCATCATCTAAGGGGTTGGATGTATATCGTCCGTGAAATGGTGAATGGTGATGTCACCGATACGTAAAGATGAAATAATACGAAGATAAAATCATGGGTATATTTTGTTTTAGATTATTTTATTTCAAACTAAATACAAACTGAAATATAGATGCACAGAAAAAACCCCAGAAAAAAGACCAATGCTGGGAATCGAACCCAGGTCCTCAGCGTTCCGTGCTGCGTGCTTACCCCTACACCATCACTGGTCTACCAGACCACTGGTAGACTACTGGTAGACCAGTGATGGTGTAGGGGTAAGCACGCAGCACGGAACGCTGAGGACCTGGGTTCGATTCCCAGCATTGGTCTTTTTTCTGGGGTTTTTTCTGTGCATCTATATTTCAGTTTGTATTTAGTTTGAAATATATGGTTTCACGGGATGACCGCAAAAGTAATAAAAAATGAAGTTGAAGAAAATAAAAAAATTAATAGAAAAAGATACTTCATACTTAACTTGTTAGATTATTTTATTGGTGTTACGACAGTTTACACCGTCATATCCGGTTTTTTATTACTTTGGCTAAAATAGAGTTTACACTATCGTTGACGTTACTTGCAATCAGATTACAAAACGTTACTAAACGAGTTACTTACATCGTTTATGATTATGAATGATACAAATATTGTTTACTTGTACGTATGTTATCTAAGTGAATTTCTACCGATCTCTCCAACGGAGGATAAGGCAACTCGAAATCAATTTTCACATTTTCTCAATTTACTCGAAATGTCAAAAAGTGAGTTACCGCCTTTTGCCTTCTGAGGTCAGCATAGCAATTTTCGATTCGAGAGATTTTTTACTGGTTTTGTACTTAACTGTGCTGAGCCTAACATAATCACTTTCTCATTTTCCCATATCCCACGTCCTACGATAAATCAACGTGCAGTAATTACGCGCACTTAATTATAACAGTGCGCGGGCGGCCCCAATTGTCATTTCCTGGGATAATTGGAATCACGCATTAAGTCAACGAATCATACAATGCGTCTTTGCACAGCATCGGTGGTAAACAGGCGTGTTTTACTGGCATATATTTTGTACCAAAAATATATACTTTTTATCATGAAAAATAATGAATAAATACTGTACCTTGGACACCCTGACGTTCCTAGATGAAATTAGTGTGATTTTTTCCGTTGTGACACGAAATGTACCCATAAAATTGTATGGAAACTTTTTTCAGTCAATGCTTTTGTATTCTTTATAACTTTTGTCTACACTCGTAAATTATCTTATGTTCTAGTTTCATTGATTGTTTAGAAAATTGGTGATTAAGAAATAATATTTTCTAACAGAAAAACCGTAGAAATTAAAACAATATTGGAAAGTAACGTTAACGAAATTGATGTTATGATGATTGTTAGTATATTATTATCCTAGCCTGGAGTTACCACATGAAATATTTAAAAGACCCGAGGTAAGGCCTGATTTCCTGCAAAAAATCATATGAATTTGTAGCAATGTTATTAATCTTTAAATCATATTTTATTTTATAGGATCTCGATTCTCCGGGGTCAGGCTCACGCAGAAGCTTTAAAGTTCTTTTTACTTAAGTATTATTATTTTATACCTGTATAAAGATAATTGTTGTCTGCCTTGTACATTTTTACTTAAAATAATCTTAAAATTGCTCTATTTCATTGGAAATTTTGAAAATCTTGAAATTCAGCCGTAGTCCTTAAAAGAGTCTTAAAATCCTGAATTTTCAGGACTAATCCTTAGATATATATGTATGGTAACACTACCGTAGCCCCAGTAGCTACGTGAACGCCTAGGGTTAGCAATAGCAATAAATCGTAGCCTCATGTAGATTGTGTCGCAAACCGCCTAGGGCGTCGTGGCGCGATACTTACTGCCTAGATTGCATACGGGGGCTATTACGTAATTCGAAGCATGCCATCCCTTTCACACGTGAATTTAATAGTATAAGCGTGAGCGCGAGAAGAAGTTCGACAGTCGAATTTCGTAGTATAACGTTTGGGTATTAAACGAGATGAGTTTTGTATCCGTTACATAAGTGCGTTGGATCTAGAACGTGAGATGAATGAAATTAGTGTAGCACTTAACGCCTGAGAACCTATTTATGAACAAACATTTACTTTATGATAAAGCTCAATCAGATAAAAGAGATTCTTCGGAAATGATTTACAAATTTTGAAATCACAACTTACATGACGAATGTTGCAAGTAAAAAAAAAGCAAGCTAAAAGCTAGTATAAACGAAGAATAAGAACATTGTTCTACCTGCAAATAAATCAGATAAGAATAAATAATATTAAATGTAGTAAAAAATAATAAAATAATACTGCTAATTTGTTTATATTTGTTTTTCTTTATTTTTTCTTTCATCTTAGCGCATAACTCTTACAGTAAGATGGAAGAGCGAGGCTTCCTGACACAGGTACATTATACCTAATAGGAAGACTAGACCATTTATGTACTAACCACCTAAGTTGGAATGAAATAAATAATTTGATAATATGATTTGATTTGACAATTACAGTTCTTCGTGTTTGGTAGAACCTTGTGCAAGATCTGTTCAGATCGCTACCACCATCTTATTTGCAAATCCTGCAAGCAGCACTCCTTGAATTGCAGTTGTTTGGTTACTGCCACATAAAGAATTCTATCTAAGCCTTCTAAGCTGGCAACTCGTCTGCAATTTGTTGGTATTGCGTGTGTCGACGCTCACTTACCATCAGCTCCATTTGCTAGTTAGCCGCCCTATTTCCCAAAGTCGTTTCTGCGGATTATTAGTACCATTTGAGTAGTTGAGGCGTGTAAAGGAGAAACACATTGCCTTATTATTTTGGTCATAAATAGTGGCAACCTTCATTTCCGCGGATTAACAGGGTCGACACGGACAAGGGACGGTGTCGGTTTAGCGGAACAGCTAGTTGAATTATATCGTCCTCGAGCGGTGGTCGAGCAACGCCGCGTTTTGGGGCAGATTAGGCAAATGACCGAAAATAACGATATCCTCATCATCGAAGTCGGTTGCACCATTCGCAAGTTACAGTGGAAAAAGTAACTTACATAATTTCTTACAAACATAATTACGTGAACCCTTAAAACAACATTATTTTTTTCCTGGAATCATGAAATCCGTGTAAGAACTAAAGTCACCATGCTCGAAGATAGTCAGACTCAAGTGGCAGTGGGCAGGGTTTATCGCCCTTAGAACTGATGGCCGATGTGGCTATAAGGGTCTCGAATGGCGTCCACCGGTCAGACCAGAAGATGCAGTGCCACCAACAAGATAGAACGACTAACTGGTTAAGTTGCGGGAACGCGTTGGATGCTGATGGCACAGGATCGGTCTGTTTTTTTTGAACACGTTTGTGCTTTAAAAATCAAACCTAAAGCCAGGCATTCACTAGTCGACAAATTTTTCGCGACACGTGTGACCAGTGACGTAGGTCGAAGAAGCGCAACGTTGGCGATCTTCGCTCGACATAATATGCCCATGTAAATGTCGCCAGACATGTCGAGCGAAGTTCGATAACGATCCGCCACTTCGCTCGAAGCCGCTGGCGACATTTGTCCCCAAGTAAATAAATAAATACAGAAATAAATATTACGGGACAATCTTACACAAATCGACCTAACTAGTCCCAAACTAAGCAAAGCTTGTACTATGGGTACTAGACGACGATAAACATACTTATATAGATAAATAAATACTTAGATACATAGAAAACATCCATAACTCAGGAACAAATATTCGTGCTCATCACACAAATAAATACCCTTACCGGGATTCGAACCCAGGACCTCTTGCTTCGTAGGCAGGGTCACTACCAACTAGGCTAAGGCGGTCGTTAAGTGAATTCCTGTCTTAAAACATAATGGGTTTAAGTTCTCGATGTACTCCCAAGGTTCCTAAAGTTCAGTTTAGATCCGCAAGAAAAATGGTTAAGTTGCTTTGCATTGCGGCGCTTGATTGACCATCTCAAATCCGCTTGCTTTACGCCCGCGCAATATAATGTAAACTTTCACAAGTTTTCTTGCAAAAATAAACTAAGCTTACCATCAATCACATCCTTCCAATACAAATCTACATTATTCAGTTATCGCAAAAGTACAAAACGAAGCCTTGAGAAGTCTTTGGAATTACAGACTTCCCTTTCTGCGCCTGAACAAACACTTAAATGCCAATTGGATTTTAGCCCGACTCTTTTAGAATTCAGGCCATTCTCGGCAAACTTAAGACTTAGCGCTTCGAAATTCAAGTTATACCTAACTTCCATTTTCGTTCGCAATTTGATTGCCGTGCGCCAATTTAAAACTTTGTGTAGATTTCTGAAGGAATATCGTAATAAGATTCTACATACTCTCAAATTTGCCAAAAGCATTAAGACGAGCTAACAGCTAATGAGAGGAAATAGGTATTAGGGTCGTTTTCATAAAAATTGTACATAGTTAAGAGCTTAGTGAAAAAAATCACGATCACGTCCTTTGTGTAACGAAAGTTAGCCATAAGATATGGGTAAACTTTCGTTACACAAAGGAATTAATTAAGTTTTGTTTTAATTGAATCCCTTAATGGTGTATTTTTTTGAAAATAACTCATTAATTATAAAGACGTCGTAGCCTATTGGTTTGACCTATGGCCTCTCAAGCGGTGGCACATGGGTTCGAGTCTGGGCTCGCACCTCTGAGTTTTTAGGAATTTACGTGCGAATTACATTTGATACCATGAGCTTTATGAATATCGTACGTAAGGAAGACTGCACACTGCGAATAAATTAGCCATGCTAACTTTTTAAATATGTATTGAAATCTCAAAACCATTTCGAGAAACAAGCTTTCGGTACAGTTTCTGTATATCAGATTTTAAAAAAAGTCTTACATTATTAAGATATTCGTTGAAATGTTTTGACCTTCAAATGCCCTTTCTGTGAGTCATCAAACGAATAATGGATAATGATTCTTTTGCCTTATTTAAAAAAAAATCGACTGACGTCTGTCTAGTCTATATCAAACATAAACTCAAACTTGACATTGACGTGTCGTTTCGTTTTGTAGTTTATTTGTTATTTAAGCACAAAGAGTAAAACCATATACCTAATAAGGTTTAAGCAGCATTTTATTATAAAAGGACGGCTAATAACGAAAAAGCCGATTCTCGCAATTTGCCACAAGTGGACAATGTCATGATACTGGAGTTCATGACGAATTCTAGCAACCACAACATCGCTGAAATAAGAGGAGCTACTCAACGGTCAAGACTTTATTGTTAAACCATTGTGTACAAGTAATGTGTTTGTTTTAAATAGGCACATACATTTAAATGATCTTCACAACAAAACTGCAAATAGTTCTTGAAGTATTTTTGCTTCACTTCTCGACACCATTCCTCTCGCCGTCGTTCTGGGATTGGTACGAATAACAAATCCGGGTTATCCCTGCTGTTATTCGAACATAAAGGGGCGAAACACTCGTAGCCTTCCATTTCAAACAAGTTCAGTTAGTGATTTCAAATTTTTTTGAGGTTAGCCGTCGGCGGTGACGTTAACACCTTGATGTTGACTTTACCATAGACTTTACTGTATTTTTTTTGTGCAGGTAAAGACTACATTATCCATTATGCGTTTGATGACGTCACGTCAGCAATATATTAATATTTTTTTTTAATGTAGATAGGATTCATTAAAAACAAAAATACCGAAATTAGTTTCTTAAAATAGTCTATATTTATCAAATAAATTATAAAAACCATACAACAAAAATATGAAGCATGGCCAATTAAATGGTGTGTATGAAGTTCCCGATTCGCACTGGGCCTGCGTGGTAACTATAGCCCAAGCCCTTTCATTCCGGGAGGGATCTGTGCTTCGCAGTGGGACGTAATAAATTATAAGCTCGGTTGATGATGATAATGTTGAATCATCCGTGCTGGTACAGGCTGACGTACGGTGATGCTAATGATGATGATGACGATGACTAATTAAAAAAAAGGTTACTTCGTGAAAGGTAGCTCTATAGCTACTATTCAGAGTCTAGATATAACAATACTGAATAAGTCCGCGCCTAACATCCCTAAACGGCTACACTTCCAGTCTAACTTTTTTAACAAATATCCGCTTAATTTGATTTCATAACCTTCCCCGGTTATAACTGAATCATGTCGTGTTTACCCGGATCAAGCAAATATGACAGTATGTCCGGCTGTACCACTGGCAGAGGGCCAAACCGGTTATTATGTAAGTCTAATTAAGTTAGGTTTAGGTATTGATTCAAAATATGACATGATTTTTATGCTGTTTAATGGCAGACTGAAAACGGGGAGGATTATATGAGAGTGGGTTCTTAACGTCTTTTACGTCTGTAACTTACATGGAGCCTTTTATCTTGCTATTACTAGCATAAAAAACCGTAGTTGCGTAGTGGTTTGACGTATAGCTTCTCAAGCAGAGGGTCGTGGGTTCGAACCCGGGCTCGCACCTCTGAGTTTTTGGACTTTATGTGCGAAATTACATTTGAAGGAACACATACTGAGTAAACCTGTAGGTGTATACACCTGTGTAGAAATTAAAATTATAATAATACTAGCTGTTGCCGACGACTCTGTCTGCGAAGAATAGCGGTATAAAAATAGCCTACGACCTATTCTCAAACCTACCTGTTCTTCTTTGATTTATCTCTAAATTTTAATAAATAATCGTTAGCGTACTGTACTGTTTTTAAATATTGTGTATGATTTTTGTAAATGAATAAAGATTTTTACTTACTTACTTACTTTTACTTACTGTATAGAGAAAAAATATATAAAAATTAGTCAAGCCCTTTCGGAGGAGTTCGATTAGAAGACGTCATAATATTTATGCATGCTAAATTGCAGCTCAATCGGAATTCGGCAAGTGGGTCAAAAGCTTTCAAGATTTGACCCACTCATTATTAACAGGGCAAGTTGTATAAAAGCTTCTGAAATTACCGGAGACTCGACGACTTTAGTGCAACTCACTTTAATAAAACTGTAGAGTTAACAGCATAGTCTTTGTTATCATGAAGCGAATTGTAACTACTTTTGGACCTTCTGTTGGATGTCATAAAGGTGTGTGTTGTGCAAATTGCATACTTTATTTTATTTTATTTTATTTGTAAAGGGAAACACACAGCATATTACAAGCCAAGTAGTTAGCTTACAAAGTTAACACTTAAGCCACAATAGTTTCCACCAATAGTTCGAACAGTTTTGCTTGCTCGGGAAGAACAACGTCCGATCACTAGTCGGTTATCAAATTTCAATCAAGATGGACATAAAAACCATCATACAATAATAAAAAAAAACAAAGCCAAGTATATAAAAAAAAACTACTTATTGAATTTAGAAGACTAAACACAAAGCAGAACTAATAAAACAAATAACACACGGCAAGTACCTTAAATCTACAATTAATGTAACCATCGTGAGTAAAAAATATATATATATATATATATATATATATTACAACATTTTACTTTTTCCCTACTTAACTATTTTCTTTTTTTCATTGCAGAAGAAAATCCACGGTAACTTAGTTGAAAGAGGTCAATATGTGAATATTTTTCATTATAAGTTTTACAAGCTCTCGTCAACCATTTATTACCAACGTACTTTGTACGACTGAAAGGGACTGCAAATAGATGCGTGGAACGTGTACGAAAACTCGGACATCTGAATGAAATCTTAGCTAAAAGATCTTTAGAGTCAATAATATTATTCAACAATTTGCATAGAAATAGAATGTCCCTTTTTTCACGTCGTAACTCAAAGCCCGCGACCTTAAGATAGCTACGTTTATGTAAAAAATGCGTCTTCATGCAGGCCATCCATCTCCACACTGAATGAACACACACAAATCACACAAACCCAACTATCACCACCACCAAACTACACTGACGCGTTTCGAACTCAACCAACAGTTTAGTATACTAGTACCTATTACAGCATGTTAAATAACTTTGACTTGGATGAAGCACGGCAAGTAGAAATATTTTAAATCTCGTTTTACATAATAATATGAAACGAAATTATGGTAGAGCGGTATTTTCGTTGTAATAAAATAAACATACATAAGTATATTGGAAGTAATTGATGTTATTCTCAAACAGCAAGTTGCCAATAAACAAATGTACTAATAATCGATTACCCCTTTCAAACCGATGACAGGCCAAATGACGGTCATTCCAGACACCTATTAATTGCTTCTGCAATGGCTGCGCACGCGCCGGAACTCGCCCTTTATCCAACATGGCGCCGCTTCCGGCCCGGCCCCTACCTGTAGGGCTCCGTAGGGCGCCACTGGTCCAAAGCGAAGCGTGACGAGAATGCGGCTGTACTATGTGCTGCTAATGGGTTTTCGCGCCTTAATACATTCGAATTAGTTTGACTTGACCTGGGACCAGTTGCATAACAAAGTACAACTAATATTACAAGCGGAACTCTCGCTTCACTTATATTAACTAGAAAGGGAGTTCCGCTTGTAATATAAGTTGTACTTTGTTATGCAACTGGGCCTTGTTTGTAAACTGATACTCGTTTAAAAAGAAATGAAATCACGAATCAGATATTATTATTTTTTTATTGTGAGGAGCATGCGGGTCATCTGATGGGAAATGACCACCACCGTCCATAAATATCAACAACTCAAAGAGAGTCACTAATCAGTTGCCGGTCTTTAAAGGAGGAGGCGGAGGGGCTGAGCTCTGGGCCTATCTATCGAAGTACGTGTGTGAAACTAAAAAAAAAAAAAAAAAATATCACGGGACAATTCACACCAATTGACTTATTCCCAAAATAAGCTAGGTAAAGCTTGTGTTATGGGTACTAGGCAACGGATAAACATACTTATATAGATAGATACATACTTAAATACATATACTATATTAACTAAAGGAAGTATAAACCCCTTTTCTTCAAAGCTCCGATGTCATTGATGTGTGGAAACACTGCTGCCCGAAGTTGATTCCTGTTTCACTGTACGTGACAGGAAGTGCCGACGAAAAGATCGATACCGCCAAAGTTACAAAGATATGTATACACACCTTTATTGACTTAACATTAAGGTCGTGTATACATATTTTTGTAACTTTGGCCGTATCGATTTTTTTGTAGTCGACTGTACAGTGGTGGAGCGCCAATCTTCGAGATGGAGACGATGGAACTTAGACTTTCAGCGGGAGGTGCGTGGGGGAATAAAATGCGATTGCGATTTGCGATTTTTATTCATACTAATATCTAATAATAGGGATGATGAAGCTTTTGAACCCACCAATTAACTTCATTATATTAGATACATTATTTTGCTGATGACGCAGCTATTTTGTGTGTAAGAAAGCCTTGAGAAGCTATTCTGTGACCTGAGACCTTATTGTCTAACGCGTGGGCACTTGCCATCGCTTTAACCATGTCTTTCTCTCACCATCTTATACCGTATGACAGAACGAAACAGCGAATACGTCCGCGCGTTAGCCAATATGGCTTAGTTATATCTAAATTCAACCATACTTTATCCGACTTGAAAACTAAACTGCCGTCCGAAATTGCGTAATTCGACACACGAAAATGGAACACGTGCCGAAATAAAATAAGTTTTAACAAACGATCCCTTTTAAAAATAATAGTTACCCCAAAAAGTAATTTCCCCCGAGGACGCCATGCTCGATACGCAACGATTATCGCCAAATTGCGGTGTATTCTTTAGCTAGCGGAGTGACAAATAGACCAACAAACTGCAGTTAAAATGGAGCTTTTAGAGGGTGAATTTCGTTATATTGTTGGTTTTTATAGTTCCCTCGTATTGTATTGTTTGAATAGAAAAACTTATGTCGTTATAAAGAATAGATAAAAGTCTCAAATTTACAAAAATCTCGTGTCATGGTCATGGCGTATTTGCTGCGATCCCCAGAACGGCTAGGCCGATTTTTATGATTTTTTTTGTATAATATGATAAAAATCAGAATTACTTTGCTCACCCACGACCATAAAGCTTACCTCAAAGGTCGCGGGTGAGCAAAGTAATTGTTTCAGTACCTCTACCATGAGTTACACTAGTTTACAGTAACCGTACTCGCTAGCGACGGCGTAAATGATTTGTATGGAGAATTGTACTTCCGTAAGTGACCGCTAGAGGCGCTGTACACAATTCTCCATACAAATCATTTACGCCGTCGCTAGCGAGTACGGGCACTGTAAACTAGTGTAACTCATGGTAGAGGTACAGTTCATTGATATGGGCCTCCGCAAAGTAACGCCTGATTCAATCAATTACTTTTTGCTAAAACTTACCTTTAATGCGGTCAACAGCTACAAAAGGCTCATTAATAGTCTATCAAGTATTTAAATAAACGCGTTTGAAGGATTTCCTTATATTTCAACATTAGTTTTCGATGCCGCCATTTGTTACTTTGATTTATAGAGTGACGTAAATCCCTAGCCGGGTATAAATCAACCCGTTGCTGTAGTCCGACAAGCTTGTGCGCGACCCTCCGCGGAACCCTGTCGCAGTCAGTATTTGCCGCACTTATTAAAAACAATCTTGTTAAGGACAGCAGAGGCTCCCTGCGACAGGGTTCCGCCGAGCGCCGCGCACGAGCTTGTCAAGGTATAGTCGTTTGTCTATCTTAATTGTGAAAACATGTGTATTTATAATTGCTTGAAGATTGAGTTCATCCGTAGAAAACTGAAATGGACTGATAACGCGGTCACAATTATCATATTTAACTCTGTCTTGTGTTATTCTGTATTAATCAGTGTTCGTGAGCAAAAATTCTAGGTAATTAAAGTCAAATACCGTCAACAGTGATTTTAGCTCATTACATTTATTTGTTTACTAACACTATGGATATTTTATTTATCTGAAATAAACAACTGAATTGAATCGAAAAACATAATTTTGTGGCATATAGATTTAGTAGTATACATGTAGGAACAAATTAAAAGGACTATATTGGTTTAGTTTAGCTCGACATATTTCCGGCCCTTCTTCTCTATGTTCTAAGATATGTAAGTAGGTGACACAAGTAAAAGTACCTACACAAAATAAAAAATATAGAGTTTTTAGCAAACTTTTAAGGCCACTTCAGCAATGCCGCACAGGTCTTCTGTTGTTTCAGCCAACCCTTGAATATGTAGCCTCCCCGTCCAAATAAAACCGGACTCATACTCGTATCAAAGAGCTCTGAATTCGTTAGCCTACTCTGCAAGTGTGTCGAGTGCTCAGAGCGAGTAAGGGTGCGAATGAGAATGACAAAAATAAACACAAAAGTGGAAATGTTGGAGCACAAAGCATTATTATGACGGCCGGACAGCCAAGAGGTTAGAGAACCTGACTACGAATTTTGAGATCGCGAATTCGAATGCCGGTCGGGGCAGATCTTTTTATAAAAAATACTAGCTGTTGCTCGCTACTCCGTCTGCGAAGAATAGGGATATAAAAAATAACCTACGACCTATTCTCAGACCTATCAATGTACGATCTTTGAAATCGTACACCGCCGCCGCGGCACCATTTTCACGCGGATTATAATACATTAGTTAAGTTAGTTGTAATTAAGCAAGCATACAATTCACATGTGCTAAAAATAAACTTCTATCAAGTACGCGCGCGTTTATCATTTAGCAATTCGGCCAATGTGCCAGCATCATCATCGAAAGGTATATGAGTAATATCAAGGCTCATATGTACATCTTTATGGTCCTTCGAAACGAGAGTAAAGAGATCTTTCAGTGTGACTGAAAATCGGCTCGGTCGGCTTTCCACAGTTGAGAAGGTGCTTAAGGTCATACGGAAGGAACCGATTACTCAAATCAAGACCTATATATACATATCATAAAAATCGGTCAAGCCGTTTCGGAGGAGTTCGATAACAAACAAATAAATAAATCATTATCATTCGCTCGTCCTCAATTCATCAATGTCAATGTTGAAGAACCTAAAGTACAGTCACGGAAACTGAATCGCGTATCACGGTGGAACCTTTTCACAACCAATTTCACGATGATTTCTTTGGCAGATGTATGAAGTGTCAACATGACATTTGCTATGAAAAGGGTTCACCCTGGTACGTGATACAGTTTCTTCGACTGTACCTAAATTGTTTAGGTACGTAAGTTTTTAATACTTTTAAGGTATAACAATAAATAAAGCGATTATCTGCCCAATAGTGCGTGGCATTGAATAATTCAAGCGCTGGCCAGGTGTTTGGGGTTAGGGGTGTTTACGGATCTTATCGGGATTATTGATTAAATAAGTTATTTTTCAAAGCGATTGAATACATTATTTATGGGAGAAAAAAACGCTACATATTTTTTTAATTCCTAAAAAAAGTAACGGAAACTGAATGTATACATAAATAAATTTCATGGGACAATTGACACATACCGGTGTCCCACAATTCAACTATGTATAACCTGGTACCGAGCGAAGAGTCAAGTTATACCAGTTATGGAAAAAATAAGAAAAAATCCATGTCACTTTGTTAAGCGACAATATTGTCACATAATATGCCACTTAGTATTAGTATTTATGAACTAAATGCCTTGGATTTTTTCTTATTTTTTCCAGAACTGTTATAGGTATTTTAGCCTCTCGCCTATGACCAGGTTATTTGAGCTTTGGGACACTGTTCTGTATAATATGTACCTATGTTGTATGTGTACAAAGTGCATCAATTAGTAGGGTACGTCATGTATATTATGCTATACTTTATGTATACCTACCTAGAGATTTTCCTGGCACGAACTATGCAACGCTAGTGATTTCCTTCTGATACTTAATTTATCGATATCTTATAAGTGGCATTATACGTGCAAGTGGCCCTTAAAGATCACAATCGTTACTTTGATAGCCAAGTAAAAATAATATTTTTTACTGCACATTTTTGTCTTTTTATTTATAAGTGTCTCACTGCTGGGCATCTTATTCTTTCCTTTAGTAATCTTTGTCAAGAACATGTTTCTGCCACTCGATTTTATACACGTCCAAATATTATCGCCATCTTCATTTCGATCTGCGTTGCCTTCGATACGATAGCCATCCTGCGCAATAGAATGGGTAGCTTTTTCCGTGGTATATATAAGTAGGTAGATACGAGGGGCGTTCAATATAAAGTGAGAATGAGATGCAAACTCTTTCAATATTAGGAAATTAAATACTGGCCGGTAAAGCTAATCTATCTAGCTGATTGCTATGAAAAAAAAAAGTAACTGTCTTTTGTTTAAAAAAAAATACGGTAATTTCTTTGCAATGCTATTGAGTACTTTAGCGAAAATGGAGAAAATTTAACTGCGCGCCGTTATCAAATACTTGTGTTTGAAAAATTTTTCTACGGACCAAGTCAATTTAGATTTGCGGGACACTTTAGGGTCTAATGCTCCTCCGTATTCGACAGTCGCACGTTGGTGCGCCGAATTTAGACATGGAAGAACATCGACCATGGACGACCCCCGCTCCGGACGCCCTACTACTGCAATAACCGAAGAAATTGTGAAAAAAGTTGAAAACTCAGTTTTGGCGGATCGTCGTGTCACGGTTCGTTTTATTGCTGAAAATGTAAAGATTTCAACGGGGAGCGTGCATAATATTTTACATGAACGCTTGGGTATGAAAAAGGTATCTGCGCGTTGGGTACCAAGAATGCTTACTGACACGAAAAAACAAACTAGAGTCGAGATTTGTCAAGAAGCTTTGGACCTGATACAGCAAGACCGGGAACTTTTTTTGGCGCGATTTATAACAATGGACGAAACATGGCTCCATCATTACGACCCTGAAACGAAACTGCAGTCTATGACATGGAAAAGGCCATCATCTCCAACTCCGAAGAAATTCAAGGTGGGCCCATCTGCCGGTAAGGTCATGGGGCTCTGTTTTTTGGGATGGTAAAGGGGCATTAATGATTGAGTATCTCAAACATGGAGCCACTATTACGGGCACTTTATACGCCAAACAAATAGCAACATTGCGCAATGAGATCAACGAAAAACGGCGAGGTAAACTCTCGAAAGTTGTGCTGTTCCACCAGGACAATGCCCCGGCACACAAGTCCATCGTTGCAATGGCTGCAATTCGTGATGCTGGGTTCAATATCCTTAAGCATCCTCTGTATTCACCAGATCTCGCTCCCAGTGATTTCTACCTATTTCCGAGATTGAAACAATACCCGAGAGGCCAGAAATTTGAAGACGACGACGCGGTAGTCGCTGCAGTACAAGATTTTTTAAGTACTCAAGATGAGACCTTTTTTAAAAATGAAATTTTAAGTTTAGAAAAAATATATAATAAGTTTATTATGCTAAAAGGTGACTTTGTCGAAAAATAAAATTACATTTAGTAAAAGTTGTTTATAACATACTCATTCTCACTTTTTATTGAACACCCCTAGTACATTAAAAATAAAAATAGTCAAAACAGTGAAAGCAAATTTCCTAAACTTAACAACAAAAGTTATTAAAACAACCATCTTCACTCCAAATCTTTTTTAGATTATCAAAATCAACCTTCAGCAATCATTTTTACATCAAACCAACGGCAATTAAAATAGAAGCAAGTCACTCACTCCATAAATATTTGATTACAGGTACACGGAGGGTTGCCATGATTAATTTAAATCTACGGTCAAAATATTTTACATAGGGCGAGAATAAACTGTTAGCTATACATATGTAGTTGACCAAGAAAATTTAATTATTTTTGAAAGTAGATCGTTATTATAATGGCATGAATGACGTGTATTGTATGCACTATCTCTTTTAACTGTTATTTAACACCCTTTAGACAGATACAGGTTCAGGGACAGTGCAGGTTTGGAAGGCAAAGCTAAGTTAGCTTCTAAAAAATTGGGGGTGCTTAATAGAGCGTGACGGTACTTCTCGCCAGCCCATCGCCTACAACTTTATAAGGCGCAGGTTAGGCCGCACATGGAGTACTGCTCTCATCTCTGGGCTGGGGCACCCAAGTACCAAATTCTTCCATTTGACCGCATCCAACGTAGAGCTGCTCGATTTGTCGGTAATCAGGCACTCTCTGGCCTACTCGATCCTTTGGCTTTGCGGAGGGATATGGCGTCTCTCTGTATATTGTATTATCTATCATGAGGAGTGTTCTGACGAACTGTTCGAATTGCTGCCTGCGGCTAATTTCCACTACCGCACTTCGAGGAACCGTTTGTCTTTCCATCCTCACCATCTTGATGATTGGCAGTCTAGTACCGTGCGTTTTAAGCGAAACTTCTTTCCTCGCACGACAAAGATCTGGAATCAGCTTTCTGCGGCAGCATTCCCGGAGCGTTACAACTTAGGAATCTTTAAAAAACGAGCCTACCAATTCCTAAAAGGGTCAGCAACGCACCTGTGATGCCCCCCGTGTTGCGGGTGTCCATGGGCGACGGTGATCGCTTTCCATCAGGTGAGCCGCCTGCTCGTTTGCCACCTCTTATATAAAAAAAATACAAATAGAGATCACAATTGCGACCGCGCGGGAGTTACACTAAGCCTACAGTTCTTAGTAGGTACCTAACCTATGCAACTAGAATTGTTTAATCATAAATTGGCAGATGTCACAAATTGACGAAGTTCTCTTCGAAAACAGAAGGTTTTCAATTCTGCTGCATTGCCTTTGAACTAAGGAACTCAGAATTTATTATTCTTCTTGTTTTATCCCATTAAACCTTGAAGAAAAAATATCTCCTTATGGAACTTGTTATAACACGTATTTTTTTGTTAAAATTATTTGTGGTTCCTGCTTGAAAACTTACAATTTGAGGGTAGATTTTGCTTAACCCTGCGTCAAAGGAACACACCCTAAATGTTGTTTCTGCTAACGTACCACTTATGTAATTTGCTTTTGCAAGAGATCAAAATTCAAACTAAGCTGCACCTTGAACTAAAATACCGGGTATTAAATGGGTAAATGTGGCAACGGTAGCCAAACTGTATAGCGATAGAGGTGGAAATTACTGATGCTATCTACTCGTGTTCGTGTAATTCGGCTGCATTAGTCAGGGGTGCTAGTGCCACTGATGCGTAGTGCAAGATTAGTTGACCGTGACTCTCCGTTTCAGCGTGAATAATACTTTCGTATGTCCAGCTGCCTGTTCTCCTGTACAGGTCTCATTTGTCAACTGATTCACGTCAAATTTTGTGTGCTGGTTCAATTTGCATCAAGTAGTGGGTCCATTTCAGCTTGAGTAATACTTTCGTATGCCCAGTTGCCTGTTTTCCTGTATGGCAGCGGAATGAAAAGTTTCGTCACTTTTGGACCTTAACTCGTTGACGTGGATTTGAAAAGTGACGAACCTTTTCATTCCGCGACTGTATGTACATGTCTCATTTCTCAAGTGTCTATCCATCGTGTTGTGAGATGTTTTATCAAGTAGTGGGGTGTGAAATTCGGCCAAATGATAGAGGACCCTGACGGTATACGATTGACCGATTTTATGCATGTCTACTCCCCTTCGCCTCTACGAAAGAAGACAGATAATTAAAAATTTTAAAAATCCCCAACGCAATTAGTCACACATACATATAGGTATGTATGAAAATAATATGTAATTCATTTGATACCCATATTGAGGAAGTTGTGAAAAAATATGTAATGAACTAAAACAATTACTTTGCTCACCCGCGACCTTACAATAGTTACGTTTATGCAAGAAATGTGCGTTCATGCAGTTCCTCCACCTCCACACTGTACGAACACACACATACTGCGGCTTGGGTCGAATTTGAACAGTTAGTATTAATTAAATATGCCTTATAAATAAATAAACAAAAAAATTCAAGGTAGTTTTAAATATGTCAATAAAAGTTAATTTTTGTGGGGTAGTTTGAGAATAAGAAAAATAAAGTGGGTACTTGAGAAGTTACAGTGACAAGTTAAAACATTTGTTTTGGTTTGTTAGTTTAACGTTTGGTAGCATAGCATACGGTTGTGGTAACTCTGAAGATGAGCTCTGGTTGAGTTCGAAACGCGTCAGTGTAGCTTGGTGGTGGTGATGGTTGGGTTTATGTGATTTGTGTGTGTTCGTACAGTGTGGAGGTGGAGGAACTGCATGAACGCACATTTCTT
The DNA here is from genome assembly GCA_947859365.1 of Archips crataeganus. NCBI lineage: Eukaryota > Metazoa > Arthropoda > Insecta > Lepidoptera > Tortricidae > Archips > Archips crataeganus. The sequence goes on along the minus strand of OX402047.1, from coordinate 5,832,453 downwards.
GCATAAACGTAACTATTGTAAGGTCGCGGGTGAGCAAAGTAATTGTTTTAGTTCATTAATATGGACCTCCGCTAAGTAACGCCTGATTCAATAAATTATATAAAAAATATGTAATCCGCTATTTTGTGGCGACGGCCATCTTGTACCGATTTTCATCAAACATAGCTAAGAACACTCCCGACTAATTCATCTTTTAAACAAAAAAAAACGAAATCAAAATCGTTTCTTCGCAGTGACCATCAGCATGGGAGCTGTCTAGGTGCTCAAGCTCATTAATATCTAAACACAACCGCATTGTCAATCACGTAAGTGCATGATCAGATATTTTGACTATTAATGCTGCTCCGACGTTTATGATGGCGACTGTACGTTCAGTTTCAGCAAGTTCAAGTTCCTGATAACGAAGCTTTGGGTATATTAGGTAAGTTTGCTACTGAAATGATACGTGGCTTAAAATTAGCATCTCATTCGCATTACTCGCTCAATTGGTGAGATTGTTGAAATTAGCGAGAGACGAGTTCTGAATTTAATTAAGTAATGTATATGTACATTTCACACCTGTGAAGAAATTCAATGGTGAGTGTGAAGTTCCCAATCCGCACTGAGTCCGCGTGGGAAATATGGCCCAAGCTCTTTTATTCTAAGAGATGACCTAGCCCAGTAGTGATATATAGATTGGAGATGATGATGATGATGATGATGATAACATTACGAACTAATTTAAAAAAGTATCCTCTTAAAAAGTATCTTAAATTAACAGAAGTTTATAAAGGGAATATCTTTTATCTTTGTCTTTGACATTTGCCATTTTCGGGCAGTAGCCAGAGTTTGTATCTAATTTTTCTCTTTTTTTGTTCGCCTGCGCAGAAACCAAATTCATGATTTCAGCTTTGTGCTCAAATACTAGTTACTAAGAATACGTTTAGTGAGTCCACACAGAAATAATGGGGAAAGTTTTGTTTATTTTCTAATATCAACATAGTTTAAAATGAATTTCGCAATACCTGCACCAGGTGCTAGTAGCTCGGGATGAAATATATATCGAATAAAACTTCAATTTACTTTAAGACAAAGTTGGTAAGTAAATGGAATGTAAGCGTCCGTAAAATTGAGCATTTGTCATGAGCGATATGCATTAGACGCAATCGATGAGCTTTGGTTCATTTCACTCTGGCTTCCCACAAACCTTCAAGGAGTGGATACTTACGAGGATTTTTTTTCAATAATAAGCATAATGCACTGAGATATTGTGAAAATTTTAATGACTTTTAGTGTGTTCGATCAATCTTATCATGCATTCTCGAATAACTATAGTAATTTGTGGTAAAATATAAAGCGGATTGCCTTCGTATTCGTTTAATTATCTCAAAGTTTCAGTTTCGTAACAGTTAGCTTCAATTTTATAATATGATGAGGTAATAAGTAGCTTTACCTTGTTAGCTACGGATTAACATAAAAGCAACCCTAATGGGTTTAAGTCATAAAAAACAGTTGTTATATGTATGTTAGGGTTCACGAGCACGGAAAATACAAAAGCTGAAACAGTGTTTTAAGGAAAATAATGATCGTGTGTGTGTTCATACTGGACAATAATACTAAGGGCCTTCCACTAACAAGTTCACTTCGAATTCTTTACATAATAATGTAAAAATATATTTATAGTTTTGTATTCTTAGTTTAGTTTCATGAATTTATATTTGACATGACTTAAAACATGTGAATCAGAACCCGCCGTCCACTAATAGAAATAATAATATAGGTATTATAATTTTGAGTAATAATTTGTCAGATTATCTGATTTACTGTAGATTATAGAATAAGATTTTTGCATGCCAATATATCTGGCTAGACATGTCACGGCACAGTAACACTCCTCTACAACATATTTTGTGATACCATGTCTAAAGCAGAATAAATAATTTCATTTCATTTCACTAGCATTCATCCCAATGAGCAGTCAAATTATGTTATAAAAGTCTTACGATAGGACCTTAATTGAAAGGTATTGTTGTATAACTGGGGTTCGTTGGAGTTTTAAATTAACGTTTAGAAAAGTTTTTACGACCCAAAGCGGGACTTTTGATTCGTCTGTTTATCTGTGACAGTATAAATAGAGTGCATCTAATGAGACGAAATAAAAATGTTTTGTAAATAGAGTGCTATAAAGTTAAGAGTGTTATTGGGATTCCGAGCCCAAAATAAGAACGAAAAGAAACGTAATCGCTCTTTCCTTGATTGTTTAGTTGAAGCATTTCAATTATAACGGCGTAAAATACTGATTGAAGAAAAAATTAAAAACACTAATATAATGATAAAGCATTTATTGAAACTAAGAATACAAATATGAAGAAAAAATAACAATGAATAAAACTTAATTATTATTAATGATAAAGTATAAAATGGACAGGTATGTTTAGAAATAATTCCGGTCATCAATTGCCTATCTCTAGCTTCAAATAGCGCATCTCTACAAGGCGTTCATCGTAGACTTGTTTTGACAATAATAGACCTGGTTGAGTTTCTTGCAGGACTCTTCTCGATAAGGTTTTTCCGAACCAGTAATAGATTCTATAGGGAGATTATTCTTGTATAAGATTTATTTCCAAAGAGAAAAGTTTTTAAGTCCGGACGGCATTCGGATCCGCTTGTCATGGTTTTACGCGCCAAGTGTGCTACCAATCGTACCACGGGGCTCCCACCCGAAACTTTTTTTATTTGCATCCGTCAATAGTAGTGTATATTCTTGTGTAATTTGTGTAGCGAAAATAGTTAAGAGTCATTACTTAATTAAGTTGATTTCTTAAAGAATAATGCAGTTGTTTGCTCAACTGGTTTATTTGATACTTTGGCTTAAACTTGGAGCTTAGATAAATAAGGCTCACGAAGAAGGGTCCAATTATAACAAAGAGTGAAGTTTGCTTAGGGTTTTCTGTGGGCGTATTGATACTGGAAGGGTTGATATCGTCGTCTCGCTTACACGATTACGAGTACAAATGATGCAAAATGTAAATAGTATGACGATTATATTATTATACAGGCTGTCCAAACACTCAACGATAACCTGAGGCCGTATTATCTAACGCCTTCGCTTTCACCATCTCTTTCTGTCACCAAATTTTAGACTCTAACATAAACGTAACTATCGTAAGGTTGGGAGTGAGCCAAGTAATTGTTTCAGTTCATTAATATAGACATCCCCAAAGTAACGCCTGATTCAATAAATTATTTTAATAAATATATAAAAAATATACAATGCTTACTTAGTTTATAAATACGAAAAAAATAAAAAACTACTTAAGAAGTATTTTTTAGAGCGCAGCGAGGTCGCAGATCTGTTCTAACCGCGGATAGGCCGCGGCGGGGCAGGCCGCCTGCGACGCCGGCGCACCCTGCATTTAATAGCTCAAACTAAAGGAGAGTGTAGAGATACGATGGGCCATTAAATGGCCGGTGCGATGGCCCAGCTATGGCTGCAACGCATCTACACGATGGCGACTTTCTTTTGATTATTTTGATGTGCAGCCAAAAACCGATACCGACGCCATCCCACGACCATCGCACGCGCCACAAGCCATCCGATACCACTACGCCCTCCACACGCTAGCCCACTGGCCCATCATAGTGGACCATCGCGATGCCCCATGGTGTAGTGCCAGCATAACATTATTGTAAGCGCGGACCAAACTGCGTGATCTCGCGAACTATTGCATAAACCAGCTGTGGTTTTTAATAGTGGCTAAAAAATGTAAAAGCATGTAGAAATCTAATGAAATAAAAAAATAAAAAAAAGTACTTACTTACAGTCAGCAAAAAGTTAAGTAATACTAAAAAAAATATTGTTGCAGATGTACAGGAGTCAACCACTGCAGTTTCGTTCTGCAGGAGGATTACCCGCCTGCCAGGGGGTGGGGGCCGGGGGCGGTCTACATCAAATACGCCTGCTTTGACGGTACGTACTATTGATATCCCTCGGCGTTTTTAGTACTACTTATTTAAGGGTATTTATACATGACGACTTTTAAACACGTCGTTGCACTTTAAAGTTGAATATTTCGCAAACGAATCTCTATATCAAAAAATTGTTGAAACAATTTTACAAGACCTATCCAACGATATCCCATACTAGGTATAAGGTTAGGCGAGAAAAAAAACACACCCACTTTACGTCTCTGGAAGGTAACCTAAAATTTTTTTTTTACATTTAAATTTTTTAATTTGGTTGGGATGCAAAATGATCCATGTCTATGCAAAATTACAGCTTTCTAGCCCTAATAGTCTCTGAGCTAAGCCGCGGACGGACGGACGGACGGACAGACAGACATGGCGAAACTGTAAGGGTTCCTTTTTTGCCATTTTGGCCCCAGAACCCTAAAAAAACAAAACCACTAGAAACTCGTGATGTATAAAAGTCCTAAGAATAAGCGCTCTAGGGGAAGCTTTTTATCGCAATAAAGGTTTTCGTGGGTTGTACTCAATGCACCGTCAAAGGGGAGTAAAAGAATGCGATGAAAGTAAAAATTTGCTTCTTATTGCTATGCAATCAATATAAATGTTTTTCTATGGAATATTGAGCGTGATTTCAAATTGTTCCAAACCAAATACGACTATGAATACAATACAAATTCCTTATTTTCTCAATAATTTATGAGTTAATTTAAAAAGTTATTTCAATAGATTTCCTTAAAAAAAGTCTAAAATTAGGCGTCTAGAGTTTATTTTCCCTACCCCCATACTTTAGGCCACAGACGCTATGAAAAATCGTAAAGCTGCGTACGGACTGCGCGCACATTACGCGTACCCTACGCGAGCCCGGGTACGCGTGTCCTGGAACGCCATGTCCGTACGCTATGTACGCGTACACTGTACGCGTAGCTGCAAGTACGGACATGGCGTTCCAGGACACGCGTACCCGGGCTCGCGTAGGGTACGCGTAATGTGCGCGCAGTCCGTACGCAGCTTAACGATTAGACTGTACAAGCTCCAAACGCACAGACAGCGGAGGCGTGGCGGTGCGGTGGCAGTGACGGTTGTAATATTCTAACTTGTATGAACGAGTTCGCGGTACGGTACCGCACAACCGTTCATACAAGTTAGAATATTACAACCGTCACCGCCACCGCACCGCTACGCCTCCGCTGTCTGTGCGTTTGGAGCTTTATTGTAGCGTGTGTATGAGAAAACTGTAGTTTTTTGTACGATTTTTCAAAACTGTGCCGTGGAACGGAACAGTTTCAAAATTTGAAAAGATAAATCGGAACGGATAAAACTGTGCCTGTGCTGTTCAATCGTATTGTGTGTGCCTAAAGTTAAGTACATTACGTGTACACATCATAGTAGTACACACAAACATGTACGCACAAACACGCACATAAACTGCTTAAAAAGCTTTATAATTCATAGTAATCGTAGAATTTCTTTGCGAGACGTGAGTCTGTGGCACTACCCTTTCTAAAGGCGAGTGCACACGTGCGACCATAAATCGTCGATATTAAAACGTTCTACATTCGCAATTGTTTCGTCACGGTCGACGTGTGACGTCACAAGTGTGATCAATCGACAGATGCAACAGTTGTGACGTCACGCTTGTCAATATTCTTGTATTACAGAAGTTCTGATTACTTTGAAAGATAAATTTACAGTCCTAGCGATTTATGGTTTATTAGACGATATTTACATAGGTTAACAAAAAACTAGTGAAAATCTGACGCTAACGTTTTTTCATTTTAAATCAACTTTAAGGGGCTGTTTCACCACTTTTCTTAAAGTTCGGATTAGCTTAAACATAACCTTATTTGACAGATGGAATTAAAATTTGTTTCACCAGTCTCGATTAGCGCTAAGTGACGGACAAACTGTTTCTTAATTTGACCATCAGATCAGGAGGCATTTAGCATTTTTATCCGTCACATAAAGTTAGTTTATTTATTTGTGGCCATGGTTGGAGAGCCCTTCAGCCGGTTTCAGAAAAATAAATCAAAGTATTTTTTATTTTTTAAAGAAAGAGGTCATGCTAAATTGCATAAAATAATTTAAATATCAAGATTTGAATAAAAAAATGTAGGTACACTTTTAGTATGTAAAAATAAATCCAAAATTTCGTAATATTTTTTAATAACAAACTTTTTTTCAGTGGCTCAATCGTTTGTTCTACCTGAACTTGTATGTCGCCATTAAAAAAAAGTTTATCTGTCAAATGGTTTGGCGCCACTTTTCGATTCGTTTTACGTGATTTTATTTTTCTTTGTTATTGTTAACAAAGTATCGTAATTAAATACCGTTTTTGGCTCAATTATAATGTTACATATTTGTTTATGCAAAAAAAATAGATGTATTCAAAAATTATATAGTTAACCATTTCTTTTGTTTTAATAATGAGTGACTCTTTGAACGAAAGTGTGCGAACAGGAACGCGTGGTCGTGAAATGCGACGTTGCCATTCCGACTTTTTGTTAAACCCACGATTAGTTAAGTGGTACTTAGTTTGCACAGGACCGGAGTGGTGAAACTGAAAAAACACTAGCTGACAGATTTGTCCAGTACTTAGTTTATTCATTGGTTACGTAACCAAGCAGTTTGACAATAAGGTGGTGAAACACCCCCTAAGTATAAACAAACAGAGCAGTGAAGTGCGTTATTAGTTACTTGTATATATGTAAAACAAAGTTTGTAATTGAGACTATTCTTGGTATTGTTTTTTTTTTAATCATGGGACAATAAAATTGACACCAATTCACAAACTAAGCAAAGCTTGTGCTATGGGTACTAGACAACGGATAAACATATTTATGTAGGATAAATACATACTTAAATACATATTAAACATCCAAGATTCGAGCAACAAACATTCATATTTTTCACACAAATACCTGCTCCGACCGGAAATCGAACCCGGGACCTCAAGTTTCATAGTCAGGTTCTCTAAGAAGTACGCTATCCGGTCATTGTACAAACATATTTTTAATATTTTCAAGGATTCAATTTAAGAGGGTACGATGGCTCAGAGAATTTTGAAAATAGGTATTTTAATGAAATGTCGCTGTCTCGCCCGAACCTCTCCGTGTCAGTACAGCGAGAGCGGGACAACTGCGCCTCAGACCGTTAATAGGCGCGTAAAATTGATCAAAACAGCATTTCGTAATCCCCTGTTTTCTTCTCGAAAACTGGACCAATAAATTTATGTTTTTCATAAATAATTAGAGGACAGATTTAGCTATGCATCTATGTTTTCCTTTTTTTGTTTATAGGAGGGATTCTTTTCTGATGAGTCTCTGAAAATGACGTTGAAATTGGGCAATTTTTTCAGTTTTTGAAAGCTCATATTTCTTATGGCAATTGAAATATGGTAAAAAACGAAACATAGGGGCATAGCTGTGGTAGATACAGATTACACAGTAAAAAAAAAAATGGCTCTAAATCCATTAGATAGGGAGGAAACAGGGGATTACGTTTGTATGGAGAAATGGTGCGCATCGTACCCTCTTAATAACTGCGTTGGATGCGGATGGCACAAGACCGGTCTGTTTGGCTTCGCAACCCTTGGGGGACGCCTATGTTCAGCAGTGGGCATCTTGCGCCAGAAATAATGATGATGATGGATGAAATAGACTAACTATTAGACACGTCTGCTACATTTAATTAAACACAATTTAATGTCGTTGAAAACAGAAAAAACTTAAAATCAATTAAAGGAAACATCATGATTCAAAATAATTAGGAATGAGGTAATGAATTTTCTATTATCTTTAATAGTTAATTTATTTCCTTTAAAAGTTTATGTAACTCTACTGAATATAAAAAGCCAAGTCTTTCGCCCCATAAAACAAGTCATTTAGCCTTTTTAAAGCTTTTTTGTGGCTAATAAAATTACACAAAGGCGGAAGCAGCCCTGAAATTACGTTTGTGGTTTAAACTTTACGGTTTCGGTTTGGTTAAAAGGTTCAGAAGTATAAATTTGAAATTTGTCGAATGATTGACCCTACACGTTATGTTTTTTAGCATCTTGCGATCAGACTGATGCCACAATTGCATTGCTTACGCCACTTAATGCGGTCACTATTCCTCCTAACGCATTTGATCCCCTGGCATTTTGTCCTGTAAATAACAATTAGTGAATCAATAGCCGATCCAACCCACCACTTAAGTTTACCGAAACCGTTCCCACACTTCTGTTCGATTGTGGATCCCTTAGGATCCATGTCCCCGAGGAGATTGGAAATCACGTCCCTAGCACGTGTCTTGTAGTTGCTAGTTTGACCGCAAGGGATAAACTTGTTAAATAGTTGTTATGTTGCGGAGTTCTGTTGAAACTAGGATCACTGCGGTCACAACTGTGGGTTAAGGTTTGTAACGCATTATAAATGATCATCTAGATTTTAAATAATATTGCATTGCCGTCCTATTTACATATGTACCTATGCAAAATTTCAGCTTAATCGGTTGAAGATATCTACATCAAAATTGAGTTGAAAGATTTCACCCGAACAAACATACCTAGATACATTGCACGGTAAATAAAAGCTTGTAAAAATACAGTGTCGTATGTACACGTCTATTGTTTTGCGTTTTTGACGCTTGCCGTTGTGATCACGTCCATGAGAAAACTATGTTTTCTACGATTTTGACGCAGCTGAAATTCTGAAGCATTCGTGGTGTTAAGTCTTTAACTGGGAGCATGGTTGTCGTGTCACTTGTTCTAACAGATATAAAACAAGGAACTTTCGTAATATTAAATTAACAGTTGACATAATGTGGACATTTGAATTCTGCGCGGACGAAGTGGCGAGCAAAAGCTAGTTCGGTTATCTACATCTACATCTACATCTACATTTACATCTACATCTACATCTACACTAATATTATAAAGAGGAAAGATTTGTATTTTTGTATTTTTGTATGTAATGAATAAACTCAAAAACTACTGGACCGATTTCAAAAATTCTTTTGCCGTTAAAAAGCTACATTATCACTGAGTAACATAGGCTATATTTATTACTAGAAAAAATTAGAGATCCTCGGTAAATCTTACTAAAACCAACCCAAGGTGTAAAAAAATTAGCCATAAAATGTCTATGATCATCGCATGCGCTGCGGAAAGTATTGATGATAGAACAAAAAAATGTTCCACAATATTATAGAACGTATCAATATCTACAAAAAACTTCGCGAGACCATATGACCAATTATTGTAGTTACGTCACTATTACTACTTTTTTACATTTTAAAAGATGATAGAAATGCCTATCAAAATCAGACCATGTTTTCCACACCTTTGTATTAATTCTTAGCCAAATTAATTATTTCGTATTCAAGACTGGTTCAATACCTGTTGATTTCTTTTTGAATTATCGAAATCACACATTCCGTTCAAAAAATATTACGAAATTAAAAATGTCAATATAAATAAATGCCTTAGTTTTTAATTTTGGAAATTATGACAAACTAGCGACCCGCCCCGGCTTCGCTCGGGTGCAATTATGCATGTATTATACATTATAAACCTTCCTCTTGAATCACTCTATCTATTAAAAAAAACCGCATCAAAATCCGTTGCGTAGTTTTAAAGATCTAAGCCAGACAGACAAACGACAAGACAAGCGGGACAGACAGACAGACAGCGGGAAGCGACTTTGTTATACTATGTAGTGATAGTGATTGAGTCATGTAGGTACGTTATAATTAGCATACTTATATATAAGTTTAATTATCTTTATTTATCCCAAAATGTTTATAAAGATAATAGATTAGTGTAGATAAACATTCCAAATAAAATACAGATCATTTCGGTGGGACCTGCCTGCCAATTAAAAAAATTAGGGTCAATTTATGATTGCTCACGGACATGAGGTTCAAAGTAGCTTTACGTTTCGCTAAGCATGACATTGAAAAGGTTAAAAAAGCCACTAGAGAATTATAAGAGTAGATTATTATAGCTAGACCGTTTAAATGTGTCTTCGCCCGCGCGTTACAGGGGCTGGGGAGTATGATTAGAAAGGGGCGAGAGAGGTGCGTTTCATAAAACAATTTCATAAAACTCGCGAGATCTACTGCAGCTCACAGAGCCAGCAGTCTATCCATACTAATTCCATACTAATATTATAAATCCGAAAGTGTATCTGTCTGTCTGTCTGTCTGACTGTCTGTTACCTCTTCACGCTTAAACCGCTGAACCGATTTAGATGAAATTTAGTATACAGATAGTTTGAGTCCCGGGAAAGGACATAGAATAGTTTTTATCCCGGAAATCGCCCTTTAAGGAGGTGAAAAGGGGGGTGAAACTTTGTATGGAGAATCAATAACCACTTAACCGATTAAGACGAAATTTGGTATGCTTCCACGCATCCTTGATTGCTTGCATGCTTGCTTGCTTCCATGCCTGCTTGCATGTCTGCTTCCATGCCTGCTAGCATGCCTGCCTGCATGCTCGCTTATATGCCTGCATGCCTGCTTGCATGCTCGCTAGCATGCCTGCTTGGATGCTCGCTTGCATGCTCGCTTGCATTCTTGCTTGCATGCTCGCTTGCATGCATGCTCGCTTGCATGCTTGCTTGCATGCTTGCTTGCATGCTTGCTTGCATACTTGCTTGGATGTTTGATCGCATGCTCGCTAGAATCCTGCTTGGATTCTCGCTTGCATGCTTGCTTTCATACTTTCTTACAAGCTTGCTTGCTTGCATGCTGCTTGCACGCTTGCTTGCATGATTGCTTGCATGCTTGCATGCTTGCCTGCATGCTAGCTTGGATGCTTGCTCGCATGCTCGCTAGAATCCTGCTTGGATTCTCGCTTGCATGCTTGCTTTCATGCTTTCTTGCAAGCTTGCTTACATACTGCTTGCATGCTTGCTTGCATGATTGTTTGCGTGCTTGCTTGCGTGCTTGCTTGCGTGCTTGCTTGCATGCTTGCTTGCTTGCTTGCTTGCATGTTTGCTTGCTTGCATGTATGCTTGCTTGCATGCTTGCTTGCATGCTCGCTAGAATCCTGCTTGGATTCTCGCTTACATGCTTTCTTGCATGCTTGAATGCTTCCTTGCATGCTTTTTTGCAAGCTTGCATGCTTGCTTGCATGCTGCTTGCATGCTTGCGTGCATGCTTGCTTCAGGCTTGCTTGCATAATTGTTTGCTTCTCTGAAATATTTATGGTTCACGCTAGCAATGCCGCGGGTAAAAGCTATATTAGATAAAGTGATTCAAGAGGAAGATTTATAAGTAAGTATAATACATGCATAATATAGTTGTACCCGTGCGAAGCCGGGGCGGGTCGCTAGTAAATTATAAACCAATTCCAAACGTGACAAATGATAGTGTCCTTGTCAACCTCGAGATTGGCAGTATCATCGATAGTGTCGGTTGATGCAGCTATATTTTAAAAATTTTAAATTATATTGATTGAAGGACTAGTAAGATTAGTGTTAAAGTTGTCAAACGGATATCACGATGCCGCCAGCTAGGTCACAGAAACCCTCATTGAAAACTAATTTCAAAAGTTCGAAATACTTTAGTCTCCGAGAACAATTATCAGAGCTGTCATCGCCTTAGCACGTCACAAAATAGCTGTCCAAAACGTTACAGCAAACGGAAGGGACGGTCGCCATCACGAACAGATCGGAGTTTAAATTTAATTGATAATGACACCCAATTTACAACCAACGTTTTGATAGCATCCATTTACATTTACAACACGTTTTGCCGTCAGTTCACTGCTATGAAGTCCACAGTAAGGTTCACAATGGTTAAACGCGATTCATATTAGTAAGTGGTTCCCTGAACATTTGGTGGCCATAAACGTATTGTAACAGTGCCATGAAACTACCCTCGGTGATTCCCACGTGACCAATATCTATTGTGTTGGAAGACCATTAGAACTAGGCCCCCCGTAGCTCTTTTACCTTGTTAGCGTTCCATTCAGTGGTCTAAGGCAGGGCGGGTCAGGTAGATTTGGTTGGGTGTCGATACATTGACGAATTTACCCCAAATGTCTCAAAATCAGGGGCATGCGTAATGGAGTATGGCAACACATCATTTAGGTATGTAGCACGTGCGTGTGTTTGGCCGGATTTTAGCATGTGACTGTTTGGTATTGATCCTAGGGAGTGCACGAGAAAATTTTGTTGATTATGATAATTCTCTGGTAAAGTTAAAAGTTTAGATTTTATTATTAGATACTAGTTCGATAACAAACACTGTGTCATAAGATTTTTATATTAGATTAGATTACTAATTCCCATAGATAATTCAAAAAATTACATCACGTTCTTCATTTACGTCGCATGAAGAACTCTTGTGTAGATTTTCATGACATGTTTCTACTACTAAGTATTAGTTAAGATTTCGGGATTTTACGTGCGTACATTATCGTGATTCAGCTGTCTAATTAGGTACTTATTTAACCAAATAAAAAGATACAAAAGATAAAAAAGGCTATTTATAAAATACACCTGCGCGAAGGAATTTAATGGTGTGTGTGAAGTTCCCGATCCGCGTTGGGCCTGCGTGGGAACTACGGCACAAGCCCTTTCATTCTAAGAGACGGCCTGTGCCCTGCAGTGGGAGTGGGACGCATATAGGCTGGGATGATGATTTAAAAAATATTTTAATCCGTACCTAATATGAAATAAGTATTTATATATTTTAGAAGAATTAGTACCTACTTATTATACATATACTTCAAAATCTCATACACAGGCTAGTTGGCGCTAGTACCTATTGTGAGGTCTGTTTGACAACTTTGACATTTGTATCACGTTTGGAATTCACAACTAAATGAGCCAATCATAAGCAAGACTAACGTCACAGACCTCACGATATTATCAACATCTAGCGATATTCCACCTGGCAGAAAACACTCATTGAATCAATACAGAATACTTAATTTAAGTACCTACCTACCTACTTAATCCGTCCCGTCCAGTTAATTTAGCGTGAAAGAGTTACATACTCACCAACCCCATGCATCTAACAATAAATAATTTTGATTCCATTTATTTGCACTGTTTCGAATAATGGCAATGTGTTGTCATTATGTGCTGACATAATGATATATCATATAGAGTCACTTTCTCATTACAACAATTAATATAATAGGAATAGACGTAAAAATCATTACACGCCATCGACAATTACAATAAGCAATTGTTATAAGAATAGAAGCATAATTTTCACATTATCGAGGTTTTAATATTGTTACGTCGAGCGTAATTTGTGTGGGGATTGGAGAGTAATTTTTGTTTGGATTGTGAGTCTCGATAAATGATATAAAAATTCGTGTGGAACAAATAGGACTTTTATATTTACTTACTTTTTTACTTAAGTAATTTAAGTAAAGTAAAGTAAGTAATGAACTAAAACAATTTACTTTGCTCACCCGCTACCTTACGATAGCTCGTTAGTCTAACATTTGTTAGAACAGTTCTATTAACGGTTGCGGTACTCTGAAATTGAGCTCTAGTTGAGTTCGAAACGCGTCAGTGTAGTTTGGTGACGGTGATAGTTGGGTGGGGTTGGGTTTGTGTGATTTGTGGGTTCATACAGTGTGGAGGTGAAGGAACTGCATGAACACGCATTTTTTACGTAAACGTAGCTATCGTAAGGTCGTGGGTGAGCAAAGTAATTGTTTCAGTTCATTGATATGGACCTTCGCAAATAACGCCTGATTCAATAAATTATTTCAAGTAAATAAGGTAAATAGGGTAGATGATACTATTATAGGGTTGCCATAAGTGTGGGGACTCAGACCGGGACATTTAAAGAAAAACTAGTAAAGGTAGAAAAAAATAAACTTTTATTACAGCAATAGGTAATTAAAGGTTTAGTCCTTGCCTAAACACAAAACAACTTTTAACACAGACATTCAATGCCAGCGAGTTTTTTACTTTTTTTTATGGTTTTCTGTTTGTTGGCGCTTTTCGCTATATTGGTGAAAATGCACATTATCGGCTACGAGTGCAGCGTTTAGCATGTGCTGCCGCTAGGTATATTACTGTTTACCAAGTCCAGCCCTCTATTAAATTACTATGATTTTTAAACCGGGACAATTTTCTTATCGGCCGGGACGCCGGGACACCATGCTTCAATCCGGGACATGTCCCGGCGTACCGGGACGTATGGCAACCCTATACTATTAATCACCTTGAAGTACTTTTTATGAGCTATCAAAACATTATTCTCCCTGTTGTTACTTATTTGCCAACTTAATCAACGTACTATTTTACAAAGCAACAAAAAAAAATCTAACTTCGCAGTTAATTTTCAGTTCGAATATTTCGTGATATTTTTATGTTAGACTCGTACTCGTGTTTCTAAACTTTTGTTTTATTTAAGGTGCAAGCTACACAGAAGAGACCTGGGACTGGGGCGTGTAGCAATCGCGGCGCCCCTCGAATCAGCGTTCATACTAAATGTATAGAAGCATCGCGATCCAAAGCAGACAGAAGTGACGGGGCGGAGACGCGGCCTGCGAAGAAACGACGCTGACTGCGACGCGCCCCCGTCCCACGTCTCTTCTGTCTGGCTTGCTCCTAAGACAAATATCCTATTTATGCGACACAAGCTCAATGACTTTTTTTACGGTTTGTGGTCACCACTCGGAAATCTTACTCCTCCAGCGGTAATCTGTTCGGATATATTTGAGCGGTGTGGCTTATTACAGGTGAACAGATAGTATACACAGCGAGGGCTTAGTAGTAGGGTTACTTAGGTGCAGAACCCTAAAAAGATGCGAATGCTTATTAGGGTATAGGCCAATACCCAATAAGGTGAAAGCCAGCTAGAGGGTCCATCAAGCACATTCATGTCACCCTGAAAAAGATGGCCGATAAGACAGAATTTATTAGTTTCGTGCCATTTCGGATATTGCCGAGGACGCCCGAATCCGTCCGAGGACGGCCGTGTGTGTTTATCAAAAAAACACATCTATCCAATATCCTTGTGATAGTTATCGATGAATCTATAGTTTATGGCTAGGGGAGATATTTAAGCTCGATTAAATTGGCTTAATGCTATTTTTATGGTGCCCTAGTATCTATTATCGGTAGCTTACATAGACTTGACTAGTTTATTCGTATTCTACAGAAAACTTAACCCTGTAGAGTTTTACTAGCGTTTCAACCGTTATCAATTTCTTGTTGCATATATTAAAGACATGAGCTATAATTGCAAGAAATTTTAATTAGAGTGTACCTACCGTAAGCACATTCACACTCCTTTCGTTATAAAGAAACTTTCGGCTCGGTGAGGCTTATTTCTTCAACATAATGCGACGGAATACGCTGGTTAAAATAGATAGTAGAAATACCCAATTTAACGAGTAGGTACCTACAACCTGTTAAACTCGGAAATTTTACATCATAATTTTTGTATTTATTTTTCGCAAATTATACTGGAAATAGAACGCGTTGAAAAAATAGGAAACTATAGCTTACTTAACTAGACTTCATCGTTACGTACCGTGATGCGTAGTATTTTCTTAAATGCTTAATTATAGTTCAAAGTCGATCCAAGCTTCGAAAGATAATATTTTTTGTCAATGTTACTTAATCACAAAAAGTAAAACAGTTTTATCTGACAAAAAAGTTTTACAACGTGCTTTTATTGTAAATGTAGATACCCACGTTCTAGTTTAAATAAAATCTTCCCTATAATACTCGACAAAGGAGTATGCAGCTTGCGGATTAATTTATATAAGCCGATTTGGATAAATCGATATTTCCGCGTTGGATATTAAAACTAATCGAACTGTTGTGTTCATGGATGAAGTTTGCAAACATTAAAGCTTGGCCCGTGACGAAAACGCTGCACCCCTGCACTTCAACCGACTTCAAAAAGGAGGAGGTTCAATTCAATTTTTTATGGTTCTGTACCCAAAGGGTAAAAACGGGACCCTATTACTGAGGCTCCGCTGTCCTTCCGTCTGTCCGTCCATCCGTCTGTCCGTCTGTCACCAGGCTGTATCTCATGAACCGTGATAGCTAGACAGTTGAAATTTTCACAGATGATGTATTTTGGTTGCCGCTATACTTAACAATAAATACTAAAAAATAGAATAAAATAAATGTTTAAGGGCCCCTTCAAACAAAGGGGTTTTTTTTTGTTCTTTTTTGTTCCATATTGATAACGGCAACAGGTAGACGCTTGAAATATCCACAGAATATTTATTCATATTATATTCACTTTAAACATAAATTATTAAATTAAAATAAACGTGATTTGATTTTTTTTGCCGTTTTTATAGATAATGCTAAGGAAACGGGACCCTTCATGCGTGAGTCCGACTCGCACTTGACCGGTTTTTTTTGTGATAATAATGCCCTCTTCGATCGGTGCGATGATTCTGCCGATGTCGAGGTGAAATAAGCTGCGGAGATGACTTTTGGTCGAGTACGGTAGAGCTATCCGTGTTCGGTTAAGGAGGAGGTTTTCAATTCGATTAATTTATTTTTATATGAAATCATCTATTTGTCAAAATGTAATTTAGTGATTCCTCTCTTTTAGAAGCTTTAAGTATTTTTAATTTTGCAATGTTTGGATCAAATGAGTGTACAATTTCACCTAAATACGAGTACTTCTAGTGATTCGATTGTCTCGAAATTATACCTTGACAAGCTCGTGCGCGGCGCTCGGCGGAACCCTGTCGCAGGGAGCCTCTGCTGTCCTTAACAAGATTGTTTTTAATAAGTGCGACAAATACTGACTGCGACAGGGTTCCGCGGAGGGTCGCGCACGAGCTTGTCGTACTATAGTTATGGACAGTCGAGGAAACTGAATCGCCTACCAGGATGGAACCTTTTTGTTGCAAATGTCATGTTGCTGACTGTCCATCTGCCAAAGAAATCATTGGAAAATTTATTGCGTAGTGGTTCCACCCTGGTACGCGGTTCAGTTTCCTGCGGTCAGTGTTTTTTTTTGTTTTTTTTTTTTATATATATACACCGTGAAATTTTAGTGGTTGTTTTCCCGAAACGAGGTGATTTAGTATCGATTGTACAATTGACTTATAATAACTATTTTGACTAGAGTCAAAAATCCAATTGTGAAAAACAAAATTCGAAAATGACCGCAAACCAATAGTAACATTTTAGCATTTTTAGTATCAAGTAAAGTATTTGCATTCAGAAAGTATCATTTGGTAAACTGGACCTGATGAAGAAGACCGTAGATGGCCAACGGAACTCCTCAACGGGTCAAATCTTGCAAGTTAAATTTGACCCACTTCCCGGTTTCCAATTGAGCTGAAATTTTGCAGACATGTGTGAATTGGATGACAATGCAATATTATTATGACATGGAGCTGATCTGATGATGGAGCTGAAAGATGGCCATAGATACTCTGTAATAAAACGATACGACCGCATTGAGTTTGAGCTCATTTGATTTGTCTTGACGAGTACTTTGATCCTAGATGGTAACTAGGGTCTGAAGATGGAGTTGGAAGGTGACCATAAGAACTCCGTAATAAAACGACATAACCCCATCGAGTTTGGGCTCGTTTAATTCGTCTTGACGAGTACTTTGGTAACCAGGATCAAAAAGTACAGTCAGCAAAGAGTGCCTGTTGTATCGCAAAATTGGCATACTGTTGAAAGTCCTAAAGCATATTTGTTCGTCCTTATATTGATAACAAGAACATCGAATTACCTACAACGTTTTATTACTAATATTAATTGGCCAAAGCAGTCCTAAGAATTGTGTAAGTTATTCACCTAAATTGTGTAAGTAGGTATGTCACCTATGTACAAAGAAAAGGGGGCAATAATTTCAAACCATCCCCCGTTTAACCTGTTTAGGTTCGTAAGTTACCCTGCGCTCCTCAAAGTAATATTAGAGGGGGGCTAGGGGGGCAGAGCCCCCCGAAATAAAATACCTGTCAAACCGCCTCCCGTTTAACCTAACCAGATTCGTTAGTTATCTTGCGTCCCTCAGAGTGGAAAATGAAGCCTTGGTGAGCATTATAATATCTTTCTACTAATCTGTTTGAAGTCGGGCCTCAGCTCGAGCCAGCAGGAGTGGACCTAGTAATTAAATTAATAAATAAATATCCCGGGACAATTCACACCAATCGACCTAGTCTCAAAGTAAGCAAAGCTTTTGTTATGGGTACTAGGCAACGGATAAACATACTTATATAGATAGATACATACTTAAATACATATTAAACACCCAAGACCCGAGATCAAACATTCGTGTTTTTCATACAAATATCTGCCCCGACGCGGGAACCGAACCTGGGACCTCAAACTATACATATAGTAGTAATTTAACTTACCTACCTATTATCCCTATTATACCTACTATCTGTTGGGCTTCTACCACTCCTGCTAGCTCGTGCTGAGGCCCGACTTCAAACAGATTAGTAGAAAGATATTATAATGCTCATTATAGTCGGTTACATTTTTAATTAATATTTTTTTGGGTGTTTTTGAAGGCGGTCCTATTTTTTATTTAAAAAATTTTTAAAGTTTTATTTTTATTTCAAAAACGTGACAGGTGACAGGTTAACAACGTGGCCTAAATTTCCTATTCGAAATAATATGTGTAGGCCAGTTTACTCAAAAGTCATAAAGTCAATAACGTATTTCAAATTGTTGAAGTCATTTCCCACGACTTTGTCTGATGCCTGGCTGATCCACTTTTGTTCGGCAGACTTCGGGCACTCTCGCGAATGTTCGCCACGCGAACAAAGCCGAGCGCCCGAGCGCGTCCGAGCGACTGCCGAACTGTCACGAGCGAATCAGTACCTAATGAAATGTGCGTATGCGAAAGGTAGTTGTCATCTTTTGAAACTATATAACTACTAATATAAATATTATTAATTTTTCTGACCTTCTGACACAAAAGAGACAGCTTCTGAGCAGTCAATATACACCGTGAAATTTTAGTGGTTGGTTTCCCGAAACGAGGTGATTTAGTATCGATTGTACAATCGATTTATAATTACTATTTTGACTAGAGTCAAAAATCCAATTGTGAAAAACGAAAGTCGAAAATGACCGCAAACCAATAGTAAAGCTTCGTTGGTACCTAACCTATCGTACGATCGTACGCTACTTGTACCAACGAAGCTTTACTATTGGTTTGCGGTCATTTTCGACTTTTGTTTTTCACAATTGGATTTTTGACTCTAGTCAAAATAGTTATTATAAATCGATTGTACAATCGAAACTAAATCACCTCGTTTCGGGAAAACAACCACTAAAATTTCACGGTGTATATGTGGTGGAAAGAGTTAATGTTTGATTGCTTCTCCTAGCACATCGCCCTCATCATACTCCTTGTGATAACCCCCAAACACTCAACGCCCAACTCGATACCGCCGAAGTAAATAGAATACGATCCATTTTGCTAATTTGGGGAGACGTTCGATATCAGATCTCTCGGTGTAGTCCTAACTTAATGGGATCTCGTAAAAGAGAATGTACAGTTGGCAGCGGCGTACGGACTGCTCGGATATTGTTTTTAAGTAGGTCGTGAACCCAATTTGGTCGGCAATTGCACTGTTGATAAATGTTTAAAATTGGGAAACACTGCGGCAATATGTGCTAAAAAAGTTTATTGTTGCACCAGAATATACACCGTGTTTTGATGTTTGGCGAGCCTTGGGGAGGCCTATGTTCAGCAGTGTAATGATGATGATCCCTTACCAGTGACCCGCTTATCTGTATACCCTTTTGTTCCATAAACAACTATTATGAAGGTCACGTATAACTAGCGATAATATATTAGGTAATCAAACCGCACTATCTTACGCTAAAGCAGGCGTGTTTTGCGAATGGAAATAGTTTCAAAGGCCGACTGTTGCTCGTAAATCAATAGGTTTTATAGCATCGGGAAATAACAAGGGATGTTTTCCGCTAAAGTCGGCTTTTAGCCAGTTTTCTATCTACAGGAAAAAATACCGCTTAGATGAAATGACGTAGTTGTAAAGGTATACCGAAGGCAGAAGATCGCGCGGTCGTTAATAAAAGAGATGAACCGATCAAGCAAAGCGCATGCCACATAGAAGAGACGTGGGACGGGGGCGCGTCGCAGTCGCGGCGTCCTTGAATCAACTGTCATACTAAATGTATAGAAGCGTCGCGATCCAAAGCAGACAGAAGAGACGAGGCCGCGTCTCCGCCTCTCGCGACGCTTCTATACATTTAAAGTCAAAGCCAAAGTATCTTTATTTGTCAACATAGGTGGTTACAATATACACAAGGTGTACAACGTAATTAGTATCACTATGTTTCGCACACAGGCATACAAAAAAATTAAAACTAATGTAAAATTATAAAATTAGGAGCGTCAAAATAATAGGTAATAATAAAATGAAATGAGTTAATTACATTGATACAATCGAAAATAAAACATGTGTCAAACTAAATAAAATATATTTAGGGTAAGTGTACCAGTGAATGAACACTTAAGGAAATTTTCGACTTTGAAAATTAATTTTAGGCAGTTGGGCACAGTTTATTTAACACATTACTTACTTTTTGTTTAGCACAACCAACTACTCTAGATGGCTAACATCATCATTATTCAACAGTATTACTGCACAATTTGAAGATATACTTATCACTATTTAAGGAAAAAAAGGAAAATCACCAGTGAATGAACGCAAAATTCTAGTGAATGAACAAATGAAACCAGTTAATGAACAACTTTGAAAATGATGTTTTGTTATACTACCTAGTATGTGGTATGAGTTAGTAGTTTAGTATGAAAACTGATACAAAGGGCGCCGCACTTCGACGCGCCCTCGTCCCACGTCTCTTCTGTGTGACTTGCGCCTAAAAGACTAGAATGAGAGGGCTTGGGCTATAGTTCCCACACGGGACCAATGCGGATTGGGAACTTCACATATACCATGAAATCGCTTCGCAGGTGTGCGTAGGTTTCTCAAGAAGTCTTCCATCACCGTAAAGCTCGTGGTAAAATTTAAATGTAATTTCGCACATGAATTCCGAAAAAAGGTCGATTCATATTTTTACAGGCACCGAGCGCGCCAGACACGTGCCGTGGAAGACAAAATAATATTCTTCTTTACCCACTCACGTGCTTTTTTCATTTACCTACTGCCATTTATTGCCAAGCGATTTCAAACAGTGTCATTTTTAGGGTTCCGTAGTCAACTAGGAACCCTTATAGTTTCGCCATGTCTGTCCGTCTGTCTGTCTGTCTGTCTGTCTGTCCGCGGCTAAGCTCAGAGACTGTTAGTACTAGAAAGCTGTAATTTGGCATGAATATATATATCAGTCACGCCAACAAAGTGATTAAATAGAAAAAAGTAAAAAAAAATTTTTTAGGGTACCTCCCATAGACGTAAAGTGGGGGTGATTTTTTTTTCTCGGCTAACCCTATAGTGTGGGGTATCGTTGGATAGGTCTTTTAAAACCATTGCGGGGTTGCTAACGTGATTTTTCTATTCAGTGATCTGTTTGCGAAATATTCTACTTTAAAGTGAAAATTTTCATTAAAATCGGCCGTCCCCCCCCTCTAAAATCTAAACTGTTGGGTGGAAAAATTTGAAAAATTCAGAATGGTAGTAAATATATCAAATTTACTAGGAAAATTATAGCGGCTAAGATTGCTTGGAAATTATTTGTAGTTTAAGAGTAAATAGTAGCCTAAGGTATAAAACATACCTAAACTTGGATGATTCCGTACACATACGAAATCCTTAGAAAAATATTACTTGATTTTTTCGTAATGGCTACGGAACCCTACCTTGGGCGTGTCCGACACGCTCTTGGCCGGTTTTTATTGTCTTAAGGAATAAATTTGCTTGAAATAAATAAATAATAATAATAATAATATCATGGGACAACTCACACGAATTGATCTAGTCCCAATTTGGGACTCCCAAACTAAGCAAAGCTTGTACTATGGATGCTAGACAACGGATAAACATACTTATATACATAGACTAGCTTTTGCCCGCGACTTCGTCCGCGTAGAATTCCAATTTGTGGTAAAGCTTCTGCATCTCTTTCATTGTATAAAACAAAAATCCGGCAACGGCAACATGCATTATTATTATCATTTCATCATCATCAGTATCAGTTAGTGAATATTATAAATCCCGTTTATTCACTATCCCGTGGGAATTTCAACAAATTTGTCCTTATTCTATGCAAATTTTCGCTTATTTTTATCCCGCGGAAATTTTGCATTTTCCCCGAGAAAAAGTAGCCTATGTCCTTAAAGGTGTAGCTTTATACCGGTAAAAGAAGTTTTAAAATCAGCCCCGTAGTTAAATTCACTTATTTTTTCCCCGTGGGCCCAAATCACCCCTCAAGTGATATTCACTTCTTTCTATCCCACGGGAATTTTGCATTTTACCGAATAAATAGTAGGTAGCCTAGCCTATACCAATAAAGGATAGTGTAGCTTTCTATTGGTCATTTTTTTTTTAAACTCGGCCCCGCAGTTAAATTTACTATTTTCTATACCGCGGGAATTTTGCATTTATCCGGAAAATAGCATCCTATGTTAATCAAGGACAGTGTATATCCCCCACTATTGGTACAAGGGTCATTCTAAAATTTTGCGCAGGTAAACTTGTCCCACCCTAAAAAAAGTTGTTTCCGGTTACACTGTCTATTTTCTGCGGTTATTTAAGTGAAATGATTGATGATTGCAATCAGCAATATATCACAGATAATTATTGACTATCGCAATCAAAAAAAGATTCTTAGTATTTCTGTAATATATGTAATAATGCGTGGTAACAGAGTGGTAGCTCCATACAAATAGTAACAGAGTGTTCTGCCTAAAATTTTAGAATGACCCACAATAGTAAGGTTTATTAATTTCCCATTGATTTTAACCACCTCAGCTCCCATTTTTAAAAATAGACACACAGATGAAATTAAATTAATTACACTTAAAATATTCTAATGAAATAGTGACAACGAACTTCCAAACAAATTATACAGCAATCGCAAATATTCGCTAAGTAGGTAATCTAAGAGATTTCCAAGGAATTTTCTAAAGAAAATCTAGGTATAAGGTAAGTTTTTCATTCAAATATCCAAGAACAAATAAAATTGAAATTTCGAATTCTAAACCGATTTAAATATTGTTTTTTTTTCGTATGTTTTATAAAGCTGCGTTTTCACTGATTTTTCAATAAACGCATAAATTTCATCAACTGGTTAAATTATACAATAAGTTGACTGACAGCACTGCGTCAGTTGCACACTGTATGCATGACGCTACAATTTAGCCGCTTTACACGTTATCCGTCAGATAATATTTATTCGATGATTGAAAAATCAGCCCTAAGTGTTCTGAACAGTTCTGAGCGAGCGAACGTGTTTATTCAGTGATAATCGGCTGTATGCTTAGTATAAGTTTTACTTCACCAAAATACTTCTCGATCGCGTTTACGTAAAAATTTCAATTCTATGGAAACATGGACGCGCGGCCATCCAGTGAAAACGACGTCTGTGGCGAGCGAGCGGTTGCTCTGTGCATTCCCTCGACATTGTACGTGTTCGGTGGGTCTCCGATCTTTGTTATAAACAACTGTTCCCTTTCCTCATTGAATGAAAACGGACATTTTCTATTTTGAGCGAACATCGGCAAAACCGCAATCATATTTGCTCTAAACAAATGTTTGTTCAGAACACTAAGTGAAAACGCGGCTTAACCAAGATGTCTAGTCCTTACCATTTCAAATTTCGAACTCTACGTTCCTATGAAGCCGTGTCTTCGGATCGAGTATTCAAACATGTGTCAAAATAAAATGTAATTTAAATCAAAAGCACTAAGGAGTATTGATATCATCTTTGAAGCAAATCACCCCCAAAATAACTTTCTACTCCTTTTTAACCCCGTCAAGGTATGAATTTCAATAAAATACGAAACACGTCTTCCATCAATTCTGTTAAAGAATGTTTATGCAAAATTTGAAGTAGATTGGACCAAGGAATCACGTTGTCCCATACAAACTTTGCCCCCCTTTTTTACCCCCTTAGGAGTAGAACTACGAAAAATCCTTTCTTATCGGATGCCTACGTCATACAAAGAACACACCCTCCAAGTTTCAGGTCTCTACGATCAGCGGTTTAGGCTGTGCGTTGATCCGTCAGTCAGGACAAAGGATTTTATATGTATAGATAAATACATACTTATATACATATTAAACATCCAAAACTCGAGCACAAACATTCGTATTTTTCATACAAATATCTGCCCCGACGCGGGATTCGAATCCGGAATCTCAAGCTTCGTCTCTAACAACAACTAGGCTATCCGGTCGTCCAATATGCCATGCCATAAGGTTTTGTATTATTAGGTCATGCATTATTGTTGTTCATTCTAGGCCGACGAATATGGGGTCGTACACTAACCGCATCTCTTTGAAGTTGGTTTTTCATTACCTTTTTCGTCTTTAGGTACATTTTTAGAATCGTATGATTTGAATATGAGGTTTACAAAATAACGCATAAAAACAGGCCAAGTGCGAGTCGAAACACAATGAGTTCCGTATTAACGTACCCAAATAACAGGTCCTTTATGGGAACTGCATCAATTTTTTGAAGTGAAACTTCTAATGCGACTTCCAACAAGCGTTGCGTTAAACACGCAAGGCAACGCAACGCAAGTTGACGTTTACGTTTATCTCGCATTGTATATATACTAACGGATGTTAAAAACTTCGATAGTGCGATTCAAAACTCATACTGTCTGTGCAAAATGTATGAGACTTGATAAAAGCGCCATCTAGTGATTAATTTAAACACATAGATGCATAAGTAAATTTAGTTCTTTAAGTTATTGCAATAAGGTTCATATTGATGTATAAATAAGTGCCTTTTTCATTTCCACATTACGAAGTTTCTCTTCTTCCGCGTGGAGGAACTGCACGCACTATCTTTTTTTATAAAATGTTTTTTTTTTTATTTTATTTTAGCGACCACACATACTCTGAAGTTTCATATGGACACACTGACAGCGGAGGCTTAGTAACAGGGTCCCGTTCTCAATATTGCGAAAAGCTGTTAACAAAACCTCCATAAAAATAAATGTAAGCATCTTGCAAGCTTAGTTAAAACTTTCAAACTGGTTGAAACACGTTTAATTTTCGTGTAATTTGAGTTTCAAACTAATTTAACTGGAAAATTTCACGTAAAAGTTAATGATGTGCACAAACAACTGTTATCTAAATGTTTGTTCCGCAACCTCTGCATCGTCCACTTACTTAGCCTTGGATGAAGAAAGTCCACTTTCCTTTAAAACGCTACCTTTTTCGGTTTGTATACCTGTACGCAGAAGAATTTATTATGATGAAAAATTATATTCAATTTATGGTTAAGAAGCAATACAACATAGAAATAGAAACTTTTTTTTCTACCAGGTTTCTTGCGGGGCATTGTTCTTGGCAATGATTGTTTTTTTTTTAAGTGATGGTAGGTAACACCACCAGCCAGCCAACCAGGAGGGTGGGATTAAAAACTAACTGCCCGCCCCGGCTTGGCACAGCACTAATTAAAAAAAAACTTACTATATACAAACCTTCTCTCAATAGTTACTAACACAATAAAAAAAAATAATGAGACAAATAGGTGCAGCCGTTCTCAGGTTACACATTTTCTGATATTTCTTTTACACACAACAAGGTAAATCCTAATACATTCAACCGGAACTGCTGACTGAGTGGCTGTACTGCGCTCGTACGATTTTTTTAAAATTTTACTATTACTTTGTGATATTTAGTGATAACAAATTAAAATGTACCTAAGTTTGTCTACATACAGTAGACAAACTAAGTAGTCATCACTACCACTACACACTGACTGATATTTCGACGCGTTTCAAGCAAAATAAAGAAAGTGGTTTCTCCATTTAGGTAGAACTGTTTTTCTCTGTGTCTCGAATATACCGCTGTCGTAGCCCGTAGCACGTCTACGACCTTGAGCCAAAAAGCCGAGTTCAAGGGCAGTCTGTCGCTACGTGGAAACTACGGTGCTACGAAGGCTCAAGCCACAGTATAAATTTAGTAACCGATCTAAAAGTAAATTTAATTTGAACTCGCACAACACAACTTGTACTGTTTGATTGCGTAGTCACTATGCCAGTGATTGTTAACCTTTTCTACGTAAAAGACGGACATATGCGTCTCAAAGTACAGTTCTGATTTAGGTTCAAAGTAGCTTTACATTTTGGCTAGCCTTAACCTTTACTTCTAAAAATCGCATGGAGTTGTCATTTACCTCTTTAAATCGGTAAAGTGTGAATTGTTCACCGCTTTTGTACCCACTGAGTCTGATATGGCATCTTTTTAGTTACTTTTACAAAACACGATTTTAACTCTTTGGGGATTTAAAGGTTTCGAAGAAACATGTTTCACTTATTTAATTTAACGCAACATTCTCGCAATTTTTGGGATTTTTCGGAAAAAATTACATAGTGTTTTCCTCCACTCCCCCTCTCTACTTGACGCTCTCGTCTCCTAGATGCCCCACGTTTATATATGCTCTCTTAGCTTAGCACATTTCTGGTGGAAAAGTTCCGTAAAAATGGGCTACAGCAAATACGGGCCATTGTTCGTTGATTGGTTACTGGATTTAAACTGTGTCTAAGCGTTGTAATTAATACAGGTATAACTGTTCGGAATATAAGCCGTTGCCAATAATGGAACATAATATTTTATTGCTGGAAAAGCGATGCCATAACGATTCCTATTATGGGCCGCGTCAGGCCTAAGTAACGTAACTTGAGATACGTTAGTTACGCTTAACAGTGCTAAATCGTAATTTTTGATGCTATACTATCTGATACATATCGAAGATTTTCATTTTATGCCATAATTCAATAAAAACACCGATAGCCGAACTAACGTATCTGGGATTTTTGTACGCACTTGTAATGGATATCTCCCGTATTTCAAATACGATAGGACATACAGAACTCGCCCGCAGAATCGAAATTGAAAAATCTTTTGGTGCAGTTTAATTCAAATCATGTTGTTGTTATATGTTATAAAAGGCATTTTAATTATATTTCATAATACGTAACACCTTCTGAAATGGGAACGTATCAAAATATATAAAGTTTAAAACGAATAATGGACGACATACATGATGGTCATAATATATACTAAAATTTTCTTTGAAACTATTGATAAAACGAACTTTTTTAATCTTGTAATCTACAGATTGGTTTAGGTTAGGTTAGGTTTATTATGGTTGGTTTATCCTGTAAAGTTGAGAATTTCCAAGAATTATATCAAATGACCATTATGTATTTTCGTCCATTATTAATTTTAAACTTTATATATTTTGATACGTACCTACCCTCTGAAACCAAGGAGAGCTATATTGATTATAATTTTATTAAGAGTATGTTTAACTAGAGGGGAGGGAGTGGGAGAAAAGATAATAATATTTTGTTATCAGACCTTATAAGTATTATTTATTAAAAAAGATACCTATAAGTTAAGAATTAATAGAAATCCTGTTACTGTGATAAAATTCAATAAAAAGTTTTCTAGCTTCCACTTTACTTATTATTAACCTTCTTACCTATTTGTATATCTATAAAATAAAATAACGGGACTAGATAAAAGAGCCTACCCACTTTTAATTTACTTAAATGTTCTGTTTCTTGGTTCCCAAAAGTAATGTAAGTAAAGATACAGGTCATAGCCATTACACAGTTTTGTGTAATAAAAAGAGCATGGTCACGCTTAACTAACGTATATTCAGATACGCAACTTTGCGTTACAGAATTTTGTATGAAAAGTAAGGCCGTGTAAACTTTAAAAACCGTCTTTTTTCCAATTGATTCGTAGCACAGTGTTAAAATTAAAAATACATCGTCACAATAATATTTCTAACCTACTGTGTAAATTTCAATTTTTAAACTTCATTAGTAAACAAGCAATGAGATGGACAAAAACAAAAACTTTGATCGCGTTTTTCTCTAATCGTCGTTTTTGGAGATACGTTACTTAGGCCTGACACGGCAGTTATAGTAAAGAATTCTTTCCACATTTAAATTACTTACACTGAAAACTAGATACCGTAAAGTATAATTTATGGATGACTAGCTATTGCCCGCGACTCTGTCTGCAAAGAATTCGTTTATCGCTATCCCTAGGGAATACGCAATTCTGTTTAAATATGAAGTTGCAACTATCTACAGAAAATCTTTTATTTACAAAATGTCTCAGTGGGGGGTGTCCATTAATATCTATCGATCTATGGACAGGATACAATAATACAACGGCTTATTAAATTATGGAAAACCATAGAGACCCCGTGCTATACAGATTCTTTTACATAAAAAACATTTTCATAAAATAGTTTTTGTCAAGGTATTGCTACCTTAAAGTTAATGCAAATGTAAAGTTTTACAGCTTTTATTCTTGGCCTAGTTTCGCTAGCCGATAATGCACTAGCTTTAAGTTCAGGGCGAGAAATATCGCGGTGCTAACTAGCACGATGGAGGCCACAGTGATAAATTCAACCTAAGTAATGGGACAGATGCTAGAATATAATATAATAGATGATGAGGTGGTATTTGTTTATTTAAAACGGGCCGTTTCAAGTGATTTGTGATCCGAATTTGCTAAATTAAAATTGTTTATCTGAAAGTCTAGAAAAAAACATTGATACAGTAAGGGGTGGGAATCTTTGCTATAGAGCGTAACTTTGGCCCTTAAAAACGCTAGCTGTCAGCAAACAAACCATTTGGCAATGACAATGGCCCCTGCTATTGCTTTCACTATTTCTTTCTGTCAAACGGTATAAGATGATGACGGAAAGAGGTGGTTAGACAATGTGGCCTCTGGACTGAGTTAATCCCAATGGTCAAAGTTACTCTTCGGGGCCAAAGTAACCCGACTTTACCATAGTCTTTTATGGTGACGTTGCTTGCCAAATTTAAAATTTAAGCTCAATACGACTATTAAGTACCCCTGTTACATTACTCTTTGTTAAGTGCCTGTTATCTTATGCTATAGATATTTCTAGTATAGAAGGTATCTCAAAATTAATCCAGAATATTTATCAAGTAGTTGGGATATTTATACTGGATACACCTGTAAAGATTTTTCATCCGAATTTTTATTTAAAAATGTAGTGACCCTTGACGCGGTGCATTTTTAACATCGACCAATGTATGGAATCGATCAATATGTACATTCATAGTTATTGCTTACTCCAAATGCACATACATGTGTAATCTTTAAATTTCAGATACAGTCTCCATCCACTATTGCAACCGCGAGGTAGCGCTGGGCGTCGCAGGCGCAGCTAGCGAGGGCTATATTCGCACGCCGGGCTACCCTCACTACTACATCGGCGACGAATGTCGCTGGCGATTGCGCGCGCACCCAGAGCAGAGGATACGAGTTACACTACTAGATGTCAGCTTGAGAAGTGAGTAGATCACAGTTGCGATAAGAGATGTCGCTACTAGCGGGCGTAATAAGCAACGGCTATATCCGTCGGTCCAGCTACCCCCACTACCACAACGACGAGGAATATCGTTTGCTGCTGCATACACATCCAGAGCAGAGTATACGAGTCACGCTATTAGATGTCAGCTTCAAAGTCAGTGGCTTAGTGCTGCAGCTAAAAGATGTCGCTACTAGCGGGCGCAACCAGCGATTGCGACCCCTCCTTATATCTCGGAGAAGGGTGTCGCTGGCAATTACAAACACGCGCATCTGGATCTTCTGATTCAGGTTATTCTGCGAGATGTTAGCCTGAGAAGTAAGCATCCACTGTTGCAGCTGAGAGATGGCGCTAGTAGCAGGTGCAGCTATCTGTCCCTACTACTACATTGGAGGTACTAACTGTATTCCCAACTCGGGCACTGGGGTGTAGTTTTTCTATATCAAATATTATAATTGAAATTCAAGGATTACTGATAACTCTTTGTTTATTGCTTGGGCTTCCAATCACAAGTCAACACTCATATTTTTTACAATGCAGACATTCGACCGCTGTTCTTATTTTAAATTCAAATATTTAAATACAGTACTCGCGTGCCAGTAACGGTCGAATGGCAGCTTACAATTGGGGATGTCTATTTTTTTGCAATGTATAGTAAATCGAAAACCATTTAGAGATAAATGCTTTTTCACTCGTGTCCTGTAGTTATTTAATTTTAATATTATGTAATGAATTTAATACCTATCAAATAAGCAATGACCTTCATTTGACATTGGTGTGAATTGCGTGACCGGTCCAATTCGTACTTTATCCTGTGTGGTTAGAATTCTTAACAATTTACGCGTGGATTATACTACGGAGTTTGATTTGGACCCACTGTCTGAAATCTAGCACTTTGACAGCGCCAGTAAAATGACACTAGTTACAGTGTACCACTACGCAAAAAATAATTAAAGGGGTTGCCTTATCGCACGCATTTAGATAGATTTTGTAATTTGGCAGTGTGGGAGCCCTCAATTATAATCTGACGACATCAACCAAAATAGTTTCAATAATTATTTTTGAAAAAAGTAGTGAACTAAATGACAAAACATTGAAATTAGTTTCTTATAATTGACTTTTATATAGAAAAAGAATATAAAAACTACTGGTATTTTTTTTAGACATTCCCAATTCTTACCTCCATACCACCACATTGATACTGGGGCCTGCAATTGCACCTAGAATAAAAAAGTATGTAAATAAATCATTCTCTGCTACAGTTAGAGATGTCGCTGGGCGATGGTGAAAATGCTTACCCATATTTGACTTGGAGAAAAAACATAGTTTTTGATCTATGCTGTTCGTATGCTACTTTACACTGCCCAGAAAGAGTAGGAAAATTACAACTAAGTATAAAGTTTCATACACAAATATGGGCGTATTCAAGCGTTGTCATCCGTACGAATTTTGTTTTTATTTCATCTCTGAAAGCAGAATGTGTTTTGTATCGCTAAGCACGCCTGAAAAGGTCTCAACAATTAATATTACTTTTTTTCCTACAGGTATAGGTCCATTCGAAAACGCGTGCACGGACTACGTGCTAGTACAGGATGCTAACGGGGATTCGTTGTTGTCGTCGTGCGAGCAAGTGGAGCTGCCGTTGCGTCTGTCCTCAGTCACGGAGACGGTGGAAGTCGTGGTGGAAGCGCGGTCCTCGGGGGCCTTCCCCAAGAGGGGGGTGTTGTTTCATTATAAGAGTAAGTGACAGAGAATTAATTTACTTGGCAATGACGCAGCTACAAAGATAGCTGTACATTTTTCAAAGGTTTAAATGTCGTTCGCTTTATTGTATACTATACTGTATACTATTACAACAAAATAATTGCACAAATGGTACTGGTAGCGCCATCTATGTTGTGCAAAAGTACTCCTCACGGGAGTACAATGTATTGCTAAAACTAACAAAATTTAGCCCTCAAATTTGGCAATGTTTTTCGTCGTTTATTATGTATTAATGTGAAATAACAAATAACTGAGATATCAGTAACATAAACTTATAATTGGAATTTTATTGAAAACAGCGCCATCTAACATTTATATTTGCAGGTATAGGCTGCGTGACGCTGCCAGCGCCATCTGACGGCTACCTTGTGTATCGCAATGAAGACGTAGCTCATTACATGTGTAATGTCCATCACGTTTTCGTCGATACGCGGCAGAGGGCGCGCGTGATATGGTGCTACGACGATAACAGATGGAACGACAGTGTGCCTTTGTGTGTTGGTGAGTGGTTTTTATTTTATTATTATTCATATATAAAATAAACAAAAAATACTGTATTTCAAAAAGGAATTTTCTTTGCGGACATTGAAGTGTGATTAAAGTTCCTGGTTTGAGTACAATGTGCTTTTTTTGCGTTGATGGTGGCGCCAAGTGTTTTTTTATTTCTTCGCGTAGGTAGGAACTTTTTGGTGTTTCTTCATAATCCTAACTAATATTATAAATGCGAAAGTAACTCTGTCTGTCTGTCTGTCTCGCTTTCACGCTAAAACTACTGAACTGATTTAAATGAAATTTAGTACACAGATAGTCTAGAGCCTGAGAAAAGACATAGGCTATATATCATCACGCTAACACCAATAGGAGCGGAGCGGAGCGGAAGAATGTTTCAAAATCGGGGGTTTTTGAAGTAAAACTTCTATAGGCACGCTTGACTTGGGAGTACGGTGGTGAATGTGAACGCGCTTGTGCGGGGGGTGGTTCTGTGGTGGGGGGTGCGGGGAGGTAATTTTTTTCATATCGAGGAACTAAGGAGAGCCATAATTGATGAAAAAGCAAATTGGATAAAAAAAATAAGCTGCCC
Organism: Archips crataeganus; assembly: GCA_947859365.1. Taxonomy (NCBI): domain Eukaryota; kingdom Metazoa; phylum Arthropoda; class Insecta; order Lepidoptera; family Tortricidae; genus Archips; species Archips crataeganus. The sequence continues at coordinate 5,800,230 of OX402047.1, read as the reverse complement.
AAATTACTAATTCCATGCGGACGGAGTCGCGGGCAAAAGCTTGTTCATAATAAATATCACGGACAATTCATATCAACTTTTTTTTACATAAAATACAATAAAATAAAATAAAATATAATAAAATAACAATAATAATACAATGACTCTTTATTGTACACCAGGAATAGTAAGCACTACAGAAAACGTACGTACATAATACTGACACGTGATTGCCCCTATCTCACCTGATGAAAAGTGCAGATGAGGCCGACGGTGTATCTCACTGGTTCTGTAACAGTCGTAAACACTCTAGCCTTGAAGAGCCCTAGGTTGTCTCTATCCGGAAATACAGACGATGGAAGTGAATAGGAGCGAATTCCATTCCCTAGCAATTCGTATTAGGAAGGGTTAAGCGAACCGTTTCGTGCGGGTCAATGGGATATTAACCACATAAGGGTGAAGACACTCCTCCGCCTGGCCTACTCCTAGCTAGAGTAAGCAAATCTTGTGTTATGGGTACTAGGGAACGGCTAAACATTAGTACATTATTGTCGTGGCCCGGAAGTAGGCAATTGCTGGCTGAGTATGAGACGAGTATTAAACGGACGAGCTTGCGAGTCCGTTTAACTAATACGAAGCCAGCAATTGCTATTCCAGCCGAGACTAATATAAAGCTTTTCTCAAAAATGGTGAAGGAAAAAAAATAGAATAAACTTTTAGTAACTTAAATAGGTACAAAGAATTGCAAATCACTTGAAATTAAATGTCAATAAACCCTTTCCCGCCTTTTTCCATTAAAAAAAACTGCAGGTGTATTTTTCTACCGAAAACACCACAAGCCGTTTCAAACACAATAAAAAAAGTCTGGAGTTCCAACAAAACAACTGATACCGGTCATTTGATTTGGCTGTATACGAATAGTGCCAAATTAACACCATGGCCGTTTTAACTTTTTAAAAAGTTTGAGACTCGACAATAATGGAATTTGTATGCGACATTGTTGTCGAGTTTATCGAACCTGCAATGTTTTTAACTTTTTAATTTTTTTACTGACCATAAACTATGCACTTCACGTTCTGATATGTAAAGAATAATGTCAACTTTTACGGATATTTTTGAGAAAAGGTACTTAAATGGCTGTTTTTTAACGTGATTGGATTCAAACCCAAGCCTATTTAGTATTTAAAAAAAACTTAGTCGAATTTCGTAACACACGGAGACGGGATACAGCGGTTGAAATGCTTCAGACGCACTTTTAGTGATCGGATTGACTTGAAATTTTGCACGAATATGAATATCTTCGTATTATTATGTATTAGACGACCAGGGCCCAATTGCATAACAAAGTACAACTAATATTACAAGCGGAACTCTCGCTTCAGTTAGGTATATTAACTAGAAAGGGAGTTCCGCTTGTAATATAAGTTGTACTTTGTTATGCAATTAGGCCCAGTACCTCTACCATGAGTTTACACTAGTTTACAATGACCGTACTCGCTAGCGACGGCGTAAATGATTTGTATGGAGAATTGTACTTCCGTAAGTAACCGCTAGAGGCGCTGTACAATTCTCCATACAAATAATTTACGCCGTCGCTAGCGAGTACGGTCACGTAAACTAGTGTAAGCTCATGGTAGAGGCACAGATGGCCTAGTGGTTAGAGAACCTAACTATGAAGCTTGAGGTCCCGGGTTCAATTCCCGTGTCGGGGCAGATATTTGTATGAAAAATACGAATGTTTGTTCTCGGGTCTCGGGTGTTTAATATGTATTTAAGTATGTATCTATCTATATAAGTATGTTTATCCGTTGCCTAGTACCCATAACACAAGCTTTCCTAGCTTACTTTGGGACTAGGTCAATTGGTGTGAATTGTCCCGTGATATTTATTTTATTTATTTATTTTATTATACAGGACTAGCTGATGCCCATGGCTTCGTCCACTGAAGTAGATTAAAACGCGTTTTCCCGTGGTAGAAAGTAGCCTATACTTAAGCCCTAAAGTGGCGAAGAGTACCTACTAACAACCTGATTCTCCCCGGGTTGACTAATCTTTCGACGATACCAAACGCTTTACTTCCATTACTGCACTTTCAAGAAGTTTGCTGCGGCTTTACTAGCGGCTGGTCTCGCCGGAAGATCAGCGCTGGCTCCACCCCAGGAGTCTAACGACCGCTTTAGCCTAGTTGGTAGTGACCCTGCCTACGAAGCAAGAGGTCCTGGGTTCAAATCCCGGTAAGGGCATTTATTTGTGTGATGAGCACGAATATTTGTTCCTGAGTTATGGATGTTTTCTATGTATTTAAGTATTTATTTATGTATATAAGTATGTTTATCGTCGTCTAGTACCCATAGTACAAGCTTTGCTTAGTTTGGGACTAGGTCGATTTGTGTAAGATTGTCCCTTAATATTTATTTATTTATTTATTTATGCTGAGGCGGGACCTTTTTCGCACACTTTTTAATACTTTATTTTTTTATTTTATTTTATTTTTTTTGTTTGCTTGTTTATTGTTTTAATATAATATAATTTATTTACATATATTCTATATAAATTAGAAATATACATTAGGAAGTAATAACAGATAAAAATGGAAACTAATAAATTAGTAAACTATGAAAAAAAAATGTCAAGTCAGTCTGTCAGTCGGAGTGTGGTAGGGCAGCACCATCATCAAAGCCAAACAGCTTCGCTGCTGGCTTCCATTTATGTCGGGTGCCTCGAATGCACATGCTAGTCGCTCTAAACATGGAAGTTATTATTCGAGCTCTCAGCCAGCCCAAGACGCAAGACAAAGAGCGGTCCCAGCGAGATGCAAGTGCTTCCCCGAGGTGTTTCACAAAGGTGGCCATTTGTGGTGCAAAGACTCCATCTACGGAGGTGACAAGGGGTGTAAATGTGGCATGACGCAGCTCGCAGGCATTGGCATATTTGTTTTGCTTTTCCGATTCGGCAGATTTTAAGACAGAAGCAACAGGGCGTGAGATGTAAGAAGGAGCGTCGGTGTCTACGACACGGATATGAATAACGCCTCCCTCTGGGCAACCCACACGCCGCGGCAAGCTAAATCGCCTCGTAGGCCACTATCACCTTCAGTGATAATTGGTTCTTTGACTACATTTCCCCACGCTTGTTGACATAATTCACAAAAGAGATCTCTTATTTCGTTGTGACGTCTCGTGATTAGACCGCCAGTTTTGCAACAGAGGGCATGATCAATATTGAAATCGTTATTGCCGCATCCATCACAAGATTTTGGCATAGAGATTGGTGTTCGATGGTAGCGTATTGAAAGGGCATCACGGAATTCATATGGAGAAAGGTCAAAATGATCTTTTCTTGTGGGTATAACGGATAACCAATTGGAGGATTTTGTTTTCATTATGGTCGCAATTATATTGTTTATTGTTTTAATCTTAGGTTTTAATACCTAGTAATAATTGTTTGTGTTTTGAGTGTGTGAAATAAACTTTATTTCTTTCTTTTCTTCTTTCTTTCAAAAATGTTCACACCCCGCCCCTGAAGCCCTTCAACCTTCAACTATGTCCATGATCAACTTATGGAACTGACATGTTCAACTTACCTGATCAAAGTTCCTTAAAATAAAAATTTAAAAAAAACTATGTCCTTACAAAAAATCACGGAAATCTATAGCTTAGTTTCAACGAGAAAGAGGGACAAACAAACAAACACACTTTCACATTTAATAAAAAAAAAAATCATTTATTTCAGGACGAGGAGTCCCATATACAATATGTTAGTTACATTCTTAATATCTATGTTAGTAAGAGCATAAAATAAAATATGAATTTAAAATCAAAATTACAATATGAATAAAAAAAAAAGAAATAAAGTCAAAAATAAATAAATAATTAAAATTCAAAAAATTAGCATTAAAATTTAAATCAACGTTAAAATTAAAAATCAAAATTTAAATATAGTTACAATTTACATTTAAAACAACATATAATAAAACAAAATAATTCATAAATAATGTACCTAATAGGTAACAATGTCAAAATTAATTAATTTATTTATTTAAACCTATGACTATTGCATCCCAGTGCTGCATCATGGGGCAGTCCAAACGCCCGGCCCACATCTTCAGGATGCTGTTGTTGCTGCCGCGCACACGTTGCATCATGGAGGCTATCCTCTTGCGCCTCAGGGCATGAAAGCCATCTGTTTGCGCTTCCGCAAACATGCCTGACGCACTACAGTGTCGCGGCAGCTTCAACAGCATTTTAAAAATATTATTGTACTGGACCCTAAGTGCGTTATACACACGTTGAGTATGACTCATCCAAAGACTGCTCGTGTAAAACGTCTGACAGAAGGCTTTAAAAAGCGTTATTTTTACGGATTTAGTACACCGAGCAAATCTGCAAGCGAGCATATTTCCACGAACTGCCATCGCTCTTCTTTCTCTTTCTATATCCATATCGTCCACTAGATCCTGTGTAACAATATGACCAAGGTACCTGAACTTGTCCACTACTTTCAAAGCTACACCGTCCAGCAACAAATCAGGCACAACAGCGGGGTTATATTTTTTATGAGCTTTAAATACAACAATTTCACTCTCCCTCGAATTGTACCTGAGACCGTGCTGAACAGCATATCTTTCACACTTTCCGAGTAGCACTCTGAGGGAGTTGATTGAAGGGCCCAGCAACACCATGTCATCGGCATAACTTATATTATTGAGACATGTACCGTCTACATGGCACCCTACATGTGTGTTGCTGAGCTCACCAATCAGCTCATCAATATATAAATTAAAAAGCAAAGGCAACGTCAACCCACCTTGTCTTACGCCACATTCAAGTCGGTATTCAGTTGACGCTACCCCTGCCCACTTCACTTGATTTACCTGGTTGCTGTACCAAAACCTCAGTAGTGAGACACATTCAGCTGGTACCCCAGTCCTACTGAGCTTACTCCAAAGCAGGTCATATGACACCAAATCGAAAGCTTTTTATAGGAAGCATTTATCCTACTAATATTATGAACGCGAAAGTTTGTAAGTATGGATGGATGGATGGATGGATGGATGTTTGTTACTCTTTCACGCTAAAACGGTGTGACGGAATCTGATGAAATTTGGCACACAGATAGTTTATAATCCGGATTACCATATCGGAAACTTTTTATCCCGGAAAATTGCACAGTTGCCGCGGGATAGCGATAAACGAATTCTTCGCAGACGGAGTCGCGGGCAGCAGCTCGTACCTAATATAATATTAGTATGGATGAAACCGCAAGCATAGACAAAAAAGCAAAATCAGCGATAATTTTGTACATTATTTTTGACAAAAATTTACTTACTTACTTACTTATCTATACTTAGTTTGTAAACAAGGATAGTACGGCTGTTAGCTTAAAAAAACAATAAGAGTGAATGGGGTATTTTATACTTAGGTATTTTTTTGACGTGTGGAATACAAACATCTGTTACGCAGTCAACAGCAGAACAAGATGTGCGGTAAAGCTCAAAATTTACTCAGGAAGAGTCCTGACCACTACAATTGAAGTAGAGACTTTCAATATAATAGTAGTGATTTTAAGCCCGTATCCGCTTATTCACTTCTGCTGCTGTCTGTACCTACAAAAAACTCGCTCTATAAAGGTGATATCAGACGGTTAATTTGGATGAATATTCACTCGAGTGAATGGTTCATTTTTCTTTCATTCCATGTTCGCATGGCTTTAGCTGGAATGACGTAGAAATTAACATTCATCTGTAGTTTTTTTTCAATTCGGCCTTGAAAGAAGTCTTGCGTCTTGGAATATGTTTAAATGGCTGAATCCGAGTGAACGTATATTCTGCGTTTCTATAGACTGTTAATTTTGCGTTAATTTTGAGTGGAATGAAAGATGTCGAATGAAAAGATCCAACATCGTTTTGCATTTTTGTTTCACTTTTCGTTCAGACGAGTCATTTTGAGTGAACGATACAAAATTAAACAAGAAAATGAAAGAAAAATGACCCGTGTGATATCGCCTTAATGATAAAGTATTGTTCATTATATTTATGACGACTAATCGTAATGAAGAGGTTATGGATCATTTCGACTCTACATTTTACAAAAAATAGCCAGCAAAAAATCTTCATCAAAGTAAGAGTCAAAGTCAAAATATTTTTTACACTTTAGAGCTATGCTATAACAACTTGAATTTCTTGGAAATTCTTTAAATCTATTATGATTCAAACAAATAAAAGTCGACTTTACGCCAGAAAAATAATTAACTAAGAAAAAAAAACTTATTGACTCTAACAAACAATGTTACGTTCAGATAATGTTTCCTTTGTAGTTTACAAGCGCCATTTTATTATCTGTAGTTTTCTATTATATTTAAACAAAGGAATGCAACCCATACAATATCCTTTGTGTAAGTATTTCGAATTACTCGCTAATGTAATGGCCAGTGAAACAAAGAACATCCATTACCCTGTTTATTGCTAGTAACTCCCTCACCCATAAAACAAAAGGAAATTGATATCAATTATGTACCTATATCAAAAGTTTCGGTTATAAAACTTGATAGAGCAGTATTTTTCTCCGTGAAGTCGTAAACTGCACGTCCAAAATGATCAAACGGACGTCAATAACAACAAAAATACTTTTCATAAAAACTTCTTTGATGTTTATTCACATTCGTACTTCGAGAAGAAAGCACATGCGCACTGAAAAATCGCCGCACTCTTTCGCTCGCGGCTTTACAACGGTCAAATGAAAGCGACAAATGCATTTCTGTCCGCCGCACTGCGATTATATTGTATCAACAGCTTTATCAAATAAAAATAAACTGTAACACGTTAGCTTAAGATTTGATTCCTAATGTGGGTGTCGGTTATTTTCATCATCCATTATAGGGCTTCTTCAGTTGCGTTTTCGTAAATACGGGAGTTCATTCGTCGCGCGCTCGTCGTCGAGTCAGTTCGAATTTCGAACCTAGCTGTCGCGCGCCGCCAGAACACGTGTAAGAAGTGAGTTTCTTCAAATTATTTACGTGTTTCTAAAAATATTTTAGTGATTTATCCCCGCAGTTTCAATGGTTTTTTGATCATTCAGTGGTTCTTAGTGATATATTCTATAAATTTCAGTGCGTTTTCATTCATGGATTAGTTTAACACGTGTTTTGAACGGGTAAAATGCGTTTTCGAAACGGAATGTGCTCGTTAGAAAGCGATTTTATTATAAATATCAAGGTTTAAGCTAAGTATAGTTTCGCATGTGCCGCACTCATTAAATACATGATAAGCGTATTTATAATAAGAAGCAATTAACACAGTTTTGTACTCACAAAAGTACGGTCAAATAATTTTGTTATTTACGTAATTTGATAAACTTTGACGTTGACATGAGGACAATGGACCGCAATGTTTGTGATGTGTCTATCTTTGTTGCTGGGTTGGCTACGGAAATTAATGATTTATAAGGCGCGTTTGATATGAAATGATGCGGGCCATTGTATTGCTTATCTGCTACGATAACTAATGCTAAGGACGTAATCAGTATTGTATTGAAGAATCATTATGAATTTTTTTGTTTTTTTTTTTTTAGAATCGCCAATTAATATTGTTTTCAATATTTATTAATAGCTATAGTAGCCTAGTCGTTTAATTGCGGATCTGAAGTTCGATAAAATTGCACCTCTGAGTTTTTGATAATTTATGTGCGAAAATAAACTTAAAATTTACCATGAGTTTTTCGATAAGCCCTCTCAATCTGAGAGGAGGCCTGTGCCTATCAGACGTGTATAGACTGGAGGTGATAATGACGATTTATTAGATTTGATTTGGGAGATATAAGTTTATTTTAAGCAGGAGTTTCGGTATTTTCTTCCCCTGGGAATCAAACCTTTTTCCGCGATGAAAAGTATCTTACGAATATTTCATCTAAACTTCCTTTCAATATAATCAAACAATCTCTTAGACATTACCTACTTATAGCCAATTCACATAGAAACCTAATTATATACACCGTGTTTTTTAGGGTTCTGTACCCAAAAGGGTAAAAACGGAACCCAATTACTGAGGCTCCGCTGTCCATCCGTCTGCCGTCTCTCCGTCCGTCTGTCCGTCTGTCCCTCCGTCTGTCACCAGGCTGTATCTCGTGAACCGTGATAGCAGACAGTTAAAATTTTCACAGATGATGTATTTTGGTTGCCGCTGTAACAACAAATAAATACTAAAAAACAGAATAAAATAATTGTTTAAGAGGGTTCCCATACAACAAACGTGATTTAACACATAATAAAAGAAAAAGTATGTAATGTCGAACGAACTCGCCTCAATAATCTTGTAGCGAATAGCTAGGAATGGAAAGTATTTTACTGACGAAATTTAAAAGATAAATAATAATAGAACGTATTGAAGGATATTTTACACTGGTTGGTTCAGCCATTAAATTTAATTATTGAATATCTCAAAAATAGTAAGAGTTAAGACACTAGTTTCTTCGAGAAATTAACACTATTTGACCTGAATAATCTTCCCTTAAAGTTAACGGAAATAAAAAAAAACACGGTGTAGATTCTTAAAGGTAGGATTGGAATCGAAAACCAATAAAAAAACCATTTTAATCATACTTAAGGACCTGGACAATTCGGTGTCCACGTCAGTTGGTCATAAGAGTCTACGAGACTGTCAGATCCTATTGTGATGGAGTTTACATAAACTTTGCACAAATTATTTAATCGTTTTAACAGCTTTGATATGTAGATAAAACAAATAAATAAAGGAAGGTAGTTTATACGAACAAATATGGAATTCTTTGTTTGTTTGATTGTATCGTTCATATAAGACAGTCTTACTTAGTAATCGAACAATCCTCAGTAGTACTTACTTACTTACTCCGTTGGCGCAGCGACCCAAAGTGAATCTTGGCCTCCGATACGAGACAGCGCCATAACTGTCGATCTTGCACAGTATTCCGCCAATTTGTAGCTTGCAGTCCATCAAGGTCGGACTCCACGGCGTCACTCCAGCGATACCTAGGGCGGCCCACCGGACGACGGCCAGTCAGACGACCCTCATATGCTCTCTTCGCGCCACGATCTTCACCCATTCTTTCCAAATGGCCGAGCCATCGGAGTCTATGAGCTTTGCTCTCTCCAACGATATTAGGTTCGGCCATGAGCTCTTTAAGTTCAAAGTTTTTCAGGGCTCTCCAGCTTCCATCTGGTCTTTGCCGAGGGCCAAACATCTTTCTGAGGATCTTCCTTTCGGCAACCAACAATTTGTTCTCCTCTCTAAGGGTCAGCGTCCAGGCCTCACATCCATACATAAGTATTGGTCGTATCACCGTTTTGTAAATGCGGATTTTGGTGCTTCTGCTTAGAAGCCTAGACGCCAACACCTTATGTAGGGCAGCACCACATCGCAGGGAATTCTGGATTCGGATATAAATTTCTTCCTCACGGGTATTTGTATCTGTGACGATGCAGCCTAGGTACTTAAATTTTGAAACCCCTTTGTACGTGACACCTCCAACATGTAGGTCTTTTCGCGGAATCAGTCTGTCTTTATAGCGTTTCATGTGGAGATACTCAGTCTTACTGTGGTTTATCCTTAGGCCCACCTTCATTGCTTCTGTTTCATGGACTGCGGCGGCTATCTCGACTTCAACGCTCGTTTGACCCAACAAGGCCAAATCATCCGCATAGCCTATAACCTTGTGCCTTCCATTTAGTTGTAGTCCAAAGTCTAGAGCTAGCACTCTTCTAAGGACATGTTCTAGAACCAAATTGAAGAGCATAGGCGATAAGGCATCTCCCTGTTTCAGTCCCGTCATCACATCAAATTCGTCCGTTAACTGGCCCCCGACCCGGACCCTCATCCTACTCTCTCTCGTGGCTACCTCTACCATATCCACCAGTTTCGTAGGAATATTAAAATTCCTCAGGATAGTAAACAGGGCGTTGCGGTCGATACTGTCATAAGCCCTGGCGAAATCTACGAAAAGCGAATGGATGTTTTGAGCGTATTCCCACCTTTTTTCCATCAGCAGCTTTAAAGTGAAGATTTGGTCTACTGTACTGCGATTAGATCTGAAGCCACACTGATAATCACTGAGGATTTTTCCGTGTACGGTTCTAATCTTCTCAGGAGTACGTATGACAGAATCCTCAGTAGTAGGTACAATATAATTAGTATAGTTTCACATTTAATGAGGAAGGAAGTTTTGCCAACAAACGCATGTATGAAGACAAGTTGTGATGTAGTGTTTTTTAATCAGAATGCTTATTCTACCGTAATATATATATTATGCCATTTTCTTCCAAAGCCATGTTGTAATGTAACAGTTAATGTCATTTTATACATAAAATCGCTGTCAATTGAAATTGCGAACAATGTAAATAAACCATTTAATGAAATATCCATATTCTAGCACTTGTTTATTGTTTTAATGGTTTAGGATAGTGTTGTGGTAAGTATTGATTAAATAACACACGGATTTAGTAGTATTTGATGAGGGAAAATGGAAATTAAAGACATTTTAAATACAAGGTTTATTACATTGTTTGCAATTTCAATTAAATGACAGTTTAGTAGGTACGAAACACCATTAACAGCGATCTAGAGAAGCAGCCCTATGAAAAAATTTAAACAAAAATAAATGAGTTAATGAATCTGAGCGTCTGTATAGCTACACAAAGTGAATGAATGGCATTATTGCTTTTCATTCGAGAATAAAAATCTACTTATCGGCATTATTATTATGATTATTTCGAGAACTATTCAAGGTAAAAACCGCAAACACGGGTCGGTCGATACAGATTTTTTTCTCATTAAAGTAGCATTAAAAGTAAACTATAAATTAAAAAAATAATAATAAAACCCAACGCAATTAGGTCACATACCTAATTACTAGCTGTTGCCCGCGACTCCGTACGCGAAGTGTAGGAGTAGGTATAACAAATAGCCTACGACCTATCAGACCTAACGAATACAGTGAAAAAAGTTTCATAAAAAAACCAGTCAAGCCGTTTCGGAGGAGTTCGATAACAAACACCGTGACACGAAATTTTTATATATTAGAAGATTTCAGGGTTATAGTTTTAAAAATCGCCCCCAGATCTCAAATTCTTCAAGTAATTTAATTATTTAAACTTCGATCTATTTATATTAAGGTTAGAAGATCTCCAATAAAATATATAAAGCAAAGTAATTAGTAGATGATTCCTGAGCGCCAAATAATTCTGCGGCCGCGAAAACTAATCTGCCTACAAATATAATTTTAGCTCAAATTCAATTTGAATTTTGTTAAGTACTACCCTTTAAGGCCTTGAAGATTTTTCAGACTCAATTTTATGTAGGTACCTATATAACTAGCTGATGCTCGCAGCTCCGCCCCCGCTGAAGTTTTTTTCATAAAAATCTTGTCCTGACAATTATAAAACCAACAAAAAAAGAATTATCCAATTTGGTACAGTGGTTCTTGAGTTTAGCGCTTAGCAACGTATTTGGCGATTCATTTTTATATAGATCTAGAGAGTTACAGTACTTTTTTTTACCATTCAGACCTACTAATAGGACTCAACGGACGAAATAATCCATTTAGTCCTACTACTTCTGACACGAATTTTAATAGGACTAAACGGACGAAATAATCCGTATAGTCCCAATACTTCTGGCACGAAATAGGGCTGGTTAGATGTTTAGGTAGGTTAGATCCGTTAGGTATCTTCAGATGCCCGAAGGGCAGATCGCCCAGAAATAGGAGCCACGCGTAGCGGGGTTCCGTCGATATAAGGCGTGGGTTGTCAAATGCAGTCATTCCTTTTAGCTCTACTAGTGAAACTAAACGGATAATTTTGTCCGTTAGAGTCCTATTAGTAGAACTAAACAGAATGTTCTGTCCGTTTATTCCTACTAATAGGACTAAACGGAATTTTTGTCCGTTTATTCTTATTAATAGTAGTGAATGGTAGACCAAAACGGACTATATCATCTGTAGTTTCCTATCATTATTATACTACGTCTCTCTTTACAGTCGTAATTTTCTTGCTACACCGTTGTAGAACAACCTACCTGCGTGTAGTTCTAGTGACATGTTTTCAATTTTCATTTTATATAAATACTTAGTGCTTTCACACAAAATCGGCGATTGTCTATTTATAAATAATAAAATTTATATCATATAGCAGGGACTTAATTACTTAATTACGTTTTACGGCTTGAAACTATAATATTATCAAAATCACCGCGACTTTTCGGCCATATTAGGTACAGCTGCAATGGTCACTAGTAGACTTTGTCATTAGTCATTACAGAGTGGCCGTAAAGTCTAAATATTTTTACCAATATATTTCATATCTCCTAAGTCCCGGATGTCCTATTAATACTAGCTGTTGGCCGCGACTCCGTCTGCGAAGAATAAGGGTATAAAAATAGCCTACGACAATTCATAAAAATCGATAAAGCCGTTTCGGAGGAGTTCGTTAACAAATACGTGACACGAGATTTTTATATATTAGATGGATTAAAATAAATATTAAAAAAAAGAAACAGCAATACTTTGGACTGACAACGTAAGAACGTCAAGAACTGGTTAAAACCGGCTAACGTTTTGGGGATGAAAACCGTTACCGCCTTGTGTGAGAATAAACTAGTTTTCGTTGTCACTTCGCAATGCTCTTCATTTCTTAAAGTTAAAAGTTTAAAGCGGGCAGTTTGATGAGTTTCTCAACTGGCTCTCTCCGTGAATGAAATATAACTGGAATGAAATTGAGACCAAGATCTAGACGTCAGGCGAGGGCGCTAAATGAATGGTAATGAGCGCTTGAGCCAAGGAACTCGACGGGCACAAACTATCTTCAGTGTAAATTTTTAGACTCAACAAACGTTTCGAATGCTTTCGGAAGTGGAGGTATGTGAAAATAAAAACCGGCCAAGAGCGTGTCGGACACGCACAAGGTAGGGTTCCGTAGCCATTACAAAAAAATAAAGTAATATTTTTCTAAGGATTTCGTATGTGTACGGAATCATCCAAGTTTAGGTATGTTTTATACCTTAGGCTACTATTTACTCTTAAACTACAAATAATTTCTAAGCAATCTTAGCCGCTATAATTTTCCTAGTAAATTTGATATATTTACTACCATTCTGAATTTTTTCAAATTTTTCCACCTAACAGTTTAGATTTTAGAGAGGGGGGACGCTCGATTTTAATGAAAATTTTCACTTTAAAGTTGTATATTTCGCAAACAGATCACTGAATAGAAAAATCGTATTAGCAACCCCGCAATGGTTTTTAAAGACCTATCCAACGATACCCCACACTAAAGGATAAGTCGAGAAAAAAAAAATCACCCCCCTTTACGTCTATGGGAGGTACCCTAAAAAAAATTATTTTTTTATTTTTTATTTTACCACTTTGTTGGCGTGACTGATATGTATATTCATGCCAAATTACAGCTTTCTAGTACTAACGATCTCTGAGCTTAGCCGCGGACAGACAGACAGACAGACAGACAGACGGACAGACATGGCGAAACTATAAGGGTTCCTAGTTGACTACGGAACCCTAAAAACCGTAAAAAGCCGTGGTAGCCTAATGGTTTGACCTATGGCCTCTCAAGATAAGAATCGTGGGTTCGAACCCCCGGCTCGCACATCTGAGTTTTTTTGAAATTTATGTGTGAAGTTACATTTGTTTACCATGATTCATGAGCTTTAAGATGAAGGAAAATATTGTGAAGAAACCCGAGGCCGTATTGTCTAATGCGCGGGCGCTTGCCCTCGCTTTCACCATCTCTTTCTGTCACTATATTATACCTGCCGTTTGACAGAAAGAATTAGTGAATGCGAAAGCAAGCGTCAGCTCGTTAGACAATAAACATACTGTACACACCTTCATATGTCATGATGATGATGATGATGGTTGTGAGAACAAGCTCTAAAAGTTTTATTAGAACATTCGTTTACTATTCGAAAGCGCTGATCGATATCACTTTTAACGATGAGTAAAGTTTGCCTTATACTTTGTGGTTCGAAATACTGTGACAAGTCTAGTGGCCTAGGAATCAAATTAGCTGACTGTCTTAAGCTAAATCTTCATTAATCTCTAATTTTGAAACAAATTCCATTCCCACCCGAATTAATTAATATTTTTAAAGCCGCGTAATCTTTTCAACGTTGGCGGGAAACTTTGTTTATCAGCGAGAGCGCGCTGGCAACTTTCTTTTTATCCTTTGGTTAGTTCTTTTCTCATTTTAGAGGATTTAGCCGATGGCAGTAAAGTACAAGGGGTTTTTGTATTGTGTTATTTTGTTATACAGGGTGTTCTGGAGACGTGGTCCGGATCAACCTTAATTAACTTTGTTAATTTTAGGATAACGTAATCGTAGTAGTTACTAGTGAGATTAAATGTTCTTTTGTTTTTAGTTTTTTCGCTATTTATCGGATTAGTAACAGTCCAGTTATATTCAATACTGAGCAAAACTGTAAATCATCGTCACTATCATTCTAGCCCCTTTTTAGCTCGAGAGGGCTAGGGCTGTAATACCTTCGCGGGCCCAGTGCGGATTGGCAATTTCACACACACCATTGATTTTCTTTGCAAGTGGGTGCAGGCACTGTAAAGCTCATGGCTCATGGTAAATTACAATTGCATCATTAAAAGAAAGATATACTATCCCGTATTAGAATATAATTAGGTCTTTTTATCTCGAGAAAATGCAAAAATCCCTCGGGGCTCAGATGTAAATATGCTTAGTAGATATAATGTTCTAAAGACTCGATATTTCCAAAATGTTCACGTCTCTCGTTCACAATATTCACTAACAACCTACCACAGGTTCCTCAAAGCCCTACTGAAACTCGATCTTGTTCCGCCCCTACTATACAGGGTGTTGTAGGGTGCGATAATTAAACTCGTCGAGTCCGTGCAATCGCTTTACGATCCTATAGTGTGCGGTCTGGCCGATGGGAGCCGTTTTACGGCCGGCTAGGGTTGCCGATTTTGAATTTAAAATTTACTTTTTGCTGCCCATTTCACCCGGAGGAGACCGATACTGGTTTTTACGATGCGAATAAAGCTAGCGACTTAACTCGCTGTCAATATTTTTTGGCTCAGATTACAGAATCTCTCTCCTTTTTCTTCATTTGGTTCGGCGGTTTGATCGTTATCATTTCTGCCGAAAGACGTCCACTGCTGAACATAGGCCTCCCCCAAGGCTCACCAAACAGATCGGTCCCGTGCCCTCCACATCCAACGCGATCCCGCAACCTTAACCAGGTCACCGCTCCATCTTGTTGGAGGCCTACCTTAACACTGCGTCTTCCGGTCCGTGGACGCCACTCGAGAACCTTTTTGCCCCATCGGCCATCAGTTCTACGAGCGATGTGCCCTGCCCACTGCCACTTGAGCTGGCGATTCTTCGAGCTATGTCGGTGACTTTAGTTCTTGCGCGGATTTGCCCTCTCCATTGCCCTCTGATCGATCTGATCTGATTGATCTGTTTGATCGTCAGTGTAAACTTACTGAAATATTTTTTCTTTATAATATGTTTGTGCACGTTCTTGGTGGAATCGTAAATGACTGCAAACATTAAATCGATAAATGTTTGCTACTAAAAGTGACTAATAAATAATGAAGTAAAGAAGTACCACTTTGGCAAGCTCATAATAATAATAATTAACATCAAGTTGGTAAGTATTTGTAACATTTATTATTACCTCAGGACTAAACCTGGCAACTTTAGGTAGATATTGTTTATTAATATTATCGTTACATCTGATAGTATAGGTATAAAGCTCGTTATAACAAATAACTACTAGGGTAGCTTTTTTTGCTACTGTTTATTATTATTATCGTTGGATTGAAATTCGGTTCCCCTACATCTGATAGGGGTCCTATCGATGTTTAGAAAATTTTATTTCCGAAGGTTTAGAATCCCGAAAACTTCATTTGTCCGAAAGCTTTTTTTTCTGAAACTGTAAATATTTCAGGATTTACTTCAGGACCATCGTGTAGAACCCTTTAGGTTAGGTTAGGGTTGTTTTATAAAAATCCTGAAATATTTACAGTTTCAGAAAAAAATGCATTCGGATAAATGAAGCATTCGGGATTTTAAATATTCGGAAATAATAATTCTAAATTTTGGTAGGTAACCCATCTGATAATATAAAGCAGCGCTGTAAGCTCGTTACAACAAATCCACGAAGTAACTCATAATGAGATTTAATTTAATTTTCAGCGTATTTCATTATCACAGGTTTCGTTCTCATTGTTTCAGCGTCGGCGAAATTAATTATAAAATTCATAATAATCGTAATGAGAATTCGGTTTGTCATAAATTGTTACGGTTTTGAATTTAAATAAATTAATATTTAGGAGCAACATTTATAGACGTGTTTTTTTTTCATATCATTGAATTACATCAATTTTAAATGCTCTACAAACGTTAGTTTACATAATGCAAAGACAATATTTAAATACGTACGTTATAGGTTTACAATTGACAAAATAAACTTTGAAATCACGAACGTTGAAACTAAATACTTCATCTTTGATACTAAAAGAAAAACAAAATGTATATGGGTTAGTAGGTAATAAATCATAACATAACATTTGAATATTTTTTGTTGCAATTTTATATTTAGTTTCAAAATGATTTCACACATCGAATTTACTGTTTTTAGTAAAAGATGGTAGTTATAATTACCTACTTTATACTCAAATGTTCTCAAAATAACTACAACTGCAAGTTTTGTAATCACTACCACAGTCAATTTATCCCTAAAATACTCCGCTAACAGACCTTGACATTTTTACAAAATAAATAAATCGTTTATTACATAATTAAACAAAATGTCAACAAAATAAATTACTTAAATTCATAAAACCGCGTCTGTGACCTTCGCCACTCACATCTAAACAACGTTTAAAATTGTCAATAAAATATGTAAGGGCAGAGGCACCCCTACGAGCCCCAGAGTGCCATACGTCACATTAGCTATGGACCCTGTCTGCGTTGAATTACGCCCACCCCTCAAGGGCCGAGGGGACAAAAGAAACAGTTAACAATGCGTTCTCGGTTAACTCGATTGCTTTATTAAACGGGTTTTGAACACCCTGTGACGTTGAAGAGCTTTTCTTGCAAGAAGATTTGGGTCAAAGTCTCACACGCTTTTAACGGAACACTTTGTATCATTTGCAAGTGTGCAGGAAGTACTTGAACTTATTGGTAAATAATTTTCGTTTCTCCACTAAAACATGCGCATCAATTTACGCATGGGGAGTGACTCCATCCTCATGTCGGTAATATTCTGACATAAAAACCACTTCGCATCATCTTTTATAATGCGGATTGCTAAAGAATGGAATTCGCTTCCGTCGTTAAGGCTTTTACTGAACCAGTAAGTTGCATCTTTGGCCTTATCTGCACTTTAAAAAAAATACTTAGATAGCTTAAGCACAAAGGGTGTATCAAACTTAGCCTATAGTTGTATCCCGTTGCCGGGCAAAGGCCTTTCCTATATTTGGCCACTCTCTCAGTTCCGCGTCCAGGTGGTCTCGCTCTGCCTCGGCCTGCCTTGCCATCGGTGCCCGTGCGGTACCCACCATGTGGCTGAGTGTGCCCATCTTTGTGGGTGCATCCGGCAGACATGCCCGGTCCAGTCCCATTTAAGCTTGGCGGTCGCTTTTCGAACATCAGCAATTTGAGTTTTGGAGTGCAATGTGGTGTTCTGGATTCGATCAATCCTTTTAACTCCTAAGTGTGCGCTCTATAGCTCGTTGGCAAACCTTGAGTTTGGGTTTCTGGTTCTCGGTCAAAGGCAGGCCAAGACAGGTAATATACACATGTTGTAACGAGTTTGCACTTCAGTATCAAAATAAGGTCACTCTTCATGTGCTCATTCATGGATCAGTAGCCTATTTATTTTTTTAATTAAATCTACTAGTGATATAAACCCCAGAACGCGTCTTAGTTAGTCGGACCCTACCATAGCACTTGAAAATAGTCCATTTACTTAACCAAGAATCCGCTACCTCTAACTGAATCTATTACTTAGCCGGTATAATAAACCCTTTGTTAAATAGACCGTTTTCAGTTTAATTTCACCTTCGGGGACTGTTTAGTCAGTCCCTTAAATTTCTGTTCTAGTGTCTCAGCTTTAAGCTAAGCCTAAATAGATACAAACTTCGTTCATTATTTAGCCTACGCAGGCTGTTTAAAAGGGTGGACTCACTGAGTTACCGGGTAGAGTAGCGGTTCAAAATCAGGG
Organism: Archips crataeganus; assembly: GCA_947859365.1. NCBI lineage: Eukaryota > Metazoa > Arthropoda > Insecta > Lepidoptera > Tortricidae > Archips > Archips crataeganus. The sequence goes on along the minus strand of OX402047.1, from coordinate 5,782,010 downwards.
CGTAATTTCCCCAGAAAGGGGTAAAGTTGTCTTTCTCGAAGGGTCGAGCGATAAGTCATTAGATAACTGTAAATGTTACTTTGTAAATACTTTATACAAGCTTTTATGTAACTTGCATAAAAGCTGTGGTGGCCTAGTGGTTTGACCTATAGTATATTCTATACTTTTCATCCCGGAAAATTGCACAGTTCCAGTGGGATGGCGATAAACGAATTCTTTGCAGACGGAGTCACGGGCAACAGCTAGTAAACAAATAAGTCTAAATTAAAAGAATGCGCCAAAAAATAAACCTTTGCTGTGAAAAACCCGTAAACAGTGAAAGGTTACACACGTATTTAATACCTTTTTCTCTATATAAACTGGTCTCATTTGAATATTTTCACGTTCCCCGCGGGGTAGCGCGAGATTGCCTCGGTCGACCCCGTGGGGTACCGCTAACTTGGGGCAGATAAGCATTGTTTGTGTGGCAAATTTTACGTGAACTTACTAAGTTTGACTTCAATTAGATAAACAATAGGCAGCTCTTACTAACATAACACTCATGACTTGATACTTAGCATCATATTTTAGAATCATAACGTACCGGTGAGAACGGGAGTTGTACATAAACTTTATCTCTGTGCAGACAAAGTCGCGGGTAAAAGCTACGGTTAAAAAGCAAACGATAAAGCAAAAAGCGCTAAGAAAGAGAAGATAGGAAGCAAAATTTGGGAGCCACTTCTTTTTGAACCTAGGTTACCTAGCTGCGTCACATTGTACCTATCACTCGCGGCCTAACCCAGATGCACATCCATTATCGTCACCATTTCAGCCAAAAGACCTTCACTGCTGAACATAGGCCTCCCCCGTGGTTTGCCAAACCGACCGGTCCCGCAACCAGGTCGTCGCTCTTGTTAGAGGCCCACCAACGTTTCGTCTTCCGTTCCGTGGATGCAATTCGATAACTCACGCCACCAGTCACACACGTCCCTCGTCGGACTTTAATCATTAAATTACACAAAAAAATACACATATCGTCTAACTTTTCCAGCTAAATATCGCTACTACGAAGTTTGTATGTTTATGTCATTTCGTGATACGTCAGACGAGACTCGGGAGACCAATAGACATAAAGTATGTCGCAGTCTGTCGCAATGTCAAACTGACAAAACATATATGAAAGGATAATATATTAGTGCGGCGCACCTGTTATGCTGGCAAATAAATCTTAGAAATCGTGCGAAATAACTACAAATCATAATAAATAACTGTATTAGTGCGAAGATATACATGTGAATGTAAGTTGGTATAAAAAATGTAGAATTAGTCTACGGTTTAAATGTAGCATTTGAACTGTAACTAATTACTAAGTCTCATTAGAATTTTTAAAAAATTCGTTTTATGTAGAATAAACGTGCAAAATTTCATGCCTATAGACTAAGCGGCAGAGATTTTGGAGTTTTACATGGATCCAGTCATGATCGTAAATATAAGTTACGTCACCAAGGCATCAAAAATATCTATGTGTAGCAGCTGCCCGCGGCTCCGTCTGCAAATAATTCGTTTATCGCTATCCCGCGGGATCTAAATTTTCCGGGATAAAAAGTGTGCCAAATTTCATCAGAATCCGTCAAACCGTTTTAATAGCGTGAAAGAGTTACAAACATCCATACATCCATACAAACTTTCACGTTTATAATAATATCAGTTAGATAAGAAGTAAGATACTACTTACTCTATGGCACTAACCATAACGATGCTATGGCTGTATAGATATTTATGCCTTGGACTGTACAGTCAAGGAAGTACGTATCAAATCACATAAAGTTTGAAAAGAATAATGGACAAAATACAATATGCTCATTCGATATGATGAAATTTGCTTGGAAATTGTTTACAGGCTCGTTATAAAACCTAACCTAAAGAAATTACACAATAAAAAGAGTTCGTTTAATTACTAGTTTTATCGAAAATTAGAATTATCATTATGTGTTTCGTCCATTATTCTTTTTAAATTTTGTGTATTTTGATACGTTCCCGCTGCATAGGGTCCGGCTACATGCTGAATCATACTTGTGCAAATTCCAATTTGCCCAAGCAAGCATGTCCGTTAAGATGGCAAACCGGTATACCACACAAATGGATTGTATTGTATATGCAATATAGTTTTTGCGCTACTTTTGCACAAACCGTTTGCGCATGCAAGTCGCTGCGTGTAACTGGGGCCATACATTAAGTGCGTTTGCTTCACAACGAACGACAAAGAAGCGTATCGCGGCCAATCTACAAGCCAGCGCCTGTTCATCACCAGCCTATCACAGTCCACTGCTGAACAACAAGCACCCTCAAGGCATGCCATTGTAGGTACCCGTCCTTCGGTCTCCGCATCCAATCACTTCCAGCCTGCGGAGGTCCTCGCTCCATCTAGCCGGGGACCTTGTCCCTTTTAGCACTCATTAAAAGTTATTAAGCTTAAAGCCCCTTGCGATTCAATTATTTATTTAGGGCTGCTCTAATGAGTAGTCCACACATTGTCCCTCTTCAAAGACTTGGTGCCTAATCCAAATGTTTTCATTTTAATGACGGTTGTTGTTCTTGGTGAAGTATGTGGAGCGATGAGGATTGATCAATAAAAATCCATGTTGTAGATTCGTGTGTATTGCGTAAGATGCGTTAATAGAATGAACAGTCTTACATTAAAGGTTGCTTAATTTATTGTCTTAAACTTATTGCTGAGTCGAGCAATATGTATTATGTCGCGGTAAACTGCTAAGTTACGGTGAAACTATAAAATAGGACATACTCTACACTTGGGCTCCTTAGATGGTAGGAAAGGGAGAATTAGGGAGTGTTTTAAAGGAAGCGCAAAATCTACTTAGGTAAAAATATAGCTCATGCCATTTACAAATATAGCAACAAGTTTGTGTAGGTGAAATAATTTTAAAAATCGGTTCTGTAGTTTTTTAGTTTGTCCATCACAAACGAACGCTCAATTAAACCTTTTCTCTCTACAATATTAGTTTAGAAAATCGTACGCACACAGTCTGTATGTCAAAGTCAAAAGTTTATTTTGCGAGTAGACCGCAGGCGGTACTTTTACTGTGTTTTTTCAACGTTCCGTACTTCAAAAGGAAAGGAGAAACCCTTACTTATATACCTGATTGATTATACACCGTGAAATTTTAGTGGTTGTTTTCCCGAAACGAGGTGATTTAGTTTCGATTGTACAATCGATTTATAATTACTATTTTGACTAGAGTCAAAAATCCAATTGTGAAAAACGAAAGTCGAAAATGACCGCAAACCAATAGTAACGCTTCGTTGGTACAAGTAGCGTACGATTGTACGATAGGTTAGGTACTAACGAAGCGTTACTATTGGTTTGCGGTCATTTTCAACTTTCGTTTTTCACAATTGGATTTTTGACTCTAGTCAAAATAGTAATTATAAATCGATTGTACAATCGATACTAAATCACCTCGTTTCGGGAAAACAACCACTAAAATTTCACGGTGTATAGATAAAGTCACGCATGTAAAAAAGGAGATATTTCATTGTACCTACCTACCTAAAAGTTCCAAAAGAAAAAAACAACAGGTAAAGGTAATCACGTACCATCGACAAAAAGGTCGCCTTGACACCTTAAATGCCCATTTTGCTTGCAGTGGCTAGACATCTGTCCATACCAATCCATACCAATGAACTTCAACGGCTGCAAGTAAATTTGTTTTGAAACTGGGTAGGCCTCGGTTTTGTGGACTGTACCTACATATGAATTGTTTTCAATTCCTTTTTTTCTGAAGCACCTTTACCCAAAAGTCAGTATACGTCGTAATACCATACGGTTGCAAAACCGAATAAAAACATAATACTTTGTTCCAAGATATACATACGTATGAAGAATTGGCCTTTGAATTGTTTCCCATTGAGCGTACGGAGGGTTAAAACGAAATGGAAAACCACGACAAATAACGTCTAACGTGTCTACATATACACAGAAAAAACATTAAAATTTAAACTTTATTATCTCCCAAATCGAGTCTAAATTTAAAGGTCACCGAAGGGAAATAAGTCCCTCTAAAAAGTCACTTTTCGTTATACTCGAATTCCGCAAACGACAAAAGGTCCTATTTCATATTTTGATTTATTCAAGATTCAACCAAATGCATTTAAGTTAAGGGTCTATGTTCAACACGCGGCAAGAACGGATGTGGCTTTGTTCATCCCAAGTTGTATTTTTGTATTTTACCGAACGCTACCGTAAAGTGAGGTGTTTATTTGCGAAGGGACTCCCTCCTATTCGCCCCTGGATCGCATCACTCAATTACCCCCTACTTGATTGAAAAGTCCAGGAAGGCTATTCAATCAACCACCTTACTTATTTCAAATTGTTTTTCGCTCTCGGCCATATTGTGTAGACTTCAAATACAAGATCGGGAGACGGAATCATGTTGCTACCAAAAAATATTTTCTCAAGAATATAATTTTCGTAGTGAAAAAAAAAGGATTTTTCACTATGAGTGAGTCTGAAGGTAATTTCATAATGAAATATTACATTCTGTACTGTTGTTGATGGTTAGTATTATATTTTATATTATTAACTGCCACATTTAGGGTTTTTGTTGACTGGTACTTGTATTGTCATCCAAACTACATATTCGTACCAAGTTTCAAGTCTAATGTCATTGACTGTTAAACCCAAACTGCACCACAGCTGCGATTGAGCTGCACGGGCAGTTGGTAGCTACAGTTACGTAGCAGTTGAATTGCAGTCTTTTAATAACGGGCCTTAAGTACAATGAAAAGCAGTGTGATGGCGCACCTCACAGTGAAAGGCAATTACTTGGTCGACACAAAGCCTCATATTTCAAGTTTATCGTTTACCGAAATATTGTTCCTGCTTCTGTTACCAAACAAATATATGGGTAAGTATGTTTTGCTTCTTCCTATGGTTTTACCGTCTCATCGATTTCCATGTAATTTGGCAGAGCGATAAAAGGATTGGCCGAAGCAAGTAGCTTTGCGCCATTTTCTACCAAACAATTTTCAATTTATCGTAAAAGCGTGCCCTAAAACCTACCCTCCTAAAACATTAACCCATCTTGGTTTTAGTATGATTTGGTTTTAGAAAAAAAATTACCATCAAAGTTTATCGCTTATTTCGTTTAGAGATACATAGATCATTCGGAACGTTTGATCAACGAAATGTAAGATTTTTTTAAAACCTCACGCCATTAAAAGTGATCAAAGGTGCGTGGGTTAGAACACCAGTGCCAGTATAAGTAGGCGTGTACAGTCCGATATGATGACGATTATCATACTACTCTAAATCATTGTGCGTGATATACAAACCTCGTTATATAATTTGAACAATGCGAAATACACGCTCAGTTTCCAAGCAACGTCAAATAACAGTCAAATAAACAACTAAACAGATAAGCCAAGTTACGAATTACGCGGAATACCTTATTACGCTTATGATATAGTAATATAAGTTTGTATGTGTAATAGAAACGCAATCCGAGCGTTTTGTACAACAGACACGCGACACCCGACTGCGTAGAAAAAGGTCGTATCTGCCGTTTCATGTTGTAGTACATACGTCTTTTCTAATCGAACAAAACAAAATACCACGGTGAAAAGATACGAGTAAATTAGGAGTAAATAAACCTGTACACTTAGTATAAGTTTTCCTTCACTTCAATACTTCTCGATCGCGTTTACGTAAAAATTTCAATTCTATGGAAACATGGAACCGCGCGCGCGGAGACGCTGTCCATGTTTCCATAGAATTGAAATTTTTACGTAAACGCGATCGAGAAGTATTTTGGTGAAGTAAAACTTATACTAAGCGTACTGATTGCGGAGTTTGCAAATGCACGTATGTATTTTAATACCGACGACGTATGAAACTGAAACGTGGTCGCTTACAACGGGCCTCATAGGAGAGCTAAAAGTCGCTATAAGTTTTAAATTCTTTTCAAGCTTTTATCTGGCATGCAATTTTTAAATTAGATACTTCCAGATTCTTGATAATTTAAATTGGCTAAAAGATTCTGTTGTGAACTTACTGTTATTGTAGTCGTATAGTAATATTGTAGCAAAATTTAACTTTGCATGTTGTTTTAATTCAAACATCCAAAGATCTTCATAAATTTTCTCATTTACAACATTAAGTATTACATTAAAGCGCCAAGGACTTAAATAGACAACGTAGTAAGGGAAAGTAAACTTTTTTTGTGGGCATTCCAGATTAAATAAGTCTTCTAACTGTAGTTAAATGGAATACGTGATCGATTTGTAAAAAGAAGACCACGTTAATGATATCCATAGAAGCGCATTGCAGTTCTATAGAGGGGTAAATCGGAGTTTGTACTTCACCGTCTCGCTCGCTCACGTATTAAATGCTATTAGTGTGAGCGGTACGGCACGATACGAAGTTCGAATTTTGATTTTCGTAGTATAAGGCCAGACTCATAAAAACGAGATGCGAGAAATATCGTGTATGTTTCGTTCCATTGCGGGACCACGCAGCCACGGATTCACAAGTAATCGAACGTGGACGGCAATGTATTGCAACTCGCTTGATATTTTACGTATCGTCTAAGTAGCATCGACTTGAATCTTGGTACGGACATGTACTTTGGATGACAATGCAAGTACAGTCAGCAAAAGGTACGGCCAGTAAAAAAACCTTTTGTAAAATAGTAAATATGAGATTCTATAGTAAGTAAGAGATAGTGAGAATGAATGCGTTCGACAACGTGGCCTCCAATCTATTAAATAAAGAAAACTAAATATGTACCTAGTTATGGCCTAGTGGTAAGAGAACCTGATTACGAAGTTTAAGGTCCCGGGTTCGATTCCCGGTCGGAGCAGATAATATTTTAAGTATGTATTTATCTACATACGTATGTTTATCCGTTGTGCAGTACCCATAGTACAAGCTTTGCTTAGTTAGTTAGTTTGGGACTAGGTCGATCGGTGTCAAACGTCCCACGATTTTTTTTATTGTTTTTTATTTTTTAGATCTAGGAAATAGTAGCTAGGTATTATAAGTTACTGACTTATAGACAACGCACAACCTGAACTACTGGTGCTAGAATCATGAAATTGGAAGACAAAATACCTAGATTTTATACGGTTAAGATTTATTTGACGATGCTCTCTGATGGCGCACCTGGCATAAGAGAAAGACGACAAAAAATTGAGAAACTTTCGAGGCGCTAGGCCTTCGGCCCGACCACGACTGCGCGACCGGCGGCAGCGATGAGTGTTTTATCAGTTCATTGCGTGTGCCGCCAGATAATCACAGTGCGGCGAGCGTCTCGGCTGCGCAATGAACGCAGAAAAGCTCGCCGCTGCCGCTGGTCGCGCGAAGTCGTGGCCGCACCGTAAGGGCCGGCGCTCACTGATGGCATGGCACGGCAGGTTACATACGAATTTTACCGCAGCATCCCTCGGCACGTCGCGGCATCGTGGTATCGGAATAAAGTAACATGAATTCTAAACTCATTGAAATAAGATTCAAAATAACTTGATAGTAATAAAATCCTTTGCCGTGCTATGACGTGCCATGCCGTCAGTGAGCGCCGGCCCTTAAGCCCAAGCCGCCCATTCCGCCGTCTCTGTTGATGGTGATGACTTTCTTAATATTGCCTTTGTTCGCAGAGGAAGCCGGGACCAACCCCACAGGCGAGGATAGCGACACAAACATGCCGCACAACGACGCCAACATGATTGTCGGTGCGTACCTACCATCTATAAGTATATAGTTATAAATAAACTATTTGTGTGCTGCTTCAAAATTCGTCAAAACGTTTTAGCGTGAAAGAGTATCAAACATTCAAAGAGTTTATCCATCCATACAAACTTTCACGTTTATAATATTAGTAAGATAAGATATACATGTAGGTATATCCCTTAGTTAGACCTATTACCGGCAAGTGCCTTATATCAAGGTCGTGACGCGACAGCTAATGGTTTTTCAAAACGATACACACAAAACTCGTTATACGGTACTTGTGTGACAGACGTATTAAAGTACTGTTGAATTTTTAAGAGCATGTCGCTCACAGCGCGCTTTCAACATATCAAATAATCTTTTTGTTTTTTCTGAACTGAAAAATAGCTTTGAAATAAAAAACGGCCAAGTGCTATTCGTAATCGCGTATTGAGGGTTCCGATACTTTGGGTCATTCATACACAGCGTAAGAACAGAAGTTGTGTCTCCTGTGGACTTAAAATTAGCGACTCCGAGTCAGCATACTTAACATTTATTTAAATGGGCCGAAAGTTGTGCCCCACACTACAATGTAGACTTGACCAAAAATATTTGTTAGAACCTTTACTTTTTCCATGTCAAAAAAAACGTGTATGATACAAGTAGTAGGTACCTACAGTCAACAAAAAGTACGGTCAGATTTTTTTTTAACAAAAACTTTCTTTGTAGAACTAACTAGAATCGCGTCTTGGAATTATTAGAGGTATTTCAAACTAAATACAAACTGAAACATAGATGCACAGAAAAAACCCCAGAAAAAAGACCAATGCTGGGAATCGAACCCAGGTCCTCAGCAAGCAAGCGTTTGAAAATGAAGTTGAAGAAAATAAAAAAAATAAAAATAGAAAAAGATACTTCATACTTAACTTGTAAAAGTTGGCCTACTAGCGCCGTCTCTTGGTCCAGGTGAGCGGGTAGCTCCGAAGGAGTGTTGAAGTCTCTCGGTAGAGGGCATAACATAGATGCGCTTTATCACTGCCTAAATGTGATTATAACAGACTGAAGTGTACGATGTATGGGAAAGATTCGTCGCTAACTTCTAGACCAGTGATGGTGTAGGGGTAAGCACGCAGCACGGAACGCTGAGGACCTGGGTTCGATTCCCAGCATTGGTCTTTTTTCTGGGGTTTTTTCTGTGCATCTATGTTTCAGTTTGTATTTAGTTTGAAATATATGGTTTCACGGGATGACCGTAATAGAAATAAAAAAAATAAAAAAAAAATGAAGTTGAAGAAAATAAAAAAATTAATAGAAAAAGATACTTCATACTTAAATTATTAGAGGTATTTTATGATGTCATCAACTCTAATAGCTTTTTAGCCGTATCGATATTGACGTTTTTAGTGCGCGTGACATTACTATTCTTTTGTTATTTGGGTCCGTGAAACCCTTTCGACGCATAGTACCAAATACGCACTTGGCCAATAAACACATTTCACCAGATATGTATTTTAACAAACACACTGAAAACCAAACACGCAATTGATCAAACTGTAATTTTGCAACTTACCAAAAACGTATATGGCCAAAAATAATTACTTATTATACCAGAAACGCATAGGTAAGTTCAAAATTACGTCACGTACAAACGTACGTACGGACTTGGAAAATGGTAACTTCCGTCACAAAGTCGCTTCGCGGGGGCTTCTGTTCTGAGTAGTTTTGCCCTTCGGGCAGGATGGCATACTAACCTAACCTAAACCTAAGTAAATTGAAATTGACCTAACTTGCAACTTCGGATCGCTCTAGTTCCTAAACGGTCAAGTTTATAAAAAAGCTTCAATCAATAAAAGATGCTTATTTTAATGTATTCTTTAAAGTTTTTTAAAAACAAATTACGAAAAACGCGAAAAAAATTAAAAACGCGAATAAAATTTTATATATTTATATTTTTTGAAATATTGGCCTTTTGCGTTTTTGGTATTTTACTAATTTGGTCATTCGCGAATTGAAGAATTTAAATACGTGATTAGCCAAAAATGTATGTATTGGCCTTTTGCGTTTTTGGCAGTATGCGTCGGAAGGCGTGAAACTGCGCTAGTTGTATTAGAAATCAAAACAAATGGTAGTGTAAAAATCTCCGTATTCCAAACAGTGTCAAGTGGTTAACCGTCTCAGTTTTATGCACCGCTCGCCAGCCTTTTACGAAATTAGTGGCTCGCTAAAGAACGCAGCCTGAAAGTTTCAGGGCCACTGAACCGGAATCAGGCTGTCTGACGATGTTTTTGAAATTAAATAGAGGTGGATTGAAATTTGTCAGAGTGCTATGATTAGAATACCTAATATTTTTTTGTTAAAAAATCATATTTAGAAAGAAATAAACCTTTATTCGTGACAACAAACTTAAATTAGGACAAAAATAAAATCATCATCATCCTAGCCTATATACGTCCCACTGCAGGGCACAGGCCTCCTCTCAGAATGAGAGGGCTTGGGCCGTAGTTCCCACGCGGGCCGAATGCGGATTGGGAACTTCACACACAACATTGAATTTTTTCTCAGGTGTATGCAAGTTTCCTCACGATGTTTTCCTTCACCGTAATGCTCATGGTAAATTTCTAATGTATTTTTTTGTAATTTCGCACTTAAATTCCGAAAAACTCAGAGGTGCGAGCCCGAACTCGAACCCACGACCCTCTGCTTAAAATAAAATGAAAATAATAAAAAATGCGCATATGTTTAGGGTTCCGTACCCAAAGCGTTACAAACGGAAACCTGTTAATGTCGCTATCCGCTGTCCGTCCACAGGGCCATATTTCAAGGCCATAGGGCTGTATCTCAATAACCGTAGACAGCTGAAATTTATACATAATGGTGTATTATTGTTGCCGCTAAACAATATAAATTAAATTAAATTAAAAATCAAACGTTCACCAATCTTCCCAAACTTCTCTTGCTAGACCTGTAGACGAACATGCCGCTCTTACCTAGTCAGCCACGAAATATGTAGTGCATAGGCTTAGGCTGTCTATCTATATCCCAAAATTCGTGTAACACAGACGTATACGCCTAAATGATGGGTTCATCAGACCCATAAGAGTCATAAATAGATTACGAAGGAAGTTAAATAATATCTTATTTCCTTTACATCAATAGTTTTAACATTCATTGTTATACCTGCAAAAATTACAATAATGCTAACAACTGAAAGTATGAAAGTATATTCACACTAAACTAAAACACCCTACCGTTGTCTTTTTACGTAGTTCTATAGAAAATGATAAAATTAGAAGATTCTAGTTTTTTTCTACATTATAAGTATTTTTTTATATATCTTTTTTTCCAGTCTTAAACTGTATGTTTTCTCGTAAAAAGCCTCCTCATGGAACCTGGGTCAAAAGTCTCCATTATTTGTTTAAAATCATGCTTCAACTTACACAACATTTTGCCCGCATATTTGGCATTTTGGCATAATTGTGGTCAAACACAAGCCTTTTTCGCATAAAAAGTTGCTATTAATTACAGCACAGATAAAACAAACTAAACTTTGCGAACGATAAAATGACAAATGAGGCTTTGATTAGAAACTGTGTAGGTCAAACGGTTCAAGTTATAGTCGACAGTCAAGGTATATCGATTGCAAGACACGCGGCACGCGATTCTGCGGTGGCATCGATTCGCGGGGTCATTACTCTAACTAAGTATAGTGTTTCTTAATAAGAATTCTTATTCTAGAACTTTAGATCAGAACTAAGGCCCGGAATTAGGTGTGCGGCTGATGACAGATCGTAGGGAGAGAGCACCGCTTTTTATCGATGTTATCGACAGGTTTTATTTGATTTATGTTTTTATTAAATAAAATCTTCTAACTTTCCGATGATAAAGTACTTTTTTCAGCGGTCAATGATGAAAAAGTTCGAAATATCGGAAAGTTTAATCCGTTTAGATTGCTTTATTGAAATCACTATAATTACGAATACCTTTATATTTCATAACTTGAGAAAAGATGCCTCTGAGATCACTTGTAATAATATTCCAAGCAAAAATATATTTACAATTATAAGTACATATAATTATTGGACGACCAGATGGCCTAGTGGTTAGAGAACCTTACTACGAAGCTTGAGGTCCCGGGTTCGATTCCCATGTCGGGGCAGATATTTGTATGAAAAATACGAATGTTTGTTCTCGGGTCTTGGGTGTTTAATATGTATATAAGTATGTATTTATCTATATAAGTATGTTTATCCGTTGTCTAGTACCCATAGTACAAGCTTTGCTTAGTTTGGGAAAAGGTCAATTGGTGTGAATTTGTGTCCCATGATATTTTATTTGATATTTTATATGTATTAAAGTTACAACTTAATTAACAGTTTGTCGATTTGTCGATAACATCGATAAAAAGCGGTGCTCTCTCCCTACGATCTGTCATCAGCCGCACGCAAAATTCCGGGCCTTAATCAGAGCAATATATTTTCCAACCCCCCTCCAACAAGACGAAGCGACGACCTGGTTAAGGTAGCGCGAACGCGTTGGATGCGGATGGCGCAGGATCGATCTGTTTGGCGAGCCTTGGGGGACGTCTATGTTCAGCGGTTACGGTTGAAATGACGACGATGAATGTATTTTCCAAGTCGACTACCAGACTACTTTTCCCCCTAAAATGTAGCTTCTTAGCAATATACGAGTGCAATGGAATAATAACTATAGGTACATTGCCAAGTAGTTTGAATAAGGAAGGATGAAGCGAACTGTGTATCAAAGTCAAACTATCTTTATTCAATTTAGGGTATAACAAGCACTTATGTTATGAATATTAAAGAATCTATCACGAGTTCAGAAGGGTTGTTGAGAAGAATCCGGCAAGAAATTGAACAAGTAATATTTTTTCCAGACAGATCTAGAATGTTATTTAATCACAACACCTACTGTACTACTTGTATATCTCAGATCGACGTTGTGTTGTGTTATAAATTATATCAAATGCCTTTGAAGTCGGTTATTGTATCTGTATAAGTTATCTCAAACATGCATTTTCTTATAAGTTACGGATGCTTTACCATATAAATGTGGACATTTTGTACACGTTTTCCATTTGAGCACTTACTTGTTCAAACTATACCTGGGTAATTCTACGATAAGAGGTGATATTTTGTCTCTCCCCTGCCATCTTTCATCCAAAATTTCAAATGTTTAAAAATTATGAGCGATACTCCACGATGCTATTGTGTGTACATTTTAATTTCTTCAAGGTATATATAATACCTTGAAGAATATTTTCATCATTAAAAAAGTGCCAGAGAAGGGAATTTTATTGTAAGGGACAAAATTTGTTTCAGTTTTTAAAAATGAAAATGTAAGTTTTGAGTATTTTTAGTCATTCAGTTACATATTCGTCCCTTACCCAAATTTATAAAATAAATGATACTAAACTACATATTTAATAACTGATTTGCTGATAAAACGGTAAAGGGAAACGCCAGGGGAGAGACATTTTTCAATATTGATCTGCAGTCATTTCAAAACTAAATGAAATTAAGGACTGAAATTTACTGCTAAGAAAGTACAAGTTATATAATGTAAAAAGATTTCGATTTCTGGCGAATTCTCGATGAAAGATAGGTACCTACCTATGTGTTTTTACAGTGGACGTCGATAGAACCTCTTATCGTAGAATCATCCACATACACAAAGTAACTTAGCTACTAGCTTAACTATAAATAAAACAAACACTCACTATCTCAACTAATTAAAAGTTACTTTCTTCCCGGGCCTTCGGCAAAGGTAAGTGTTTATCAAAGCCCGGACTGGAAACAAAGGCAACTATCCTAAACACTTGGACCGTAGCTGTTCGACCCTTGAGGGATCCATCGTAATTCATTACAAGACAAGGCGAGTTAGTTGATATCACACAATCTTCGTACACGATTGTCTTTGGCGTAGAACAAAATATTCAATTTGATTGTATCGACGAGTTCATTTGAGTAGGCACTTGTTTAGTTTAAAAGGTGTTCTAAATTTGATCTAGAATATTTCAACAGATGTTTGGGGTTAGAAAGCTGTGGTAGCCTAGTACTTAGTTTGACTTAAGGACTCTAAAGCAGAGTACCTCTGAGTAGTTGCGAATACATTTGAAATTTACCATGACCTTTACGGTGAAGGAAAACATCATGAAGAAAGTGAAGAAACCTGCACACATGTCATCTTTGAACATAAAACTACCATGAGACTCACTCATAGCGAAAAAGTAGGTACGGAAAACTCACGTTTGTGATAGAATTTAGTATGGCTTCAAAAAGAAGGGCTACGGATTAGCCCGAAACATGTCGAGCTAAACTTTTCGGGCTAAACTCGATCATAGACCTGAGAGACCCCGAGCATAGTCCTCTCCATAGCTCGTTGAGCGACTCTGAGCCTATTCATTCGGCCTATAGTGAAATGAAGCACCACGTCTCTGATCCATATGTCATCACTGGCAACACACACTGGAGATTTCATTTATTTATAAGCTATTAGATTTATTTTAAGATATTTTTAGTTTTAATTTAGTTTCATGATTGCTGGCAACATTGCTAGCGTAAACATTAGATCTGCATTTATTTTGTTTTAATATTTATTTTTACATATTAAACAGTTTTAAGGCAGTGGCGCGTGTAAAGTGTTGGTCAGTGGAGCGGGGGGGCTAATGTTTTGTGTGAGACTTACGTTCTGTGTGGTGGGGGACTGATCCTTCTGACGACGTTCGCTCACATCTACTCAGAAGAGCACAGCACATAGCAATAACAGTGTGTACTTTTAGACCATCGTCCCGAGCGCCGCGAATCGAAGCAATCAATCTCGGTGTGTTTTCCACTATTGAGTACTACGAGGGAAATTATTTGGCACGCACACACGTCCGAAATTTGAATTTTTCGCACGTTATCTTTACACACACAAGCAAGCAATACATCTGACCGTCAGTTGTCCGGTATTTGTTTTGACACTGACGGCCGTCTTCAACTGTTTTGGCGGCGGTAGTTGCGGCGTGCGCGACGACTACCCTACTTTTTCATGCTACATTGGATGGCTTGGGTTCCGCAGCGGCATGCACTGATCTCAGCCAGAATATTTATTAATTTAGTATTGCTGTATTTGTGATTATTATGATCTTTGATTCTTGTATTGATTTTGTTATAGGATTGTTCTTTATATGTCTTAACTATTTTATTTTTATTTGACAACTTGTTTAAGAACTTTTTTTTATGATTAATATGTAAGTTAAAAATTTTAATTTTAATTTATTAGTTTTGAATGTTATAGTGTTGATGTTTTGCTTTTTTTATTCATTTTGGATGATGTATTTCAGTTCGATTAATTAATTGCAATGATTTGGTAATTGTTTGTTAAATTTGATTGTTGACATTTTAAATATTTTACATGAATTGTTTTTTTTTGCCATACATTGTTTTCTTTAAATTATTATTTTTTTAATTCAGTTTTTGTATTGTAGAAAGCTCTTAGCTTGTTTTATAAATTGTAGATTTAGAAGTTTTAATGTTTTAGTATTGTAACAATGATTTTCTATATTGTTTTGTAGGTAGTAGTGGGTTTAATCGCAATTTGAATGTTTTTATTTGGATTATGAGCGGTTCGTCCAGAGTGTCTTGTCCCTATTGCCCGGGTTCGCCGAAGTTGTATCTTGCACCGCGAGGTCTCAATGTCCACATTGGGCGCGTTCACAAGGATCTTTTGGTTTCTGTCTCCTCGTCGGATCAGAGTTCGAGCGGTGCAGTTCCTCAAATAACTTTTACTCCGAGTCGGGGTGATGTGGTGCGGGGGGTTTCGAGCCCGGTGGATCTTGGGGGCTTGGCGCGTCTTAAGGCTGGGGTCAGAGTCTTAAAACATGTACCCAAGGGTGCCAGAGGTCTCGCTGCTGGGAAACTAAGCTCAGTTATTGAGGATTGCCTGCGTACAAATAGTGTTGGCGATTGGTACAGTCTGCTGTCCTTTTCATACACAGCATTGAAGGTCCCAGACAGTAGTCTGGGTCAATCGCTGACCTCTAAGGTCAAGAACAATATATGCAGCTCCGCGGCGCCATGTTGCCCTGACGTTGGTGGGTCTTGGAAGCCGGGTTCAATTTACCGCACAATAGAGGCCAAAGTTCACGATGGGGATTTGAGGGGAGCCGTTCGCCTCGTGGTGTCGGACTCTGCCTTGGCACCGTCAAATGAGGCAACGCTAAGATTGCTCAGGGAGAAGCATCCGTCCCCTTCAAGGTCCTTAGATTTTCCTCAGGAGCCGGATCAGGGTGGGCCTGTGGTGTCGGTTGTTCCGGCCGAGGTGGCGGAAGCTTTGGCCTCTTTCTACAGTGGTTCGGCTTCGGGATTGGATGGATTGCGCCCGCAGCACCTCAAAGAGTTGACGTCGGCTTCGGCGGGGGACAGTGGGGTGCGTTTGCTGGAGGTTCTTGCTAAGTTATGCAATTTTTTGTTAAGGGGTTCCGTCAATCCCGAGGTTTGTCCATTTATTTATGGAGCTTCTCTGTGTGCCTTATCGAAGAGTGATGGAGGAGTCAGGCCGATTGCTGTGGGTTCGACGTTTCGGCGATTGGCGGCGAAGTTGGGCTGTCGAGCAGTGCGTGATATGATGGCGGGATATCTACAACCAAAGCAGATGGGGTTTGGCACGGCTCAGGGGTGTGAGGCGGCTATACATGCCACGCGGTCCTTCGCAGTCGCAGGCGAGGCTGTCGGTGCTGTTGTGGTAAAGGTTGACATCAAAAATGCGTTCAACAGTGTTGAGAGGGATATTATTTTGAAGGAGGTGCTAGGTAAAGTCCCTTCACTGTATCCTTTTCTGTACCAATGCTACCGCGAGCCAAGTCACCTTTATTTCAACAGTAATTCGGTGTCTTCGCAGGTGGGTGCTCAGCAGGGGGACCCGTTAGGGCCTTTGGTGTTTTGCCTCGCGATGCACGGAATTGTCACGGATTTGGTATCCCCGTTGAATGTGTGGTACTTGGACGATGGCACTATAGGCGGTGGGCCGGATGAGGTGTTGGCTGACTTGGGCAATCTTGTGCCTGCTTTAAGGGAGATAGGGCTAGAGGTTAATTCGGGTAAGTGTGAACTGTACGTTTGTGGGGCATTGAGCAGGGAATCTCTGGAGAAATTTCGGTCTTTGATCCCGACGATAAAGGTTTTGGATAAGGCAGAGTTGAACTTGCTCGGTGCACCAATTTTTCCCGAAGGCCAAGAGGCAGGCACTAGTTTTGGCTCAGAGTCACCTCAAGCAGTTGTCTGCGCATGTTGCGATGACTTTGTTGAGGAACTGCTTTGCCATGCCTCGGATGGTGTATTTGTTGAGAACAGCTCCGACCTGGCTCTTTCCGGATGAGGTTAAGTTGCTCGATGAGACAATTAGGGGCGCACTGGAAGGCGTCATTAATGTCCACATGAACGATTCGCAGTGGTGTCAGGCTGCTCTTCCGGTTAGGTATGGCGGTTTAGGGGTGCGGCGCGTGCGCGATGTCGGTCTGATTGCTTTTTTGGCTTCGGCTCATGGGGTGGGGGACCTCGTTGCTCGCATTCTTCCTTGTAATGGCAGTGGGGTCCCTTTGCCTTTTGTGCCGGATGCTTTGGCGGTTTGGGCGTCATTGGGTGCGGGTGATCGGTGGCCGGATGATCGCGCTAGACAGAGGCAGTGGGATGATATCATTTGCGAGTGGACTAGTGGGGGGTTGGTGAGTGATGCTTCGGGATCCGATATGGCACGACTTAAGGCGTCTATTCGTCCTGAATCGGGAGCTTGGTTGCAGGCTTTACCGTCGCCCCAGCTTGGCACCTTGCTGGATAATGACTCACTCAGGATAGCAGTGGCACTGAGATTGGGGTGCAAGGTGTGCGAGCGGCACCGTTGTGTGTGTGGGGTGATGGTGGAGGAGGATGGCCACCATGGCCTTAGTTGTCAGCGGTGTGCTGGCCGGTTCTCGAGGCATCATTCTATTAACGGCCTCATTCATCGGGCTATGGTTGCGGCGAATGTGCCCAGCGTTTTGGAGCCTCCGGGGTTGAGCCGTAGTGACGGCAAGAGGCCTGATGGTCTTACGCTGGTTCCTTGGCAGAGAGGGCGCTGCCTCTTGTGGGATGCGACGTGCGTGAGTACCTTCGCACCATCTCACTTGAGTTGCACGTCGAGGTCTGCTGGATCCGCGGCTGAGAATGCCGCGAGGTCCAAGCACCTCAAGTACTCGGCTTTGGAGCCTTCGTATGACTTCGTGCCCTTTGCGGTCGAAACGGCTGGTCCCTGGGGTGCTGAGGCTAAGTCTTTAGTCTGGGAATTGGGCCGTCGGTTGCGGGACAGGGGCGGCGACCCCCGCTCCGGGTCATATCTGGTTCAACAGATTGCGCTGGCCATACAGCGGGGCAATGCAGCCGGTATTATGGGCACTTTTGAGCCGGGAATGGCGCGGGGTGGTGGTACTTAGTTTTAGTGTTTTTTTTTTTTGACATTGTTATATTTTTGATTATTTGTTTCATGATTAAATACATAATAAGATAAATTTATTAACCGTCTTTTCTCAGCGGCCTCGCTCTCCCCATTATTATAAACGTTGCTTTAGTCCCCGCCCACTACAAAGGATATCTATGCAAATTGCATAGCAAGAGTTCCAGCAAAGTTCCTGTATCCTCATCGAGAAGTTCCCTTTAGACGCGTTTAAGTGTACGAGTAGGTAATTAAACAATTAACTGCGAAGTACAAGTTTGACCGAATAGGTACGTGACTGTGACATCTACACATTCTGTAGAGATCTCAGTCTTCAGTATGTTTTTTGCAAGCGGAGGATTGACCAGTTTTTTAGGTTTCTGTGGTACCTTACGATGAAAATGGAATCCTTTTAGGATCAGTTTGTTGTTCGAATTTCTTTCTGTTTATCTGCTAAGACCCCTTTTTCTTCGGAATGTGTAGAGGTCTCTATTTGATATTAATATGAAGCGCTTGGAGTTATGGTTCCTTGTGATTTTTTGAAGGCACATTTTCATTCGAAAACCGTGGGAATAAAAACCTATAGGGCAATACCCGTTGAAATAGAATTTTGGCAAGAGAGGCCCGAAAAAAAAACCCGGAAAAAATGATAAACACCGACCCCCAATAATTAAGTTTGTCTTTCATAGAGTCACTATGTATGACCTAAAAACATTTTTTTGCTGGGTTTTAATTTTGTATGGAGTACGGAGCCCTCAGTGTGCGAGTCTTGAATCGAATTTAACGGGTTTTTATATATATAACGGGAAATATTTCACGATTTTCTAACAAAAAATTCACATTTAATCATTGAGTAAGAAAAACACGATGTTCCGATTTAAATGTCCTAAGGCACCTAACTAATTCTTCACCTGCCAAATCCAAACAACTGGCCGTCTAACTTTGCCTGTCCCACTTTGCCCGATTGCAGTGGACGGTCTAATCGCTATAGGATTTAGTAAAGCTTTCAGTTGGACTTTTGGAAACTAATTTTGAATTCTGGACTGGGTAGATCGCCTTTCAAGTTTAAATGATTCCTATTCTACTAATATATTAATCGAAGGGCACACGGAAAGAACATGTCTAGTCACCTAAGCAATTTATTGTTTTATAGCTGCCTGAAAGTTTAACTATTTCTTTAAAAATGAAAAAAATATATTATTATTGTCAGATATCCATATTTAATTATGTGGAAAGGAAAAGGGGAGGAATTTGCTCAGCGGTGGGACGTCAAATAAGCTATTAACAAATCTAATGTTAAGTTATAGTACTTTGCGAGCTCTAACCTACTACTACTTTGCAAAAAAGGTGACATTTATGTTCTTTCCGTGCATCTTTCAAATATGCTGATGTGGCTGAAACGTCGAGGTAGATATTGTTTGCGTGATAAGAGAAGTCCCGTTTAGTATTATAAGGAAGTGAAAATCACGAAAGTTTAAAACAGTATAATAGGAGAATGACCAACAATGTAGTCTGCTAATTAATTTCAATACTAGATGAAAAGAACCCGCCTGTACAATTTCCGTTCCCATAGGAATTCCGGGAAAATATATACCCTATGTCACTCTTGGAACTGAGACGAATCTAATGAGATCTATAGATTCGTCTCAGTTCCAAGAGTGACATAGGGTATATATTTTCCCGGAATTCCTATGGGAACGGAAATTGTACAGGCGGGTTCTTTTCATCTAGTATTGAAATACACTTCAATAACCATTGAGCGGTTTAGGCTGCAGGGTGTGCCAAAGAATGATACATACATACATAAATACATATGCTCCAATATCATGACCCTCCTTCGACAGTCGGGTGAAAAGATCTTTTTTTACATCTCTGCATTAACTAACTTGTACGATTTTGCTTATATACGATACGATATTACGTACGATTTTGGGCATAACTAAGTTGACTCATTTAGTCGATGCGGCCGACAAAATGCCCTATGTAGTCTTTGATGATGGAATTTCACGCTACCCAAAGCGATAAGGAAACGGAAGAGTATGAATAACGACTTTTAGCTAGGGTTGTCGACGGTCTATTCCCACTAGTTCTATGATCAGTTCTATTGATGGCACTATGTAATTGGTTTTTTGTCCCAGTAATTAGTTCTTTACATTAAAATTGTGGATGTCATTTAACGGAAAATCGGTTAAATTTCATATAAATGTACAATGTTGTTAATCCTATTAGAAAGTTCTGCTTCCTAGTCTATGTTTATGTATGTCTGAAGTTAATATTTTTAAGAAGCGGAATTGTCTAGATAGCGAAAAAAATCTTTTAGGAGTTTTTTGGGAATGCTCCGGGCAATGTTGCCGGCAACCGTTGCTACCGGTTCAACTGTCAAAAAAATGCTTGTGATATTTAATTTTGTTTCTAACCACTTTATAAATGAAATGTATAGTTTTTATATCGTAGGAGCAATTTTATTATCGATATAAATATGGAATTTCGTTAAAGCGGTAAAAAATAAACAATTTTACGCCATGTATCGCGCCACGTATGTGTGTAAACATAGCTTGGGAGTCTATTTTGACGTAATTTCAATGGTTATATACATTCATATGTACCTCCAGATTAATACAAGTTTCTTTTTATCTCGGAAAAGTTTAAAGTTTCCCGACGCAGACGAAGTTGTAGATAACAACCTAGTTTTAGTTAGAGTTGTATCCTACGACTAGGTCTGCGAACTCTTTTATCGTTATCCCGCGGGAATTGAATAGTGGGATAGAAACGCATTCATTATATTAATCCAGAGGCCGCATTGTCTAACGCGCGGGCGTTTGCCATCGCTTTCACTGTCTCTTTCTGTCACCATCTTATACCGTTTGAGAGAAAGATATTTTGAATGTGAAGCGTAAAAAGGGACAAAGAAAGGAAATAAGCGAATGCAACGACATGCCGTTTATTACTGAAGTGACAGTCGACAGAAGAGAAGAATGCATGTGACGTCACACGCGTACGTATCAGAATGCCATAGCAAGCGTCTGCGTAGACAATACGTCAGGTCGTAAACTATTGCCAAATTTTAATCAAATCCGGTGAACCGCTTTTGCGTGATAGAATAACAAATATCCGAAGATAATAACATCCAATCTTTCGTATTTATAATATTGCTCGGCTTAATCCGTGGCTAAGCCCGCATTAAAAATTCTCCACGCTTCACGGGAAACATTTGCAATATTAGAGTTTTACCTGAAAAAAGGTTACGGTAACATTTTTAATGCACATCGTTCGATCTTTGCATATCTGTAGCCAAGTTTCATCTAAATCCATTCAGCCCTTATTGAGTGATTGTCTAACAAACATCCAAACATGTTCACAAACTTTTCATTTATAATATTAGGATAAAATGAAGGGTACACGGAAAGAACATGTCTAGTCATCTTTTTTGATAAAAATATATTTTAATCTTAAAATGTAGAGCTGGCAAAGTAATATAATATAACTTACCATTGAATTAAATATGTAATAAAGTATCCTCCTGCCGCCCACGGCAAATTTTGTTCAATGAAATTTAATCTTTTTCACTAATGAGTTGAGTTCAATGTCACATTAGAATAAGTCCTAATAATAAGACATCGGACCTCAGGAGGTATACATATATTTTTACTTTTAAAGAAATGGTTACCATAAGTAGTAAATATTTGTTCGTAATGAAATGACTACTGATAGATGACTAACTTTCAAACCGCTATAACTCAAAAAGTTACTTAGTTGATTATACTTCGTTTAATTTAAGGTTTGAATTAACGGTCAAATTGTAACACACGTTTCTCGGTAATTTCGAACACATTTGGACTAAAAATACCTACATGTACATTTATTAGCGGTATTTATTATGTTTTCATTATAGAAGTTAACACAATTTTAAATAGTTTCGTTGTTTCATTTAAAAACGTGTGCAAATTTTACCGTTAACTTTCAAATGTTAAAATAAATGGAGTTTAGACGTGTTTATTTCGAGTACCCTTCAAATATTAAGTATTTATTATTAGTGTTCGTGTGACAACCCTATTGACTCGACCGTTTGGTTCCAGACATCGTGATCCCGTCGCTCCTGATAGCGGCGCTGTTCATCGGCAACGCGTTCATCGTGCTCATCATATACAAGTACAGGAAACGGTGAGATACTAGCCCAGTACCTACAACCTTAGAACACTTACATACTGGCTGTAAAATTGGGTGCCCAAAATGAGAGAAAGGTTTGGTTTTTCAATATAAGGATATATAAGGTTTCAAAAACCAAATCTTTCTCTCATTTTGGGCACCCCATGGAACAGACACAAACATACCTCTAAACTTCATGTGACTATACTTCCCGTTTTGAACGGGACTGTCCCGCTCTCAGGTAGGTACTCTGTCCGGGTGTCCCAAAGAGCAAGTCGAGGCGCAAAAATGTCCAGTTTTCATAAGATTTAAGATAACGACATGTAAGCGGTAGACGAACATGTATTCTCATTGATAATTTGTTAAATAATAATATTTAAAAAAAATCCAAGAGTTTTACACATTTTGGAAGTTGTCACCCAGTACTAAAGTATAGTATAAATCTTCCCAGGTGAATTTTTCGCTTCGAGCCATTAAATTTGAACCGTAATACTATGACGATACCGTTTGTTTTGAAAGATAAGGGCTCGAAGCGAAAAATTCACCTGGGAAGATTTATACTATATTTATATCTGCGCACCGAAAAAAAATAAAATACGAAATTGGGTGGTAAGACGTTTGTGGTTGTAAAAAAAAAGTCATCTCCTTAAAAAGTCATTGTCCCGTTTTAAAGTGACAAAAAATGGTCACGTTATCTAAACTACCTACCTTATTTATATTAATGTAGGTACGGTACTAGCGCCACCAGTGCCACCACACATTGTGTTCTTTTTAGAACTAATGAGGTGCATTGCATGGTTGTCAACAGGCATCGATCATTACCATTAATTAGCAAGCCAGCTAGTTCAGCTGTAAATGGCGCTGTATCGAACACTGGCTGACTAGTTGATTTTTCGTAGACTGAGGTATCTCATTCGGCCAAAAATATGGTCTACCACCCTACGGTTGAAGTTCTTTCGCACGTCTTGATATAACAAGGTCGATTTTCCTTTGCAATAATAATAATATGATGACAGTTACTAACTTGTCTCAGTTGGAAATGACAACCTTAGCGATATTTAAATCTCAAAGAAACTTTTTTCAAAACTAGTAGACCACTTTCTTGGTCGACTGTACAGGGTCATCTTTAACCTATTGGGGGCCCTGGCCACCAACAAATGCAATAGATGGGTGAAGACCAAAAAGTTGCATATCTGTTAAAGCTGCTTTAGCAGGTATTTATAATTACTATTATTTTTTTCCATTGTGACACGAAAATTATCCATACAAATGTATGGTTAATTTTCGTGTCACAACGGAAAAAGTTAATGGTAATTTTAACTACCTGCTAATGCAGCTTTAACAGTGTGCAACTTTTTGGTCTTCATCCAGATAAAGCCAAAGTCTACATTTATTAAACTGTAAATTTTTACCCCCGAAACAAAAAGTGGGGACCGTGTTATAAGTTTGACCGCTATGTGTGTGTGTGTGTGTGTGTGTGTGTGTGTGTGTGTGTGTGTGTGTGTGTGTGTGTGTGTGTGTGTGTGTATGTGTGTGTGTGTGTGTGTTTGTGTGTGTGTGTGTGTGTGTTATATTATATATACCTTAATTTTACTCTCTCTTGTATCGGCCAGTGTGAAAGCGCTCTAACTAAGTCATTCCGATTCATATCTACCGATAAACACGTCCCTTTCGCACCGCTCTAGCGTGAAAGGGACAAAGCAGTAGCCTCAGATAACGCCGGTTTGATTTACGACGTGAAATCTGTAATGTAAGATCTGTATAATGTAGTAAATAGCTACAGAAACGGCCACATGTTACGAAGTTATGCGTCAGTTTAGAGGTTGATTCTGTTTTGAATTGGGCTGAAAGACATTACATTTGAAATTTAACATATTTAACATGAGCTTTACGGAGATGAATAACTATAAATTAAAAAAATTAAATACTCCTTTCGTAATTAGGTCAATGCCCATTATGCGTCTAAGATTCCTTCCGCAGCTAGAAAAAGAGCTGATAACTTTGAAACGGCTGAACCAATTTTGATGAAACATGTCTAAGAACCATTGCCAAGAAACCTGCTTTCAAATAGAAAAAATCGCATCCAAATCGGTTCACCCGTTTAAAAGCTATGATGCCACAGACAGACACACACACACATAGTGGTCGAACTTATAACACACACCCCTCTTTTTGTGTCGGGGGTTAAAATATCGTGAGAACTCCACATGCCTGAGAAGAGATTCAATGATGCGTGTGAAGTTCCCAATCCACACTGGGCCCGCGTGGGAACTAAGGCTTAAGCCCTCTCATTCTAAGAGAGGGGCCTGTGCCCTACAGTGGGACGTATTAGGAGAACCCATAACTCAGCGCTAACCTAGTACGAATTCGAATTATAACAGTTGTAGAAATAAAAACTTTTTAACAAAAAAATTAAATCGCCGAAAAAACTGAAAAGCAAAAAATAATACCTTTTTGTTTGACCTTAATCTAGGTACCAGTTTGAAGTCGGTGCCTCAGCACGAGCCAGGAGGAGTGATAGAAGCCATTTAGGTAGACGATTATAGGTCCACTCCTCCTGGCTAGTGCTGAGGCACCGACTTCAAACTGGTACCTAGTTTAAGGTCAAACAAATAATATTATATTATAGGTATTATTTTTTTCTTTTCAGTTTTTTCGGCGGTTTAATTTTTTTGTTAAAAAGTTTTTATTTTATACTTTTTCCCATCCTTGGGGTAATTTTTTTTCCAAACTTATGTGTTATATAATACCAACTTCAAGGTATACCCTATCCAATAAAAAAGAATTATGAAAATCAGACTACTCTATAAAAAGTTATGCCTGGTCATACAGTACAATCAGTGACTGAACAATCAATCATCCCCCGTTTTCCTACCCTTAAGAATATTATTTCCATTATTTAAATGGGACCACCCTCGGGGTATACGCTTTCCAATAAAAAAAGAATCATCAAAATCGGACCACTCTGTAAAAAGTTATGCGTGATCATACATAAAAAAAAAAAACAAAACAAATATACGCGTCGACTTGAGAACCTCCTCCGTTTTTTTCGTCGGTTGAAAATAAGAAAATATCCACGCAACTAAGCAATAATACCCATATAGACTTATATATATAGACTTTTTCCTAAAATATCTAATAAGTGGGCCATTTTCAAAATTTGCGTAGAACACTGTTACCATGTATTATTACAAAATATTACATAAATACTAAGCATCTTTTTTCGATTCCAATCCAACAGTCGTAATTGTGTATGTATGTACATAAAACATCGTCTGTGCCAAGTGGGATGTATAGTCGACCAAGAAATTCCTTTACCACTCTAAGGTTCAATGTCAGTTGTATGGCTTAAAACGTCAGGCTATTTTTTTTAAAAGCTTTTTCACTTACAAGTCAATGTGACAATCAGCCTTATTGTTTATATTTTGATATAGGAACTGTTATAAAAAAATGGTAAAGCACTTACTTGGTCGACTATACATAGGCCGAAATGTTATACAAAATATCTGTCAGTTCCATACCCAACCTCATCAAGTCATCCCAGGGCCCGTACTTTTCATGCCGATGACATCATTTTGACGTCACGCTGCATATAGGCGATCCCAAATAGTTTCATTGTAATTATTAATCATTAGTCGTCAACCATTTTAATCATGTACCTACAAATTACTTCAAAAGTAATCTATTCACACGTGGAATAATTAATACGTGAAACGTAAATAAAACTAGTTGTTTTATTTTTATAAATACACATGCATCTTATTAAAACGTATTGTTAACACATTTCAATAACTACGTAGAAAATAGAATTCCTCTCTAATTTGAAGTACGCCATCCTTCTTGCATTAATTCATACGCAAAGAAAATCTAATTCATCTTCGTGTTCATACGTAATGCAATATTCATAAAAATACTTTTGTTTTTTAATCGTATTTTTGTTTGTTGTGTCGCACATTTGGTTAATTTTTAATGATTGATGATTAATGATTGATTATCTCAACTACTTAAATTGCAATCAGCCTGAACGCAGCGTGACGACATCGGCATCAAATGTACGCGCCCTGTACCTCTACCATGAGTTTACACTAGTTTACAGTGACCGTACTCGCTAGCGACGGCGTAAATGATTTGTATGGAGAATTGTACTTCCGTAAGTGACCGCTGGAGGCGCTGTACAATTCTCCATACAAATAATTTACGCCGTCGCTAGCGAGTACGGTCACGTAAACTAGTGTAAACTCATGGTAGAGGTACGGCCATCACGATCATGCTACGAGAAACGCCCAAACATTATCATGTGGCTTCATTTCGACTCTGTATTCTACAATTGGACACTTTTTATTTCTTACTTAACTTACGCAGTAGTAACGTAAAAATGTAAATACTTATAAAAGTTTCTACCACTACTGTCTGTGTATGTGTAGTCCCAAACAAAGAGTCATCGACGCGGGCAAACTAAAAGCATATGCGACCTTTATACTGTCAATCCAATAGGTATTACAACACAGCTATAATATAACATGTAGAGAATGCACTCGATGAAAAAACGAGTGTCTCAAACGCTCGCCTTTTGCCGGTGATGTCCAGTTAAATGCCTCTTAACTTGTCGAAAAATGCGAGACGACATATTTTTCAACATTGTGACTTGTAAATACGTTATTAATTTGCTGGGCTGAACTGTAACCAGTATAAAAAAATGTTTTGGTACACCACACTACACCTACCTGATTTAATTCTGTCGTGAGCTATTGATTTGTGTACACCGTAACAAGCTTACAATGTTGAACTTGGTATGATATATTATTATATTTTTTAGCGTGATTCAATATTAAAATTATCACGTCTAAGCAGCAAGACGCAGGTTGCTACGAGTCATATTTCTTATCAAATTTATGATTACCATTTAAAGACCGCTTTGCTCGTACGGTATTATTTTCGCATTAACTTTCATGAAAAATCTATTAACTACCATGAAAAATCCTTCCTTTGCTTTCTTTTGGAGCAATTATTTCAGCAAAATGTAATCATTTCTTAATACTAGTTCTTTTAGTCTAAGTAAAATAATAGCTAAACCATTTTTATTTAAGCCAACAAAACATTTATTTTGTTCAATGAAATCCAAGATTTTTTTTAATAACGATAATGTATCCGGGTGCGCCACTATTGATATATGCAAGCTATTAATGTTTTCGCGTCGGTTGATTGGAGGCGGCGTCGTACAATTGGGATGCACCAAAAAAAGTAACCTATAGTTTTTATATTTTTTTTGGAAAGAATAGAATATTTTAAGAAACCATTTTCATTGATTTTGAATTTGGTTGAGTATTTAATTTTTTATATTTTTTTTAAGAAATACGTTGGATGACGTCACAGTGAGAGAGCCACGTTTCATTGCCTAGAAAAATTCAAGTCGTACATAACATAATCTGTAGCACTACTGATTTGTCTTGTCACTGTCAATAATACAAGTACGGCTTAGGGTCCTAAATGAACCATGACAAAATAGTTTTATTTATTTCTCTTTTTTAGCTTCGATTATTCGTGTTTGTTTAATGGTGTGATAGTAAATAGATATTTTTTTATTAAAATCTGATATTTAAATTCTTTTATATTTACTTGTAACGTAGTAATTTAATAATTAAATTTGTAAAATTACATTGGAAATACTCGTATACATTTCGGACTTTACGATAAATGACAACTGTTTAAAGCCAGGTGCGCATCATGTGATTAAAGATCTGTCCTTGTCACTCTTTGCTATTATAAGCAGGACAGCAACATTTCAAACTGTCAATTTGCTTTAGAGTGTAGACCTGCTTTACATCTGCCTTTGTGACGATTCACTGCAGGGGTCAAATGAAGGTCATTACTTAAATCTTCTTTATTTAATTCAGTTTATCATATTTTTGGAATCTGATTTCTGAAAACGCTTCACAAAGCCTATTTCACAAACGGTTTTCGATTTATTATACGTTGTCAAAAATTGGGACATCCCAATTGGTAGCATTCTCGGCACTGATACCCAAGAGTTGCGGTTTCAAATCCCGTCCGGCGCACCTGGAACAAATATCGTTTAAAATAAAATTTAATTTTTCAATAACACGCAAGATATTAGTACTATTGAAGACATACTTAACTAACGATTAAAGATGGAACTGATATAAATTGTGGATGCTCAAAACAGATAGGTAAAACGGTGATAAGGAACCAATTTTTCTAAATCAGTATTCTGTGGCTACCATGTTTAAGTCGCAGTTACATGAAACAAAACGTTTATTTTTTATAAATAACGATTATTTGAAAAATCTCTTTTTAATTAAAATCATTTTCACCCTGCACATGGTTTAGTCTATGTGCCTAGAACCTCTTTGACAAGTCAGTTTATTATACAAACTTTGACTTGAGCCCTGTCAAATTCCCTGCCAAAGCGATGACACTTGACGAAACTAGTTAACTTCAATAAATGTAAGATGACCCATGCATTCGGATGATTCGCATGATTCGGTATGGATATGGAAGAAATTTTAAAAATAATGTTTTTTTATTTCATTAAATAGAGACTCAATTGCTTGAGTCCTCATGTACTAATTTCCATTTTGGCTAGAGATTAATATTTTTCAACTCCTGGTCACCGAGTGAAAATCACCTTACATCGTGTATCCCTTTCTACATCTGTCAATTTATCTGTTCCGTCTGTAATATCCAGGTAGGTAAGTATACGCTCTGACGACTGCAGGCATTATGCAGCAAATACCGACGTATAAAGCTATCGAATGGCCTCGCTGCTCTTATTTGTGACACAGCGGGTGGTGAGTTCACAGGAAGTGGGTCCATTAGCGTTGATTCGTGCCTCGTGCACTCGCTGTGTCGAGTTCGCTGTTTGGTTGGCTGGAGTATTGCGGCCGATATAATACGGGTTTAAAGTTAGGTTACGTTAGTATTTCAAACCAAGTAAATAGCAAACATTGCGGGTGGTAGGACCTTATGCAATGTCCGTTCGGATTGTTATCACTGTTTTACTTGCTATTCCTGCCGCCTAGCAGCAGTGCTTACGCTGTTGTGTTCCGGTGAGGAGAGTAATACAGCCGGTGAAATTACTGGTATACGTTTCCTTTAACATATTTAGAAACAATTTATACAAACTGCCTTAGGTTGTGGTGAGAAATTGGCTTGCAGTTGTTGCACATGTGCTGAAATATATTATGCATTAATGTAAATTTAATATTGTAAATTTATTGCAAATTTAATAATACATCTATACTCATATATAAAGCTGAAGAGTTTGTTTGTTTGTTTGTTTGAACGCGCTAATCTCAGGAACTACTGCTCCGATTTGAAAAATTCTTTCAGTGTTAGATAGCCCATTTATCGAGGAAGACTATAGGCTATATATCATCACGCTAACTCCAATAGGAGCGGAGCGGAGCGGAAGAATGTTTCAAAATCGGGGGTTTTCAAGTAAAACTTCTATAGGCGCTAATCTCAGGAACTGCTGTTCCGATTTGAAAAATTCTTTCAGTGTTAGATAGCCCATTTATCGAGGAAGGCTATAGGCTATATATCATCACGCTAACACCAATAGGAGCGGAGCGGAGCGGAAGAATGTTTCAAAATCGGGGGTTTTGAAGTAAAACTTCTTATATAGGCGCTAATCTCAGGAACTACTGCTCCGATTTGAAAAATTCTTTCAGTGTTAATACCAGGGGGTTGGGGGGCGGGTGGGGGGTTTGAGGGGGTGGGGGTGCGGGGGTGGTGTGCGGGAGTTTTAAGGGGGGATGAACATTTCATTCATTTTGCCGTAGGATGCACCGTTTTCAAGATATTTGACAAAAACACCAGGGAGAGGGGGGGGGGTTGCAGGGGGGGTTCGGGGCTTCGGAGGTGGGATTAAAATTTCATTGATTTGCACCTTTTTCAAGATATTTGATAAAAACACCAAGTGGGTGGGGGGGGTTGAGGGGGTTGTAGGGGGTGGGTGTGCGGCCCCCTCCCCAGTGTGCGGGGGAGAGGGTGTGGGGGAATTAAAGGGGGGATGAAAATTTCATTGATTTTGCCGTAGGATGCACCGTTTTCAAAATATTTGACAAAAAAAAATTTGAAGTAAAACTTCTATAGGGCACGCTTGACTTGGGACGAACGCGGGTGTGTGGGGGGTGCTGTGTGGGAGGGCGTGCAGGGGGGCGGAGGAGTGCGTGGGGGGGGTTCGGGGTTGCTGTGTGGGGTGAGTGCGGGATGGAGCGGGTTGGAGGGTGCGGGGGGTTGCGGGGGGGGGGGGGGGGAGTAATTTTTTTAATATCGAGGAACTAAGGAGAGCCATAATTGATGAAAAAGCAAATTGGATAAAAAAAATAGGCTGCCCAAATTACTAATTCCACGCGGACGGAGTCGCGGGCAAAAGCTAGTAGGTACATATTTCTAGTGATCTTATGCGTCCGTCATATTCAGCTGGGAGGCTGAATTTCTTTCAAATTTGTTACTTCTAATGTGAACACTATTTTGTCAATGAGTCAACTCACCTTATTATTTGTCATGAGCTATGTATGACTGTTTGTGTTCCTATAAATAAATAAATAGATAAATAAATAAATAAATAAATAAATAAATATGAGGTATTCTATCCCGAAGTGGTGGACTTGTGTTTTGACCTATGGCCTCTCACGCAGAGGGTCGTGGGTTCAAATCCAGGCTCACACCTCTGAGCTTTTCGGAATTTATGTACGAAATTACATTTAAAATTTACCACGAGCTTTACGGTGAAGGAAAACATAATGAGGAAACCTGCACAACCTTCGAAGAAATTCAATGCTGTGTGTGAAGTTCCCAATCTGCACTGGGCCCACGTGGGAACTACAGCCCAAGCCCTCTCATTCTGAGAGGAGGCTTGTGCCCTGCACTTGGATACATATAGGCAGAGATGTGTGAGGTATTCTATCTTGGCCCTCTAGAATGGCAACGCCTTTGCAAAAATCTGGTGTTGTGTCAGGTGACGTGTCACGTGCGTGCCAGTTTGTTACCTTATTTTATAAAAGATATATACTCAGTAGCTTCAAAACCAACTATCTATTTAATACATCATTTCATCCTTTCAAAATGTGCCGTTTGATTTGAAAACCTGCTTCTTTTGTAAAAAGAAGGTCGAGTCATCTACCGCTCCCAAGAATCAAGCCAAGTCCAAACAAGTTCTAATTTCCATCGTCCAACAGGACAGATCTGTCGAAAAAGGTATTTATATCACTAACAAAGAAGGGAATCCAACTGTCCGGCCCCGATTTGATTTGTCTTCTTCTTCTAATATATAAAAATCTCGTGTCACGGTGATTGTTATCGAACTGCTCCGAAAGGGCTGGACCGATTTTTGTGAAATTTTTTCTCAAGATTCGGTAGGTCTGAGCATAGGTCGTAGGCTATTTTTTATACCCCTGTTCTACGCAGACGGAGTCGCGGGCAACACCTAGTTTTGATATTATAATGTTAGGAGTACCTACTTACCCTAAAAAAAAGCACCGATGAGAAATATGTATAAAACCTTAAAGAGTGCTTTTCTATGAAAGTATGAGCTAGAGCCGATATAGTATAAAAACTTTTTAACAAAAAAATTAAACCGCCGATAAAACTGAAAAGCGAAAAATAATACCTTTTTTGTTTGACCTTAATCAAGGTACCAATTTGAAGTCGGTGCCTCAGCACGAGCCAGGAGGAGTGATAGAAGCCCATCAGGTAGACGACTACAGGTCCACTCCTCCTGGCTAGTGCTGAGGCACCGACTTCAAATATTGGTACCCAGGATTTATTCATCCGTAATTCATTTAAAACCTACAAATTCGATGCGCGGGGCTCCTATTACTACGAGGTTTACCCTTCGGGCAGGAGAAGCTACCTATCTAATCTAACCTACCTATTTTCTGAACTGAAGTGGTCGTTCAAGGGAAGTGGCCGTTAGGAGAATAGGCCATCAAAGGGAAAAGGCCGTTTAAGGAATGTGGCCCTAGGTGAACTAAAAAAAAAAAAAACTTAGGGTACAATTTTACACAAATCGACCTAGTCCCAAACTAAGCAAAGCTTGTACTATGGGTACTAGACGACGATAAACATACTTATATAG
Source organism: Archips crataeganus (assembly GCA_947859365.1). Taxonomy (NCBI): domain Eukaryota; kingdom Metazoa; phylum Arthropoda; class Insecta; order Lepidoptera; family Tortricidae; genus Archips; species Archips crataeganus. The sequence goes on along the minus strand of OX402047.1, from coordinate 5,749,593 downwards.
ATAAATAAATACTTAAATACATAGAAACAGCCAAAACTCAGGAACAAATATTCGTGCTCATCACACAAATAAATGCCCTTACCGGGATTCGAACCCAGGACCTCTTGCTTCGTAGGCAGGGTCACTACCAACTAGGCTAAAGAGGTCGTAATCCCTTCAAGGTATACCCTATCCAATAAAAAAAGAATTATGAAAATCAGACTACTTGTAAAAAGTTATGCCTGGTCATACAGTACAATCAGTGACTGAACAATCAGTCATCTCCTGTTTTCCTACCCTTAGGGTAGGAATATTTTTTCCAAATTGAAATGGGACCACCTTCGGGGTATACGCTTTCCAATAAAAAAATAATCATCAAAATCGGATTACTCTGTTAAAAGTTATGCGTGGTTATACATACAAAAAAAATATTATATACACGTCGACTTGAGAACCTCCTCCTTTTGTTTTCGTCGGTTGAAAAACACGTGCTCATTCTTTTTATATGTTCTCAAACATGTAAGTAATCAAAACGGTAATAAATTGCATCTTGCTTGAAAAAAATCTACAAAAGTTTAGGGTTTAGTCACTTTTCAGTACTTTGAAGGACAGTATCTCCGAATAGGTTGAGATTGGGCAGCTAAGAAATACGTGTCTGTTATTTTAGACTACTTACTAAAATATATCAAAATAAATCAAATCGGTGCGGGACAGTTTGGTAATTTTCCTTGTCAGTATATAGCATAAGCCTTGGTAGCCTAGCGGTATGGCCTATAGATGGCCTCTCAAGCAGAGTATTGGGGGTATAAACCCAGTTTCGCACAACTAAGTTATTCAAAAGTTCGGCGCGAAATTACGTTTGGAATTTGCCACGGGGAAGGAAAACATGGCAAGGAAACCTAGACACGTCTGTGGAGCAATACCATGGTGTATGTGCAGTTCACGATCCGCAATGGGACCATGTGGGAATTATGGCCGGAACCCTCTCATTCTTTAAGGCCTGTGCCCTGCAGTGGGTGGGACGTATACAGGCGGGGAAGTAAGTTAATTCGGTTCTTGTTGCTCCATTAGTTTCAACAGCACTAATCCTAGTTTAGGACAGTTTTTCGTACTTATTCCGTCTCATCCAACTACTTAATCACGTATTAACTTACTTTTACTTAGAATTAACTAGTTTGCGACGTTAGAGGATTTTTGTCGCTTTTCTAAGTAGAATTATAACAACAAAGTTGCCTGTGTTGCTTAATCACAAGAGACTGGATTTATTTAGTCAGTAGTTAAATCATCATCATCATCCCGGCGTACGTCCCACTGCAGCACAGGCCTCCTCTCAGAATGAGAGGGCATGGGCTGTAGTTCCCACGCAGGCCCAGTGCGGATTGGGAACTTCACACACTTCAAATAAATTTTGTTATTAAGTTTGTTTATACTTAACTCTACATTAGGTAAATAAACTCAGTAATGTGAGTGGGGGTAAGATTTCATCTTACACTGTTTTTCATCTTATTTTCATCTTACCCCCACTCACCCTACCTACAGAGAATTCATTTTAACGTTTACTTAATTTATCAAAGTCAAGTTAATAATTAGTAATTACCTGCCTATATATAAAAACACTAGCTTTTTACCACCACTTCGTCCGCGCGCAAATAAAATTTAAGATCAACGTCCCGCGGGAAATTAAAAAAAAACCTTTTTAATGTATATTTTTGATCTTTATTAAATTATTTTATTCCTGCTATAATCACCCTCCTGGATGCCAAATTTGAAGTCTATAATAATTATAGTTACAGAGATAGGGTCACTTTTATGCGAAAATATAAATCCCATTTATTCCATATCTATTGGAAATTTGGTGGGTTATTACAAGAGTGTAATAAACCCAAGATGTATTTAGAAAAGTTAATTCAAGTAAGTAGGTAAGCTTAAAGAAGTTAAACGTTGAACCCGTCACTCCCGGAGTCCTCAAACAATTTAATTGCACATCAAGCTGACCTAATTATTAAATTGCGAAAATTCATTCCCATTAAAAACTTCCGAATTCATCTTTTACGTTAATTTATTAATGGGACTTCATGTTTGCGTATTAAAAGTTTGAGGAAAATTATGAATAATTTTAGGTGAAATTCGTGTTGCAGGTTAAAAGTGTAAATGTAAATGTTTGAATCAGAATCAGATTCAGAATTTTATTTGTCAAAACATAGGTTTATACAGGTTTTAGGTTTACTTACATTAATTTGTTTCACTATGCTTTGCCTCGCGGCATACAAATAGCGTGCATTAGGTATAGCATTAGGTTTGTCTTTGTTAAATTCATTATCTTTGCGTTATTTATTTTATTTCAAAAACTCGTGTCTAAACCAAACTTAACTGTTTGATGGCAACAACAAACTTTAAGTTCATTAATTTTTGTGGGTAGTTTGTTTGAGAAAAATAAAGTGGGTACTAGAGTCAGTGACAAATTAAAACATTTGTTTTGGTTTGTTAGTCTAACATTTGGTAGTCCAAAAACAGAATCAGTTCGAACCTGAAATAAAAATTCATTGCATCTTAAGAGCTCTTTTCGTCAACCAACCAAAATCCTCCTCAACAGGTAGCATAGTGAATGGTTGCGGTACTCTGAAGATGAGCTCTGGTTTAGTTCAAAACGCGTCAGTGTAGTTTGGTGGTCGTGCGTGATAGTTGGGTTTGTGTGTGTTCGTACAGTGTGGAGGCGGAGGAACTGCACGAACACGCTTCTCGCATAAAAGTAGCTATCATAAGGTCGCGGGTGAGCAAAGTAATTTTTTCAGTTCATTACTATGGACCTCCACAAAGTAACGCCTGTTTTAATAAATTACTAGAAGTCGACTTATGTTACAGACTTTTTAGGTCTACCACAGACGAGCGTTTTTTTTAGAATCGAAACACAAAATTGCAGTCTATTATTAGCGTAAACTCAAGTTTATTTAAACGTGGTTCTAAATTATATTTAAAGTAGGTATTATAATACATATTTATAAAATTTACAACCTACCTAGCAAGACTTAAGTTTACAGCTGTTATTTAGTATTAATTTAGGGTTAGAAAGTTTTAATCGCCCGGGTTTTTAAAGCCTGAACTCTGATAAAACAAAACAGCGATGGCGTAGTTTAAAGATGTCTATGAATAACTTAAATACTTTAAACTCTTTATGAATAACATCAAACGAGCACAAAAAGACAAAATATCATCTCGTAAAGTTTTTAACTGGTTGATGCTTAGGTACCGAATTCTTGTTCTTTGTAGGGACGTTATAGAATTTTGTAAATTTTAGCATAGCTGTGTTACCACTAAGAGCTAACTTATTCTAATTATTATTCAACTATTCTGAAGTTTCAAACAAAAATGCTAAACTCAGTTGAATGACTTTAAGAATTCCACCGTGTTGTAAAGAATCCTTTTTTGTAAATGATCAAAAAGTAAACACAACTAAGCGTATTTTATTTAACCCGCCATAACCAGCGAATTTCCAACAATTACATCATGACATGATGTTCATTTAACTTTTATGTAGAAAATCCGTGCAGAAGGTTGAGATTTCGGGATTTTACATACATATTTCCCGATCTCGTGAGAACATCAGAAGAAATAATAGTATTATTCCCGCAATCCAGCTATCTATATACCAAATTTTGTACAAATCCGTCCAGCCATTTTAGGGCGAAAGCCTAACAAACACACGCACACCTCACAAAATTTCGCATTTATAATAAAGTGGGAAGGATTACTGTTAAGTAATGCATCACTCCGGGCCAAAAGTCTCCCCGCATGTTCTTAATTTAATACCCTCCCAATTTTGGGTGGACTCTGGCCAGTTCTCAATGATCATATCTTTATTGTCATCTCTATCCTGCGGTACCCTTTTAGTGACTTGAATTTCATAATTTGTTGCAGGAAATCCGACGACATCGATGACGAATTCAACACCATTCCACTGAGCGTCAACGGCAACGTACACAGTGCGGGAAACGCGGTCTAGACATACAATTCGACGAGAGATTACACATAAAACGGCCATAGACAAAAGAGATTTAGTTTCCATTTACTGTGAGAACCATCGCTTTATTACTTAGTTGTAAGATGTAGCCAATATAAGAGAAGCGAGCGGCAGGACAGAGGCACATGAACATATTTGGAAGAAGATACTTACACTTTTGGCTGATGCTTGTGGATGCGGAAGTATGTAGAACTTTAATGTGTAATCTCTCTATGGCTGCTGGTCTAACGCGTCGGTGATCGGTTAAAAAAACGATTCTAGTCGCCGCGTCTGCGTGCGGCCTTAGGCCTTAAGTTACCCTATTTATCCTTTAATTACCTCAATTAGACAGTCCGAGCGATGGGTTCTTCAGACAGGCAGGAACGCAATGTCACAGGTCAATCTGTCGCTGTCAAGTTTAGGCGAAGCAATTGTAGCGGTCTTGAAATCAAGCCAGTAAAGTACCTATTAATTTAAATGACGGCTGTGAGTGCGGCGAGAACTTGCAATTTTACTATTCGAGAATATTCAGAGCAGAAAAATATTTTTATTTGACCGTCTTTTCTGATACGCGAATTGCTAACTCCGTACATATGCTGTTGTAAGAATAATAAGTCAATTCGTCACTACTTTTAAAAAGCTTGTATCTATTCATCGATAATCTTGCTAAGTGAACTTATTCACGAACTTTAAGGTTTAGTTCAGTTTGTAGATTGATTTGAGATACGAGCATTTTTCAATGTAGTGACAAATTCTAAACTTGACAGATTTCTGATTGACTTTTAAGACTAGTGACGAGAATTTCGTTCGATTGACAGCAAATATTCATCCAATAGCGTTTAGATATTAAGTAAGGACTGATATAATGTAAAATACTCGTTTATTTTCATTCGCACATCTGTCACTGCCTTGTTTCTCACATAGTATACGTCAATTACAGCGTTGTTGGCTCTAGCTATGCTAAGTATTTATTATAATTTCGTTTCGTCTCGAAATTGTTGATGTTTTTGTATTTGGCGAAGTCTGTATAGATTCAGTAATGAATAAAAGCACTTTATCTTTCGTTTTTGTGTCATTCATTATGCTTAACCCTTACAACGCCACGCCTCGACAAAACGTAAACCTGCTTTAAAATAAATAAATAAAAATAGTTTATTTACCAAAAAAACACTTGTTACAAAAAATGCGGTACAGACCCCGAACTAGGCTGAGCCTGTATCTTGGTAGCCTGCGAGTGCGATTAACTGATTAACAGAACTAAAGTGTTACAGAAGTTGTTATAATTATAAGATACAAAATAAAAAAAGGATTACGCGATTACAGTGTGTTCGAATTTGTGTGCATACATGTACATACGTGTGTGTGGGGTGTGTGCATGTGTGTGTGTGTGCGTATGCTTGAGTGTGCGCGTGCGTGTGTGTATGCGGTGAAATTGCGTGGGGGATTTTGAGAATTTATAAGGTAAATCAATAGCTTTTAACTAGGTTTTCTGTCTCACAATAAGAAATCGTTAGCAACCATTCATTAACCACTCTTTTTGCATTGACAAGGGAAAGTAGCTTTATGTCAAGACTCTTGCAGATGTTGTTATAAAAGAACGGGTGACAGTAAGCAGCTTTGAATATTATGTCATTGTGTCAAGATCACTTTGACACTGTACGTTGTGACACCTATATGTGTCGTTGGCGTTGAAAGGGTTAGAGAACTGTCAAGTACGTGAAATACCTGGAGTTGTGACGTAGTCACGTGCGTAGAACACGTCTTCCCTAGACATGTTAGTGATTTATTATTCTGACCTTCTATTCAAATGGGATCTGAGTGAAATAGAAGGAGAGCTGACAGCTGAGTTTTTATAAGGCTGAATATAACTTAGTTTATGTCGCATCATCATCATCATCGTTTCAGCCGAAAGACGTCCACTGATGAACATATTTTTATGTTTCAAATCTCGATGTGCCAAAGGAAACTTTCCAAAATTGCGGAATTTTTCATATAGGAAAATTTCGGAAACTTCTCATAATTTTCGTTTCTTAAATTTCAATTTCCTATATTTCTTGTGAAAATTTCCAGAAATTGCCGAGAACTTTTCCAACTTTTTTGAAATTTTCCGCAACTTGCACATCTGTATTCAAATCTTTGAAAGATAGTAGAGGGCTAAAATTAGATTCAAATATTATAATTTTTTACATAAGCTTAAAGAATATGCAACTTTTTAGCACTATTCAGCATGCAAAATCCAAAAATATATTCGTTCCATCATATTGCATATATTATATCCCAATTCCATGTGAATTTCAGGATAAAATATAGCCCAAGTTTTATTTACGAAGTCCAGCTATCTAGCTATATACCAAATTCCATCCAAATTCGTCCAGAATTTTTTGCTTAAAGGATAAAAAAAACATCACAAACCTTTAATTTTTTGATATTAGTAGAATTCGCAAATTAAACCCTGTTCTAAAGTATACACCAAGGATGATATAGACTGGATTGGCAGTCGCCATAGTACGGATCGGCCGCGGTTTTTGTAGTTCGATTATTAAATCTAGATGGCGCTGAAATATAGCCGGAGGCTTTGAAGGCAAAACAATAAGACTACAGATGTTTCATATTACTATAAATGTATTATTTTTCAAAAATATTCCATAATAGTACATTTGTAGTAATATGAAACATCTGTAGTCTTATAGTTCGCACGCTAGCCGCGTCGCGCGTTATAAGAATCTTTTTTTTGTGATTTTTGCAACAAACAATGACTTCTAAACGATCTTATAAATAACTTACTTACTTACTAAAGGTGGTTTACTGATTTAATACACACTGTTATCTTTCTTGATTTTTATACCTACCAAACATCGGCGAGTCGGAACCCTGTGCCCTTGGTTTCGGATCAGCGGTGCCCAACGGAATATTAACGCTCGGATCACACGATAAGTTTCAATTTCGCATGCAAGCAGTAAGAATAGACAAGTTTTTATACCTAAAGATGACTTTTGTTCGAGAGTGATCCTTCTGTACGTTAGTACTATTACTTATTCTGTGATAATACTACAAAAGCGCGAAGTTGGCGGCAGAAAACAGCCGTGCAGCGGGCAAGTAAATTTGCGATTAAAACTACCTTCTTAGATTCGTACAGTTATTGTACAGGATGGAAGATAAACGAAAGGAGCACGGATATAAAGAAAAGTAAATCACATTAACATTAATAATAATAATAATAATCATCATCACCATCCCAGCCTGTATATGTCCCACTACAAGGCCTCTTCTGAGAAATGAGAGGGCTTAGGGCGCAGTTCCTATGCGGGCCTTTCCGAATCGGGAACTTCACACACATTACGACCGCTTTAGCCTAGTTGGTAGTGACCCTGCCTACGAAGCAAGAGGTCCTGGGTTCGAATCCCGGTAAGGGCATTTATTTGTGTGATGAGCACGAATATTTCGCCGCCCCCGCAGAATAAAGCCGCAAAGTACAGTTACCTGCTTTTTATTGTTCATTCAGTTTTGACATCTACGCGTTAAAATACATCACCTCAATTTTTTCCATATTTTTTTATTAAGTATTTACGAAGATACAAAAAATAAAGACATTATTCTTTGTCACAGACAAAACTAGAAAAATCAGCAATATGTTATTGCGTACCAGAATTGAAACAATGTTTCGTGTAAAGTATCAAACTGTAGTTATAAGGTGCAACTGAAATAGAAAATTAATTGCAAACCCTTTTGCAGTTTTCTTCTGGTGCAGATTTTAATATTACAATTCCGTAACATCCATTTGAAAAAAAAATCTAGATAGTTTAATACGATAACATCCTTTACTTTTCTGTTTTACCTAAATATTTAGTGTAAAAGCCGTTGCCTAACCGAATAGGCCATTTTTTACGAAGCAAGTGATGTCGTTGTCTCTTCCTACCATAGAGCGAACCACGTCGCGGACGCAAGTGACCCTTCATTCCGCTTTCGGCGCTGCTAACTCAGTCTGTTTGTGTTACATACAAATTCTTTACTTACTGCCCGTGATACACACAATGATTTTCATCACATTGCGAGGAAAAAAAATCCAAAAATAAAATTATTCGGTCTCTAAACACTTAAATATAATAAAGTAGTGGCCACCCGCCAATACAAAATGTAATTTTTTTCGAGTCATGTATCATAGATAATGCAAACTGTGTTTAGTTTCTGTCAACATTTAAAAAAATACTTACAAATAGAACCAAACAGATTACAGCCTCTACTATAAAGCTCATGGAAGATCGACGTAAGATGATCCTACACACATCTGGTGACTCTTGCCAATACCGGCGGGTTAATAGACAGATCTCGGAGTCTCTGAGGCGCGATATACGCCATGTTAATACTAATAGTATTGAAGTGGCGATATAGCGCAACAGAAGCTCTAAAGTTTTTGCAAAGAATCTGTATATTGGGCAAAGCCAACTGGCCGATACCGACCGATAAGACCGATGAAGGTAGGATCGTGAGCTCTAAACCGGAGCTATTGTTAGAAGTCGAAAAGTTCTATGGACAATACACATCCACGAGAAAACCCGACATGGATCTAGCTCTAGACCCGAGAGCTAGATTAACCTGACACTACATCGAAAATATACCGGACGTCAGCTTGTACGAGATTAGTGTGGCTCTCAAGCAACTCAGGAATGGCGAAGCCCCTGGTGATGACGGAATAACGGCCGAACTTCTGAAGGCGAGAGGAAAACCAGTCCTCAAAACCCTTCAGAAAGTATTCGATTCCACCATTCATGAATTGGTGATGTTCTTCAAAAAAGGCGATAATACCTGATTGAAGAATTATTATAGTCCCATTTCACTTCTGAGCCATGTTTATAAGCTGTTTTCGAGATAACTCCATCACGAATTGTCTCGCGCGCAAGTTAGACGACTTCCAGCCTCCCGAACAAGCCGGATTTCGAAAGGGCTTTAGCGCCCCCTTTGCCTGGCATTTGTAGACTACGAGAAAGCCTTCAATTCGATCCAGACTTGGGCTGTACTGTAGTCTCTCCAACGGTGCCAAGTAGATCTCCGTCTGACTTCAGGAGAAGATGTCGAAGCCTATTCTATTGCAGCGGGGAGTCAGTCAAGGAGATGTTATTTCTCCGAAACTGTTCACCGCTGCACTAGAGGATGCGTTCAAGTCTCTGGACTGGGAAGAGCGTGGCATTAATGTAAATGGCGAATATACATCACTCACTTTTGATTTGCCGACGACGTGGTGCTTATGGCTGAACCTTCATGGAGGACCTTAGTGCGATGCTCGCTGACCTCGGAAGAGTCTCCGAGATAGCTGGACTTAAACTGAACATGGACAAGATGAAGGTTATGTCGAACGCCCAAGTTGTACCAGCTCCCGTCGTAATAGGAGACACTTTGCTCGAAGTTGTTGACGACTATATCTACCTGGGACATATAATCCAATTAGGTAGGTTCAACTTCGAGAAAGAGATCTATCGACGAAATAGACTCAGCTGGGCAGCGTTCGGAAAGCTTCGCAATATCTTGTCTTCCAATATACCGCAGTGTCTCAAGTCAAAAGTCTTTGGACTTATGTGTGTTGCCAGTGATGACTCATGGCACTGAGACGCGGCCGCTAACAATGGGCCTCATAAGGAAATCCGCGCAAAAACTAAAGTCACCGACATAGCTCGAAGAATCGCCAGACTTAAGTGGCATTGGGCAGGGCACATCACTCGTAGAATTAAATTGATGGCCGGTTTTTCACTAGACGTATCTGAATACCTGCTTAGTCCTGAAAGAGCGCACTGTCATTGTTGGGTGAACTAATTAATGTGAAAATGAAAACTCCTTCAGTTAGTTCAGATGTTTTTAATATTTTCGGTAGAATGGTTTCTCTTTTTGCATTACATGGGGCATGCAATGGTACGCCAAACCAGATAAAAAATGTAAAGTGAGATTCAAGAAAAAACCGCATCAAAATCCGTTGCGTAGTTTTAAAGATCTAAGATTTAATAGGGACAGACAGACAGCGGGAAGCGACTTTGTTTTATACTATGTAGTGATTGACTATTTTTGTTATTTTAAAGTTCTTGATTACAAATAAATACACAAGACTAACTAAGTTTAGGGAGATTAAAGAAACCAATCGCAAATACTTGTTTATGATAAAATTCTTGGGAGTATTTTTAAGTTTTATGATGGCTACTTATCCTAGTGGCTAGTTTTAATGAAATATTACGTTTTATTGCTTCTTAAAAACTATTAAAATTACGTTTTTCTTACTAAGAAAAATTTATTACTTTATCATTTTAACTCGTTCTCCTTTTGGTATTTTGTAAAATGATGTTACAAATATAAAAAAGATCCTGTAAAATACTGAAAAAAACATTAATCATCTGTTACTTGTTCAGTATTATTATAAATGGACCAGAATAAAACAGTAATAATGTGTTGCCATTACAACTGTATTTGCAAAAAATACAAAGAATATAAAAGTTACTGTTCATTACAAAACTAAAAAAGGAAAAAAATAGACGAACAAAACCGTAAAGTAATTTTACAAATAAAAGAATACGCAAATAGTTTTGTAAATCGTTTTTTCGTCAATAACTTTTAAATGATGAATGCTTAATCCAAAACAGCTATTAAAATAAGTGGGGAAAAAAATTAGCTTTTGAATGCCACTAAAACTTAACTTCCACTGCTTATTATTAAAAAGTTGTGGATCAATTTTGGTTTTTATTTATTCCTGTAAAATTGTCATTTTTCACTTGCGGCTTTATTCTGCGGGGGCGGCGATTTGTTCCTGAGTTATGGATGTTTTCTATGTATTTAAGTATTTATTTATCTATATAAGTATGTTTATCGTCGTCTAGTACCCATAGTACAAGCTTTGCTTAGTTTGGGGCTAGGTCGATTTGTGTAAGATTGTCCCCTAATATTTATTTATTATTATTATTTATTTATTATTGAATTTTTCCTCCCGGGCGTGTGCAGGTTTCCTCATGGTAAATTTCAAACGTAATTTAGAAGAAAACTCCGAAAAACTTAGAAGTGTTAGCCTGGGCTTGAACCCACTACCTTCTGGTTGAGAGGCCGTAGGTCAAATCGCTAGGCTACCATGACTTACAAGTTAGTCATTCTGTCCGACTTATCTTTTCGTTGGAGTAAGGAATGCCGTGGTAGCATACTGCTTTGACATATAGCCTTTAAAGTAGAGGGTCGTGGGTTCGAGTCCGGGCTCCCACCTCTGAGATTTGCGTAATTTAAGCAAGTAATGTGCGAATTTACATTTGAAAATTTCCGTGAGATTTACGGTGAAAGAAAACCTCGTGAGGAAACCTGTACACACCTGCGAAGAAATTCAATTGTGTGTGTGAAGTTCCCAATCCGCACTGGCCCCGCGTGGGAACTACCTTTGCAATGGGACGTATATATCTAGGCTGATGATGATAATACATTTTTGGTAATTTTGTAGCTTATAAACCCGTGTAAGTACCTAATGATTTATGAGACTACCGTTTGCGTGAATTCGACTCTTCATCGGGCCAAACAATCAAGTTTTGATAAAGTGCGGGTAGTTCGAAAGACTCGAGCGGCTAAACCATTGATTCCCAAAGCTGAAAGTGGTCTATGAGACAAAAAGTTTGGGAACTAATGGGCTAAACTAAACAAACTTGACACCCTACACTTTTGACCACGGCTGCTGCAATGTGGCCGAAACGTCGAGGTATTATTTGCGTGATATGATAAATCCCGTTTAGTATAATAATTATTAGAAAATTCTTTAAAACTGTTCATACGTTAAAAACTTGTTAGAAATAATGTTACAAAAGCTTTTATTTACGATCCTGGCTTCCGGCATAAAACCTGATATGGAAGCCACATCTAAGGATCCATGTACTCAGGGGAACTTGCTTCACGCTTTTGAAATATGATACGAGCAAAGTATAACATAACTTTTACTCGTACCTACCTTGTTCCGCAAGTTCTCATGATAAGAACCTGATGTTAGGTTGTTTAAGGTTCCGTACCTTAACCTTTTCGACGCCATGCCTAGCCAAAACGTAAACCTACTTTGAATCTTATGTCATTGTGTGAAGATCACTTTGACATTGATGCAAAAAAAACTGGACAAGTGCGAGTCGAAACTAGCCTGGAGAGTAAGTTAAGATGTTTTTTCTTTAAGTAGTTTTTACTTGTAGATTGGAGGAAAGCCTTTAAGAAAGTGTGGTTTACTCGTACCTAAATATGGGGGGCACAAACCTGCACAATGTGAAAAAACTTGCGTAACACGTCCTTGTTTTAATAGCGTAAATTTATAGCAGCACATACTTACAAGTAATAACCTATAAGGGTTCTGGTTTGTCACTCAAATGTTGGTAAGGGACCCTAAAAAATAACTTTTTAGTCATACGGCCGTCTCACGTTTTTAGATCGTATGACATTTCTAATCCTCTTTCATTCTTGTTAGTTCTGTAGGTATTTGTATTATTATGGCAGAGAGAACTTATAATGTACTAGGGTTATTAATGAGTCTCAAGGTGCCTATCAATTTACCATAGCAAATTGTTTTAGATACGGAAAAGCTATTTTATTTAACTGACTGTAGCAATTGAACTCACAAAATAAATGCCCTTTATTAATTCAAACACGCTCCAAAATGTATTTTGATATTAAACCATTTCGTCCAAAAGTTATTTAATCTCCATAAACTAAGAGTATTGAACATTGGATATGAAAGTTAAAGCACTAATGGTTTGTTTGAAGTTTCACGAATTTTCTATTTTTGGGGCGTGTTAGCAACTTTTAGATACGTACTTGTTACTCGGTGAGTATAAGTATTGGCAGGTAGGTATACCGTGTACAATCGCGGAAGAAAAGACATTAAAAAGTTTAGTAGTTAGGTATAAATATTTACGCTTAATTTGATTTCAAATGGCGTATCGTGCAATAGTAGATTGAAAGCGCTTAAAGCGACCCATTTTATCCGAGACGAGACGTTCGTATTGGTACGGCGAGGGTGGAAAAGAATCCCTCCTATAAACAAAAAAAGGAAAACATAAGGGCATAGCTAAATCTGTCTTCTAATTATTTATGAAAAAAAATAAATTTATTGGCCCAGATTTCGAGAAGAAAACAGGGGATTACGAAATGCTGTTTTGATCAATTTTACGCGCCTATTAACGGTCTGAGGTGCAGTTGTCCCGCTCTCGCTGTACTGATACTGACACGGAGGGGTTCGGGCGAGACAGCGACATTTCATTAAAATACCTATTTCTCAAAAGTCTCTCAGCCATCGTACCCTCTTAAGGAACATGGATTAAAAGTAAGAGATCGGAAAGGCCCCTCATACTCGACCTGTATCAAAATTTGTGTCACTTCGAGTTCACACCACAAAAACCATCACATTTAACGTTAATAGTAAAAATAATAATCATCATCATCATCGCTGCCCATATACGTCTCACTACAGGGCACAGATCTCCTGTTAGAATTAGAGGCCTTGGGCCGTAGTTCACGCGGGGCCCAGTGCGGATTAGGAACTTCACACACACTATTTAATTTCTTCCCAGGTGTTTAGTTTAGTGTGTTTGTCGTATATTTTCCTTTATCGTAAAACTCATCCGTGTTTATTTTTTAAACCGTGAACGTCACTTTCCGTTCGAGCCGACCTTTTAAAAGAACCAACGGATAGGTTCAAAACATGTTCGGCATACCTCGACTACTAAGGCCCTTCGCACATGGAGCTACTCAAAGATAATTATTTACGAACTTAAATTACTAACGAATTGCTTGAGAGTCACCGCCCATACATTAGCATATGCATATAGTTACTGACATCAGTAACTAGTCGCGTCGTGTGCGAACTTCAATGCGAATGTATGGGCAGTGACGCTCAAGCAACTCGTTAGTAATTTAAGTTCCTAACTAGTTCTCTTTGAGTAGCTCCATGTGCGAAGGGCCTTATTTCAAAGATCATAAGATACTATTTGGAAATCCTATGTAATACGCTTATACTATATCTATTTACCCATTTGGGTAGCGTAAACAGGCAAGGGATGATCGATTTTGCCATAAAGCAAATATAATCAAATGGGGGAACAAAACCGCTTGATCCGTTCCCTGCCCACATAATATTCCAATGCTGCTAAGCTAAGCAATATTTCACTTATTCACGTTTCGAAGGTATAAGGAGTTCCCTGTTTACGTGATGAAGTGTGTATTTGATAAAGAGTTATGGTGAAAACATAAACAAGGACTCTCTTGCATTAACAGCGTATTTTTTTATACAATATAGGCTTGCGTTTGACCACAATCACGCTTGGTGGAAAGCGAAGATGGCCTACGATGGAGCACGCTTGCCTAGTAAATGCTCATTCACCCTAGACTTCAATTTAGGGGGAAAAGTAGAGGAGTTGGGCAGTTGAGGGCAGTTTGAATTGTTGAGTTGTTGTAGCAGAGTTGACAGTGCTTGCTTTACCATTATTTACGACAGTTCCTACATTAAAAAAAAAAATAAGGTCGATAATACGTTGTGTACGTTTTAACCCGTACAACTCACATTGAACTTTAGGATGATGATAAGAATTCATAAGTCGACTACAAGAAGTTGACGCTACATTCTAAAAATAACTTTCTTTTACTGACTGTATTTTTTGTTGACTGTACATACCAAGTTGCAAGTCAATGCCATTAATCGTTGAAGGGTTCCGACCTACAGAGAGGATCTCGACTAAAATTTATCTTTCAAATTGAACTGTTACCGGATTTACATAGTTCGATAGCCACACATAAAGTATTTTTCTCGTAAATTTCCAATTTTACTAGTGGTAATTCAACTGCCTCGTTTTGAACCCACGATCCTCTGCTTGGAAGAGCGTAGGTAAAACTACTGGGATATCACGGCTTCCACTGGTAAACATAATATTTTATTGCATCTTAAGCGTAGTAGGAACCTTTGTTTCATCTCATAATGCTGATGCAAGTAGGACTTGAAAGCCATTGTCATGGTAACTCAAGTGAGATGCGAAAATGTTTGTTGACGCTAGTGAAGGAGCAAAACGACGAAGACGAAGGTATTAATTATTAAAGCACGGTCGCGAAGTATGAAGGATTTCGTACAGTGACCCTTCATTTTGTGTCTCTGTCGCTCGCACGTAAATATTCTCTTGCGCTTGTGCACACACTTGAATTTGTGCAGAAGTGGCGCCAAATATTTACGTGTGTGCCGCAGAAACAAGTAGTGATGATCATTGTACGAAATTCTTCGTGCCCCCGACCATACTTTATAAAGTACTGATCTTTAGCAGATTTAATAATGGTACAAGAAGCTTAGTGTTTGTTACTTGGTTAGTGTATTGAAAAAATACTAAATCAATTTTAAATAAACACAGGAGCTAAAAACCATAATCTGAACTTTTTTAACAACCCAAAAATACGTTTTTGTATAACACAAAATGACAAACGAGCGAGTACTGGTTAAAAATAAGAAAAAAACACTCGGTCTGGTAATAAACGGTTCGGCGAAAATGCCCGGCTCGCCTTCGCTGGTCTTTTGCAGGCAAACTGCAACTGTCTGCATTAACATCACAAGGGCAGAGTTCAGCTGGGGCCGGCATTTTCTCGGCCCGTGTTTGTAACTGCGCCGAGATGGAATAAATTACGCATTACAATGAGTTCTAAAGGTTCTATGCAGAAGCCGGTTTGGTTTAGCTTTGTAAGTTAGATTATGTGAAGTGCAAAAAGGCGTCAGGGCGTAGTAATAATAAGGCATTTATTTCAATATTCGCTCATTTATTTCTTTTACGAATTCCATGCAATACTTTTATATTACATGGAATTCTATTATTAGTTCAATTCAGAGAATTAAAGTAATACAAAATTTCGAACAGTATTAATTCTATTCTTTTCTATTCAAATATGTATGACCCATAACACACACAAATAATACTTACTAGAAATAAAATCTTTATTTCAAAGCATAAACCCCACAGATGTTAATAATACGCAATATATACGGTCGCGTGCTTTAATTTAGGACCCATTTCGAAAAAATATTCTTTAAATTCCTGTACAATATGACAGGACTGTCAACCTTAAGTGGGTCCCAAATTAAAGCTCGTGACTGTGCAACAATTAAAATAAAGTGAAACATAAAACTAGGTTACGGTGAAATGCTACAAAGCCTAGCTGAACAAAAGCTTAACTCTAAGTTAATTAACTCATCTAACTCAGCTAGCCCGTTAATTAGCTCGCTAACTTTAAGCTTATCTTACTACCTAATATCCTAAACGTGAAAGTTGTGTGGATGAATGTATAGATGTTTGTTACTCTTTCATGCTAAAACGGTCTGACGGATTCTGATGAAATTTGGCACACAGATAGTTTATAACCTGGATTAATACATAGAATACTTTTATCCCGGAAAATTGCAAAGTTCCTGCGGGATAGGGATAAACGGATTCTTCGTAGACGGAGGCGCGGGTAACAGCGCGGGTCTTTTTATTAAATTAGTAAAAATAAAACATCCGTATGGCAAAACTTCAAACACCAAAAACAACTGCTTCATTCACATACGTTCGCAAAATTTAAATTTTAACATACACGCGTTGTTCATAAACTCGACAAAAACTTAGTTTGTATTAAAACGCAAGCTTACTACCAGTTTCTAAATCACACGCTGTTTTTTTTGTATAATTCCCTCCCAATATCAAAATCAAATTAACAATCAATCACAACACAACCCGTACATTCATAAGAGCTTTGGAAGTTGTTCAACCCGCGTTTCGTGAGTAATTGATTTTCTTTCCGAGACATGGGGATAGTTTTGGATAGTTCGTTGACCTTAAGGGGTAAATAGACGGTCAAAATTGCTAGACAAATATTTGCATGCTTGACAAGCGCACTTGATGAGGCTTGACGTTATGCATTCGTCATGTTTGTAGATAAAACATTCGTCCTTATCGTCTTTCACGTATTCGTGGCCTATTATAAAGAACATAACCTCAATATATATGGACGGCCGGATAGCCTATTTGTTAGAGAACCTGACTACGAAGCTTGAGGTCCCGGGTTCGATTCCCGGTCGGGGCAGATATTTGTGTGAAAAATACGAATGTTTGTGCTCGAGTCTTGGATGTTTAATATGTATGTAAGTAGGTATGTATTTATCTATGTAAGTATGTTTATCCGTTGTCTAGTACCCATAGTACAAGCTTTGCTTAGTTTGGGACTAGGTCAATTGGTGTGAATTGTCCCGTGATATTTATTTATTATTTATTTATATTTCATTGCATGTTTGAGAAAAATAATTTTATGTACCCCCGCGTGTCGGGTTATTAGCCATCGGCCAATGAATATCCACAATTGGCCTGGAAATCATTGACTGATGTCTAGGGTACACCGCCTCAAACTACTACTACTCTTCCTGGACGGATCCAGAAGGGACCCGCAGCTCTTGGATACACGAGGAGGTTATAGATCGCCATGATGACGCATTTTTCCGTGTTCAGGAGGCGAAACTCTTTCGATTCCTGTAGTAATTTTCAGGTGTCAAAAAAATGAAATCTCCAATGTAGGTAAATTTGGTTGTTCCTATGGAAATCCAGTAAGATCTCAGGAATTTAAACTCAATTGCCAAACCTAATGTTTCCCGCGAGTCCCACAAACTTTTGCATTTATACTTAATTATTGTTCGGATTGTTGGCCGATGGCTAATTAATCCATCACGGAAGGGAGGGTTTATAAGCATATGGACTTTCCGCCATGATTTTTACTGTCAATTTTCATACATCTACTGATATACAAGCATGGGCTTATACTTGCTAGGGCTCTAGATGACATTGACATTGCGGGCTCTACGAAGAAGCCGCTTATATCGAAAAAAAGTACGTTATGTTGAATTTTCATAACTGTTACAACAGTGCCCGTGGACCTCCGCGTATGCCTCACAAATGCGTAACATTTGTATTAACCCCCCCATCGAGGGGCTCAACAGCACCATGTCGTCTGCGTAGCTTAAATTGTTTACACACAACCCTTCTATGTGACATCCGACATGAGAACTGCTGAGCCCCTCGATCAGGCCGTTCACGTAAACGTTGAACAGTTTAGGCGAGCTCAATCCCCCCTGCCTAACCCCACATTGCAATACATAAGAATCAGAGAAGGCGCCAGCCCACCTCACACTATTACTTTGATTGCTATACCAGTACCTGAACAAAGCGATAACTTCTTGTGGAACAGATGTATCATCACGCAGTTTTTGCCACAATAGGTCATACGATACCATGTCAAAAGCCTTTGACAAGTCCAAAAAACAGGCAAATATCGGCGTTTCACGAGATGTATAATATTGAACTGTTTGCTTGAGACACAGAATGGCGCTTTCGGTAGATAAACCCGGCCTGAAACCGAACTGGGCGTCATTAAGCTGAACATTACTCCCTAGTGTGTCATCAAGCAAACCGTCCAACACCTTCGCTATAACCGTGGCTAACGATATCGGCCTGTAATTGGACATGTCAGAGGCGTCCACAGTCTTATTTTTCAAAATAGGCACCACTAAGGTGTACATGAGCTCGTCGGGCAAGTAGCTATGATTGATGCATAGGAAGATGGTCACCCGCATACTTGAGATGCTCGATGCTGAGGCTGTCTTGTCCCGGTGACTTCCCTCTTTGCATTACATTTATTTTACTAGCAACTTGATTAGCAGTAAATCTAAGGGATGGAGAACCAATCTCAACCCCAGCACCAAGACCCCCATCAGACGGGAGAGGAGATTCCACTTTAAAATGCTTTTGGAAAGCATTCGCGATATCCACTGGGTCATGCCTATCGCCCACACTCACCGGAAAACTGGTTCTGGGGTTTAACTTAGCAGTACTTTTCCAAAATTTTCCAAAGTTCTTTTTAGCATGGTTTTTAGCAATTATATCCATTTTAATAGTCAGCTCGTGATTTTGGCAATATTTTAATTTGGATTTAAAAACCTTTTTGGATTGTAACATATTATCATAGACATATCCAGCAGCAGGCCTACCATAAGATACCCACCATTGGAACCAGAACCGCGCCTCCCGGTGCGCACCGGCGACGCGCACGTTCCAGCCCAGTATGCACCTATGCCTCCCGCGTCTAATTTCCTTATGAGACTCCACGGCAGCTAGTTTAAGGATATTCACTATATTCATATACAAATCTGTTATCCTCTGTCTATGCTCAATGTTATAACACATTCGATCAGCACACTCAGTAAATTCTGATGGAAAATGAACATCCTTAAACTTGCTGGAACAAAATTCAGTATATTTATCTAATTGGCTCACATCACGCTCGCCCCAAATTACTTTATTACAACTAAACTTATTAGATAGCATAACTTTCGCCTTAACTAAGTTAAAGTTACATTGCAACAATAACGGATAGTGGTCGCACCAATAAACATTATACAACACTGACGCACTCACGACAGCAGACCTCGCCGCGCTCGTCACCACGCAGTGGTCGAGCCAGCGCCTGCAGCCGTGGGCATCACTAACGTACGTGTAGGTATCACTCGGTAATAGGTCTATATCAACACAAGTTAAAAACTGTTCGTTACAAAAATTTATAAGTTCCAGACCAAACGACTCACCCGGGTAGGGCGTTGAAATCCCCGAGCACGAACACTGACTCCACGTCGTTACTTTCCACTATAGAATAAATTTCACCCAAACACTCAGTGAACTCACTCAGATGGTCTGCCGAGTCAGTGGGCATGTACACCGACATCACAATCACCGGCCGGTCGTTAAGGACTAGCTTGATAGCCGCTAGCCGTACACTGTTGCACTGTATGACCGAGACACACGGAAACAAAGCCTTCTTCCACAATAACGCGACGCCGCCGTGAGGTCTACCTCGAAGTATCTGCACTGACGAGTCCATTGCTGATTTTCCCGTGAAGGCAAATTCATCATTTATGGTGCTTAGAAAAGAGATATCATGCTCCATCAACCATGTTTCTTGCAGCGCGATAATTCCAGCAGTGAGACACTAGGTACGTACACATTCCACTGATCTCATTATGTTCCTACAATTAAAGCTTATTATATTTGTGGTATCAGCCATTGTGAGTAGGTGGGTACTATTAATTAAATTAAACCATTAGGTATTAAACTTTAACAAGTTAAGTATGAAGTATCTTTTTCTATTTTTTTATTTTTATTTTCTACAACTTCATTTTTTTTTTTATTACTTTTACGGTCATCCCGTGAAACCATATATTTCAAACTAAATACAAACTGAAATATAGATGCACAGAAAAAACCCCAGAAAAAAGACCAATGCTGGGAATCGAACCCAGGTCCTCAGCGTTCCGTGCTGCGTGCTTACCCCTACACCATCACGGGTCTCCAGACCAGTGAGACCAGTGATGGTGTAGGGGTAAGCACGCAGCACGGAACGCTGAGGACCTGGGTTCGATTCCCAGCATTGGTCTTTTTTCTGGGGTTTTTTCTGTGCATCTATATTTCAGTTTGTATTTAGTTTGAAATATTAAACTTTAAACTTTTCTTAAAATTCACGAATCGGCGATATGCAATACCATCCGGCCAAAAGTCATCTTTCAAAAATATACCGATCTTGGGTTGCGGTACGAACACCTTATAAGCATCGTAATCTTTTTCCATTTTCATAGTCACTTTATCCAGCGTAACTGTAATACTAGTTTTACTTTTTATATAATCAACTATGTCACACATGGACACTTCCTTCGAAACATTATAGATATATAGCGGGACTCTAATGTCGGCTGCTCGAAATTTAGTATCTGAAGATACTATTGCTTTTCCATGGTGGCCTATAAATCTATTCTTGAGTCTTTTTCTCTGAACCGTGGTCCATTCAACATTGGGGACTGGAGATTTAAAAGTACCACCCAGCGCCTTATCGGAGTATGACATCTCCCGCTGCGTGACATCCGCCGCATCAGTGTGTCCCGGACCTGCAGTGATCGCGGGCGCAAGTACTCGCTCGGGCACAGCGTGACTCATGCCGGCAGCGGCGACGGCCTGCAACGCCAGCGCCGCGCGGCCCTCGCCCGCGCCCACGCACTCGCTAGCCGCTAATGTGGGTACTTCAACGGTCGGCGCAGCGCAAATTGTTAGCAAACCCGCTTTGCATGATGAATTATACATTTGATCACACTTATTTGAATTTTCACATTTAGACGTATTTTCAGCATGTGTGGACACCTCAGTTTCATTCGACATAAATTGCAGGCCCATAGGTCCACTATGACAATCGAAACTATTAACTAAGCACCTCTCTTAAAGTTGATATTTTCTTGATAGTTATTAACCAGCGATGCTTTTTTAAGATAAATAATAAATGTCTCTCTCTGTCTTTGTCTGATATCACGTATTTTTCCAGATTTAAATGTCGCCCAACCGAATACCTTCTAAATTTACACGCCCAAACATTCAGTGCGCAATTAATTCGACACCCACTTCACACCAAATTTACATGAAAAAAAGTCAATTCGATTTCAATTACAGATACTCGCGCCCTGACACACGGGCTGTCACATTGCTCCGTGTGAGATAACGATCGCATACCGCATTCTACCCGGATATTTATTGCAGCATTTAGCAATAAACGGTACCTTTAGCCGTAAGCGAACGGTTCCGGGTTCCTGCCCTGCGGGCCTATTCGGGAAGAGCGGAGGTATAACGATATTGACTTGGACGGTCTTTATGTTATTAAAAAATGCTATAAGTATACTTGTAGAGGATCGAGCCGGATGGGCGTACTTGGGACGACTGAGTGGACGTAGAGCGGTTGGTCGTCTCAGGTACCGCTGGAGGGAGGAGGTCCGGATGGATTTTTTGGATTTCGGGGTAGAAGGCTGGCAAGAGCTGGCCCAAGATCGTGTAGCATGGCTTAGTCTGGTGTCGGGGGCCAAGACCCACTTCAGGCCACTGACCCAGCTAGTAAGAGTCTCCCTAAATCGATCAATATTATCGATATTATCGAATTCCGCGTCGATAGATTTGGGGAGACCCTAAGTAAGTATACTCGTATCTAAAGCTGTTGTGTTGCGGTGGTTGTCTAGTGGTTTGACCTATGGCCTCTCTCGTGTTCTCAATCCGCACTGGGCTCGCGTGGGAACTACGGCCCCAGCCCTCTCATTCTGAGAGGAAGCCTATGCCTTGCAGTGGGACGAAACGTTTTTCTTAGTTCTCTTCCAGAATAGTGTCGTTCGTTTCGAGTCGCGTGCGAACAAACACACGGAGTTACGTTTGTAATAACGCGCGACTTGATGAGGCCGTAGGGCCACAACAGATGGAATCGTCTCAGAATTTCCATAGCCCTTAACGGGACCCAATAAACTTGGGGTACTTGCCTGAGCAGGGTTCTGAGGCAGCTTGAAAACGGTGGAGTCAGGATCGCAAATTCTGTTTGTTCCAACATTTAACAACTTTTTGGTGAAACCTAGTAGGAATATCTAGTAGACCTTGAAGACCTAAGCATGAATTTAACAACTGATTGCTAGGTTTAGCATTTTTATTAACACTCGGTGCGATTTTTATAATTTAGAACGTCAACTTGTCTACGAACAAGATGATACTAGAGAGGTCTTCCATAGATTTATCTACCTACTGACCTACAGGTATTATATAGATACATTCCTACATTATTTTTTCAACAGGATTTTTCCGTACCGGTGGTACCTAAATTCTTCGACATTTATAAGCTTTGACTTGACATTGATAAAAGTAAGTCATCATCCTCCCAGCCCTATACATCCCACTGCAGGGTAGTTCCCACGCGGCCCAGTGCGGATTGGGAACTTCACACACACCATTGAATATCTTCGCAGGTGCAAGCAGCTTTCCTCACGATGTTTTCCTTCACCGTGAAGCTTATGGTAAATTTCAAATGTAATTTCGCACATAAATTCCAAAAAACTCGAGGTGCGAGCCAAAATTTGAACCACGACCCTCTGCTTGAGAGGCCATAGGTCAAACCACTGGGCCACCACGGCTAAGTAGTATACTTACTACTTAAGAAAATTTTCGAAATTCGCACGTGATGGGGAACTGTTCTGTCATTTTATTCTCTCACGGGTTCAAGCTGAGTAGGTAGTTTAGTTTAATTTGCGTTAATTAGTCCAATCGACCTATATTTTGTGTACTCGGAATGTGCTAGCTTTGTGGATTACAGGAATTTGCATTAGCCGAGTATGCATATTTGACTACAATAATGTTCTAATTCCCAGAGCTCATTAGGAGTGGGGCTGAACTAATTGCTTGCTTACCGATATTGGCATTTGCCTACGTTACATACGTTCCTACTGAAACGATGTGTTTATATGAAAAACCTTATTTTGCAATGAGCTTTCTCCATACAAGTTTCTATCTCAGTATAAAAAGTTAAAAACAGACTTTACAGTAGTAAGGTAAACAACAATAATCTTAATAAATAACAATAACAATCTTATGTCATAGTAAAGGCCTATTTACATGGTACGAGTTTCTCGCACGTTTTGGGGCGAGAAATCGTATGACATTCTCGTATGCGATAATCGCCAAGCGATTATCGTATGAAAATGTTTACACTAATGCGAGAAATGGCATTCTAGTACCGTGCGTTTTAAGCGAAACTTCTTTCCTCGCACGACAAAGATCTGGAATCAGCTTTTTGCGGCAGCATTCCCGGAGCGTTACAACTTAGGAAGCTTTAAAAAACGAGCCTACCAATTCCTAAAAGGGTCGGCAACGCACCTGTGATGCCCCCCGTGTTGCGGGTGTCCATGGGCGACGGTGATCGCTTTCCATCAGGTGACCCGTCTGCTCGTTTGCCACCTCTTATATAAAAAAAAAAATGAAAAATAAAAACTCGCCTACGATTATGTCATTCGATACTCGAAAGGAGATTATCGCCAGGCGATGTAGTTTACACGAGGACTTGCATTTTAGGGAGATTTTTGCTTACGATTTCTCGACTTGTCTAAACTCGTTCTCGTATGACATTTTTTCACGAACATGCGATTATCGCACGAATTGGTTCGAACCGATTTTCAATACGAGTTTTCAGACTACTTACGTAGTGTTTAGTGCTAGAGACTTGAATTTTGGCAAACGTGTAGTACTTAAGGCATCATAGAAATGCATTTAGGGCGGATTTTTTGAAATTCCCAAGGGCTAGGAAAATATCTAATCTTTTTTTTTCTTTGTTTGTAGGGGAATCACCCACCATCATCATCATCATCATCACCATCATCACCACCAAAGAAGATATTAAGATAGATCAAAACGGATATTTCTATCCCGTGGGAACTTTACACTTTCTCGGTATAAAAGCAGCAGTTAGTGTTGCTATCTATTAGTGAAGCATTTTTAAAATCAGTCCCGATGTTGGGTTCACTTAATTCTATCCCGCAGGAATTTTGAATTTTTACCAGGGAAAAAACAGCCTACGTCAATCACGGATAGTGTAGCTTTCTATTGGTGAAATAATTTTTAAAATTAGGCCCAAAATTGAATTCACTTATTTCTATCCCGCGGGATTTTTGCATTTTTCGGGAGAAAAAGTAGCCTTGCACTTAGTATTGAGCTTGTTTTTTTTATACGCATGCGATGTCATACGATGCACTCATGACATGACGGCGACTGAAAAGCACATGAACTCGAAATACGATTCTCGTATTCAAATTTTGTTTACACGGAGACATTCAATCATTAAAGCCGAGGCGATTATCGCCCCTTCTCGTGCGATATCGTACGTGTAGTTTACATGATACTATATTTTTTCTCGTGCTACGATAATCGTATGGTCGAGGCGAGAAACTCGTACCATGTAAATAGGCCTTAAGAGAGGTGACAGATGCAGGGTGACCATTTTTTGGTAGATTTCTACCATCTGGGCAGCGAAATATTATGCATTAAATGAAAAAAATTGGAGACAATAGAAAAAAAAAAGATTTTTTTCATTTAATGCAAAATATTTCACCGCCCAGATGGTAGAAATCTACCAAAAATGGTCACAGTGCAGATGGGTGTCATCTACTGGGCGTTAAGGTGTCGAGTATTGGCAAGGATGATATAGACTGGATTGGCAGTCGCTATAGTTCTGATCGGCCGCGGTTTTTGTAGTTCGATTATTAAATCTAGATGGCGCTGAAATATAGCCAGAGGCTTTGAATTGAAGGCAAAACAATAAGACTACTGATATTTCATATCACTGCAAACGTATTATTATGCAATATTTTTGAAAAATAATACATTTGTAGTAATATGAAACGTCTGTAATCTTATTGTTTTGCCTTCAAAGCCTCTGGCTATATTTCAGCGCCATCTAGATTTAATAATCGAACTACAAAAACCGCGGCCCATGCGTACTATGGCGACTGCCAATCCAGTCTATATCATCCTTGGTATTGGTACGTTTACTTTATAGGTATATATAACTTTTTCGTTTCCATGTTAGATAAATTGTCTTGCCAGAATGACGTTTAATTATATCAACCGGGATGAAACGCCGCAAGAATCTTACGTCTTTCATAATGTTATTAAAAACAAAACATTGCTAAGAAAAATAATATTACTGGAGCTCTCGTGTGACAGACTTATAAAAATAAAAAATACAACTCACGATTATAATTCAGGAACTACGACTAGTTTCAGTCTTTCCGGAAGACCTTTTTCGAGGACTGCCTCACAGCTCATTTGTTTATTGAAGGGCATTTACTAAAGATAAAAAAAAAACGAAAAGTGGACAATAGTTGATTTTAGAACCCGTATTAAATTCTTATACAGCAATACTACAAACGTTTACTTAACGCATTCGCTGCCGGCTGACAGACAGGCCTTATACTACGAAGTGCAAAATTCGAACTTCGTATCGTGCCGTTCCGCTCACGCTAATAGCATTTAATACGAGAGCGAGCGAGACGGTACGATGCGAACTTCGATTTTCGAATTTCGGAGTAGCCCCCCAGGAGTCTTCTTCAGGTGCAGTCATGGAAACTGAATTGCGTACCAGAGTAGAACCTTTTCACAACCAATTTCACGATGATTTCTTTGGCAGATGTATGGAATGTCAACATGACATTTGCAATGAAAAGGGTAACCCTGGTACGTGATTCAGTTTCCTTGAGTATACCACTTTATTTTTAATTTTACTAGACCATGAACAATCGTATACATATTTTCAGCCAGTCATAACATTTGAAAACCGGTACCTACTTAAAAAGATTCGTTGTTAAGGTATGGATAGTTGAATGTTGCGAACTCCTTGCATTTTTTATACTTATTATTGTTTTTTATATTTTTTTTAGGGTTCCGTACCCAAAGGGTAAAAAACAATGAGTTGCACTCCGGGAGTGCCGGCAGAAGTGAAAACCTCACAAAACAGGATAAAATAAATATTTAAGGGGACTCCCATACAATAAATGTGATTTTTTTGCTCGTTTTTGTTCGATATTGATAACGGCTATAAATACTTGAGATATTCATATATTCAGTTATATATTCACTTTAAAAATAAATAATGAAATTAAAATGAAACAAATATTTAAGGGGGCTCTCATACAACAAACGCGTTTTTTTTTGCCGTTTTTATAGATAATGGTACGGAACGGAACCTTTCGTGCGCGAGTCCGAAACGCACTTGGCCGGTTTTTTGAGGGTTACGTATCAAAATATCTAAAATTAAAAAACCTAACGTAAAATAACCTACGTTCAAAATACCTAAAATCTAAATACCTAATGATTTTAAATACCTAAGCAACTAACACCTACCTACGAATAACCTAAGTTTAAAATACCTAATGGAGTAAATGTCTAATGTTTAAAATATCAACAGCTATGACACCTAAGTTTGATACACCAACATATGAAATACCAAATGGTCAAAATACATAAATGAAACGAACATCGCTTAATTTTCGGCGAGCGAGCGAAGCGAGCGAGCAAGACGGTTCGGGGTGGAAGCGACTCGGAATGGTTAGGTTCAAAGGCTAATGCGGGAGCGTAGCGGAGCGAAGCTCCCGCATTAGCCTTTGGTGTTAGTTATTTTTTTTTATTACCACGTGAAATATCTAATTAATTAGGTACATTTCATAATGTTAAACACAATAATACCTAATGGAAATAATCATTTTCTGTGCTGTTACAAAAAAAAATACCTAACATCGAAGGCTAAAGGCGGGAGCTACGCTACGCTTCGCTCCCGCCTTAGCCTTCTGAACCTAACCTATCCAAGTCGCTTCTGCCTTAAAAAGTCTTGCGCGCTCGCTTCGCTCGCTCGCTGCCAGCGAGATACCGGTTAGGATATTATACGAAAGCTTTTGGTATTTTGAATAAGTGAAAAAATCATAAGGTATTTAGATTTTAGGTATTTTGAACGTAGGTTATTTTACGTTAGGTTTTTTAATTTTAGACATTGCAATAAGTAGGCATTTTAAGCTTTCGGTATTTTGAATATAAGTGAAAAAATCATTAGGTATTTAGATTTTAGGTATTTTGAACGTAGGTTATTTTACGTTAGGTTTTTTAATTTTAGGTATTTTGATAGGTACGTAACCTTGATATTAATAATTTTGCCATTATTCAAGTAAAATCGTCGTTTCCATTACATACTATTACAGTTCATTCCGTTTACATTACATTTTGTTATTATGATACGATACGCCCAAAGCGAGGGTCCATATTAAGGATCGCGTGCTCGTTACGATACGCTAAAATTACACAAATGTGGAGCCACCTTTACGCCTTTACAGGAGTTTGGGGAAGTAACTAGTAATATATAGGTCGTATAAGTGCCGCAGCTAACTGGGGTGAATTTCACGGGGTAATTACGGTGGCCGCCGAAGCGTAACTGATGCGAGCGCGATTGTTATGAGACTATTAGTCGTGTAAGGCGCCTTATAGGTATTACGTATTGTTATTTTGCAAGCTCCGCGCACGAGCGTTGCGAATTATTAAGGTGAACGGTTTGTGTACTTTGTTCATTGTGGTGTCGCACATAAAGCCGACCTTTACACATTTTTTCATCATCATCATCGTGGGTTCAAATCCCGGCTCAAACCTCTGAGTTTTTCGGAAATTCTTGAAATTAAATTTGTAATTTGCCATGAGCTTTACGGTAGGGAAAACATCGTGAGGAAACCTGCATCACCTGCGAAGAAATTCAATGGTGTGTGTGAAGTTCCCAATCCGGACTGGGCCCGAGCGGGAACTACGGCCGAACCCCTCTCATGCTGAGAGGAGGCCTGTGCCTTGCGGTGGGACGACTATAGGCTGGGATGATGATGATGATGCGACAGGAAACTGATAGCGGTTGAAACTTCTATATCGTTAGAGATTCGGGTAATGAAAGTACAGAAATAACGACCGCTTTAGCCTAGTTGGTAGTGACCCTGCCTACGAAGCAAGAGGTCCTGGGTTCAAATCCCGGTAAGGGCATTTATTTGTCTGATGAGCACGAATATTTGTTCCTGAGTTATGGATGTTTTCTATGTATTTAAGTATTTATTTATCTATACAAGTATGTTTATCGTCGTCTAGTACCCATAGTACAAGCTTTGCTTAGTTTGGGACTAGGTCGATTTGTGTAAGATTGTCCCCTAATATTTATTTATTTTATTTTATTTTAAATAGCTTCAGCCTTAGATAAAATATACAAGAAGGTTTAACAATACACTAGATAAAGCTTAGGCGGCATGAAAACGTCCCGAAAAATACACTTAAACCAACAATTGGCTTATATGTCATTTGCCCCCTCAGTCTGAATGACGTAACGCGATCGTAACATGAAGCTGTCAAATGGGTTTTTGGACGTTTTGTATCGCAGTGTTTGCTACTGACACTCTAACTAGTGTATAAATAATCTAAGGCTTCAGCACAAAATTAATATGATTTTCACTGGGAGCTTTTTTCCTAGAAATAAAGCAGATGACCAAGCGTAAATAAGGAACTTTTTCTGTGGGAGATAACGTCTTGTACCTCCTCAAAGTGCGTGTTTCAAACTTTTTTACAAACAGGTCCTATTTAACTTTACTTGTTTGTACTCGTAGGGATCTTTAGAGATTTACCTATACATATACTGGGTGGAAAGATTGAACGCCACATGGAGGATAAACTACCTTAAATTTCCCGTGACGGTTGAAAACAAAATGAACACGTAATTGTTAGTTTTCGCGGCCTTCTGTTATTTTAATTGTCTATATTATTTAGAGTTAAATGAACCTTATCAATAACCCTTTAGATCTGCTTCATAAAATACGGCATTTTTGGTCGCATTTATTTTGTGCAGAATGGGAACTTCACACACACTATTGAATTTCTTCGCAGGTTTATAAAGGTCTCCTCGCGATGTTTTCCTTCACCGTAAAGCTCATGGTAAATTTCAAATGTAATTTGGCACATAAATTCCGAAAAACTCAGAGGTGCGAGCCGAGATTTGAACCCACGACCCTCTGCTTGAGAGGCCTTAGTTCAAACCGCTAGGCCACCATGGCTTTTTCTAGGCTTTTTGTATGTAGGGTCAACGTCATAAATAAGTGATCAGATCACTTTTGTACCTTGTCACTTTAACGTCATATTTGAAAAGCCATACTAAATTATGTAACGACTGGAAGCGACAAGGTGCAAAAGTGATCACTTATTTATGACGTTGACTACTACGTACACGTTATCCATTCCATATACCTACTTGTTATCTTTATGGTGTACAACAAAGAGTCATTACATTATATTCTATTGTATGTATTTTTCATTAGTTGCAAAAAAGGACGCCCGTGCAAAATTTTGTGTTTCTTGGCTCAATGGTTGAGATTTCGGAATTTTAATACGCGTAAATTCTAATCCTGAGGGTCTATAGGACTGAAAGTAGCAAATCCCAGTCTAGATAGCTAACTTGACACCAAATTGTGGGTCACCCCAAATCTATCGACGCGGAATCGGCTTCTACCGATCGGAATAGTAGATTGTTCAACAAGGGAGGAAAATAAACAATATTATACGAGGTTACTTGGCACCCGAGCACAGCGAGGGTGCCAACATTACGAGGGTAATATTGGTGTTTTTCCCGAGTTAAACACTCTGCTTTTCATTTCGACTACGAGGAAAGTAAGAAAATATAAGTATAAATAAATAAAAATGTCTGAACTGGTCAATATGATCATTGTAAAATATTTCAATAGAGTTTATTGTTAAGCAATAATTAATTTAACAAAATTTAAAATGGTCAATGAAAACAGTAGGATATAGTAGGTATTTTAGTAAATTTATTTGTAAAATAAGTTAGTAACCAATTTGAACCACGGAGTTAAGCTGTCTAGATATAGGCTGTGTGGACATATATATAACATCGTCGTTTTCCGTGTTCTTTCTTAGGATTTTTTAACTTTTCTGGTTTAAGTCACTATAAGAAACGAATGTAAATTAGTAATTTAATTTAATAATATTTCACTGACACTATATATGACTAATTAAGAAAAAAAAACTCAATAGGTACTTAATTATACCATGATATGCCGCTCACTTATGTGTACTAAGTATGTTTGATTTAGTCGCCGTCGCGTCACGTCGCCGGTCGCCTTACCAGTGCGGCCCCGGCCTTAAGTCTCAATTTGTCTAGTTGTTTTTACGTAGAAGAACAACATACACACATACAGACGCGCACGCACGTTCACATACGAGTATGTACATACACGAACTTTCGTATTTATAATATATATATATATATTTTTTTTATGTTTAAGAGGCCAGACAAACGAACTAGTGGGTCACCTGATAATATTAGAAGAGTTTTAACAAAAATAAATACACTATTATCATCATCATCATCATCATCGTCATCATTTTAGCCGCAGGACATCCACTGCTGGACATAGGCCACCCTCATTGATGCCCAATCATTACGGTTGGAAGCGACTTGCATCCACCCTGAACGGAACCTGCGGCCTTCACCAAAAGAATTATCACTTAGAACATAATGTTTGCTCCATCCAACAATTTATGTCTCAATAACAAGCTTGAAACATCAAAGTCAATTACAACGTTGTATGTTACCTGTACAAACTATCCGATGTCTCCCGTATTTTTAGGTTTTAGTAGTTTTTGGTACAACAAGACAACCAATTATAGGGTTTATGTAATTGTTTCTACAGTTTTTAGTACTCGAACACGACTTATCCGCAGTCTGGAAGGAGGCATGTGCAATAATAATATAAGGCATGCAATAATCACATGTGCAGTAAAAGAAACCTTTTATCTCACTCTAGATAGTTTAGTATTGACACCAGCAAGTACAGCATTGTCGGAACTACTATTTTTGGCAATTTCCATTTATTACCTACTTACATTTAATGTCTTAAATAATGTTATATAAGCCGTGGTGGCCTAGTGGTTTGACCCACGGCCTCTCAAGCAGAGGGTCGTGGGTTCAAATCCCGGCTGGCACCTTTGAATTTTTCGGAATTTATGTGCGAAATTATATTTGAAATTTACCATGGTGAAAGAAAATATCGTGAAGATACTTTCACGGTGTGTGTGTGAAGTTCCCAATCCGCACTGGACCCGCGTGGGAACTACGGCCCAACCCCTCTGCAGTGGGACGTATATAGGCTGGGATGATGGAATTTTAACAAAAGTAATAATTTTTCACTTAAGACAATGTTAATTGTTGCCGTCGATATAAAAACACCATGCCCTTTAATAAATTAATTGTGGTTGCTATTATAAGTTACATGTTGCTTTTCCGTACGGTTGCACTAATTGGAATATGATAGGGGCTTAAAATGAATAATAACCATTAAAGCTCGAATAACTCATTGATGTGAAAATATTAATTTTCATCACACTTGCTCGTCAATGGTGTTATTACGGTGTTGTATTGAAATGAATAAATAAATAAATAATAAATAATTCCATGCCTGTATACTAAATGACAATGGCCTAAATTGTTCTTAAGGGAGTTATGGATTTACGTACCGTAAACTGGGGTTACTTTGAAATGCGGGGCTACTTTAGAAAACAGTTTTTACGCCGTGTCCTTATTTTTTTAGACAATAGTAGTGTAATATAATAATAATTATGGTAAGTTTAAACCAATTCATACCAAAACAAACGAAACACGAAGCGACATGCACACTCAACAAAACATTTATTTGTTTATTTCCCATGTGCATTGTGTTAATTATTTGTCATTATTTTTAGCAGAGTAGAAAGCGTACGTAGCCATCTCCTGTCACAAATGCTTCGAGCTTTAAAAATACCATTGTCTACTACCAATCTTGATAAAAAGTTTATTGTGAAAAACCGTTTCGACCTTTCTATTTGTCAAGCTATGGGTTGATAGGTTATGGGTTACTTTATCGTAAATAAAAATTGATAGCAAGATATCCTGGCATAGATTCTGGCTTCACACGGATATCCTTTAAGAGTATAAGGCAACAAATGATGTGGTTCTTGGATCCAATAATATAGGCCCCTCCGGCGATACGTGGTTAAATAAGGAAGTACGCTTTATTGTCTTTAGCACAGCCACTGTTTAGTTATTTCCGTAATTGCAAACTCCTTCGTTTAAATCAATACTCAGGCTACTTTCAGGCTCCGGCAATAATGTACTATTAGATGTCAGTATAATTCTAGCTTGTCCTGCTTTTTGACGGTTTGACGACAGAGAAAAACGCTAACCGCCCGGCCAGGACTTCGCGCGTTTGGCGTTTGCGCGGCCGAGACGCTCGCTGTACAGTGGTTATGGTAACGCCATCAGAGTTGAGGCGAATGATTACACACACAGCTACATAAAGTACTGATTGCAAAAAAAGATAGTGAATGAATGAAATGACTGAGTGAATGAAAATTTAAGTTGTAAGATCTTATGATGAAATACTTACGCAATACTATGCATATTAAAATTTTTCTTTTTTCATATAACCTATTTTTGAAATAAGACAATTTGAAACTGATAAGAAATATTCGCAAGAAAAAATCGGTATTTTATAAATAGCGAAAAATATGCTTATCTGATTTATATAAAATAGCTCATGCCCGCGGCTTCGCCCCAATTCTATTTTTTTTAAAAATTCTTTCATAAAAACCTTCTCTTGACAGTAACAAACGCAACAAAAAAAAAATTGTCCAATTTGATGTTGTCAATCGGAAGTTATGCACGTACAAACATTTCGGTGATTCATTTTTATTATACACCGTGAAATTTTAGTGGTTGTTTTCCCGAAACGAGGTGATTTAGTTTCGATTGTACAATCGATTTATAATGACTATTTTGACTAGAGTCAAAAATCCAATTGTGAAAAACGAAAGTCGAAAATGACCGCAAACCAATAGTAACGCTTCGTTGGTACAAGTAGCTTACGATCGTACTATAGGTTAGGTACCAACGAAGCGTTACTATTGGTTTGCGGTCATTTTCGACTTTCGTTTTTCACAATTGGATTTTTGACTCTAGTCAAAATAGTAATTATAAATCGAATGTACAATCGATACTAAATCACCTCGTTTCGGGAAAACAACCACTAAAATTTCACGGTGTATAGATGGATCAAAATATTTTATTTTTTGTTTTGTTTGAACTAGGTGTATTTTCCTAAATTATTCTTAAAGAAATAGGTTGAAGAAATTTTTAGTCAATCTTGTAATTCTATCTCGAGTCTGTTGAACTTGCTATCGGTACGAATAAATGTCAAAATCCCGCTGTCATTACATGACGTGTTGTTGGGTGCGTGGCCTCAACTCTGATGGCGTTACCTATATACCTGGCGGCACACGCAACGAACTGATAAGACGCTCGCCGCGCTGCTAAACGCGCGAAGTCGTGGTCAGGCGGTAAGGGTGGTCACAGATTAGCGTTTTTCTCTGCGCGTACCATCGCCCCAGACGCCAGATACCCATTTTCAAAACAAATTTGCTTGCAGCCGTTGATGTTTATTGCTATGGATTGTTATGGACAGATGTCTAGCCACTGCACGCAAACTGAGCCTTTAAGGTGGTTATCTGGCGCTTGGGGCGATAGTACATGGTCGTTACGGTATACATACCTACGAGTGGCGTAGCGAGCCTCTGTATCAAAATTAGTTGGGAAGGGTTTCCCGGGAAGCACGAGAAAAGTGATAAGTAACATTGTAGATAACATTTTACTAATTTTTGCTTACACACGTTAGGGGCCTCTGTAGCTCCGGGGCCCCGTGTCATTGATACGGCTGATATGGCGGTATTATACAGGGTGTTACAAAATTACCCGTAATAACTGAAGGGTATGGAAGTACTCCAGTAAAGAATTAAATTAAGTAGTATTTTTTTTTGGGATGGCGGGAGCTGGCCTTTGATAGGCAGGAGTGGAGCAAGAGAGGAGAGGCCTTTGCCCAGCAGTGGGACACAAAAATAGGCTAAATAAAAAAATAAAAATATAAAATATTTTTTTTTACAAAAAAAAGAACAGCGCGCAAAATTACAGTTTTATTTACTGTTCATGGGGTTTCAGGCTTTAGGGGTTATTTTGTAACACCCTGTATACGCACACGCGCAACATTTCGCGCTTAAAAAAAAACATTTTTCATTTCTAGGATTTTTTTTCACGGCACATGTTCACAGTTCTGTTCACATGTGAACTGTACGCCGGCGTTCGTGTCGTTACAATGTGGATGTTTTTTGTGTTTAGTTTTAAATGGGTCCCACTGAAAAACAGTGTTGTGGCTTGCCACAACATTATGCTGAGTGGGGCCCAATTTATACTACATATTCGATATTTTTTATTTGTATATTTCTTGTCAAATGTTTTTTTTTTCTGTGTTTGTATCGAATATGTGTAAACAAACATCTCCATCTCTCTCTCTCTCTCAGTTGTCATCAAAATTAATCCAGTATTCGGAATTCTACAGGTAGTTATTGACAAAATGTCGCTCTTAGCATCTTAATTAACTATTCATGACTCACATTCCCAGTCTTCAAACCTACGTAGTCCGAAACCGCTCACTGGCTCACCTTTCACCACTACTGCAGCGCCGGATTCAGCCTGTGTACCATCGCCCCATACGCCAGATACCCATTTTCAAAACAAATTGCTTGCAGCCGTAGATGTTTATTGCTATGGATTGTTATGGACAGATGTCTAGCCACTGCACGCAAACTGGGCCTTTAAGGTGGTTATCTGGCGCTTAGGGCGATAGTACGTGAGTCCACTTTCATGAAGCACGAAATGTACTTAGTGTGTATGCCGAAACGGTCGTAAAGGGCAAGCCACTCAGTAGAGACGTGGGACGGGGGCGCGTCGCAGTCGCGGCGTCCTTGATTCAGCTTTCATACTAAATGTAGGTACAGAAGCGTCGCGATCCGAAGCAGACAGAAGAGATGAGGCCGCGTCTTCGCCTCTCGCGACGCTTCTATACATTTAGTATGAACACTGACTGAAGGGGCGCCGCGACTGCGAAGCGCCCACGTCGCACGCCTCTTCTGTGTGGCTTGCGAATGAGTCTACGCGCAGAAAAAACCGCTAATCTGAAACCGTTTACCTACCGTCCTAGTTTCGATATTTAGTTGCAAGAAAAATCGTGCAAGTCGCATTACATTGCATTACATAAAGCGAACGAGTTTGAAAATGAACAATCGAGCTCCCCAATGTAGTGCAACTTGCACAGTTTATCTTGCAAGTCTAAACTGAGCTTTACAAAAGTGAACCCTTCCAGTTACTTTAGGCGTCGGCATGTAAATCAAACATGAGTCAATCCTCGCCGTAGCGCTGATAAATAAAGACACGGAACCAATCCCGCAGAAACCTTTTTGTACTAAGTCTTTTTTCGCGTTCTAATCCGTCAAGGAGCCCTCGAAGGCTGTACTAATGTGTGCGGAATAAATAATGACAACGCCGGCACTCACACCGACGCGATACTTTAAGATCAGTTGGCTATAGTATAATTCTTCCCAGGTGAATTTTTCGCTTCGAGCCCTTATCTTTCAAAACAAACGGTATCGTCATAGTATTAGGGTTCAAATTTAATGTAATGGCTCGAAGCGAAAAATTCACCTGGGAAGATTTTATACTTTACTAGTGTTACAGCCCGGCCACGACTTTGCGCGACCGGCGGCAGCGGCGAGCGTTTTAACAGTTCATTGCGTGTGCCGCCAGATAACCACTGTACGGCGAGCGTCTCGGCCGCGCAATGAACGGAGAACACGACACACGGTGGCTACATTGGCTAACGCGGGATTAGGGATGATGACTCCATTAAACAATTTAGGTATTTATTTATTGCCACATCATCATCATCATCCCACAGCACAGGCCTCCTCTCAGAATGAGAGGGCTTGGGCCATAGTTCCCACGCGGGTCCAGTGCGAATTGGGAACTTCACACACACCACTGAATTTCTTCGCAGTGTATGCAGGCTTCCTCACCATGTTTTACTTCACCGTAAAGCTCGTGGTAAATTTCAAATGTGATTTCGCACATTTATAAATTCCGAAAAACTCAGAGGTGCGCCGGGATTTGAACCCACGACCTTCTGCTTGAGAGGCCATAGGTCAAACCACTAGGCCACCACGGCTTTTTTTATATAGGTATGTGTTATTGGCAAATAATAAATAATATTGTAGATCTGCTTTGAAAAGAAATAAAAATATTTTTTAAAAATATTTCATAATTTACACTCAAAAGTAGTCCCATGTTTGAAATTTATTAACATTACACGTCTGTTTTTGGGTCACCGATAGTAATATAAAAAGCAAACTTCAGCTTAAATTCAATAGGAAGTTTTGAAATCATGTAAGCAGTAGGTATTGGATATCCGTGTTTCCCGTGTAACTGTGTACCTAATGGCTTCCCATGGAAATTCCGGGAAAATATACACCCTACGTCACTTTCGCTACTGAGACGAATCTAATGACACCTCACTCTTTAAAATCCATCGAGACGTGCTGCAGGGCGTGCCAAAGACGGATACAATCATACCTACATACATAAATACACACAAAAATGGATCCCTCCTTGGGCAGTCGGATAAAAAGGGTAAAGGGCTAAACTAAGGCCTTTTTTCACCCGACTGTCGAAGGAGGGTTATGTTTTTATGTCTGTATGTATCATTTTTTAGCACGCCCCCTGCAGCCTAAACGGCTCATTGGATTTTGAAGTGTGAGGTGTCATTAGATTCATCTCAGGTCTGAGTGTGACACAGGGTATGTATTTTCCCGGAATTATATAGGCGGTTTTTTTTAGGGTTCCGCACCTCGAAGGAATAATAGTTTAAAAAAACTAAAAAACACGCTTTAAAAAATAAAAAATAAATTTTAATAAATTTCAATTCACTATTCTTATAGTGCAGTAAAAAATCTTAATAAGCAATTATTATATTGTTATATCCAGATCAAAATTTGTAAACAATTCTAAAAATTGATAAAATAAATAATAATAGTTTAAAATATTTTATTGTAAAAAAAGCGTGGGGTGCATGGTGTCAATTGTCAAGGATTATCATTTTGATAACATCTTAAAAAGCACCCCACGCTTTTTTTACAGTAAAATATTTTAAACTATTATTATTTATTTTATCAATATTTAGAATTGTTTACAAATTTTGATCTGGATATAACAATATAATAATTGCTTATTAAGATTTTTTACTGCACTATAAGAATAGTGAATTGAAATTTATTAAAATTTATTTTTTAAAGCGTGTTTTTAGTTTTTTTAAACTATTATTTATTTTCTATTTTTTAGTTGCATTTTTTTTCTTTCTACGCCCCTCACCTACAACCCCCCCAACCCCCCAACATCCCCCACCCCATTTCCCCAAACCCCCCCAAACCCAAACCCCAACCCCCACACCCTTACCCCCAATCCCCTAAACCCCCCTTACCCCCCTCCTCATTTTACAAACCGCCCAACCACCTAAACCCAACCCCCCTAACACCGGGCCCCCCAACCCCTCCAACCCCCACCACCCCCCTCCCCCCGCCCCGCCAACTGCCCCCCCCCCAACCCCTCCCACACCCCCCACCCCGCCCGCCACCTACCCCCCCCCCTTCCAGCTCCATCATGAAACCCTTGTTACCATCTAGGCCTCTTACCCCCTCCCCATTTCCCACAACCCCCCATATTCACTTACCCCTGAACCCCCCAACACCCCCACACTATTTCCCGTAAACCCCCCCCCCATCCCCTAACCCCAACCGCCACACCCTTACCCCCAACCCTCTAAACCCCGGACCCCCTTACCCCATACCCCATCCCCCCCCACCCCGCCACCTACCCCCCTTCCAGCGCCATCATCAGACCCTTGTTACCATCTAGAACCAAAGTACTCGTCAAAACGAATCAAACGAGCCCAAACTCGATGGGGTTGTTTCGTTTTATTGTGGAGTGCCTTTGGCCATCTTCCAGCTCCATCATCAGACCCTGGTTACCATATGAGATCAAAGTGCTCGTCAAGACTAATCAAACGAGCCCAAACTCGATGGGGTTGTGTCGTTTTATTATGGAGTGCCTTTGGCCATCTTCCAGCTCCATCATCAGACCCTGGTTACCAGCTGGGATCAAAGTGCTCGTCAAGACGAATCAAACGAGCCCAAACTCGACGGGATTGTGTCGTTTTATTACATAGTTCCTATGGCCACCATCCAGCTCCATCATCAGATCAGCTCCATGTTACAATAATATTGCATTGTCATCCAATTTACACAGATGTGCAAAATTTCAGCTCAATCGGAAACCGGGAAGTGGGTCAAAATCGCGCCCTAAGGAGTCGGTTACAAACATACAAACATACAAACATACAGGTGAAGCTAATATAAAGCGTGTAATAAAAAGCGGAACCCTTATAGGATCACTTTGGTGTCCGTCCGTCCGTCTATCACGACCCTTTTTCTCAGGAACGCGTGGAAGTATTAAGCTGAAATTTATATCAAATACTCAGGTCTACTGTCCCTTGGAGCTGTGAAAAAATCAGACTTCTAAGCCAACGCAATCAAAAGATACAGCCATTTATGCCGCAAATTTTCGACACTCGCAAGGGAATCAAAACCTACAGAGTACTTCCCGTGAACCCAGAATCTAGAAATTTGGTACGAAGCAAGATCTTATAGCACAGATAAAGGAAAAATTGCGAAAAGCATAAATATTTTTATTTTTCTATATCAGTAGCCAATCTACAATGATCCTACACTGCGCACATAACACATTAGGAGCCGGGGTCTGTTAAGACTGGATGTTCATAGATACAATTATAAATTTGTACAGAACCCTCAGTGCGCGAGTCCAACTCGCACTTGGCCGGTTTTTTTCATTTAGTATTGAAATTAAAGTTATTTTAGTAAAGGCTAGTGGAAAAAATCCTATTCGTCGTATTCGAGTGAGATGTTATTACATCACGGTGTAACGGTCGGCCTCTGAGACGGATAGGTTTCCGGACTGAGGTATCCACACCGCTTGAATAACAGATACGCGCTTGTTTTCTTTATCTGTGTACTTAGTGCGGTGTCTTATAAATATTTGTGTGCTTCGGGGATTGAAGGCGATGGCGGTAAGTGTAGATGCGTGATCTGTTTCAGTTATTTGTCGGCTACTTCAAAATGTCAATGTATTGAATTGCTAAACGTTGCTGCGGACGACGCAGACACAAAAAGAGGGGTGTTATAAGTTTGGCCGCTATGTGTGTGTGTGTGTGTGTGTGTGTGTGTGTGTGTGTGTGTGTGTGTGTGTGTGTGTGTGTGTGTCTGTCTGTCTGTGTCTGACTGTGGCATCATAACTCTTAAACGGGTAAACCGATTTGATGCGATTTTTTTTATTTGAAAGCAGGTTTCTTGGCGATGGTTTTCAGACATGTTTTATCAAAATTGATCCAGCCGTTTCAAAGGTATCAGCTCTTTTATAAGTTTTGGAAGTGATCTTAGACGCCTTATGGACATTTACTTTTACCTTTAATTGTGGTGGGGGTTTTTTAAATGTTTAATTTATCGTGTAACTAAAATACGTGTGCAGCCAACACAGTTGCATAGCTAAGCTATATACAGCGAGTATACTTATAGGTTAGCTACGACGACAGGTTTAATTAAAGAACATTCAAGTGGTGACCCCGACGTGATAAGACATAAGGATTACCCCTACATATGAAATTCAGTTTATTTTCTTCATCACCATCATCTCAGCTTATATACGACCCACTGCAGGGCACAGGCCTCCTCTCAGAGTGGGAGGGCTTTGGCCGTAGTTCCCACGTGGCAGTGCGGATTGAAAACTTCACACACATCATTAAAAATTTCTTCACAGATGTTTTCCTTCACCGTAAAGCTCATGGTAAATTTGAAATATAATTTCGCAGGTGCGAAACACAGATGCGAGCCCGGGATCGAACCCACGACCC
This sequence comes from Archips crataeganus, assembly GCA_947859365.1. NCBI lineage: Eukaryota > Metazoa > Arthropoda > Insecta > Lepidoptera > Tortricidae > Archips > Archips crataeganus. The sequence continues at coordinate 5,709,271 of OX402047.1, read as the reverse complement.
TTTGCTTGAGATGCCACAGGTGAAACCATTAGGCTTATTTTTACGTATTTGTAGTCTTATTGCACTTGATTGTATGGTATTTACTCATATTTTAACGACCGCTTTAGCCTAGTTGGTAGTGACCCTGCCTACGAAGCAAGAGGTCCTGGGTTCGAATCCCGGTAAGGGCATTTATTTGTGTGATGAGCACGAATATTTGTTCCTGAGTTATGGATGTTTTCTATGTATTTAAGTATTTATTTATCTATATAAGTACCTATGTTTATCGTCGTCTAGTACCCATAGTACAAGCTTTGCTTAGTTTGGGACTAGGTCGATTTGTGTAAGATTGTCCCCTAATATATTTATTTATATTTATTTTAGTAGAGAATCATGTTTTATTTCATTAAACCCAATATTTAAAAAAACACGATTTATTTACTAAGATCTTTTATCTGTCCCAAGCAAGATTGGGTAAGACTCGGCTTGAGGTACCTAATTCAAGGATGCTCCAAAATGCGTTGTTATATTTGTGTTTTTAATCGTTAATATTTCGTATATTTGTGTATCGTTCCGTGAGTCGCAGACGGTTCTGACAGAAAATCAGCGCTGCAGGCGTCTAACGCCTCAGCATAATGCTGAGTCAGCGACCGATTCACTTTTGCGGGGACACACATGCAGAGCTGTGTATGTACATGTTTGTTACTTCATTGTATGTTATCTTTGTTTTTTTTTTGTGTGAAATTGTGTGTACTTTCTTGCATGTGTGTCTTGTAAAAGTGAATGAATGTCTTCTTTCTTTCTTTCTTTCTTTCTTTAATTAATGCTTTGACGTATCTATTAATAAATCTAATCAAGCTAAAGATTGCCAGGAAAAATGTAAAGCCCTTGTGGTAATACGATTGCGGGATGTATTGAGAGATTAAGAGTTACGGACTGTTGGGTGAAGAGGATTAACAGACAAAGAGGACGCAATGGAATCCAATCAATTTAACAACTTCCCTGTCCAAGGAGTCATATATGATTCATACAAGTATTTTGGGATGCGCCTAAAATGTGGCTCGTTTTTGAAGGAAAGTTTGCGCACTTTTTTATTACTTTTACTTATAGGTACATAAATATTGTAAATGAATGGGTTTATACCTAAATAAAGAAATTATTATTACTATAAAAATCGAATTTTGTATAAATCGAGTATAAGGCCAATTTTAGCAGCAAGGACGTGCAGAAAAAAAACTGGCCAAGAGCGTGTCGGACACGCCCAGGATAGGGTTCCGCAGCCGTTACAAAAAAGTCCTTGAATATTTTATTACTTAATCTTCTAATATATATAAAAATCTCGTGTCACTGTGTTTGTTATCGAACTCCTCCGCGACGGCTTGACCGATTTTTATCAAATTTTTTTCTCCATAGGTACTCGGTAGGTCTGAGTATAGGTCGTAGGCTATTTTTTGTATGCCTACCCTTATTATTCGCAGACGGAGTCGCGGGCAACAGCTAGTCTTCTGATATATAAAAATCTCGTCTCACGGTGTTTGTTATCGAACTCCTAAATAAATAAATATGTCGTCGCGCGCGTTATATTGGTAGCATTATAGTTGCTGATTTGACTACCTAGTACCGGATCTTATCTCTGATTGGTTGAATTAAATTGTAAAGTGCAGTGAACGCAGTGTGGTGGGGCGAGTATCGCTTTGGCGCCATTACACGAGGACAGAGTCGATGTTCACTTGATTGCCGACCGCCGTTGAGAACGGTCATTTCCTACTCCATCGAACCTGTCACGTTCACAGTCACTTTTGCAAGTACCTACCTACTGTGATTCCAAATAATTACACGTTGCAAGGTAATCTGCGTTTCTCTGTATCGCCCACTAACATGGAAACTCCACCACGAGACGACGGTGATGATCCACCTACCGCTCCGTTTCGTCTCTCTCGCCGTCATCAGAAGTGGGATACGCTCAAGCCCTACCATCATCATCGAATACCCTCCTGCAACTGCTGCTCGAACAACAGAATCAGAACATGGTACGCCTGATTGAAGCCATGCGGCCGCCATCCTCGTCTTCTGTGGCAATCAAGCTGCCTGAGTTTAATCCTGACCTATCCGACGCCGATCCACGGTCCTGGTGCTCGACTGTGGACATCTGTCTGACCGAATATCTATTGGAAGGAGGAGCCCTAATTATCGCACTGAGTAAGGCTCTTAAAGGATCATCATCAACCTGGCTTTCTCACGTCGCACACTCAGGTATGACATGGCATGATTTCAAAAACCTGTTCTTGGCCCGCTATGACTCAGCTGAAACATGCGCAGCCACTATTGTTAACATCAATAATAGCTGGCCTAAAGAAGGAGAAAATCTTGTGGCATATGCCAGTCGCTTAATTACATCGCTAATGGCTAAATGGAAATACATGAATTCTGAAGAAATCGCCATTTCATACGTGGTCGCACATCTCGCACAATTTGACGGTAGAATTAACCGTTTGGCGTTTACCACCCCCATTAAAACAAGAACGAAATTAATTCAAGAAGTGCAAGCATTTTCTTTAAAACGCAAGCAAGAACGAAGCACAGATACCTACACACACAAAAGAAAACGAAATCGGATGAATTTTATTCCTCGAGATGTGAACAAACAGATCCAGTGTCACAATTGTCATAAATTTGGACACAAATCGGTAGATTGCTACTCCAGGATCAAGAAACCAGCCCTGAATACACACGCCTCTTCGTCTTCAAGCTTCACTCCAAACTCGAAGAAGTTTGTGACCTGTTATCGCTGCGGAGAAGAAGGACACATCGCTCCTTACTGCATCAAGGAAGGAGGCAGCGGAGTCGGCACGCCTGGCAAGGGCGCGGGCGTCGGTTCCGGCGGCGGTGGTGCCAGCGGCGCTGCGCTCGAGCGTCGGGTCAATGTTTGCGAGGTCACCGGTGTCCGCGGCGAACTTACACAATCTGGTGAGTCGTACCCTTTTTATTTCGATAGTGGCGCAGAATGTTCTCTTGTAAAGCAAAGTATAGCAAACCGGTTTTTGGGAGTGTTTGTGTAGTGCAACTAACGTGCACTTAGCCGGTGTTGGCAACGCTCACATTTACTGTACCGAACAGATTTCATGCGCGGAAATTATTGACGGGCATTGTTTACATTAAATTTGTCGTTTCTTATCCTGCCAGATGATCGTATGCCGTATGACATTATGATAGGCTCGGATAGTTTAAACTTGGGACTGACTGTTAATAATTTATCGAAAGCGCGATTATCAATTACGAAACCGAGGTTGATATTAGAGAAACAAGAGAACGAGCTGTCCACAGTATTAAAAATAGTGCAACATACGAAAAATCTCGTTTTGACCGTAATAAGATAAAATTCGATAGGTTTGTTGTTGGTGATTTGGTTCTCATCCAAAATGAGGAGAGAAACTAGACAAAACTAGATCCTAAATACAACCCTTCAAAATTCTAGAAGTCCTCGAAGGTGATCGATACACGTTAAAATCTTTGACTAATAACAGAAGTTATAAATACGCTCACGATCGCCTTCGAAGAATGCCTCAAAGTGTACCTGTACCTGTTGAACTTAATGTTTGTGACCTAGAGTCTTATTCTGATAGTAATTAGAGATTTTTTTTGCCTAAATAACTAATATACACACACATGGCTCATTTTGTTTTGGGTTGTGCGTGCTACAGTACCGGCGTAGTTGTAACTGCGGTCGTTTCAGAGGCCGAACAGGGCGCGATGTGCGACCGGTGCTGTGGCAGCGGCCAGTCTTGTAATGACAGTTGTTGTTGTCCATGAGGACAGTGTTTCACTATGACTCCAGCGTAGTTGTAACTGCGATCTTATTAAAGGTCGATCAGAGCGCAATGTGCGACTGGAGGTGTGGTGTGATGAATGGCCCATGGGGGCTTATGGTTGGTCTATGAGGACCTTGTGTTTGGTCCGTGAGGACCTGTTGGTTGGTCTATGAGGACCTGGTTATGATTGAAAGGCAAATGAATGCCAATATGTTGAGCCATGTTTGAGTAGCTGCGTGTGTGTATGTTTGAGTAGTTGAGATATTGATTTGACATTTTATAAGGTGCTCTGTTTACTATTGAGGCTTTCTTTTTAATTCAATTTTTGCATTGCAAATTACAATCTTTTAGTCAGGATAAGCCGAGTGAATGGATATTCCAAACTATGCCTTTGTTCCAGATATACACGAAGACGTGTAGCGGTCAGTCTGGCCGTGTCGTCGCGCGCGTTATATTGGTAGCATTATAGTTGCTGATTTGACTACCTAGTACCGGATCTTATCTCTGATTGGTTGAATTAAATTGTAAAGTGCAGTGAACGCAGTGTGGTGGGGCGAGTATCGCTTTGGCGCCATTACACGAGGACAGAGTCGATGTTCACTTGATTGCCGACCGCCGTTGAGAACGGTCATTTCCTACTCCATCGAACCTGTCACGTTCAGTCACTTTTGCAAGTACCTACCTACTGTGATTCCAAATAATTACACGTTGCAAGGTAATCTGCGTTTCTCTGTATCGCCCACTAACATGGAAACTCCACCACGAGACGACTGTGATGATCCACCTACCGCTCCGTTTCGTCTCTCTCGCCGTCAAATATAAAACCTCTTGTTTCGTAGGCAGGGTCACTACCAACTAGACTAAAGAGGTCCTTCGAAACGGCTTGACCGATTTTTATTTGTCTGTGTTTGGCAGGTCTGAGAATAGGTCATAGGCTATTTTTTATAGCCCTATTCTTCGCGAACGGAGTCGCGGGCAACAGCTAGTCTAATATATAAAAATCTCGTGTCACGGTGTTTGTTATCGAACTCCTCCGAGACGGCTTGACCGATTTTTATTTGTCTGTGTTTGGCAGGTCTGACAATAGGTCGTAGGCTATTTTTTATACCGCTATCCTTCGCAGATGGAGTCGCGGGCAACAGCTAGTCTCTAATATATAAAAATCTCGTGTCACGGTGTTTGTTATCGAGCTCCTCTGAAACGGCTTGACCGATTTTTATAAAACTTTTTTGTCTGTGTTTGGTTAGTCTGAGAATAGGTCGTAGGCTATTTTTTATACCCTTATTCTTCGCAGACGGAATCGCGGGCAACAGCTACTTTTGCTATAATTATACTGTCCGTATTAAACAAGCAATATTTTAGGCCAGGCTGCTATTATGTACTCTTAAACTATGTACCGACTTTTCGCTATCAATAAATTATATCATGCTCGCTCATCAGTTCAAGTCGTCGGGTGACAAGCAAAAGTCAATAAGTACCAAATACCTACTTAAAACAAAGCTCGTATCTCAGTATGAAATTACAAACTAGATACGACTTTTTGAAGAGCAGTGACAGAAATTTTAGTGAGTTTTGCTTGTCATCCGGCGAAGTAATCAATAATATTGTTATGTACCCAAACTGAGGCTTTATCAAGTTAAGTATGAAGTATCTTTTTCTATTTATTTTTTATTTTCTTCAACTTCATTTTTTTTTTTTTTTATTACTTTTACGGTCATCCCGTGAAACCATATATTTCAAACTAAATACAAACTGAAATATAGATGCACAGAAAAAACCCCAGAAAAAAGACCAATGCTGGGAATCGAACCCAGGTCCTCAGCGTTCCGTGCTGCGTGCGTGCGTGTAGGGGTAAGCACGCAGCACGGAACGCTGAGGACCTGGGTTCGATTCCCAGCATTGGTCTTTTTTCTGGGGTTTTTTCTGTGCATCTATATTTCAGTTTGTATTTAGTTTGAAATATGAGGCTTTATCGTGTACGCTTTGGCGCTCGCTATCGCGTTCACAATATCTTTCTACCCTCATTTTACCTGTTATACACTATTATACTAACATTTTACATCAAAATTTGTTGCTTTTTAATAAGCTCATGGAAATATAAAATTTAATTACATAGTGTGAGCCCGGGTTCGAACCCACGACCCTCTGCTTGAGAGGCTATGGGTCAAACCACTATGCTATCGAGCTACACGAGCTTTACGGTAAAGGCCTAAAGGGCATCGCGAAGAAACCGGCACACACACACTGAGTGAAGTTTCGAAACCGCACTAGCCCCGCGTGGGAGCTACAGTCCAAGCCATCTCACTCTGAGAGGAGGCCTGTGCTCAATAGCGGGACGTAGTATGTAGGCTGAGATGATGAAAACAATAATAAAATTAAAATAAAACTAACTACATTATTATTTAGCTTTAAGTCCCTATCATCGTCATCATCATCATCAACAGAGCCCATATACGTTTAGTTTTAGGTGTTTTACTTCAAAATAGGAGTCAAATCATCTACAACAGTGGTGATGGCCCTAGTAAGCTAGAAGCCACACGCAAAGAGCATACATTCGCAAAGCTGTGAAAGGCCAAGGCTAACACCATGACCAAGGCAAGGCACAGGGTGCCTGATCACCAGGGCTTAAGCCTGGCGTCCAAAGGTCCAGCACGTGAGCCACGGACATAAGGCTCCCTCACTCTAACACTCCCGTGGCGCCGCGAGAGCGAAAGAGACGAGTACGTTACGTCCGCGATCACAAGTTAAATAAATGATTATGTCTAAGCGGAGACGCCACAACCGTGTCTCCCACGGAACGGGTCTGAATTAGGGCAGTTCAAACCCCGTGTACTGCTCCACTGTGTAGACACGGACTCCTAACAAATTAGCGTGATTAAATTTTATATACCAAAGTATTTGAAAAACTTTAATAGCGCGTTGTAGAACTATCAACTATTCTATTGGAGTTTTGAATTAAAGTTCGTGATGTATTCATTAAATCGTTCTGCCCAAGCTCACTTTAAATGCACTATATAGGTAATATTAATACTTATTATTATTAGTTTTTTTTACCGTTTCAAATTTGTTTTTGAAACAACGATTGTCAATGTTAATAACAGCGCCATCTATGATGATCTACCAGAACTAACGCAAGCATTACTCGTGATGATAATAATTATTGATATCATACCTGGTCTTACATGTATGTTTACTCGTTATAATATCTTCTCGTTATAAAGTATATAATTACTCATTATGTAATGACTAAGTTGCTCTTTTTGTAATGAATTACGAAAAAAAAATTTCGTAAATAAAAATATTTAAATAACTAAAGCACGCGAGTTCTATTGATGGAGCAAATTAAAGCCTCCTAAAAACTACCATGTACCTAAATACATACTGTTTCGAATTAGAATCATTGTTTACAGTAACATAATTCCATGAAAATCCGATCGTAAATTGACGGTAGTTATAATAATTTATGTACTTATTGTAATAACTACCCTCAATTTACGATTACGAATTTTATGTAGTTAGGTTCGACTCAACTTATAATGCCTCTCCATGTACACACGGTCGGCCATGAAAGTGGTGTAGCAGTTTAGACAAAAGTTTCTGAGATCAAAATTTTATTTATTTATTCTTCCATACACACAATTATCATTACAGATTAAATACCCAGTGCGATAATTTATACAAAAAAAAAATACACGGCGACTTAATATTCATATTAATTTTAGACATTATTTTAATTTAAAAAATAATTTAAACTGTATTCATAGATTTTTAAAAAATTACATGGTTGAACCGGGAATCGAACCCACTACACGAGAAACAAAATTACACTGTAGCTTTATCATACCGATCGAAAGGCTTCATCATAAGGATTATTTTTTGATAAATAACACTGTGTCAGAAATAAACGGAAGACCATGAATTTTAACATTTTTAATTAAAAATTAATGAAATGCTCAAAATGAGTCACATCCTGTTGAATACAAACAAAGTCGCACTCTTATATTATTTCGCTTTAGAATAATACGTCTAAGTTCTGCTTGTAGCTAGTCAATTTTAGGTACTTCAGGTAGGTCAGTTGTATGTCCTTACGGCAATGTCACCTTTTCATTTTGCTGAACAAAATTTCACATCAAATGTTTAAAATTCATTGTCTTCCTTTTATTTCTGACACTATCTTATTTAGCAAAAAATAATCCTTATGATGAATCCTTTCGATCGGTATGATAAAGCTACAGGGTATTTTTTTTTTCGTGTAGCGGCTTCGATTCCCGGTTCAACCATGTAATTATTTAAAAATCTATGAATGCAGTTTGAATTGTTTTTTTAAATTAAAATAATGTCTTCTTTCAGTAAAATGTTCAATCTACAATATTCAAGGTACTTTTCCTCTATGTGGCATTGCCGTGGGACGCAAGAATCTTAAATATACACACAGCAAAAGCGAGATCTCTCCTGACTTGCAACTGATTATATTTCGCTGATTAAATATCGCTAAGGTTGACTTTTCTAGCAGAGTGAAGTCTTTAGTCTCTGTCATAATATTATTGCAAGGGAAAATCGACCTCGTTGAATTATGAGGTGTAAATGAACTTCAATCGTAGGGTAGTAGACCATATTTTTGGCCGATGTTACCTGCGCAGAAGACAGCTTTTTTAGCGCGGGAAAAATCGATCTATCAACGGCAAAGCAGAATCCTACGTGCGCGAAAATCTTGCGCTGTCATTGGTTGATCGATTACCTATTCGACCAAATCGCGGCAAGCCGTCCGCCATATTATCGACTCTTGTAAGTGGGCCAGAACTAAATCATAAGTTTTTATTGCTTGAAATAATGTTACAAAAGATCTTAATTTAACAGATATAATATAATAATATAACAGAATAGTCCATTATTTCGCCAAAGAGGCATGCAATCAATCGGAAATCTTAAATCATCCTAATTAACTATTTTATCAAAATTCCTATGTCACAAACTCATTATAAAATTGTCAGCACATGCAAATATTAAAATAATTAAACCATTATAATAGATTATAAAAATACCCACTATAATTTACTATTTAATTTATAGAATCATAACGCAATTTTCGACCATTTTTCCTAACGAACAAAGTTCAATACAGATTATAATTATATATGTTCAGCTACTACCGGAGACGGTCTACACTATTCTGCGCAAACGAAAACTACCGATCGGAATTATAACTTGAGTCGAACTGTCTACATTAAATTGTTTATGTAAACAATGGTTTAATGTCAAATAAATAAACATAGGTACCGTATACCGGTTACCATATACTTAGATGATTTTTAGGTGTCCTGACAAAGCTCCATTAATAAACACCCGTGCTTTAGTTGCTTCAATATTTTTATTTATGAAATATTTTTTCCAAAATTAATTTGATAAAATAACACAACAAGTTAGTCATAATGAGTAAATTATTAATTACTTTATGACGTGACGTTATTATACCGAGTCAACATAAATGTAACGTGTGAAATTAACATAATCAAGAACATTGTTTGCTTTAGTTCCAATAGATCATGATAGATGGCGTTGTTAACAACATTGACGATCGTTGTTTCTAAAACAGATCTAAAACGATAATAAACTAACCAAAAATGCTAATTATTAATATTACCTACGTAGTAAATTTAAAGTGAGCTTGGATAGAACGATTTTATGAATTCATCACTAATTTTAATTCAAAACTCCAATAGAATAGTTGATAGTTCTACAACGCGCTATTAAAATATTTCAAATACTTTGGTATATAAAATTTAATCACGCTAAATTTGTTAGGAGTCCGTATCTACGCAGTGGAGCAGTCCACAGGGTTAGAACTGCCCTAATTCAGACCCGTTCCGTGGGAGACACACGGTTGTGGCGTCTCCGTTTACCCAGTAATCGCGGGCATACTCGTCTCTTTCGCTCTCGAGGCGCCACGGGAGTGTTAGAGTGGGGAGCCTTATGTCCGTGGCTCACGTGCTGGGCCTTTGGACGCCAGGCTTAAGCCCTGCCTTGCCTTGGTCATGGTGTTAACCTTGGCCTTTCACAGCTTTGCGAATGTATTACCTTCCGTGTGTGTGGCTTCTAGCTTACTAGGGCCAAAACCACTGGTGTAGATGATTTGACTCCTATTTTGAAGTGGAACACCTAAAACTAAACGTATATAGGCTCTGATTATGATGATGATGATGATGATAATAATGATGATAATGACTTAAATCTAAATAATATGTAGTTAGTTTCATTTTTATTATTGTTTTCATCATCTGAGCCTACACTACGTCCCGCTGTTGAGCACAGGCCTCCTCTCAGAGTGAGAGGGCTTGGACTGTAGTTCCCACGCGGGGCTAGTGCGGATTGGGAACTTCGCGCACGCAATTGAACTCCATTGTAGGTGTATAGGTACAGGTTTCCTAGTGATGTTTTCTTAATTATGTTTCAGAGTCAATAAAATGCTGATTAAATTTATGTTAATATTAATATTATATTGAATCAGGCGTTACTTTGCGTTGGACCCCCGCAAAGTAACGCCTGACTTAATGTTTTCTTACGAGAAGGCAACCTAATAGTGAGATGTACAAGTATATATTATGTATATATTTTTTGGGATGTATAAGCAAAGCATATTATTGGTCGGAGATGATAATGATGATGATGCATTGAATCTGAGCTCTTTTATTTTAATTACACTTTACAGGTAATTAGAGTTGAGTTCACGCACACAACAACACGTCATGTAATGACAGTGGGATTTTAACATTTATTCGTACCGATAGCAAGTTCAACAGACTCGACATAGAATTGACAACCTTTCATTTTTTTAACACCTGAAAATTACTGCAGGAATCGAAAGAGTTTCGCCTCCTGAACACGGAAAAATATTTACCTATTATAATTTATTTCTCTATATTTAAAAAAATACAACAAATTTAAAAACATTTATGTACTTACAAATACATCCACAGAATAGATATGTTTCCTTTACCCTTTTCACCAGAAAAAAGAACTGTCATAATTTTAAATTTGATAACAACCTTAACGTCAAATTTACGTCAACACTTTTTTTTAATAGAGACTAGACAAAAGTAATGAATCTATTCTATCGTTACGCTCTTTTAGAATAAGCACATCTTTAAAAAATTGTAACAAATTCATTAATAATCCTAGTGAAAATTTAAAACTAACTGCGTCTTTCTCTTTCCAAACAGAATACAGAGAACGAATCAAATTATAGTCTTAGAAATATGAAATGTTGTTAATTACAAGATTGACTATAATTTCGTTAAGAATAATTTAGGAAAAAACATCTAGTTCAAACAAAATAGAAATTAAAATATTTTCATCTATTTTTTTTTAACGACCGCTTTAGCCTAGTTGGTAGTGACCCTGCCTACGAAGCAAGAGGTCCTGGGTTCAAATCCCGGTAAGGGCATTTATTTGTGTGATGAGCACGAATATTTGCTCCTGAGTTATGGATGTTTTCTATGCATTTAAGTATTTATTTTTCTATATAAGTATGTTTATCCGTTGCTTAGTACCCATAACACAAGCTTTGCTAAGCTTACTTTGGGACTAGGTCAATTGGTGTGAATTGTCCCATGATATTTATTTTTATTTTTTTATTTATTTAATCAGATACCTAAGCATATTTTTCGCTATTTATTAAATACCGATTTTTTTGTTGCGGATATTTCTTATCAGTTTTAAATAGTTTTATTTCAAAAATAGGTTATATTATTATGAAAAAAGAAAAATTATAACATGCATAGTATTGCGTAAGTATTTCATCATAAGATCATATAACTCACATTTTCATTCACTCGCTCGTTTCATTCATTCACTACTTTTTTTGCAATCAGTACTTTATGTAGATGTGTGTGTAATCCGTCGCCTCGACTCTCGTGGCGTTACCTATACAAACCATTAAGAAAAGTAATTATAATTTATAACACGATATAGCAGCATTAGTGATCGTCTTCCGAAATATCACTAGTTTTGGTGGTAGCCAGTTATAGTTCAATTGAACTTCAACAGGTGGCGCTGCCCTTACAGATTCTTTGCAGTCCTATAGATACAGAAGGGCGCCATAATATAAAAACGGGTCTATAATAACTCCCATAAAATTTTTGTTCCGAATTTTCAAGCCCATAACGTTTTCTGTCATAATTTTTTTTCGTCATATTATCGAAAGTCATAATATTAAACAACATAAATTGGAGTTACGATTTTCTTAAGTCATAATTATTGTAAGGAACAATAAGTAAAGTCATATCATTCAGTGTCATGAATGCATCACTCTTCATAATGTTAAAGGTAATAAAGTCACTCATAATAATTATTACATGGTCTTTTTTCGCAGGTCATAATTATTTTAGGCATAATATTACTTTGTAATAACATTCAGTGTCATGGTTGTATGACATTTCATAATATTAAAGGTAATAATCCTTTTCTGTGCTGTCATAAAAAAAATACCTAACATCGAAGGCTAAGGCGGGAGCTACGCTACGCTTCGCTCCCGCCTTAGCCTTCTGAACCTAACCTGTCCGAGTCGCTTCTGCCCTGAAAGGTCTTGCTCGCTCGCTTCGCTCGCTCACTGCCAGCGATATGCTTTACAATATTTCTGAATAATTATCGATATTCCTTTAGATGTTATAGATTTCGATGTATATGCTTAGTGCATTTTAGGTAAGGCAAAATTATGACTGAAAACAATTATTACTTTAAGATATATGCCTTACAATGTTTCTGAATAATCAACGATATTCCGTTAAATGTTGTTGATATCAATATTATGACTTTTTAAAGTTATGATCAATAGGATTATAGATCATTGCAGTTAGAACTATTAAGCGATATGCTTTAAAAAAATTATGTCCATCGATATTTATGAGCAAGAATATTATGGACATCGATTTCTGACTTTCAAAATTCGGATAAAAAAGATTATGGGAGAAAAGGGGCTCCCTGTAAAAACGCTTTTTTGTGCGACTTATCTTAGTAAAACCGGCCAAGTGAGAGTCGGACTCGCCCACGAAGGGTTCCGTACCATTACGTATAAAAACGGCAAAGTGAATATAACTTAATATTTTGTGAATATTTTAAGCGTCTACCTGTTGCCGTTATCAATATCGAGCAAAAAAAATCACGTTTGTTGTAAGGGATCCCTATTAAATATTTATTTTATTCTGTTTTTTAGTATTTTTTGTTATAGTGGCAACCGAAATACATCATTTGTGAAAATTTCAACTGTCTAGTAGATATCACAGTTCATGAGATACAGCCTGGTGACAGACGGACAGACAGACAGATAGACAGACAGACGGACGGACAGCGACGTCTCAGTAATAGGGTCCCGTTTCTACCCTTAGGGTACGGAGCACTAAAAAGCAATAAAACGTCAGTATAATAGTGTATAACACGTAAAATGAGGGTAGAAGGATATTGTTAATGCGATAGCGAGCGCCCGAGCATACACATACACAATAAAACCTCAGTTTGAGTATAACAATACTATTGATTACTTGAACTGTACTTATTGTTATAACTACCCTCAATTAACGTTTACGAATTTTATGTACTTAGTTACAATTTGACTCAACTTATAATTCCTCTCGATGTACCCGCGCAGAAGGCAGATTTTTTAGCGCGAAAAACTTCGATCTACCAACGGCAAAGTAGAATCCTACGCGCGCTAAAATCTTGCGCTGTCATTGGTTGATCGATTACCTTCTCGACCAAATCGTGGTAGGCCGTCCGTCATAAGTGGGGAAGAACTAAGAATTATGACGCAATTTTCGACCATTTTGTCCTTACAAATAAAGTTCAATATAGATTATTTACATGTTCGGCTACTATCCAAAACGAAAACTACCGATTGGGATTATAATAAATAATCTATACATATAATAAATCTGTAACAAGTCGGTGTCTGTACATTGAAGATATTTGAGAAAAACTGTCACTAGGGCTATTTATTAGCACAATAGAACCCAAAACAATGATTTTTAGAATTATTGTCTGTTTGTCTGTGCGTTTGTGCGCGCTAATCTCAGAAACGGCTTAACCTAGAAGGATGCGGTTTTCACTGATATGTTGTTATTTTCCTGGATTAACATTTAGTGTTTGTTTCATTTCAATCGGTTCACAAATAAGAAAGATACGTCTATTTTAAGAAATTAGCGAACAGGTTTTTTTGTTTGAACGCGCTAATCTCAGGAACTACTGCTCAGATTTGAAAAATTCTTTCAGTGTTAGATAGCCCATTTATCGAGGAAGGCTATAGGCTATATATCATCACGCTAACACCAGTAGGAGCGGAGCGGAGCGGAAGAATGTTTCAAAATCGGGGGTTTTTGAAGTAAAACTTCTATAGGCACGCTTGACTTGGGAGGACGGTGTTGAATGTGAACGCGGGTGTGCGGGGGTGTTCGGGGGGGGGGGGGGGGGGGTGCGCCATAATTGATGAAAAATCAAATTGGATAAAAAAGAAATAAGCTGCCCAAATTACTAGTACCACGCGGACGGAGTCGCGGGCAAAAGCTAGTAAATAATAAATATCATGGGACAATTCACACCAATTGACCCAGTCCCAAAGTAAGCTAAGCATAGCTTGTGTTATGGGAACAAGGCAACGGATAATCATACTTATATATATAGATACATACTTAAATACATATTAACCACCCAAGACCCGAGAACAAATATTCGTATTTTTCATACAAATATCTGCCCCGACACGGGAATCGAACCCGGGACCTCAAGCTTCGTAGTCAGGTTCTCTAACCACTAGGCCATCTGGTCGTCTAAAAAGTTATAAGTTGAATGAGTAGTATTATAAGTTGAGTCAAACTGTAACTATATTAAATTGTTTAAACAATGGTTCTCTAAACAATGGTTTTAATGTGAAATAAATAAACATAGGTTACCGTATACCGGTTACCATACACATATGTAACTTTTAGGAGCCCTGACAAAGCTCCATCAATAAACACCCGTGCTTTAATTGCTTAAATATTTTTATTTATGAAATAATTTTTCCAAAATTCATTTACATACGTTATTTTATTAGAGTAAACATAAATGTAAGGTATGAAAAGAATATAATCAAGAACATTGTTTGCTTTAGTTCCAATAGATCATAATAGATGGCGTTGTTAACAACATTGACGAACACTTTTTTTAAAACAGATCTAATATGATAATAAAGTAACTAAAAATGCTAATTATTAATATTACCTATGTCGTACATTTAAAGTGAGCTTGGATAGACCGATTTTATGAATTCATCACGAATTTTAATTCAAAACTCCAATAGAATAGTTGATAGTTGTACAACGCGCTATTAAAGTTTTTCAAATACTTTGGTATATAAATTTATATTACGCTAATTTGTTAGGAGTCCGTATCTACGCAGTAGAGCAGTCCACGCAGGGTAGAACTGCCCTAATTCAGACCCGTTCCAGTGAGATAAGGTTGTGGCGTCTCCTCATCCCAGTGGTCGCGGACATACTCGTCTCTTTCGCTCTCGCGGCGCCTCGGGAGTGTTAGAGCGGAGAAGCCCAATGTTCGTGGCTTACGTGCTGGGCCTTTGGACTCCAGGGATGACGCCCTGGTGATCAGGCATTCGTACCTTATCTCGGTCTTGGTGAAAACCTCGACCTTCCACAGTTTACCAATGTCGTAGATGGCGCTGGCGAGTGGCCAAAGGGCATCAGGGACCACCGATGTAAATATGTAGATGATTTGACTCCTATTTTTTAGTGTATATGGGGTGGGATAGTGTTGGTGACGACGTGAAGCTAAATAGTATTATTTTAATTGAATTAAAATCTTTCCATAGATCCACCCTATGTATCTAATTTTTAATCATTTTTTATGTTTTCGAGTGGCGTCCACGGACCGGAAGACGCAGTGTAGGTAGGCCTCCGACAAGATGGAGCGACGACCGACGTTAACACTATATCGTCACAGCTTTCATTCAAGAAGCCCATAATCTGAAATCGATGTGTAATCTAAAAGTTCACTAAGGAGGTTTCTCAGCTTTAAGGTTCACTTTATAAAGTTATATATACTATAGTTTACACATCGATCTAAGATATGGGCTTCTTGAAAGTAGTGACGATATTATAGTATTAACGGATATAGTGTACGTACTTAATTCACTTTTAGTTAATAGTTTAGTTACTTACAAGATATAACTGAAAATATTACGGAGTCAGTCAGACGAATAGTTTTTAGTAAGAGTTGTAATTTTTAGATTCTTCATTATTTAGATTTAATCACCGTTTAATTGACTCTGTAACATAATTAAAAAAAACATCGCTAGGAAATCTACACACCTACAAAGCAGTTCAATTGCGTGTGTGAAGTTCCCAATGTGCATTAGGCCCGCGTGGGAACTACCAGCCCAAAGCCCTTTCTTTATGCGAGAAGACAGCCTAACAGTGGGACCTATACGTATACAATATCGGTCAAAAATGATGATGATGCACTGACTCTGAGTTCATTTACTTTAATTACACATTACAAACCATTACCATTAAGAAGAGTAAAAATAACACGATTATAGCAGTTATCGATCGTCTACCGAAAAATCACTAGAGGTAGCCAGTTATTGCTTACAGTTCCATGTATTTATGTGTACGAAATGTGTAAATTTGTTAAAAAAAAATGAGTACCTTTTTGTCAAGAAATGTAATCTCAATAAACGCACCCTTTGTCATAAGAAACTTACAGTTCCAAACAAGATTAGACTGAAATTATATAAGAAAAATTGTTATTTCATGGCAATTAAAATTTACAACCCATTGCCTATGTCGTGGACTGAATTACCAAGGAAACAGTTTTACCTAAAATTATGGCGATTTCTCGTTGGGGAGACTTTTTATTCTGTCGAGGAATTCTTTGTGAAGGTTAGGAGTTTACGTAATAATAGTGTTATATTGTATTAAGAGTGCTCAGTGGTTTTTTTTTGTTTCTACTATTTTTTTCTAATTTTCGATTGTGCATTGCGATATTTGTTACACTGTGTCTATTTATTACTGGTTAGTGATATGAAATTAAATCCTATTATTTATGGCATTATTTTAATTCTAATTTTTTATTTCGTTATTGACATGAACTGAGATCTTGTTATTATTATTAGTGAATGACATTATCTTAATTTATTAATTCATTATTATTAGTTATTAACATAAAATGGAATCTTATTATTATTAGTTAAAATTATTTATGGCATTATTTTAATTCTAATTTTTTATTTCGTTATTGACATGAACTGAGATCTTGTTATTATTATTAGTGAATGACATTATCTTAATTTATTAATTCATTATTATTAGTTATTAACATAAAATGGAATCTTATTATTATTAGTTAAATTAATTTGCTTTATTATTTATTACTATTATTATTGGATCTTGACAAAATGATAAAACAAGTTTATTAATGTCTATGAAGCATATTGCATGCCTATGAAGGTGAAACAATGGACTGTATTTAAATAATAACATCTGTATTTACATTGATTTCAAGCAATAAATGAATAAATAAATAAATAGTTACACTAAACCTCAACAGGTGGCGCTGCCTTTACAGATTCTTTCCAGTCGTATAGAGACACAAGGGCGCCGTACGTAAAAACGCTTTATTGTACGAGTAATATTATTAAGAAGCAATAATTTTTAATGTAAAACGTTAGTATAATAGTGTATCTAATATTTTCGCTAGAAAACTATTATAAAAAGCGTCTCGCTTTGCTCGAAAATTTGAGTGTAACGTTCGTCATTCTACATCGCGCTTACGAAGTTTCGACGCCCCTTGAGTATATATAGAGCGTTTACGGCTTGTAGTTGGGGAGTCCGTATCTACACAGTGAAGCAGTACCCCGGGGCTAGAGCTGCCTTAAATCTAGCCCCACTTCGGTGGTAAATATTTGGGGGTGTATTTGTCCGCCGGGTCAGGCTCTCACGCCTCGTCCGAATCCCAGGCCCATGCCTGTCCTCTGGCCTTGCGCCACTCTGCCAGACCGAAAGGTTTGCGTCCGATGCCCACTCTTAATGAGGTGAAAGTTCTTACGAACTAACAGGATTTAATCCTACCCCACTGTAGTAGATGCTTTGACTCTCTTTTTTTACGTGTCTAATCTCATTTTAGAGTTCTGTGTATAAATGGATCAAACGCATCCCTATTACTTTCTTAAGTGAGTCCATTGAAATTTGTTTGACTGTTTTATAAGGGGATTAAGATGCTTTGACTCTCTTTTTAGAATTCCGTGTATAATGGGACCAAACGGAACCCAATTGCTTTGGTACGTGAGCCCGTCGGTTTGAATGTTTTACAAAGGGATCAAAATACTTTGTATCTCTTTTTTAGAATTCCATGTCTAAAGTGGCATTTATTTGTGTGATGAGCACGAATATTTGTTCCTGAGTTATGGATGTTTTCTATGTATTTAAGTATTTATTTATCTATATAAGTATGTTTATCGTCGTCTAGTACCCACAGTACAAGCTTTGCTTAGTTTGGGACTAGGTCGATTTCTGTAAGATTGTCCCCTAATATATACTTATTTATTTATTTTATTTATAATAATCCACCATCAATACATAATTAAACAATTATTTAATAAAATCTGAAAATACCTTCAAAAATCAAAGTTTTTTTCGTAAAACCATTAATATCTACCAATATTATCAACTGACTTGGATTATTTTACATAAATATGTACAGGAAATAAACTTAATAGTTTCAAAAATCCATGATACCACCGGATTCATTCAAATCACCGAATTCACCGCCACCGAATTCATATGAGCAATTTAATTTTTAACGAATTACTTCAAAACGGTTAACAATAGAAACTCGATTTTTTTTCTAGAAGTAGTAATAACACTGCTTAATATACCAACTTAATTTGAGTTCAATATATCAACAAATCAAGCGAGAAAAAATTGCCACTGATATCACTTTCAGAGGTACCAAAAATTTCATACGTGATTCTTACCCTCATAATTCAGCACTGACGCAAAAAACCTTAAGTTCGCCTTGTTGAGCCGATGCAGCGTGGATGGTTCTTTCCGGCAAGCCATCGTCAAATGTTCTTGAAGTGTGCGTAAGTACAGTATGACGAGTTTTATGAACGAAATTAGATAAGACGCTTTTATCGGGACATTTATGTAATATGGTTTTAAAAAAAAGACAAGGTAAAAAGGAATATCTAGATAATTTAATCTAATTCATAAAGTAGTTGACTTGCTGTGAACAGTAACATTTATTGGTTTTCTGGAATGGTTTTTGAAATAAACGGTAACACATAGTGAAAATTGGAGGTGGGACAAGGCCAAAATGGGGACTCCAGCGACTTTAGATTTTTTTCTCCCATTAGATATAGCTTATATAAAAATGTTAGAAGTTTTTTAAGCAGAGCAAAGTGTTAACTATATGAGGTATTTTAATTATAAGGTTATCTGTTAAAATTAAATTTTTACAACTACTTGAAGTTGAGAACACTAAAAAACGTGAGACCAGAGAATGACCCACCCCCTTTAATTTTTAACTTTAAGTAAATCTTATTTTTGGTATTTTTTGTTATAGCGGCTACAGTAAGTAGTATATAATCGGTAAAAATTTCAAGTGTCAAATTCAAGAAATATATAATTACGGTTCAAGAGAACACCCTATGACAGACGGACGGACAGCCGAAGAGACAGTGGAGTCTTAGTAATAGGGTCCTGTTAGCACTCTTTGGGTACGGAATCCTAAAAATTAAGTATGCATGTGTCATAAGTTCGAATATTTTTTGGCGATCTTGGCGGGAGAAGAGGTTACTACTACACACATCTTAAGGACACTTACGCAAAAACTGTTTCTATTTTTATTCCTCCAAGCTTCTCTACCTACCATCACTCTGTAACTTTAGTACCTGAAAATGTTCCTGCGCTCTGACTTCTGGCCGGATGGTTTGGTGTCCCCGTCGTTTTAGGGAAGCGATTAAGACTATACTTTCAAAAATCCCTAAATAGTTATATTAAGTTTTCTTGTCATTTTATGTGTATTTTGAATTTTATCGCGTATTAGTGTCATACTGTTATGCTGTAATTTTACTGATGAATAATTAAATAATAAATAAAATCATGCAGATTTGTCACTGGGTACATATGTATTTAAAACAGAATAAAGATTAATCTGAAGCTGAAATATGTAAAAAATGTCATGTACCAATAACAATGGATAGGGAAGTTTTAGTGCCGTTTAGTACTTCATCAAAACAAAGGGTTAAAATACGCAGGTACAAAATTAAAAGAGGCAGGTAGTTTTTACCGCTATTGTCAATCCCAGGTAGACAATTTGCGACTTTAGTAATGTATTGACAATGTTTAACATAATTCTAACTTATTAATGTGTTCGAAGGTTTGTACTCGGTTTCTAATTATTATTTTACAAAATAAATAAATAAAATATCACATGAACTGACAGAGCCCTGGTGGCCCAGTGGTTTGACCTATGGCCTCTCAAGCAGAGTGTCGACGGTTCAAATTCTAGTTCGGACCTTTCGGTTGTTCACGAGCAAATCCCGCTGTACGTGGTTTGACTCCCCTTTTTAGGTTTGGTATCCAATAGTTGACAATGGGATCCTATTACTGAAACTCTGTCTGTCCGTCAGTCCGTCTGTTACAAGGCTCTATATCTTGATTGAACTGTGATAGGTCAGATACTTGAAACTTTTTCGACGACTAAATGGCCTAGTGGTTAGAGAACCTGACTACGAAGCTTAAGGTCCTGGGTTCGATTTCCGCGTCGGGGCAGATATTTGTACATATGAAAAATACGATGTCTGTTCTCGAGTCTTGGGTGTTATGCATTTAAATGTGTATCTGTCTATATACAAGTATGTTTAACCGTTGTCTAGTACCTACCCATAACACAAGCTTTGCTTACTTTGGGTCTAGTTAGATCAATTGGTGTGCATTGTACCGTGATATTATTATTAATATTAATTTTCACCGATTATGTTTAGTGCGGCCGCTGTTACAAAAATACCAACCATAAAAGTATTCTATGGTGTCAGATATCGATAAATGTTTTTGAAATCAAACCCATACCACGTATTTATTTTTATGTTTAATGCGTGCTGTGTTTGCCTGTAATTGGGTGAATACTCTTCCATTTCTTATTAATATGTTGTAGTGCAAGTTTTATAGTATTTTACCTGTTGGCAAACCATAATAAATAAATAAATAAATTTCTGAAAACTTGTTGATGTAAGAATACATATTTAAAAAAAAAAAATTTTGACGCTAACTAACTGTATCTAATCCCTAACAAAATGTTGACGCGTGTCAGAATCTGTCATGCAACAGGGAAACCGTAATGACTTCCATTCTAAAATAGACCCCGGGATTATGCCCGCGAACATTTTCCCTCGCGAGCCGTTTCACTCAAATCGCTTAGAAAATTCCATACGCAATTATGGCCGCCGACATGGAAATTGAACAAATGATTTTAACGATAAACCTTTGCACGGGGCTCATCAGTCTCCTGTTAGGTAATTTGAAATCATAGGCAGAATAAAATCTTTATTTTACGATGACAGATATTTTTTGTTTGCACTAAACAGTTACACCGGAATTTTTGATATGAAATTTATTCACGCTTTTGATGCGGTACCTACACTTTAAAAACTATCATAGTCCTCTTATTCTGAGAGGAGGCCTGTGCCTTGCAGTGGGACGTATATAGGCTGGGATGATGATGATAATGATAATGACTTTGAACATCGACCGATGAATGATTTTTTTTAAACCATGTGTGAAGAAAATTCAGTACTCTCACACATAAACAGACGACACATACTTAAATTCAAACACACACGTATAACCGTACTATGCAAATACACAGAAATTTATACTTTTAGTTTGTTGTATGTATGTTTCTAAAAATTATTTGGGCAGTGTTCTCTTGACACATGAACGAAGCAGCAGACACCAGCAGGCAGGTAGGCAGGCAGGTGTAGGTATACTGTTTTTTATAAATAAAAATCTGAATAAAAATATTATTATGTATGCTTATTTGTCAACCACAATTAAAAATTCTGAAAAATGTTTACAACGGTATCCTTTCAAGTTGACCCCAACTACTGAAACGTTTCAACTTAATTTTTAAATTACTTGTTCATTTCTGAAGTAAGTAGCTTGTGCTTTGCACGTGCGTGTGAAATTTAACATAACTTTCGTATCTATAGGTACTCTTACGTAAAATATTATCAAAATCAAAGCCCTTAGCTGATGACAAGATCAAGTATAGGACTTTAAATATAGGATTTAATTTCGAAGCTTAGTCCATCAAAGCGTGCTTCGCGGTCGTACTCCGACCAAATTCAATATTTACTTTGGTGTAATTCCAGATTAGGAGCGCAGCTATTTTTACAATCTTTCACTCCTACGCATGTACCTACTTGTCTACCAGTTGTTAATCAATAGAAAAAAGTCATATGACTTCTAAAAAACTCTTATAATATATTTTTCGTCATACTTATCAATTTAAGTAATCGACTAAATACGTATTCAATCTGTTTGATATTTTCTAATTTCTATTTCGTCCATTGCGCTCGTTTGAGTGGTAAAAAAACTTGTAAAAATTCTGTCTCTTTGTACCGAAATACAAAAAAAGGACAAAGCAAATTGTTGTGTCAATAAAGCTGTTTGAAATTTAATTCATCGTATTCCAGATGGTCGATTCCTACTAAAAACAAAAGAGAATCAAGGCCTTAATCCAATCCAACTCCAAACGTTAATTGTTTCAAAAACAAAAAAGAGTCAATGCATCTACAACAGTGGTGTTCGGGATTTAATCCACGTTTTTCGATTCCATTCAGTACAAGTTACTTATACGGTGAGCTCGAGGGTTGAGCAGAATCGGTTTCAGACCTTGGGTCCTTAAACGAGGCACAGCCACGTCATTCACAGGGGCTCGAAATAGCCTGGATTCGATCGAGGCCTAAGAAGCCTCAGGAGGCGCGCACACCACCCAATACTCGCCTCTCCAGAGTCGGTTAGATTTAAAGCAGCTCTATCCCTCTATTACTGCTTAACTGTGTAGATACGGACTCTCCGAGAGCATCGCGAGCGATTTGTATATATACGAACGAAAGTCGAAAACTTCGTAAGCGCGATGCAGAACACTAAACTTTAAACGCCTAATGTCTATTAGTAATAAACACTTCTGTTAAAATATTAAAACTAAAATCGATTAGGACACTATTTGACCTGTAATTTACGTACTAATTTTACCATTTTTAATACAGAAAATACATTTAAACTCAGTTTCGCGAAACACTACCCCTTCATCTATATGGGGCCTCAGAACAACACTAAGGGTAGCGACACCTTTTATTTTTTTGCAAAACTACGACGGTCCTGCCTTGACTGTTAGATAAGGAAATCAATAATGTCATATCCTTTCGTCAACAAAGTCTAATGGGGCAAACACTCATTAGCACACGAGATTGGAAAGAACTAAAGAGACGAATAGTCTGATACGAGTATCAAATTAATTAAAAAAAAACTCACATAGGTATTTGTCAGCTTTTGTATATTTGAGTCTAGAAAATATTTTGTAGTCAGACAAATTGAACGCAGTCCGCATTATGTATGACTTGTATGAGCAACATTGTCGGCTCTATATATTTTGTATATGCGATCTGACCGTGTGGTCCGTGTGGGCTGCGTTCAATTTGACCTGACCCTGACCGCAGACCGCATCCAGTGTTTCAAATCCTTTATGCCTTAAAAAAATACCATGGCTATTTCTCATGGATTTCTATTCTAACACAGTCGAAGGGATAAAGCTAATTTGATATAAAATATCTACATACTTATTAGGAAATAGGTTCCCATAGTGGCGTTACCTATACTTATTTATAGTCCGACCGGCGAGGTAAGAGCTAAAAGCCATAAAACTTGTTACAATGGCGTGAGGTGTGAAGTCGTAATACGACGAAGTGAGATTCTACCCAAAAACACTTCTATTAAAGCTCTTTTTACAATAGATGACTAATTAGCTTATCTTTCTGGCTTTTAGCTCTTACCCCGCCGGACGGACTATACCTAACTTAAAAATACTAACTATTATTTACATGTACAGTCAAGGGCATAAATATATACGTTAACAAGGCGCCAAAAATGTCTACCTATAGAACTCTATGCCACTAAACATAAGGTTACATATTTCACATGATGGCTAATGGGTAACTCGGTTTATAGAGATGCATCTCGATTTCGAGGTTCCCTCTATTGAGAGTATCTCGAACAATAACAATAAGTCATGACAAGTTAAGTTTAAAATAAGACCTATCTAATAATGCCTCACATCGGTTACGCTACGATACGCTACACATACGCAAAATTTTTTTTTAATCTCTCAGTTTTTTTTATGTAAAATCTGACTAATATTTTTTATAAATAAAAAGGTATCCTATCATAATAATAATAATAATAATAATTTATTGCAGATAACGTAGATTCATTGGTTAGTTAGTAAATACAAAATTAACTTACGTGCTAATGTTAGTAAGAATTTACACATTATAAATTATGAATACAATTATAATAATTTACTTACTTCATACAATTTTTCCGATTCACTACCATTAAATTATTGACATGGGAGAACTTGGGGGAATCAGGTTTGCAAGCAAACACAGTCAAAATAGTACGTAAAAACTTACAACTTTGCCTTTTCATTATAGCTTTGCCCACCGCGTCACATTCAGTAAAAGCGAAATGTACCAAAAATAGTTACAAATACACTTTCATTCTAATCTGTGGCTTATAGCTAAACATATTGCAGGCAACACTGGCCTATCCTATCGGTTGACGCGTATCTATCTTCTGTCACGCGTGAGCTGGCTTGGAGTGTGGACGTGTTTTTTGGCGGGCCGATTAGTACGAAAAAACTTCGAGTGTATTTTAAGCCAGGAAAGTCCCACAAGTATTTAATTTTAACTGTCACTAATATTCAGTTTAAAAACGATGTAGACAAAATCTCAACACCTTATCTCTATTAATTTTGTAATTATGGTAGTGGGCAATGTCATGAACGTTTTTCGTATTACTTTTTTTCAACTTTGCCCAGCAACATTTTACCCTCAGGGTTGTCACTAGTATGTTATATAAAATCATCATCATCATCATCATCCCAGCCTATATACGTCCCACTGCAGGGCACAGGCCTCCTCTCAGAATGAGAGGGGTTGGGCCGTGGTTCCCACGCGGGCCCAGTGCGAATTGGGAACTTCACACACACTATTGGATTTCACCGCAGGTTATATAAAATAAAATCCGTTTATTTCAGACATATGAATGTGGTCCATAAAGTTTAGATTATTTTTTATTTTTACACTATTGAATCTTAATCTTAAAACATCTAGTATTATCTATTATTATTAAAATATTAATATCATACTGCACCTAATTTAGTCGTAGTCGGGTAAAGGCAATAAGTAAAAATTGACAACCCTAGCATATCCAGGATTTTGTATGAAGGATTTCAATTTTTTTTTACGACTGCCCACACGAATTTGGAGGTTAAATATATCATTTAAAGGACTTATAATACGACACAACGTTGCTATGCCTATTCTAGATTATTAAACTTTAAGAATCCTGACCATAAAATTGATAATCCCGAAGTTATGAAAGTGTAAACAAATGTGGGCAATCTCGAAATTTTTTCAATATTTTGGCCCGCCTGTTTGAGGCCCGTTTTCTAGGGTACGGAAACTCATTTTAAATCTCATCTACACAAAGAAAAGTATGTCAATATGTGAGTGCCACAGATAAAGTTGCACAATACCGACCAATTGACTCTAAAAAAAGCAAAAGATCGCAAAAGTGGGCAAAGTTGTACGTTTTTACGGTACACATTACAAACCATTAAGAAGAGTAATTACATATAACACGATATAGCAGTCATTATCGATCGACTTCCGAAATATCACTAGAGGTAGCCAGTTATAATTACACTAAACCTCAACAGGTGGCGCTGCCCTTACAGATTCATTCCAGTCGTATAGAGACACAAGGGCGCAGTACGTAAAAACGCTTTATTGTGCGAGTAATATTATTAAGAAGCAATAGTTTTTAATATAAAACGTTAGTATAATGGTGTATCTAATGATTTTGCTAGTTAACTATTATAAAAAGCGTCTCGCTTTGCTCGAAAATTTGAGTGTAACGTTCGTCGTTCTACATCGCACTTACGAAGTTTCGACGCCCCTTGAGTATATATAGAGCGTTTACGGCTTGTAGTTGTGGAGTCCGTATCTACACAGTGAAGCAGTACCCCGGGGCTAGAGCTGCCTTAAATCTAGCCCCACTTCGGTGGTAAATATTTGGGGGTGTATTTGTCCGCCGGGTCAGGCTCTCACGCCTCGTCCGAATCCCAGGCCCATGCCTGTCCTCTGGCCTTGCGCCACTCTGCCAGACCGAAAGGTTTGCGCGTCCGATGCCCACTCAATTAATGAGGTGAAAGTTTTTACGAACTAACATGATTTAATCCTACCCCACTGTAGTAGATGCTTTGACTCTCTTTTTTTACGTGTCTAAAGGGACTAATCGGAACCTTATTGCTGCGCTATATTTTGGTGTTTTACATGAAGATCACAATGATTTGAGTCTCATTTTAGAGTTCCGTGTATAAAGGGCTCAAACGGATCCCTATTGCTCTTCTAAGTGAGTTCATTTGTTTGACTGTTTTACAGACAAAAAAGGTTTATTATTTTTTGTTTTTCAGTTTTTTCGGCGGTTTAATTTTTTGTTTAAAAGTTTTTTACAGTTCGGTTCCGTGTCTAAAGAATCCAAACGGAACGCTATTGTTTTGGTAGTGAATTCGTCTGTTTGGGTGTTTTTACAAAGGGATCAAAATACTTTGACTCTCTTTTTTAGAGTTCCCTGTCTTAAGGGTCCAAACGAAACGCCTGTGCCTTGCAGTGGGACGTATATAGGCAGTGTTTAAAAAAGCTCATATAGGTATTTGTCAGCTTTTGGTGAGCTTTTGTATATTTGAGTCTAGAAAATATACAAAGAAAGAAAGAAGATATTTATTCACTTTTACAAGACACACAAATACAAGAAAGTACACACAATTTCGTACAAATAAACAAAGATTACAAACATTGGAGTAGTAAATATGTACATACACAATTCTGCATGTGTGTCTCCGCGGGTGCGCCTCGATAGATATAACAACATCTGATATAACTGTAACATTTGGTATAATGCTACATTTGATATAATGCGATTTACTCAAAAAGTAAACTTCGGAGGATTGATATTAATTCTATTTGATATGCATTAGGTTAGGTTAGGTTACTTTATTTTATAAAAGAATCGTAGAATGTTTACTTCTCGAGTAAATCGAATTATGTCAAATGTAGCATTATACGAAATGTTACAGTTATATCAAATGTTGTTATATCTATCATTAGACACCCGTGTCTCCGCAAAAGTTAAACGGTCGCTGACTCAGCGTAGCTAAATAGATATAGCATGTTTTTTTTTTTAACTTTAACGGATGATTCATCATCATCCCAGCCTATATATGTACGTCCCACTGCAGGGCTCAGGCTTCCTCCCAGAATGAGAGGGCTTGGGCCGTAGTTCCCACGCGGGCCCAGTGCGGATTGGGAACTTCACATACACCATTGAATTTCTTCTCAAGTGTATGCAGGTTTCCTCACGATGTTTTCCTTCACCGTAAAGCTCATGGTAAATTACAAATGTAATTTCGCACATAAATTCCGAAAACTCAGAGGTGCGAGCATACATACATGTTAGTTTAACATTTGGATTTTGGATGAGCTCTGGTTGAGTTCGAAACGCGTCAGTGTAGTTTGGTGGTGGTGACGGTTGGGTTTGTGTGATTTGTGTGTGTTCGTACAGTGTGGAGGTGGAGGAACTGCATGAACACACATTTCTTGCATAAACGTAACTATCGTAAGGTCGCTGGTGAGCAAAGTAATTGTTTCAGTTCATTAATATGGACCTCCGCAAAGTAACGCCTGATTCAATAAATTAGTCACTTTTATTATGCTATGGCAACATTTTAATCGGATTTTATAGTCATAACAAAGGTTGCTCTTATCGCTTTTCCTTTACGAAATAAAGACGATTTAGTGAGAAAACACCCCGAAAAAATGCGAAATTTTTCGTCATTTTTGCAGATTTCAAAAAAAGTTTTGGCTTTTAAATTTTTTTTTACAAACTTGTAGTTCGCCCCGAGAGGCATCTTTTGAGACCTCAGTCATTAATGTAGCCCTAAAGCTCACGACACTAGGGCGATGTCGCACTCTGAGCGATTGGGGGCTATACAGAAGCGATCGAAAAAACATTTTCAATGTTAAAAGATGTTGCGTTCTACCTTCCATTGAAGGAAAGTCTCGTAGGTGTTCACATATTTCAGCATCGACTTAGTCGGCAGGAGGCTGTCACTGGCAATTTGTGCTTGGTGGAGAACGTCAGGTGGCGTTAAGTCCGATGTAAATTCAACACTTGAACTCTCCATTTTAATTTACTAAACAAAAATTAATTCACCGGACTGAACTCATTAACAAGTTAAGTATGAAGTATCTTTTTCTATTTATTTTTTTATTTTCTTCAACTTCATTTTTTATTACTTTTACGGTCATCCCGTGAAACCATATATTTCAAACTAAATACAAACTGAAATATAGATGCACAGAAAAAACCCCAGAAAAAAGACCAATGCTGGGAATCGAACCCAGGTCCTCAGCGTTCCGTGCTGCGTGCTTACCCCTACACCATCACTGGTCTAGAAGTTAGCGACGAATCTTTCCCATACATCGTACACTTCAGTCTGTTATAATCACATTAGGCAGTGATAAAGCGCATCTATGTTATCTGAGGACCTGGGTTCGATTCCCAGCATTGGTCTTTTTTCTGGGGTTTTTTCTGTGCATCTATATTTCAGTTTGTATTTAGTTTGAAATATATGGTTTCACGGGATGACCGTAAAAGTAATAAAAGAATGAAGTTGAAGAAAATAAAAAAATAAATAGAAAAAGATACTTCATACTTAACTTGTAAAAGTTGGCCTAGTAGCGCCATCTCTTGGTCCAGGTGAGCGGGTAGCTCCGAAGGAGTGTTGAAGTCTCTCGGTAGAGGGCATTAACATAGATGCGCTTTATCACTGCCTAATGTGATTATAACAGACTGAAGTGTACGATGTGTGGGAAAGATTCGTCGCTAACTTCTAGACCAGTGATGGTGTAGGGGTAAGCACGCAGCACGGAACGCTGAGGACCTGGGTTCGATTCCCAGCATTGGTCTTTTTTCTGGGGTTTTTTCTGTGCATCTATATTTCAGTTTGTATTTAGTTTGAAATATGAACTCATTAACATTAGTTTGGCGGGTTTTCACACACCACAAGACAAGCGCAAACGAGTAACCATGATTCTTGGATTGGTTCGTGTTGTTACCACGCACGCGTATACTAAAAGCTCTTTTGCTGAATTTCGAGTACAGTCCGAAATGGACTCAAGGAATTATTTTAGTACCACATTTTTTTTTCAAAAATTTAGACAAAGTTAAAATTTGTTTTTTTAATGTTAAAACAACCTGTTTTACTATTTTATTTACTCGGTTGCATCAAACATTTTCTTATTTCTGCAAAACTGAATTATAAAGACACAACTCTTTGTATCATTTTTCTAAATACTAATTTGGACACAACCTTTTGAGATTTGGCAATTTAAAAAGTTACTTTTCCGCACGCGTGTGGAATGTACAACTTTTTTCACACATGCGGAAGCGTGCTGGGATGACTAACTTTCTATAGATATCTGACTCACGTCAAAGCACTTTCCGAGCATGTGCATAGGAAAACTCTGGACATCAGAGCCAACTGGTCGGATGTGCATTTTTGATACTTTACAGGACAAGCAAAATTAACATTAAAAGGTTTCAAAACCGACTTACTGTATCAAAATTAAGAAAAATAGTAATTAATATAGAAAGAACATGTAACTACAAGTATTTTCTGCCATACAAGTTCTTTCTTACGCTATCAGTAACAATGCAATTCAAATTTGATTATCAAAAGGGTGTTACATCCGACCTAAAATTACTATGGCATATGCCATGCTGTGGTCGGATATCAACATCCGATATTTTGGCTGTAAGAAAATTTGTCGTCGCGCAATAAGTATAGGACTTATGTTCAAATCAGACTATATGGCTCGAAATGAAATAAAAATATATTCAATCTTATGTGAATATCAGCTTATTAGCTTTCCTAGCTTACTTTGGGACTGGGTCAATTGGTGTGAATTGTCCCGTGATATTTATTTATTTATTTATTTATTTATTTATCAAACATTTTGGTCCGGGGATATTTGACCGCTTCATAAAAAATTCAATCCTATCAGACATTTTCAACATCATCATTCATCGTTTCAATCAAAAGACGTCCACTGCTGAACTTAGGCCTTCCGTCTTCCGGTCCGTGGACGTCACTTGAGAACCTTTTTGCCCCATCGGCCATCAGTTCTACAAGCAATGTGTCCTGCCCACTGCCACTTGAGTCTGACGATTCTTCGAGCTATGTCGGTGACTTTAGTTCTTGCGCGGATTTCATCGTTTCTAATGCGATCCCGCAGAGAAACTCCGAGCAGCTGGAGAGGACTCCATCGCCCTCTGAGTGAATTTGAGCTTTTTTATGAGGCCCATCGCTAGAGCCACGTCTCAGTGCCATAAGTCATCACTGGCAACACACACTGGTCAAAGACTTTTGACCTGACACTTTGCGGTATATTGGCTGACAAGATACTGCGGAGCTTCCCGAACGCTGCCCAGCCAGTCTAATTCATCGATTGACCCTTTCTCGAAGTAACCTACCTATTGGATTGTATGCCCCAGGTAGATATAGTCGTCAACAACTTCGAGTGGAGAGTCTCCAATTATAACGGGAGATGGTACAACATAGGCGTCGACTTGACCTTCGTCTTGTCCATGTTCAATTTTAAGACCAACTCGCTCGTAGACCGTCCCGTCCCGAGGTCAGCGGGCATCGCACTTAGGTCTTCTAAGATCTCATCCATAAGCACTACATCATCGGCAAATCGAAGGTGAGTGATGTATTCGCTATTCAAATTCAAGCCTCGCCCTTCCCAGTCAAGAGTCTTGAAAGCATCCTCTAGTGCAACGGTGAACAGTTTCGGAAAAATAACATCTTGTCGGACACCCCGTTACAATAGAATAGGCTTGTACATCTGGTCTTGAAGTCTGACGGACATTGTGGCGTTATTATACAGAAACTTCAACCATTCAACCGTTGAAGAGAGTGCAGTACAGCCCAAGTATCGATCGAATCAAAGGCTTAGGCGTATGTGTTTGAAGGTGCTAAAGCCCTATCTGAATCCTGCTCGTTCGGGA
The DNA here is from genome assembly GCA_947859365.1 of Archips crataeganus. Taxonomy (NCBI): domain Eukaryota; kingdom Metazoa; phylum Arthropoda; class Insecta; order Lepidoptera; family Tortricidae; genus Archips; species Archips crataeganus. The sequence continues at coordinate 5,678,022 of OX402047.1, read as the reverse complement.
GACTGGAAGCTAACCTGCGCGCGAGACGATTCGTGATGACTTTCGAAAACAGCTTGTAAACATGGCTCAGAAGTGAAATGGGTCTATAATTCTTCAATAAGGTATTATCACCTTTTTCTATAAACAGTATCACTACACTTCTGTTCCATGCTTTTAGCATTTTCCCATCACGGATGGCGGAATCGAACAGTTTCTGAAGGACCTTGAGGATCGGTTTACCACCCGCCTTCAGAAGTTCAGCCGTTATTCCTTCATCACCAGGGGCTTTGCCATTCCTGAGTTGCTTGAGAGGCATACTAACATCTTGTCCAAGCTGACATCCAGGATTATCTTCGGTATAGTGTCCAACAGTGTGTGTGTGTGTGTGTGTGTGTGGTATAGTGTGTTAATCCAACTCTCGGGTCTTTAACTAAATCTATGACGGTTTTCCTTGTTGTTGTCCATAGAACTTTTCGACTTCTAACAAAAGCTCTGGTTAAGAGTACACGATCCTACCGTCATCGGTTTTTAACTTTGCTTAGTCGCGTATTCAACTTTACGACTTATAAAACTACTAGGTACTATTTATTTTCAAGTAGTAGTGTAATAGAATAATGAAGCTCGCCAAGCATCATTCTTCTTTCTTCCTTTAAAACTCTGTTAACTTTGACCTTTCCTTGATTTTTCTTCTTTAATCCTGTTTTAAAGTTATGCACAAACAAAACTAGTAGGTTACTTAATGAAATATTCGACGATAGAATACCTTGCTTTCTTTTATTTTCTGCCTTTCGTAACTCTAGGAATATCCTGTTGACATGTGAATTAATTACGGACAATCCCACTTTAACAATAAACGCACTTGCACTTGTCTTATTAACAAATGAATTAATTGACACTGACCGAACGTTTACATCTACGGTCTAACTAAACAGAAACTGGTTTGTACATGTCATGTCAACCGCCGGCCGGCCGCACTCAGTCAATCGTAAGGTTTCGGCAATCGTCGGGCGTATGTTTGCTTTCTGTCTCTTTCCATCGCCCATAATTTTTTATCGCTATCTCTTTTTACTGTGGATATTGTGGGTATTCCCCGAACCAAAAGGTCTGATATTTACATCAGACGCTCCGTTCTAAGATAAATTTAAAACCAAGATATCTTATGTGAACATCCGACCTACTTTTACAGCCATACATTATAATTACTAGAGGCAAAAAATCATATTTAAACATCAGTTATTTTTCTCCTAAGGTATTTTGGACATCCGACCTTTTTTAGTAAATCTAACTTCGTTAGTAAAAGAGATAGCGATATAAGAGTTAGATGGCCTGAAAGAGGACAAAACATTGAGTATGATTCTAAAAAAGTGATTTTGGTAAAAATTGGACATCCGACCTGTTGGCTCTGATGTCCAGAACTTATGTCGAAATTGTGTTGTTTTGTATTTATTATTATAAATACCGTTGTCGACTATACGCTACTGGACCTTTACACATTGTAAACAACGCTAGTTATTCAAATGGAATTCAATCCTCGATAGTTTCCCCATAATCCTGGGAATTTCACAAATATCCATCACTTGGCTTTACCGATGATGAAGTTCCATCATAGTTTACATGTTTGCCACAGTTCACGAGATTGGCATAGTTCACGAGCCACAAGTTCACGTTTTCACTGCTTGAGATTGACGTAATTTGTGGTGTTAAGTTATAATGTGTGATGATAAAATAGTTTATTATTGCGAATTCTACTAATAGATAGAATATAGAAGAGTTGGAGCTACTTAGACTTGAAAGGAAACAATGGAAATAAGAATATCGATTGTTTTAAATTTAGGTTACAAGCTAGCGCCAGCGACTCCGTCTGAAAATTATCTCGCAGGAATTAAGCAATTTTCCTATGTTAGAACATAGGAAACCCCCTTCCTTCGCGGGGTCTAAAACAATTTACCAAATTTTTACCAACGGTTTAAGCGTGAAGAGGTTACATGTACACACAGACAGACTCTCCCATTTACAATATTGGCCGGCTGAAGGAAGGATTTTGGTTTATTGGGAAGGGGGAGTGTTAGTTTAGGAAAAAATCAACCCATGCAAATAAAGAAAAGCAAAGGGTGTATCCTTTTAAGGCCGGTAATAATAGACCGGTAACTGTCCTTGAGTTGGTAGTCCATGGGCGGTCGTTATTTCCCATCAGAGGAACAATATGCGCAAATAGCTGTCTGTCAGTTACCTTTTCACGCTGAAACCGCTCATTAATTTCGACAAAATTCGGTATGGAAATAGTTTGTGACTCTAGAAAGGACATAGGACAGTGTTTATCACGAAATATTGTATGGTTCAGGGACAGCGATAAACGAATTCCGTGGAGACAGAGCGGGCGGGCGTGTCTGTCTGTCTGTTACCTCTTCATGCTTAAACCGCTGAACCGATTTAAATGAAATTTAGTATGGAGATGTTTCGGGACCCTAGCAATGACACAGGATAATTTTTATCCCGGAAAATTCCATAGTTCCCGTGAAACGGCCGATAAACGAATTTTGCACATGGAGTCACGAGCAACAGCTAGCATCTTATAAATCTTCTTGTACAAGTGCCTCTCCAACTAGTGGAGGTTGGCAGTCAGCTCCATATACCTAACTCGGTCTTTTGCCAGTTTGAAAAGCTCCGCGGCGGTCTTAAGAGGGTTTATACCTGCTGAGCTGGCAACGTTGCATTTTTGTTAGTTTTTCTCGATTATTCCATAAAAATTGAATGAAAATTAAAAATGTTTTGTATACAAATTGTTCTAATATATAAGTTAATGTGTCTAATGCAATAATAATTCGTGATAAGACTTTTATTTTCTTTAAAAACCGTTAGGTAATAATTTGTTCGTTTTTAAAGAAAATAAAAGTCTATCACGAATTATTTCTGCAGTAGACTTATTAAACTTATATATTAGAACAATTTGTATACAAAACATTTTTAATTTTCATTAAGTTTTTATGGAATAATAGAGAAAAACTAACAAAAATGCAACGTTGCCAGCTCAGCAGGTATAAACCCTCTTAATTCCCGTCCACTCCCGGATATTGCGCAGCCACGATTTCTTTCTACGACCCACTGATCTTTTGCCTGCCACTTTGCCCATCATTATCAGTATCCTATAAATAAAGATCCTTTTTTTAGGGTTCCGTACCTAAAGGGTAAAAACGGGACCCTATTACTGAGGCTCCGCTGTCCGTCCGTCTGTGTGTCTGTCCGTCCGTCCGTCCGTCTGTCACCAGGCTGTATCTCATGGACCGTGATAGCTAGACAGTTGAAATTTTCACACATGATGTATTTCGGTTGCCGCTATAACAACAATTACTTACTAAAAAACGGAATAAAATAAATATTTAAGGGGGCTCCCATACAACAAACGTGAGTTTTTTTGCTCGTTTTTGCTCGATATTAATAACGGCAACAGGTAGACGCTTGAAATATACACAGAATATTTAATTATATACTATAAAAATAAATAATTAAATTAAAATAAAACAAATATTTCAGGGGGACTCCCATACAACTAACGTAATTTTTTTGCCGTTTTTATAGATCGCACTGGGCTGGTTGTTTTGAGGTACGGAAGGTTTTAAACTAAATAATTACCTAATATGTTATGTACTAACATACTCGAGCTCAAATTGAGGCGGCATTCCTTCCCCCAACACACCTAGCGTCGTCCACTTGAGCGCGAGCGTCGAGTTTTCACAAAGACATTTCCGTCTGTGGAATTTCAATTTGGAGCCGATCCGCCGTGTCGATGGGATTGCCTGATCGCACCCCGCGCTAGCTTTGTCGCATACACATGGCTTTCGATCACAGCGGTCCTATTATTGAATCGTTCGAGATAACGATTAAAATGATTATTGGTGTTTGTAATACTGACCAGATAGAAGATGCTGTAATCGAGAAAAGCCGTGGTGGCCGAGCGGTTCGACCTATGGCCTCTCAAGCAGAGGGTCGTGGGTTGAAATCCCGGCTCACACCTCTGAGTTTTCGGAATTTATGTGCGAAATTACATTTAAAATTTACCATGAGCTTAACGGTGAAGGAAAACATCGTGAGGAAACCTTTTTACACCTGCGAAGAAATTCAATGGTGTGTGTGAAGTTCCCAATCCGCACTGGGCCCGCTCTCATTGTGAGAGGAGGCCTGTGCCCTGCAGTGGGACGTATATAGGCTGGTATGATGAGACGATGCTGTATACTTAATGGATTGTTTGGTAGGGCCCCGTGCAAGATTTGTCGCACAAACACGGCATTCGATCACAGCGGCCCTATTATTGAAACATTCAATTATGATTAAATAAAATATAATTAAATAACTATGATTACGCTTTAGCCTAGTTGGTAGTGACCCTGCCTACGAAGCAAGAGGTCCTGGGTTCGAATCCCGGTAAGGGCATTTATTTGTGTGATGAGCACGAATATTTGTACCTGAGTTATGGATGTTTTCTATGTATTTAAGTATTTATTTATCTATACAAGTATGTTTATCGTCGTCTAGTACCCTTAGTACAAGCTTTGCTTAGTTTGGGACTAGGTCGATTTGTGTAAGATTGTCCCCTAATACTTATTTTTTTTTTTTATATTTTAAGTGATATTTGGTGAGTTCGAATGATACTGGCCAGATAGAAAATGCAGTAAACTTAGTGGATAGTCTAATAGCACCCGCGCAAGCTTTTTCGGTGTTCAATCACAGCGGACCTATTATTGAATCGTTCGAGATTATGATTATACATATACCTAAAAAAAAAGAAAGGTCTTGACTGATTGACTCAGTTGCTATTTGATGCACTAATTTAATGACACATCAACGCCCAGACCAAACTCTTGGCCCTAGAGGACTGAAATTTATCATAGTTTGCTTTTTATGATGTAGGCAAGGAATTAGGATGGATTTCTAGAAATTCTCACGGGATAGCGCATTAACAGGATTTATTTGTTCGATTTAGGGCCTTTCTCGGTCATTATGATTATTATACCTACTCTTGGCCTGCAAGAGATGTCGATGATGATGATGATGATGATCAAGAAAGATTCCACTGCTGATATAACCCGATGGGCCTCGCGATTTTTTTACAGATCCCCATTTCAAGGAAGTAAGCTTCAGTTAAAGCTGATAAAAGCAAAAATTAAAAAAAAACTTTATGCCTACTGATTTTTTAAATCCACTGTGCCAAAGGATCGACGTAAAAAATATTAAAAATCGTGCGCCTGTCCTCAAGCGGTGAGGCGTGCGTGGAGCGAATTACGGAGCGATCGGAAGTCAACGGGAAAGATCGAGTTGTCGGTTGTCTTACTGCCTTTCGTATTCGCCTGATGGAACATTATGGTTTAATAAACATTTGAACCGCGATTCACTGCAGCGTCTCAAATCAAAAGTCTTTGACCAGTGTGTGTTGCCTGCCAGTGATTGATAACTTATGGCGCTGAGACGTGGCCACGATGGGCCGCATAAGAAAGCTCAAATTCACTCAGAGGGCGATGGAGAGGGCTATGCTCGGAGTTTCTCTGCGGGATCGCATTAGAAATGGGCATTTCTATTTATCGTTGCACCGAAAATTAAGAAATTGTTAACAGGGAGTTAAAATTAGTCCGTTTGGTTACGCACTTTTGCAAGCCTTTACAATAAAAAAAAACGTATCAAATCGGACAAGTTTAACAATGTTTAACAAGAAGTGAAGAATTGTCCGATTTGTTATGTTACAACGAAAAATAGAAATGCCCAAATTATGAAATCCGCGCAAGAACTATAAAAGTTACCGACATAGATCGAAGAATCGCCAGACTCAAGTGGCAGTGGGCTGGGCACATCGCTCGTAGAACTAATAGCTGATGGGGCCAAAAGGTTATTCTTGAGTGGCGTCCACAGACCGGAAGACGCAGTGTAGGTAGGCCTCCATCAAGAACAAGCGACGAATTGGTTAAGGTTAGGGGAACGCGCCGGATGCGGATGTCGCAGGACCGATCTGTTTGGCGAGCCTTGGCGGAGGCCTATGTTCAGCAGTGAAATTTCTGCCGAAATGATGATGAGAGGCTCATTGGCGTCGCTTGCGATGCGGATTTTTGTCGCCAGAGCCTTCGTCATCGCAGAAGAGTGGCTTCTCTGTCGGTATTCTACAGGCTGCATTTCGGTGAATGTGCTTCGGTACTGCACGACCTTATTCCGCCGGCTCCTTTCTTCCACAGGTCGACCAGGAGTAGGCGGGGTCTCCACCCTTACGTTGTCAGTATTCCCAAATTCCGCACAAAGCGTTTTCGCTCTTCCTTCATCAACCGCACAGCTAAGGAGTGGAATTCCCTGCCTGCGACTGTGTTCCCTGAACACTACAATTTGGCCGCTTTCAAGTCTAGGGTGAATGAGCATTTACTAGGCAAGCGTGCTCCATCGTAGGCCTCATCTTCGCTTTCCATCAGGCGTGATTGTGGCCAAACGCAAGCCTACATAGTATAAAAAAAAAAAAAGATAATGACTATGAAATTCTTGACCGACTTGATCATTAACCTCCACCGTTCCATAAACTCGAATGGTAAAGAAAATAATACTTTATTAATCTACGGCGCCATTTTTCATACGCATTTTTTCCCGTAACTGTTATGTCGTTAGCATTACTTCCAGATTACGGTTCCACTATCCTGGCTGGCTTCCAGACAACTTTTTCCTTGGTTTTTCTTAGACATACTTCTAAGAAACTCGCAACGCGAAAGTAATATAATATTTAAAGTTGGGAAGAGATTTAAACACATACTACGCTGGCTGACGTTCTGTTGACGCTTCGTGGAGAAACATACTTATTTTTATGAAAAACTAGCTGTTGCCCGCGACTCCATCTGCGAAGAATTCGCTTATTTATCGCTAACTCGCAGGAACTATGCAATTTTTTGGAGTAAATCTGTGTCTAACTGTCTTCATACCAAATTTTAATAAAATCAGTTCAGCCGTTTAAGCGTTAAAAGTTAACAGATAGACAAACAAAGTTATTTCCGCGTTTATAATATTATTAAGAATATTATGAAATACAAATTGAATAAACACCAGAAAATTTCGTAGTTCCGATAGCCAATTGTGGTATTCCTAATCTATTCCACTTCACTAAAATGATGATTGACAGTCCCACGCTACGTTTGCCAATCCGTGGTCTCCACTCAAGAACTCGTCTATCCTGAGTTATCGGTTCTTCGGGTTATATGGCCTGCCCATTGCCACTTCAGCGTGGTGATGCGGTGGGCTATGTCGATAACTTTGGTTCTCTGTCGGATCACTTCGTTACGAATTCGATCTTTTAGAGAAACTCCGAGCATAGCCCTTTCCATAGCACGTTGAGCAACTTTAAATTTGTGGACCAGCCCTACAGTGAGTGTCCATGTTTCGGCACCATATGTCATGACGGGTAGGTAGGACGCACTGATTGAAGACTTTCGTCTTCAGACTCTGTGGAATTGGCTATCTATTATACGGTACTTGAAAACTAGGGATCGCCAACGTAGATCGGAACTGCTTCCATACATCCTTGGCCATGATATACCTAACGATTATTATTAAAATATGACGTTTTTATGATATGAACAGCACTTTGACGTAAATTAGCAATATTTAAGGCATTTAAGCTACCTACTATAATATAATTCAGACAAAACCAAACCCATTCACTCACGTACATCATGCGATGTGAGTGAACCATAATGAATTCAGAACAAAGGCTGCTAATCGAGTTCTGTAATTAAGATGGAAGTTATCTAAGCGTGCAGGTGCGAACGATCCGCTCACTCGTTCATTCCATTCGTTCCCGAATTAAATCCAATTAGTTTAAAGTTGGAATGAGTTGTGTGAGGTATGAAGTTGGATTGAGAAGCAGAATAATTCCAGACCATGTACTGTTGCAGATTTAAATTATTTTCAGAAAGAGTAAATGTAAATCAACAACATGTTTTAGTAATTTTTTCATGTTATATTTTAACTCGTAGTAGACCTATGGGCTATGGCATCTTAAGCAGAGGGCCGAGGGTTTGAGGCCGGTCTCGCAACTCTTAGATCTTCAAAATACTCATATGTGTGAAATTATATTTGTAATTTACGGTCAAAGCAAACATCATGAGCTACCTTGCATATACACCTGCGAAGAAATTCAGTGCCGTGTGGGGACACTGGTTTGCGAGAGGTTTGGGCTGAGATTGGGATGAGCATTATTTATGTATTTATTTAATTATTTATTTATTCATTTTTTTTTACAAAGCGAATTAACAGGAAAATAAAGCTTATCCTAAGCTCAGTCCATTCCTATCCTCTCCCAAACGATTGAATTACCGCTCGCAAACCGTGTTGGGCCGTTCCTGAATTTAGCCCCTGGTCTTAGTAGGTAGTCCAGTCTTGTATGTCGACGACAATGTTACTGCAGCGATAAATTTGTAAAAACAAGGTAAACGCTGGACCGACAGCTGTTCGTACTGGTTAGACCAGCCCGCTTCCCAATTAAGGTTGTTCAGTCACAGTCATGAAGGTAACAGTAGGCTGGCATAGTCACACAGGTGCACTAAAGCCTCGAAAAAAAAATAGAAAAAAAAAAAAAGGTAACAGTAAGTCGGACCGAAACGTGGCTGTCGCCTAAAAATAGCAGATATCCAACATCTTCTTATTGACTGTTTCTTCTCTCCTGCGTGCTTTTTATAAAACGGAAATGTTACAGACAATTGTATAAACTTCTACATCTAAAACTTGGATCATTTAACAAGCCACTAAAGGAAATAATAATAATAATAATAAGTTTTAAAAGAAACGAAGTATAGTGATTTTGAGGGTTCTCTGCCTTTTCCCAACTTTACTAATTTTTTCTGAACTGAGTCATTTGCCAATTGTTTATATTTTCTACAACCGTTAACTTTTCAGGTTTGTTCTAAAATAAACCTTACCTAACCTACAGAATAGTCCTGACATATATCCTGAACACTTTACAGTTTCAGAAAAAAAACAAACAGTTGGCAAATGAAACAGTCATTTGGGAAATAATTTTCGTCGAAAAGGCAGGATACCGATTTTGAGTTATATCTAAAAATGTCAACTTCGTTACTAAGCGACTGCAGAATCTGCTGGGAACGTAAAAGTACGTAAAATGCACTTTTGATGATCAGATTGAATTCAAATTTAGTACCGATGTGTATGTAGTTTGGGCGACAAATGCAAGTACAATCGCCAAAAAGTAAAATCAGCAAAAAATCTCTTATTAAAAATTAAGTTTATACTAATACCTAAAATGTATGGTATGGTGCCTTAATTGACACCTGGAACAGTTAACCTTAGAAGTCATACTGTGAAGTTTGAAATATGTCACGTTATTGAAAGTGACAAAGTACGTGCTAAAGTGTTGAGCGACTTCTGAGTAGGTACCTAGTTATTTTACGGTATGCCACTTAATATTGTCATTCTAGAATGTAGCAGTATCGTCAAATATCGTGTCTTTCTTAATAAACGTCATCATCATCCATCACCATCATTTCAACCGCACTGGCTGGACATAGGCCTCACTCATTGACGCGCAACCATTACGGTTGGATGCGACTTGCATCCACCCTGAACCTACGGCCTTCACCAAATCGTGCGGCCATCTCGTTGGCGGACGTCCCACGCTGCGCTCCTAAGAACTTTTGGGCCCTAACGGCCATCTGTTGTGCGTGCTATATGGCCTGTCCATTGCTTTTTCAACGAGCTAATCCGTTTGGCTATGTCAGTGACCTCTGTTCTTCTGCGGATCTCCACGTTCCTCGATCCCATAGAGAAACTCTGAGCAAGCCCTCTCCAAAGCTCATTCAGCGACTCTGAGCCCGTACCAAATAAACGTAATAAACGTACTGTATCATTATCCACTGTGCCAGTTTACACGGAATACAAACTTGTCTGAGATTTATCCCGCAATTAGCAGTTAGGAGTTTACTCCTAGAGCCGCAACTTCTTTTGGACCTTAGGTGTTTATTTACTGGGTAGATAACGAGCTTAGTTTGCTTGTTAGTACTAACTACGGCACTACAATATTAAATGTACAGGTATAAGAAAAAGAAGTGGAACTTCCTATTGGTAGTTGAGTAATTATGCCATTTTTTCATTGTTACTTCATTGTGCTAGAAAAAACATTCATCATCAGCCTATGTTTGTCCACTGCTGGATATAGGCCTCTCCCATGGCATGCCACTGAGCACGATCCTCGGCCACTCTCATCCAGCTCTTGCCAGCCGCCCTGCGAAGATCATCGCTCCACTGAGTCTGAGGATATCCCACGCTACGTGAATCAACATTAAACCTGCACAAAAAAACTAGGTACTGATTGACTTTTAGTTTTATTGTTATGCTTAAGACTGCTCATACCGTTTTAAAGGTAGTTTAAAAAACCTGCCTAGAGCGAGTCGGACTCACGCACCGAGGAGAGCTCCGTACAAATTTCTAGATATATCGAAATATACCTACGATAAACAGCCGTAAGTATAATAATTCAGTGTTATCAGAGCCCTGCTTCCAAGTAAAATGTACGCAGTGTGGATCATTTTAGTTGTATTAGTTAGTCGAGTAAAGGGAATGAATTGAAGTGTATTTTTTTCTGTTGTAGCGGCCACAATAATAAATAATCGGTTTTGATTTCGACTTGACTTGGTCAGTTACCTACTTCTTTAGTGAAAAAAAAAACATATATCAAAAATTATAATTTTAATAAACAATTACATTACTATAGGTATTTATTGTAAATAAAATATGACGTTACCCTTATTCATAAAAAATGAAATGAAATGAAATTAAAAAGTTTATTCCACACACAATACACACACAATTATTACTACGAAAACAATAATGACTATTCATAGTTATGTGTTAACAATAATGATTATTGAGAAAAACGTTTATTTATTTATTTATCTTAAATAACAATTAAAAGACGTCTATCGTAATACAGTAGTACACAACTGATATGGCTCATCGATGTACCTTCGCAGAAGACGCGTTTTAGAAGCGCGGGAAATGCAATTGACCAATCGGCATACTCCATGCACGGCGCGTCTTTTTCCTGTGCCGCTATTGGTGGGTCGCTTTGCTACCGCCATGTTAGCGCGCGTCACGTGCCGTGTTAGTCAGCCGCTATATTTTCGACTGAGTGAGACGGATAACAGGCGCACTGCAATTTGCACCTTTTAACTATATGACATTAGACTGATTTAAATTTGAATCGTATCTTCGGCTATAATTGGCTATAAAAAAATAGTTCGTTCGTGTCTGCGCGGCCGAAAATGCACGACGCGCCATATAAAGTGTGTAGGTACTACTGTACTGTACATAATCTGACCGAAACTTACAAAAAAGCAATCGCTTATAATCCGACGCGATCTTGTATCGACAGATAATGTTCTCACTCTTTACGATCACAGCTTCTTTGTCCACTTATTTCCTTATATTCTAAAAGAAAGGTATATTCCAAAGCGTGAATTTTTTCACACGCCCAATATTACTTTGAACATTTTATTCAACTCAAAACATGTTTAGATCCCAGCTGCCATCTGACAGCTGACATCTCGAATACCTCTCGATTGATGCCTGTATTATAATTTCCATTCTCGACAACTAGTGCTAAAAAAGCGGGGATCAAAAAAGGAATAAGCTGAAATATTGCTTTCACTTTGTGACGACCTGTTTCTGACAAGATTATATTTCGACGCAGGAAATTTCTTTGAGAGCCCAGTCTTTGTGCGGCGCAGAATAAGTTCCTGGGATTGCTTTCGGTTTAAATAATCGAAATAATTTTGTCTTGGTTTGGAGGTGTAATTACTGTAGGCGTGTGTAGGGAGATGCTAGCTTATTGTCAGGGCTTTGCTTCATTAAACAACAACAACCCTGTGAATATTTCGAAAAATCCAAAATTGTGCACCGAGATTAGGCTTGCCAAGTTTCACATGTCTAGCTTCAGGATGTAATTTAGAACCAGAGTTTATATTTTTCTGTAAATAAATATTTTCATTTCATTTTATTTTCACATGCTTTTCGCAACTATGGTTTCCAATTTATTTATTTATTTCAGTTATATCAATAAATGATTATTATTATTTTATTCAATTTTATTCCTTAATACAATAATTACATTTTTGAAATCACTTTGAATAAAATTAAATGACAGTAAATGCAATAACTAAAAATTAAAAATTTTAAAAACCCCCAACGCACTTTTGGTCATACATTATGTTTGATAATAAAGTGAATACCTATTATGCGTCTAAGATCCCTTCCACAACTGCTAACAAAAAAGCTGATAAGTTTGAAACGGCTGAGCCAATTTTGATGAAACATGTCTGATAACCATTGCCAATAAACCTGCTATCGAATAAAAAATACCGCATTCAAATCGGTTCACCCGTTTAAGAGCTATGATGCTACAGACACACACACACACACACACACACACACACACACACGACATAGGGGTCAAACTTATAACACCCCTCTTTTTGTGTCAGGGGTTAAAAAAGAAACTGAGTGGATATGGATTATGGATTGCCTAACGCGCTTGAAATCACACTAACATTCACAATGTCTGTAGGTCATACGATATAAAATGTATATACAGGGTTATTTGTAATTCACTAGCATCCTTTTAACCCTAAACTCCTACCACTTAAACAAATGTTTTTTGTTTTACGGCTTTTGTCATAACATAATATCTTTGGTGTAATAACGTTTTGAAAATTTGAGATTACCTCTTATTTTTACGACACTCTGTGTATTTGTATGGGAAAAAAGTGCTTCATTTAAAAAAGTCGTAAAACAAAAAAACATTTGTTTGTGTGGCAGGAATTCAGGGTTAAGAGTATGTCAGTGAATTACAAATAACCCTGTATGTATGTAAAATGTATGTATGCATAGTTCAAGCTTTGCTTAGATTTGGGACTAGGTGTCAATCGTCTCATGATTTATTATTATTTTATCAATTTCCTAGCCACAGACTAGTTTGTGGCAAACGACTTCTACGGCAACCCCGCCTATTTGATGTATATCCCTTAAAGGGCTAACACCAATTCTATTGGGATACTTGGTCTAAGGAATAATGGGGTCTGATCTGTAAAACAATCAGTCACAGTTATCTTATCATCATCATCATTTCAACAAGCCAAGCCCTCTAATTCTGAAAGGAGGCTTAATTATGTATAGACTTGAATGATGATGATGATGATGACTAACCTATTACGCTCTAAGATACAGTCCCGAGACAGACGGACGTACTAATAGCGAAACCTTAAGAGTAAGGTCCCGTTGGCGCTCTCCGTCATATTAGTAGGTACATTTCACATTCAGCCCCTGCCGCTGCCCACGCGCTGCCGGCAATTATTATTCCCTGATTCCCAAAATACTGCTGCAGCATTCAACTATTAAAGTGGTAAATTCTGATAGATCTATTCAAAATATCCATATTTTGTAATAGCATGTACCTACATAATACTCTAAAGTGCATCGGGACCGAGATATTTTTAAAATAGTTTTTCATAAGTCAAATAGAAAAATTATAAAATCCAGATAGATATATTTTCTCACGCCTGTATTATAGGCCAAAAGGGGTAGGCAGAGCATATGAAACTAAAGTAAAATCGACAAAATGTGATGTTGCAGTGACAAGTTACTAGCCCATCGCCCAGACCTTATGAATCCGAGTCCCTTACTCGACTCTTACGACACCACACCCACGGGAAGAAAGGGATGGTGTTATTCTCTATACCCGGTACCACACAGGTCAAATTCCGAAACTAATTAACATGATTTACTTAACCGACTTCTTAGACTGAACAAAAGTCTGAAATGGTAGGTTAGCAGAAACTGCTTTAAACATTTTTATAGCAACGTTAGTGTAACCGAAAGAAATGTTCAATATCTAAACCATTCTGTTATGCCGAGATTATGTATGTATGAGATGAAAAATGCACCGATATTATTAAACGCTATAAATTACATATATGTATGTGTAGAGGTCTTCTAAATAACTAGGTAAAAACTATCCGTGGCCGCTAAAAAAATTACAATCTTCTTCATACAAACTTATCCAATGCCCTTTATGTTCGATATTTTTAAAAGATATACCTATCTTAAATAAATACAAAAATAAAGTAGCAAAAGAAAGTCCATCGTAGAAGATGGTGGAGTATATCTATCCATCGTTATAAAACTTTGTAAGTATCTACCCTACCGACCTACTTAAGTGATTTTTAATGCATGTACGAATTCGGTGAGTACTGCTGCCGGCGCTTTGACTTCCTCACGAAAAACCGCTCTTTTGGGGGGCGCCGGGCAGCGCGAGTGGCAATGGCAGTGGTATGAGAAGTATCGTGCTTACCCACTCATCCTGCCTACTTCCGTGCTCACTTCGGCTGAATGTAAATTCGGCGTAAGGGTTTATCTCTGTTCAGTTTTTGTAAATAATACCCATTCGCTGTTTTTTAAAATTACTTACGCGTTGAAAAGCTTTTTAAGTTACCCAGGCTTCAGTTGTTTTTAAGCGTAAGTTATCCTATTAGTTTTTGCGGGTCGCAGCTTTTTCTAATCCGATTTCAGAGCTATCCAATTTTAATTAACCTTTGAGGCGCTGATTCCAAAAGGTTTCACTTTAATCACTTCGTGCAAGAAAATTATTAATTAATTTTAAAGGAATTCTCATTTCAAAATGGCAAGAGTGTATCGGATTTTTTTTTAATTAATTGAAAGGGCACTTGAAAGCGTTTTTGTTTCTGCTTCAAAGGTATTGAATTAGACAATTGTTGATCAAGGAATTTAAAAGATTTTTTATTGGCGGCAGTTTAAAGAGGATAAAAGGATTTTAATTTATTTTATATTTGTTGTAAAACTAAGGACGCTTTTATTTACAAAGGACAAGACAAGACAGATCTATGTTTAGGACAGAATATGTCTACTTGGATTTTAAACTTGAGTTGACAATTTTTTTTTACGTTCTGTATTTCATACTCTGGTTATAATATGTAATTAGTAACTCAATCATTCATCATCATCATTTCAGCCGAAAGACGTCGACTGCTGAACATAGGCCTCCCCCAAGGCTCGCCAAACAGATCGGCCCTGAGCCATCCGCATCCAATGCATGCGTTCCCGCCACCTTCATCAGGTCGTCGCTCCATCTTGTTGGAGGCCTACCTACACTGCATCTTCAACTCAGTCATTATTTAAATATAAAATAATTTAATTTTGAATAGGTAAATAATAAATATTAGGGGACAATCTTACACTAATCGACCTAGTCCCAAACTAAGCAAAGCTTGTACAGTCAGCAACAAAAATATAAATACACTTAAAGTACCAAAAATATGTATACTCGCCTTTATGCCCTGGTAATAGAGCCGTGGATGCATATTTTTGGTACTTTGAGTGTATTCATATTTTTGTTGCTGACTGTACTATGGGTACTAGAAGACGATAAACATACTTATATAGATAAATAAATACTTAAATTCATAGAAAACATCCATGACTCAGGCACAAATATTCGTGCTCATCACACAAATGAATGCCCTTACCGGGATTCGATCCCCGGACCTCTTGCTTTGTAGGCAGGGTCACTACCAACTAGGCTAAAGCGGTCGTCAAATTGTTGACTTTTACTTTTACTTAGCTTTAACCTCGTAAGGCCCAAACTATTATTAGGACGTTCGTAATAATGACCCAGTGTCCTATTTATAGGCACTTGTACTGGTAGCCCAGGACTTCAATTATTACAAAATCATTATATAATTTTTCCTACTCCTGTACTTTTATCTGGTTTTTACATGGTCGCGAACAAATATATAAGAACATAGATAATATGACTTCAGAAAGTCTATACTTAATCTATTCGCCATAACAGCACTTGTGTCGTAATGTCGTTATTACGATACACCTAGCTGCCACATAATATTAAATGTAGGGTACACTCAACACTAAAGCCCAGTTTATACCTGCTGAGTTGAGTAGAGTAGGGTAAAATAGGGTACAGTCGGGTCTAGTAGGGTAGAATAGGGTACAGTTGGGTACAGTAGGGTAAAATAGGGTACAGTCGGGTCTAGTAGGGTAGAATAGGGTACAGTTGGGTACAGTAGGGTAAAATAGGGTACAGTCGGGTACAGTCGGGTACAGTAGGGTAAAATAGGGTACAGTAGGGTACAGTCGGGTACAGTAGGGTAAAATAGGGTACAGTCGGGTACAGTCGGGTACAGTAGGGTACAGTCGGGTACAGTAGGGTAAAATAGGGTACAGTAGAGTACAGTTGGGTGCAGTAGGGTAAAATAGGGTACAGTCGGGTACAGTAGGGTAAAATAGGGCACAGTCGGGTACAGCAGGGTAAAATAGGGTACAGTCGGGTACAGTCGGGTACAGTAGGGTAAAATAGGGTACAGTAGGGTACAGTCGGGTACAGTAGGGTAAAATAGGGTACAGTCGGGTACAGTCGGGTACAGTAGGGTACAGTCGGGTACAGTAGGGTAAAATAGGGTACAGTAGAGTACAGTTGGGTGCAGTAGGGTAAAATAGGGTACAGTCGGGTACAGTAGGGTAAAATAGGGCACAGTCGGGTACAGCAGGGTAAAATAGGGTACAGTAGGATACAGTCGGGTACAGCCGGGTACAGTAGGGTAAAATAGGGTACAGTCGGGTACAGTAGGGTAAAATAGGGTACAGTCGGGTACAGTAGGGTATAATAGGGTACAGTAGGGTACAGTAGGGTACAGTCGGGTACATCGGGTACAGTCGGGTACAGTTGTGTAAAATAGGGTACAGTAGGGTACAGTCGGGTACAGTAGGGTAAAATAGGGTACAGACGGGTACAGTAGGGTAAAATCCGCCTGCATCACTCCACGAAGGTCGCGGACATCGTGGAATATGTGCGTGTGAAGACCAAGCTCACTCTGAGGGTCGAGCGGTTGGAGTCCCGTCATGACGTGAATTTTAATTCATTTGTGGTGAGGGTTCCGACTGATCAACTGTCGACCTTCACAAGAGAAGAGTTTTGGCCGAAAGGTGTCGCATACCGGCGGTTTCGTGGCCGGTTAACTGACACCGCGAAAGTGCCCACGTCACAGACTTTTCGTGTTAGTAATTAAGTTATAATATAAATATGTATGTTAGTCTTTAAGGTATTTTTTATATGGGCCTATGCAGCCCGAAATAAAAATTATTCTATTCTATTCTATTCTAAAATAGGGCACAGTAGAGTACGGTCGGGTACAGTCGGGCACAGTCGGGTACAGTAGGGTAAAATAGGGTACAGTAGGGTACAGTCGGGTACAGTAGGGTAAAATAGGGTACAGTCGGGTACAGTAGGGTAAAATAGGGCACAGTAGAGTACGGTCGGGTACAGTCGGGCACAGTCGGGTACAGTAGGTTAAAATGGGGCACAGTCGGGTGCAGTAGGGTAAAATAGGGTACAGTCGGGTACAACAGGGTAAAATAGGGTACAGTTGGGTACAGTCGGGTACAGTAGGGTAAAATAGGGTACAGTCGGGTACAGTAGGGCAAAATAGGGTACAGTAGGGTAAAATAGGGTTCAGGGGCGTCGCCTTTTGAGACCTCACTTATACAACCGTTGCATAAAATACTATAATATATTTTAGAAAAGATTGAAATGAAATGAAATGAAATGAAATGAAATGAAATGAAATGAAATGAAATGAAATGAAATGAAATGAAATGAAATGAAATGAAATGAAATGAAATGAAATGAAATGAAATGAAATGAAATTTATGAAATGAAATGAAATTTATGAAATTTATTTATTCTGTTTTAAACATGGTATTAAAAATATGTTGTAGAGGAGTGTACAGTGCCGTGACATGTCCAGCCAGTTACATTGGCATGCAATATTCTTATTCTACTTATAATCTACAGTAAATCAGATAATCTAATAAATTAATTACTCAAAATTATAATGATTAAAATGACTATTAAATTATTGAATGAATTATACAGAATTAAATTAGTTATAATGAATTATTTCTATTAGGTTTAAATGTCAATCAATTTATATAATTACCAAATCTTTTATACGTTATAATTTTATACTCCTAATAATAAATAATGTCCTTGTGTAATAAATATTCCTTAATTTAATAAAATGATTTATCTTTAAGCCACTGGAATAGTTTGGCCCTAAACTTACTCCGGGGCAACTCGGCTATATCTTTTGGCAGCTTATTAAAATTAATTAATTTGCACACATTTGACAATCTTACACAAATCGACCTAGTCTCAAACTAAGCAAAGCTTGTACTATGGGTACTAGACGACGATAAACATACTTATATAGATAGATAAATACTTAAATACATAGAAAACATCCATAACTCAGGAACAAATATTCGTGCTCATCACACAAATAAATGCCCTTACCGGGATTCGAACCCAGGACCTCTTGCTTCGTAGGCAGGTTCACTACCAACTAGGCTAAAGCGGTCGTTGCATTGGGACTCTATCAGATGGCGAAGAGTACTAACAACCCGATTCCCCCGGGTTGACTAAACTATTGAAGTCACAATACGCTTCTCTTCCATCACTGCACTTTCAAGAAGAAGATAAATGGGGTTTTTAGGTTTTTTGCTCCGGCTTTACTTGCAATAATTTTCACGCCCCGCCACTGGACTCTATTTGATGAATTTTAACATTTACTTGGGCTGAAAGGATTATATTTTACAGTACTAGAAATGGGACGTTGGGCCTTACGACCTTAAACCGTTGCTTTGCCCGCGTAAGAAATGCCTGTACGACAAACACTTACAATCTTTGAGTTTTATTTAAAGCTCAACGTTCGCGGACAACGCCACCTACTGGTAGCAGATGAAGTTAACGCGTCTTCTTTAAAGCTGAGATACCTCAACGCTCTTAGACAGCGCCCTCTATTCTCATTTAAAGTTAAGAGGGTTTATATACCTGCTGAGCTGGCAACGTTGCATATTTGTTAGTTTTTCTCGATTATTCCATAATAATTTAATGAAAATTAAAAATGTTTTGTATACAAATTGTACAGGTTAATTTAATGTGTCTACTGCAATAATAATTCGTGATAAGACTTATTTTCTTTAAAAACCGTAAGGTAATAATTTGTTCGTTTTTAAAGAAAATAAAAGTCTATCACGAATTATTATTGCGGTAGACACTTTTAAGGATTATATATAACTAGCTTTTGCCCGCGGCTTCGCTCGCGTGTACTATGAGTATTCCAAAGAACCAAGATATCAAGCAAGCAAGCATACAGGCAAGCAAGCAAGCAGGTCTACAATTGACCGAGAAATCGGTGAACATACCTACATAAAAAAATACATAAAGTGGAATGCATAACCTCCTCCTTTTTTAGAAGTCGGTTTAAGTGCCCTTTGCGGCCTACTTACAGTATAAACTTATGAATTTTGAAATGTTAGCTTTCTACAACCAGTAAAACGCAAAATCCCGTTTTTTCCCGTTCCCGTAAGAATTTCGGGAAATGTTTTCTTAATGCTCCCCTAAACTCCCCAAGGAACCCACTTGCCAAATTTCAGCTTTCTATGACCAGTAAAACGAAAAATCCCGTTTTTCCCGTTCCCGTGGGAATTTTGGAAAGTCCCCTCTCAATGCTCCTCTGCACTCCCCAAACAACCTACATGCCGAATTTCAGCTTTCTACGACCAGTAAAACGAAAAATCCCGTTTTTTCCCGTTCCCGTTTGAATTTGGGAAAGTCCTCTCTCAATGCTCCTCTTCACTCTCCAAGCAACCTACATGCCGAATTTCAGCTTTCTACGACCAGTAAAACGAAAAATCCTGTTTTTTCCCGTTCCCGTGGGAATTTTGGAAAGTCCTCTCTCAATCCAGCTCTACACTCCCCAAGAAACTCACTTGCCAAATTTCAGCTTTCTATGACCAGTAAAACGAAAAATCCCGTTTTTCCCGTTCCCGTGGGAATTTTGGAAAGTGCTCTCTCAATGCTCCTCTACACTCCCCAAACGACCTACATGCCGAATTTCAGCTTTCTACGACCAGTAAAACGAAAAATCCCGTTTTTTCCGTTCCCGTGGGAATTTGGGAAAGTCCTCTCTAAATGCTCATCTACACTCCCCAAGCAACCTACATGCCGAATTTCGGCTTTCTACGACCAGTAAAACGAAAAATCCCGTTTTTTCCTTATCCCTTGGGAATTTCTAAAAATTCTTAAACCTGTTTTTTACTATTATAATTACCTACTTCTATGCCAAATTTGAAGAGTCTAGTAATTATAGTTCATAGGATCCCGTTGAACTGAATATATAAATCCCGTTTTTTCCTTATCCCGTGGGAATTTTGAAAAATCCTGAAATCAATGTTTTAAATAATGTAATACCTACTTGTGTATCAAATTTGAAGAGTCTAGTTAGTGTGGGGGATAGGGTCACTCGGAATCGAATATATAAATCCCGTTTTTACCCTATCCCGTGGGAATTCCCAAAAATCCTTCCTTAGTGGATGCCTACATTGTATAAGGTATCTATGTGCAAAATTTCAAGTCTCTAGGTCCAGTGGTTTGGGCTATGCGTTGATATATCAACAGTCATTTAGTTTATTTACATATTTCAACCCCATCGCACCCCATCCAGGGAGATGAGAAGGCACTGATTTGGGTCAGAAACAAAAAGTATAATAAAATCATGTCAAAAAACCGTAGACAATAAAAAATCTGTAAAAACTTCTAAAAAGGTGTGTAATCTTGCACAGACACATTAACTTATATATTATAACAATTTGTATACAAAACATTTTTAATTTTCATTCAATTTTTATGGAATAATCGAGAAAAACTAACAAAAATGCAACGTTGCCTGCTCAGCAGGTATAAACCCTCTGAAAGGAAAAAGCATTACTGTGATTAAGTATCCTACGTCTCAATGCAAATCAAATCAATGATAATAGTTCGTTATAATAATAGTTCGTGATGTTTCTTCGCAGTATTATATCGCTTTAGAAATGCAGCAATCAAGCTAGAAAGTATCCGGACTTTAGCGCGGTACAAAGAAAAAGAAATTCTACGCTATTCTATTTCTATTCTTTTTTTTTTTTAATTGTTACGCCGGAGATACAGCATCAAGTCGATTTACCGTCCTCATATGCAGCTCAGGCAGTTGGTACGTTCACCGAAGGATAGGGAGCCCTTTAGTGGTCCCGGAGTATATAAAATTCCATGTTCCTGTGGCAAGGATTATATCGGAGAGACTGGACGTAATGTTTCCACAAGGTTATCGGAGCACATACGCAGTATGAAAAAGCAAGACAGCAAGGGGTCTGCGGTGGCCGAACACTCAATGGACTCGGGCTCGACGCACTACATCCGGTTTGATAAGGCTTCCGTACTTGCGAGAGAAAAGTTTTTCATTCCGCGGAAGGTGCGTGAAGCCATCGAGATTGGTCGTCATCCAAATTTTAACCGGGATAGTGGAAAACAGTGTTGAATGTTCGTACTGCGTCAACGGTGAGTGTGGCCGAACCTTTACAAAGTGATGTGGTTAGTGTTGTGTGCTACCCTACATTTGACAATGACAATAAAAGTGATGATGAAAACGGGGGTAGTTGTGTGTCGCTGTCAGTTGCGTCGAGTAGCCGCGCGACCAGGGCGTTAGCACGCAGTGCACGTTTGGCAGCCGCCGTGACGTGCGACTCCGAGAGGAAGGGCTACGGATTAGCCCGAAACATGTCGAGTTAAACTCGTTTTAAGACGTGAGTGATCCGTTTATTTTCACTAAAAAGAAATTCATTTCCCGTAATTCTGGAGCTCTTTTACAGTCTTTATTCCTTAACCTGTACTATGCTATAGGAGTATCTAGACGAGAAGTGGTTGCCCGCAACTTCGTCCGCACCCGTGGCAATTTTACAGTGTCTTGAGATGAACAACAGCCTTTGTTAATCAAGAATAGTGTAGTTTCCGATTGGTAAAATAATTATTAGGAATGGTCAAACAGTTTCAAAAACAATCTTATTTACAAACATGTAACAAACAAAAGTCTAAGTTCCATTGTCACCATTTCGATGAATGGCAGTCTACCACTTGACTGTACGTTTTCCAGACAACTATGACATCGGGGCTTTCAAGAAAAGGGTTTATACTTACTTTAAAGGTCGGCAAGAGATTGGTGACTCTCTTTGAGTTGCTGATATTTTATGGGCGGTGATGATTATTTTCCATCAGATGACCTGCTTGCTCGTTCGCCTCCCTCTCATAATAACAAAAAAAAAATTTTTAAGCCCACTATCCACTTCTGTGGCTGTTACTTCGTGGAACTCCTATTTGTAGAGTAGTCCTTTTTAGGGTAGGGGAAATATACATACATATGTATTACTGTGGCCGCTATAAAAAAATACTAAAAATGAACTAAAGTTAAAATTTAAATGGGGTCGTTATACAATGACATCAAACTTCTATTTTTCAGATTTTGTAACTCTATCATTATTTACTTTTTTTTTTCAACCGACGAAAACAAAAGGAGGAGGTTCTCAATTCGACGTGTATATATTTTTTGTTTTTATTTTTTATTTTTTATATATAACTTTTTACAGAGTAGTCCGATTTTGATGATTCTTTTTTTATTGGAAAGCGTATACCCCAAGAATGGTCCCATTTAAATTGGGAAATAATACTCGTACCCTAAGGGTAGGAAAACAGGGGATGATTGACTAACTTTTTACAGAGTAGTCTGATTTTCATAATTCTTTTTTATTGGATAGATAGGGTATACCTTGAAGTTGGTATTATAAATTTGGAAAAAAAATTACCCCAAGGATGGAAAAAAAGTACAAAATAACAACTTCTTAACAAAAAATTAAACCGCCGAAAAAACTGAAAAGCAAAAAATAATACCTTTTTTGTTTGACCTTAATCTAGGTACCAGTTTGAAGTCGGTGCCTCAGCACGAGTCAGGAGGAGTGATAGAAGCCAATCAGGTAGACGATTATAGGTCCACTCCTCCTGGCTAAGTGCTGAGGCACCGACTTCAAACTGGTACCTAGATTAAGGTCAAACAAAAAAGGTATTATTTTTTGCATTTCAGTTTTTTCGGCGGTTTAATTTTTTGTTAAAAAGTTTTTTTGTTAAGCAGATGTGATGGTATTATATTGGTGTATGATTATTTGTCCTAATGTTATGTTTTGTCCTGATGATCGATTGTCCTAACTCTTTTTATTTAAAATCTATTAATTGTTCTGGATTTTTATAAAACAAACCTAACCTAACCTATACAGTTCTAGAGGATAATCACTTCAAAGTTCGTGAAAAATTTACGGTTTCCGAGAAAAAAGTGTTAGGACAAACATTATGTTAGGACAAACGATGTTAGGGATTTAGAATGAGACCCTTTGTCCTGACATGTCAGGATCTTTGACCCTTTGCCACGAACTTAAAAACGTCACTTAAAAACTTACAAAGTGCGAACTCAAAAAGTGTCAGGGTTTTTAGAAATGAGCTTATTTGTTACAAAGTATAGGCACAAAGTTTTAATTAATATAATTCTTTCAAAACAATCTAATTTAAAATAGGATAACTTACAGGTAAATAGATTTCAATCAATTTTTTTGCTTAAAACTCTAGTTACAATCATCTTTTGTTATTTGGTACCTACCAATTATTAATTAAATTCCACAATACAACAGGTACTACTTTGATGATCAACAAAAATGAAATGTCTGTTTTTGATACGTTATAAGATATGTCACAACTTTTAGGGCGATGTCAGGATTTTTATCACGACATTTAATGTTCCATATGGCAACATTGGCAACCCTATTTAGAACCCAATCGGAGTAGTCCTAAAAGACTTTATTTTTGTCTATGCTGCGTCTAGAAAGAAATAAACCAATCTTCACCGGCTGGCGTAGTAATGAATTTCTCAATGATTCGCTCAACTTTGTCTGGATTTCTTTTACTTTGCTCTTGAATCTTTTTCCAATAATGAAATTGTACGATTTAACTTTCAACTCGGCTCCGTGGAACTTCATAAATTAATATTTTTATTTTTCTTCAATAAGAAGCGGAGATGGTTAATTTTTATTACTGTGCACTTTGAGTCCGTTTTGAAATGCGTTCGGTGTCTTGGCTTGAACTTTATACTCTGTTTGTTAATTGGTTCCTTTTGTACTTATTTTAAGTTTCTCAGCAAAGATCTTTAGTAGATACATAAGTTAGTTGTTCATTAGGACCAAGTTTTTATTTAATTTTACGTGTTCTGCTTTTCTGCGTTTTTAACACATTTTTATTTCGTCTGATATTTGTACAAGGAGTAATTGATTAAAGCAGGTGACATAATCTTGACAATATTGTTAGTATTTTGGGTCATTGTAAAACGATTCTGTTCTTTACATGTGCCCCCCCCCCCCAAGCCCTTTCATTGTGCGAGTATTGCCTGTGCCCTGCAGTGGGATGTATATAGGGTGGGATGATGATGGTGATGATGATTTATATGTGTATTTGGCACGCCAGGTGCGGGTGAAATGATTAGCTTTTAAATATTCAACAAACTTTTCTACCACATTTGAGAAAAAATAATGATATTGTCATCATTATCACCATCATTTCAGCCGAAAGACGACCACTGCTAAACAAAGGCCTCCCCCAAGGCTCGCTAAACAGATCGGTCCCATGCCATCCGCATCCAGTGCGTTTCCGCAACCTTAACCAGGACGTCGCTCCATCTTGTTGGAGACCTTCCTACACTGTGTCTTCCGGTCCGTGGACGCCACTCGAGAACCTTTTTGTCCCATAGGCCATCAGTTCTACGAGCGATATACCCTTCCTACTGCCACTTGAGTCTGGCGATTCTTCTGGGGAAGATATTGTATTGTACCTATATTCTAATTGTTAACCTTCCCAGCGGTCCTAGAGTGACTTTTTAATAGTTAGGCTTGTTCTTGTGGCAGTAGATCTAACATTAGGTGCTTGTATTTGGCTGTACCTACGCATGTATGTAAGGCGGTCTCTATTCATTAACCGCGTCAACTTAACCCGAGGTTTCTTAGCCGTCTGTTAGAGGCGCTGACAGGCCACAACTTTTTGATTAATCGCCGTGGTGTCCGGAACACACAGCCATTATTTCGCTCGTTAATACCAACGCATTACTGTCTGCCAAATCGGGGAGTGAGAAGTTTGTTTTAGGACAATGATACCTGTTGGATGGGTTTAATCGGACACGCATCTGAATATCTCTAATATACAATACAATACAATACAAATATTCTTTATTGATCACCAAAAGCAGTACAGTGACATTACAAAAATAAAATATCGAATGGTTAATATATACAAAAGTTTTTTTTCTTAAACCGTAAGCTTCTTAGGATTGTTATAAAAAAACTAACCTTACTGAACGGGTTCTATACGATGCCGTTTTAATAAATCCTGAGATGTTTATGGTTCCAGGAAAAAAAATCGATATAAATAAATACATAAATCGTGGGACGATTGACCTAGTCCCAAACTAAGAAAAACTTCTAGTATGGGTACTAGACAACAGATAATCATACTTATGTAGATAGATATTTACTTAAATATATATTAAACGTCCGAGACTCGAACACAAGCATTCACCGTATTTTTCACACAAAATATCTGCTCCGACCGGGAATCGAATCCGGGACCTCAAGCTTCGTGCCCGTACCCGTTTAATCAGAACGATTTTTGTTTTGGTTTTAGAATAGTAATAATAATAATATAATAATAATAATTTATTTATTTCTCGAACAACAATGGTCCAACATTAAAAAATACAAATAATTACAATAATGTCATACAAAATTAATACAAAAAATTAAAAAAAATATATTAAAATTATAGTGGGCGTTGAAGCTGCAAGTTAAAACAAATGAAACGCATGGGTCCAAATACTCAATAATACCCAAATAAATTAATTTCAATTGGATCAATCCACAAACTATTTCTGAACGATCATAATATAGGGTTTTTATTCATAAGTCTCCTATTATAAGGCATTCTATCTGGCCAGAAACTTAGACCCGATATTGTGCGGTATAAAAATGTTATGTATGGCTCACTGGGCCTATTCTGTTTGCCCAGCCAGTGCGATGCTCGGCCGAGTGTTGCTGTGCTTACACCGCGGAAGCTGGGATACAGTAAACATAGGAAATGACAGTAAAGCAGCCCATGATTAAAATAAATATATGGCTTACTGGGACTATTCTGTTCCCAGCCAGTGTGATGCTTGGCCGAGAGTTGCTGTGCTTACACCGCGGAAGCTGGGATACAGTAAACATAGGAAATGACAGTAAAGCAGCCCATGATTAAAATAAATATATAGCTTACTGGGACTATTCTTATTTATTTTTATTTATTTATTTCTCATAGGTATCACATACACTGGCTTACTATCTAAATCCACTCGCCAAACTGATATGACAGTTTGTTGGCGAGAACACGCTCATTACAATTTAGTTATATATAAGTACCTATTTAATTTAAACATGCATCTAAATACAAAAATAAAACAAAAAATTACAAACACATACTACAGAGATGTAGATACTTTTGCAAAAATGTACCCTAAGGCAGTTTTTGCAAAAGAATCCTTTTGAGAGTATTTTTAACTTTCCTTATGGTACACTGATTTCCTTCTCTTAGCTAATCAATCCTGTAATATATTTTTGGAACTAGGAACTTATTTGTTCGTTTACCATAATATTTTTTAGCACGACTTTGCACATATAGTTTTAATCTAACACTTTTTGTATTGTACCTGTTATTCTTAAGCGTCTTATAATCACTTACAAAATAATTTTCTAAGGCTATTAAGTACTGCACTCTTATGTGTACTGGAAGAATTTTACATAATGTATATAACTTATTGTAATCCCTTTTACAATTATTTTTGCTTTTTTTAGTTACTAGGTATTTAATTAATCTTAATTGCAATTTTTTAATTTCCTCCAGGTATGTTTGGAAAGTCCTACCGTATACACTAAGTCCATAATTAATCACTGATTCCGCTAATGCATAATAAACAACCAGCATTGTTTGCCTACTGACGATTCTATTCAAGTGGTAGAATTTACCTAACACTGATCGAAGTTTTGTACAGACTGCAATTGTGTGGGCTTTCCAATTAAAGTTTTGATCTATAACCAATCCTAGGTATTTATATTTATCCACATATTCGAGCCGCTCGCAATTGCAGTTATTTTTATAGTTATGTAAGCAATCATAGCTGTGGCCGAACACGCCGTAGTCATCATAGTTAACACTTTTGGCCTTTCGATTGTAGGGGGAGTATATATGCATACATTTTGTTTTCGACAAGTTAATTATAATTCCGTTATCATGGGCCCACTTTACTACATTATCGAGATCAGACTGAATGTTACTGTGAGCTTGGGATATATCTGTTGCAGAATACAATAAACACATATCATCCGCATACATAAAAACCCTACATTTTTCAATAACGTTTACTACACTGTTGACTAGCATTACATAGCCGACAGGACCATACACCGAACCGGTAGGTACCCCCAGCGCGACGTCACACTCGGCTCCGGTGGCACCGTTGACGGTCGTTCGTATGGTCCTACCGGATAGGTAACTGCGGAACCAGTTGTTGACTGGGCCTGCTATGCCACACTCTCTCATAGCCTGAAGTAAGACGTCGTGATCCAAGGTATCAAACGCTTTTTTATAATCAATAAAGAGAGCGAAAACCTGTTTTCCTTCATTTAACCAATTATTAATTACATCTGAGAACTGTGACAAAGCAGACCCCGTGCTTCTCCCTCTTCTGAATCCATGTTGAGTATCTGTGATTATTCGGTATTTTTCCAGAAAGCCCGTTATCTGCCCTACTATAACTTTTTCAACAATTTTATTAATTACAGATAAAATAGCTATAGGCCTATAATTTGAATACTCTAAATGACTTCCACTTTTGTAAATAGGTCGAATAAACGATTTTTTCAGGTTTTCTGGATAAACACCTTTTAACACGCACATGTTAACAAAATTTGCTAGAACTGGACACAACTGCTTCTTGACATATTTTATATCTTGTACTCTTATTTGGTCTAATCCGGGTGCCTTGTTAATACTTAAGTTATTTACTATTTTTTCGATGTCATTTGCCGAAACTTTGGTAAATCTAAATGATAGATCCACTTTTTTAACATATGAGTTCCGATGTAAGAATTTTATGCTACAATGATGTTTGATATTTATTATTTCCCGAGTAAATGTTTCAGAAAATTTACTACAAATGTTATACAAATTATCAAATTTACCTAAATATCTCATTATTGTCTCATCTACACTTAATTTTATTCGACCTAACCAACCATTAATAGCATGCCAAATTTTTTTATAATCCCCTTGGCATTTTTTAATCTCCTCTCTTCGATACTTATTTTTAGCAATATTTATTAATTTATTTACCTTATCCCGAAATTTTGTATACTCCAATCGTCTACTCATATTATTAGGTGACGCTTTCCAAGCCCGGAAAAGTTCGTCTCTTTTAACAATTCTAATAAAAAGTTGTTTATTTATCCATGGTTGGGTAGTTCTTTTCTTTTTTAAGTGTTTCTCAATCCTACTTTCTAAGTAAATATTTCTGTTCCCAGCCAGTGCGATGCTCGGCCGAGTGTTGCTGTGCTTACACCGCGGAAGCTGGGATACAGTAAACATAGGAAATGACAGTAAAGCAGCCCATGATTAAAATAAATATATGGCTTACTGGGACTATTCTGTTCCCAGCCAGTGCGATGCTCGACCGAGTAACATTATGCTTAAAATGCGGAACGCACAACCAGCAGGCTTATTGTCTAATGTTTCTGACGCTTGCCTTCGCAATCACGATTTCTTTCTGTCAAACGGTATAAAATGATGACAGAAATAGATGGTGAAAGCGAGGGCAAGCGTCAGAAGCGTTAGACAAAACAGCTATGCTTACACTCAATTAACTCGTGCGTGATTTAGCAAACGCTACCTGCTAAATCGTTGGTTTCGTATCTAGGGGAGGGTTAAAGAAGCAGATGCCGTTTAATCAAAACGTGTACAAATGAAAAGAAAAAATCACGATGCGCATGTTTTAAAGGAAAAATTACAACTTATTAGAAGTTTCAGAGATATACAGTATTCCTAAAAAAGTTGGAAATCACTGTGCTAAGATAGTAAGAGAGGACCACCTCCTGTCGACACCTACAATACTAGCCTAGAGAGTTAAGATAGAACAATTCGTGGGCCGCTAGTTTCACCGGCTTTTTTTACACACACAGCGGCACAAGCGTTGGTACTTGTCATCCAGATTACCGAGTAAATTGGTTGGAACCGCTTTTATAAGCATGCTGTTGCTACTAAGTTTACTGTGTTTGGGAGTTGGGTTTGAAGCACATAACCGTTGCCTTGCCGCTCGGATGACGTTGGGCTCTGTTCACATTCCTTTTGACCTATCCTGTGAATCGTTCGGCTTATCAAAATGTACCCCTTTGCCTTTTGCAACTGGTATCTCCGCTTAAATCGTCCTTATCGATTTACGAGCACATTTCCGGTATTAGTTTTAATTGAAATGTGTAGGAACAATTCGTGTCCAGACTCCTGACCAGTGGTGGTGTAGGGGTATTAGCACACGGCACGGAATGCCGAGGACCTGGGTTCGATTCCCAGCATTGGTCTTTTTTCTGGGGTTTTTTCTGTGCATCCATATTTCAGTTTGTATTTTAGTATGAAATATATGGTTTTCACGAGATGACCGTAAAATTAATAAAAATGAAGTTGAAAAATAAAAATACAAAAAGATACTTCATATCTAACTTGTTATGTTTTCATAACAAAAAAAGATGTTACGTACCATCGACAAAAAGGTCGCCTTGACACCTTAAATGCACATTTTGCTTGCAGTGGCTAGACATCTGTCCATACCAATCCATACCAATGAACTTCAACGGCTGCAAGCAAATTTGTTTTGAAACTGGGCAGGCCTCGCTTTTGTTGACTGTACCTCATAATTATTATCTTTCACCCATTAAAACCCCCATTTACTAAACATACGTACTTCCGCATTTATAATTATAACATCCGTAGAACTAACAATAAGTGAGTTGAATAAACGAATATTTTCGCTCCCTTCCTTTGTTTCAGACGATACCCGGAAAACGAGAACTTCCAACAAAATGTAGTTGAAATTTACTT
The DNA here is from genome assembly GCA_947859365.1 of Archips crataeganus. Taxonomy (NCBI): domain Eukaryota; kingdom Metazoa; phylum Arthropoda; class Insecta; order Lepidoptera; family Tortricidae; genus Archips; species Archips crataeganus. The sequence continues at coordinate 5,647,853 of OX402047.1, read as the reverse complement.
CACAGGTAAAGTAAAACCTTACTGCATCGCATTTTAGATAACTTTAGCATGCGCTTACATCGATTTTAGGTTCGCTGCAACTTAGAACTATACCGCTTTTGTTTTAAGGTAACATTTGCAACAGTATTTTAGAATGAGACACGAGCGTGGTAAAGTTACGAGGAATGACGACTTTGTTGGAATGAAATGCAATGGCTGTAACTTTTCTTGGGTTCGAACGTGTGTTTGAAATTGCATGGTTTGTTTAGATAACCGTTGTTGGGAAACTCTATAGTAGGTATACTATATTATTATTTAGTTACTCCAATGAACTAGCCAGGGACCTTTTGAGCGAAAACGAATAAACTCCAAGATTGAAAAGATGGCAGATATTAGAGCTAGACCAGAGAGACTAAGCCTTACATAAATTGGCGAAGGTGTTCAATGGAACCCTCCCGCAAAGAAACCTAAAATATAATTGATGATAACTATCTGATTATGGCCAGAGTGGCCGATTGCAGATTTATTTAAAAAAAAATTAGTTACAATCGTTTACACGCAGTTATTCTTACGTAAACCCGATTGTGTTTAGGTTCACTTCGGCCACATGGCCGCCCATTTGGACATCATTCTTATTTCGTCCACATTCCCACCTCGTATACAATCCCATCTCGTCTACATTCCAACTCGTCCACATTCCCATATCGTCCACATTCCCAAATTGTCCACATACGTACTCGATCGCTGTAGGAATGTGTAGGCGGTGGTTCTCAATGCGGTTGTTAGTTTTTTTTTACTTTTTTACACCCATGGGAATGTGGATACCTTGGGAATGTGGACGAGTTGGGAATGTGGACGACATGGGAATGTGCATGAGTTGGGAATGTGGACGAGTTGGGAATGTAGAACGAGATAGGAAGTGGACGATTTGGGAATTTAATATGGACGAAATGGGATTATTAACGAATTAGGAAGTTGACAAAATGGGAATATGGACGAAGTGAACCTAAACGAACCATTGGAATGAAATTGTTGTAAGTATTCAACAAAATTCCCATGGGACTCCCAAGGATGATTATGATGGTCTTCATTTACGGTATGTGAAAATTCCATGTGTTTAGACTTAGGGCCTAGGACTCCAAAGCGTTATCTATGTCTATATATGCGCCGTAGGAGTAACAATTTAGGTGAAGTACGGTGGGCACTCAACGTGTTAATAAAAAAGCAAAATGCGTTCCACATCCTTTCAAATAACCTGCAACAAAGCAGCTGCACAACGGAATGCTTTTTGGGCGGAACACTGCTCAAATTATGGTATGCACAAAAGTGCACAAAGCGCAAAGTGGGAATAATAGTCAAGTGATACTTGTTAACTTTTATAAAGCAAATACCTGTTTGAGTACACGTTTGCATTTAAATTTAAACATAATGCGTTCTATTGTCGATACGACATCAAAGTACATAATAAAAATAAAATATAATTAAAAATTAGAGGAGAGTACAGCCAAGGTCATAAATATAATGATAATATCTGATAATAGTAAAAGAATCTCCATTTAATTTTACTAATAGGATGCTGGAGCCGTGGTGGCCTAGCGGTTAGACCTATGGCCTCTCAAGCAGAGGTCGTGGGTTTAAATCCCGGCTCGCACCTCTGAGTTTTTCGAAATTTATGTGCGTAATTACATTTGAAATTTACCATGAGCTTGAGTGAAGGAAAACATCGTCAGGAAACCTGCACACACCTGGTTAGAAATTCAATGGCGTGTGTGAAGTTCCCAATCCGCACTGGGCCCGCGGGGGAACTACGGCCCAAGCCCTCTCATTCTAAGAGGAGGCCTGTGCCCTGCAATGGGACGTATATAAAAATTTAAAAAAAAAATATATATATAAGCTGGGATGATGATGATGATGTCAATAACTAAGTAGGTACCTACATTTGAATGATACACGGAAAAAACACGTCAAGTCAGCTTTTTTGTGAAATAAGATTTTAATCTCAAAATGTAGAGCTCGCAAAGTACTATACCTTGCCCTTGCTTACCATTGGATTAAATATGGATATCTGATAATAATAATATATAATAATTATACTCACTTACATTTTTTTCACTGTCAACGAAATGGTAATTACCATAGTAATTGTTCATAATGACTACCTTTCAAACCGCTATAACTCAAAAAGTTATTTAGATCTATAAATTTTATTGTGTATAAATAAATATCAAGTAAGTATCTTACTATTGCAATTCTAGATACAGCCCTATGACAGACAGACCGGCGTAGCGACAGTCATAGAGTTTCGTTTGTCACTCTTTGGGTACGGATCCCTAAAAATATAGCACGGACATTTTTTTACAAGAATGGGAGCCCTCTTCACAAACATTTCAAGATAAGTTTTGTTTGCGCATATATTTGGCTTTTGGATAAGTAAGACATAAATAGTGTATTGGTTCATATTGGTGAAGACTACAGCTTCAACGTTTCAAGCGGACCTCCTTCTAAAATACCCAGATAGACTGCCTCACGTAGCAGAGAAATAGGGCTCCGTTCGAACCCTTTAGACACGGAACTCTAAAAAGAAAGTCAAAGCATCCAGGAACTCTAAAAAGAGAGTCAAAGCATCTACTACAGTGGGGTAGGATTAAAATCCTGTTAGTTCGTAAGAACTTTCACCTCATTAATTGAGTGGCATCGGACGCGCAAACCTTTCGGTCTGGCAGAGTGGCGCAAGGCCAGACAGAGGACAGGCATGGGGGCCTGGGATTCGGACGAGGCGTGAGAGCCTGACCCGGCGGACAAATACACCCCCCAAATATTTACCACCGAAGTGGGGCTAGATTTAAGGCAGCTCTAGCCCCGGGGTACTGCTTCACTGTGTAGATACGGACTCCCCAACTACAAGCCGTAAACGCTGTATATATATTCAAGGGGCGTCGAAACTTCATAAGCGCGATGTAGAACGACGAACGTTACACTCAATTTTTCCAGCAATGCGAGACGCTTTTGATAATTTATTACTATCAATATAATTAGATACACTATTATACTAACGTTTTACATAAAAACCTATTGCTTTTTAATAAGATTACTCGCTCAAAAAAGCGTATTTACATTCGGCGCCGTTCTAAGTCCATAGGACTGCAAAGAATCTGTAAGGGCAGCGCCACCTGTTATCTTTTTAAGTAACTACAATACCGACACCATTTTGTGATATTTTGATGACTCTACTAACTGGAGTAATGTGTGTGTAATACCAAACTAAAACATCAATTAATAAATGATTAAGGAAATTATTCATCAGTTGTTTGAAATACTAAAAATAATTAAATAAAATTGGTGTACTATACTTAATAAATTAATTAAATCTTTATTGGATACGTACACTAGTTTACATAATTTAAGGACCTTTTTGAGTGATAGTGAAATAATACGGATAACTCGATCATAGACGTGAGTTATCCGTATTTTTGACTATGAGTGAGTCTCACGGTAGTTTTATGCTCAAAGCCTTTTGAATGTTTTTTCCCATTTTAGACTCTACAATTCTTTACACAATTACTTGTCGTGGGCGTAGATGAAATTGCGGAAAACAGATAGAAAAACCGTGGTGGCCTAGCGGTTCAAATCCCGGCTCACACCCTGAGTTTTTCGAAATTTATGTGCGAAATTACATTTGAAATTTACCATGAGCTTTACGGTGAAGTAAAACATCGTGAGGGAAACCTGCATACACTTAAATACGAAGAAATTTAATGGTGTGTGTGTGAAGTGAAGTTCCCAATCCGCACTAAGCCCGCGTGGGAACTACGGCCCAAGCCCTCTCATTCTGAGAGGAGGCTTGTGCCCTGCAGTGGGCATATATAGGCTGGGATGATGGATGATGACGATGAGATAGAAAAAAAGTAATAAGTAAGTAAGTTAAATCTTAGGTAAAGAAACTTATTTTTTAAATAATTTATTGAATCAGGCGTTACTTTGCGGAGGTCCATATTAATGAACTAAAACATAAGGTCGCGGGTGAGCAAAGTAATTGTTAGTTCACTTATTTTTTATGTTATTAAACTTTACCCTAAAAAAACAGGGTTCCAATTTTTTTTGCTTCAACGAAAAATACCTGTTGTAATTGTCATTTATTTGAGCAAAACAAGGTTTTGTAATTTAGAGAAAATTGGCTTTCGCCGTAAATTTGATCTGTCATGAAATATTTAATAACGTCGTCGAAAATGTTGATTGCTTTTTTATAAGAAATACTTCATAGAGATAAGGTCAACACAATTATTTTATAAGTTTCGATAAAAAACAAATAATATTGACCTTCATACATTTAAATTTGAATTCCGCAAACTATGGAAATCATAGAACTACCAATAAGGGACAAGAGAGTGATCGTATCTATTCCTTACTTCTTTCTGCTGTAACAGGTTGCCTGGAAGACATCGCTTTGAAGCCATAAAGCCGCCTAATAACTTACCTTTTAGTTTTTTCTCAATTTAAGTACATACCTTGATTTCTGTATTGCTTACTATTATGTTATTCAAGAAAGAGTTATTGTGTTGTAAGAGTAATAAAAAAAACTTATTTAATCCTTTTTTCCGATTTAAAAAAAGATGAGGTTGTCAATTCGGTTGCATATTTTTTTATATTTGTTATTTATACATGGAATTGAATTTTTTTTTTGGTTCGACAAGGAATGTTTTAAATTAGGTCCCAATGTCACCAAAATCAGGATCTGCTGACTAGCACCTGGGAAAATCGAACCAGGAACTCTCAAATAAATGGACCTAGATATAATTTTTAACCCCCGACACAAAAAAATAGGGGTGTTATAAGTTTGACCGCTATGTGTGTGTGTGTGTGTGTGTCTGTCTGTGGCATCATAGCTCTTAATCGGGTGAACTGATTTGAATGCTGTTTTTTTATTAGAAATCAGGTTTCTTGGCAATGGTTCTTAAATATGTTTCATCAAAATCGGTTCAGCCGTTTCAAAGTTATCAGCTCTTTTGTTAGCTGCGGAAGGGATCTTAGACGCCATAATGGGCATTTATGTTCAAACATACGTATGACATAATTGCATTTTTAGTTTTATACCGTTTGACAGAAAGAAATAATGGTTGCGAAGCCAAGCATCAGAAACGTTAGACAATAAGCTTGCTGGACCGAATTAACCCAATAAGTACCCTTCCTTATTGTAATGTACCTTCTCTGGCGTGTATCTACATAGTTGAATTTTAAAAGAGCACAGACACGATTTGCTTTCATTGTATTCAACAAAAGGAACACTCGAAAGCAAATTTTAGCGCCACTCATCTCCAGAGCTTCGCGAATGACTTCAATCCCAGATATTGGCGATATTTATAATACAATAAACTGAGTAAGGGAAATGACAGATCATTCCCGACGCCATGCCCACTGAGAGAAATGACGACCAATTTGGGTAATGAAGTTCGAGCTCAGCGAAATGTCTTCGATTTTTGCGATTTATACGCGTTACGGGTTGGCAGGATTTTAAAGTCAAAGGATTTAAAAATTATTAGTATCTGGTTTTAAGAATGGAAACACTTTTTAGAATAAGATAATAATTAAATTATGGCTGTAAGCTTTTATGAACAAAATGGCTGATTCAAATTCTTCTTTTCAAAGCACTGACAATTATTATGAAAACGCGAAGAAATCTTTATTTTTTTTGTAGTAAGTACCTACTTTAATTGGAGTGGAGAAATCAGTCAGTACTCTGAGGTCAGTTGCTATCAGATAAACGCATATTGGTATACATTTTTAAGGGGACATGACTGGTAGCGAGATCATGAACTTGCCAGTATCATCATTATAATCATACCTCCCTTATACGTATTTCAAAATCATCTCGTTATATCATTGACTAAATTGCACTGGCTATCCTTATTGGCAGTTTCACACTCAATCAATGTTCCTGGAATCACAGCCCACCTCTCTAGCGCGGACTGTGATCCTTGAACAAAGTAAAAACAAAAGAATAACACGTAGGTAAAGCGGGGAGGCATTTTTTTCTCTCGTCTATGCATATAGTGTCTGGTATCGTTGGACAGTTCTTCTAAAAACATTTTAGGTTTGCTACAACCATTTTTCGATTCAGGGATCCGTTTACAAAATATTATTATTAAGCTGTAAGTTGCTAATTTTGTAATAGCCAACTCTCCTTTTCTTTACCGTTGGCTTAAAAATTAAAAAAAAAAATCGTAATCTGTTACGAGTAAATAACGTGTTTAAAAGAAAAACTATCACAGCTTAGTAGACTTTACAAGTTAAGAAGAGCGTAGTTAATTGGTCAAAAATGCGCTATGTACCTACGGTCATGTGCAAAAATAAGTATCGATTTAATCCTCCCATCGTTATATACCTATGCCTTAATTCGACGACATAAGAGCTATGGGACATATTTATGAGCAAGTTGTGTGCACCCATATTTTTACACTTGACTACATACTGTTATACCTAATACGTGGAAAAAAATCATTATTAAGTTTTGATCGATTATTACCATATCCCATTTTTGAACAATGAACTTTGCTCACAAAGTTAGCCCAGATATTTTTCTGGATTTTAAGGCACATAAGGCGCCTCGCGCCCTTAGCTCGTTAGACATTTCTATAACTCTTATTACTTCTGCGGCACGGCTCAAGTTTTTACGTCAAAAAGAGATACCTGAATATTTTACAATCACGGAAACCATTCGTCAGTATCAACGAATTCATTGACAATCCGGAGGTCAGCGGAGTCCAAAAACTGCCCGGACTGTACCCTCGTCTACATAAAGGTTCTACGTTTAAGTCAGGAGAAAAAAGCGGAAGATAAATTACTTTACCTTTGGTAACGGTTTTAGCTAACTAACTTATTAAAGCACAGAGAGCTGTCGCTTGTACATTAAAAAGTAAAGCTACGACCCTCCTCATCGGTGACGTTGGCAACTACTGATCAGTTATTTAAGGTCGGATGAATCATCACGGACTCTATTAATAACATTGCGAACTATTAATGTCAACGCTTCGTCCTGGACTGGAAGAGTCGCAGGGTAGTAGTGCAAAAATAAATCTATCGTTATAATGTCAGTTACAAACTACGCAATCGATGTAAATAAACTTAAACCCCTTGTCTAAATTCGTTTCTGCATGTATAAACGTGGCAACCGTTGCGGAGTAGTAAGTTAAAATATTGTAGATTATTGATGTGGACTTCTGCCAGATGATGAATCAATGAAGCAATGAATCAATCAGTCCGTTATTCTGTAACCTTTTAGCCAATTTTAACACAATAAGAAAATACTAGACTGGCTGACTTATCAATGGCCAGCCCAAACCGTTGTGCCTAGAATGTTCTGAATTTTTTTGTATAGACACAATAATTACACTACCTATTAATTTTATGAATAAGAATAATAAGAACATAAAATCTTTATTTCGCATAACTAACATGTACATGCTAAGAAGAAAAATAAAAACAATAATTAAAATTAGAAATAAGATACATATGCGAAAAAGGAGTCCACTCAGCACTCGTCGGGTCACTAAAGGTGGCTCGACGCTGATATTATGAGGATCCTAGTTACCATCCGATACAGAACCGCGCGGCACGTAAGCTCCCGCAAACTCTTCCAATATGATATATGTATAAATACCTATATCTGTCTCTCTTATTAAATATTAATTTCATGGTTTTATATACAATAAAGAGTTTCACATACATACGTAACGCAATTCGCTCAAACAGCACCCCACACAAAATTATTGTAGCCCTGGTGGTGGCGACTTGTGTATAGTCATCATATTACTAAATTATTATTAGTTAGCCTAGAGAAGTGTGCCTCCCCCCATTTTCACCATTCATCCTGATATTGAGCGGTGTCTTTCCAGTCTTTATGGTATTTATGGTGTATTATTAGTCATATTTTTTTTTCAGTTCAAGTTTAATGTTTCAAGCCAATCGCTTCTCGCTCGCGTCCTATTATACACCCCGGACATTAAAAAGTAAAGCGGCTACGACCCTCGTCATTGGTCTGGCGCTGGCAACTACTGATCAGTTATTTAGGGCCGGATAAATCAGTGCGGGCTCTATTAATAACATTGCGAACTATTAATGTTAACGCTTCGCCCTGGACTGGAAGGGTCGTGACAGGGTAATTGTGGAAAGAGAAGTCTATCGGTATACTCGTAATGCCTGTTATTAAGGAACAACACAATCGTTATGTTGAAGAACAACTTTTTATCTGGCTACTCCATTATTGAGTGGGGCCGTGAAGCGTTTCAACCGGCCTATTAAGGAAACCCTCTTCGTTGAATGTAACTACGTGGAAAAAAGTCCAACTATTTCCATCAATGGAACTAATAATGGAAGTAGTCGGAATAGACCGACAGTTCACCATAAGTACATGGACAAAGGATGAAACTATGGGCTTAAAAATATATGTCAAGCCAAACACAGGAGCCGAAGTAATTCAAGGTCCACGTGTGCTATGTTTGTCTGTCCAGAGTACAATAGCAAACTTAATCGTCATCATCATTTCAGCCGAAAGACGTCCACTGCTGAACATAGGCCTCTCCCAAGGCTTCCCAAACAGATCGGGCCTGCGCCATCCGCACGCCGCTTAACCAGGTCGTCGCTCCAACTTTTTGGAGGCCTAGCTTTACTGCGTCTTCCGGTACGTGGACGCCACTCGAGAAACTTTTTGCCCCATCAGCCAAACTGTAATTGTTAGAGATTACACTGATTATTCTGATCTACGTAACGTAATTGTTAGAGACTTTAAATTTGGCTTGTAAGTAAGTGATTATAGAAGTAAATAAAGTAATTTTTGGATTTTCGAAATATAAGGAGAAAATGAGATTTATATGTTCAATTAAATGGGACCGGAACCCTATCTCAGTAACCTTCATTTAGGATCACAGAGGTGCAGTAAAAAGGGATTTTTAGAAGTTTCCACGGGTTAGTGATCAAAAGTAGACCGTAAATTTTATTTGTGCGCGGACGAAGTCGCGGGAAAAAGCTAGTATAGCATAAGATGTAAGACGGAGTGAATACGCATCTTTGTAAAACAATATACACATCCGTCCCTTTTATAACTCGTCACTACTTTGAAAAAAGCTCGTATCTCAGAATCGATAATCTGGCCAAGTGAACTTTACTTGGTATGCATCAAGGTTCAGTTTGGTTTACGTATTAATTTAAGATACGAGCTTTTTTAAAAGTAGTGACGCTTCCGCCTTATCTTAAACATTTAAGTGGGTGCCATTGAAGGAACCACTAACCGGGACTTGAGCATGCCTTGCCGCGCTTGAGACCTCCCTAAAAGCTTTACGAAAATTTAATTTATGTGTAAAGGATATTGTAATACTGAAAACTGACTATTATGTAATTTTGTATGGTGATTATTATTTTAATCAACGAGTACCTTTAGGCGTAGGAATGTTACCTGTAACTATAACATTTGGCATAATGCTACATCTTATCTTACTAATATTGTAAACGCGAAAGTTTGTATGGATTTATGTTACTCTTTCACGCTAAGATCGTTTGACAGATTCTGATGATATCAGGTACTTGTATTAAATACCTATTATTAGGTTTGTAGGATTGTCTTTTATTATTTAAAAGCGAAAAAGTTTTTCGGGTGCGCCGGTGGGATTCGAACCCACGTCTCCTGGGTATGCGCCCCAACGGGTGTTCTACCAATTGAACCACGTCGCATCCAACCGACTCTCCCGAAATTCTTAATCGCTTACATACGCCAACAGTGGCGTGTGGTAACATCCATCGCAACTATTAGAAGCTACGACTCCTACGTTCCAAATTACATTGGAAATGCGTAACCACATCTATTTATTCAAATATTATTTTTATTTTATTAGCAGTACGGCTGCTCACCGAATCTAAGATTATTTAAAAGCGAAAAAGTTTTAAATAATCTAAAGTTTTTCGGGTGCGCCGGTGGGATTGACGTGGGTTCGAATCCCACCGGCGCACCCGAAAAACTTTTTCGCTTTTAAATAATCTTAGATTCGGTGAGCAGCCGTACTGCTAATAAAATAAAAATAATATTTGTCTTTTATTGTTCAATTTCATATCAGAAATCGATAAGAGTAAACTCACAACGAGAGTTCGAAAGTACTGCTGAAGATTTTAGGCTCAAGACTTGAGAAGGTTTACCCTACATAATAACCCCCTAGAGAACTTATAAAAAAGCATAGTATAAAGAAAAGCTAAAGATAGACTCACGTCATAAAAAAAATGGCTCTTAGAATCATCTATGTTTAACGCTCATAAAAATTCCAGACCCGATAAGCAAAATACTTATTTAAATGCAAATAAAAAACATCTGACGTGACCTCAAAGAATCTCAGTTCCGAATCATGAATAATTCGGAAACTTGATGAATTTAAAATAGCTAACAGAAACATTTGGACGGCGAGTTGAACAAAACGTTGTGGTCGGAAAAATGCGCACCGCGAATTACTGACCCGCGTCGAGGCGGGCAGGCAGAAGTGGGTAACTGAAATAATATGAGAATTATTATTATTTAATGACGCATACATGCCTGTATGGGCAAACTTATATTACTTTTTTGCACCGCTTGGGGTCGAAACTCTAAACCCAAGGGGTCCAGACGCGAAGGAACTCGCAAAAGATATTTCTTCGCGCATTTTTTTTATTATGAGATGGAGGCAAACGAGCAAAAGCGGGTCATCTGATGGAAAATAATCACCACCGCCCATAAATATCAACAACTCAAAGAAAAAAGGAGAGGGAATTGGGGGAGGGGGAGAGGTATTGGGCCCCCGGCGTTCTTACTGACCGTACGAAACGCAGCAGTAGTACTGCTGCTTCACGTCGGTGTTCTGTGAAAGGGTGGTACTACCCCGGACGAGCTGGCCCATTCGTGATGCAGCGGCTAGCTACAACATGGCTCTACCACTACAAAAATCATGGTAAACACAGGGTGTTCCAGAGGTCGACGTCTAGTTGTGTGTTTGTTGACTTTATTGCTGTATCTAATTTGGACCTATGTATGATGTTATTGATGTTTTATATTTAGTTTATTTTTTTCTGAGTTGTACAGTTTTCTACAGCAGCGTGCGATTCTGTCCGGGAAAGTTGCGAGGGTCGACCGCGACGCATTAGTCATTGCGACCGGCGGCGGCATGTTTGTGGTCGCGCTGATTTTCTTGCTAAGGTGTGGCTGGGTTTTGCTTGTCATTTCGCTAGCTGATTCTCACGAGTTCATCTGTAAAATAAATACTTTAAAACTACAACTGCATTGATAACCTCCTTCTTTTTTGAATTCTTTTAAAAACTATTGTAAGGTCGGGGTCGGGGTTTTTTATTTTTATATTTGCACCCAAAACTTTTAGACTAACATGACTAACTACGAGTAAGTACGACTAACAAACATAACCTTTACGACTACCTACCTATCCAATTTCTTGAGTGTCCCCTAAAGAAAATCTATTGCCTAATTTGACATAATTTTCCAGCTCATGTCTCGACCTCTGACTTGGCAGGTTTTTGTCGACCGAATCTAATTTAATTGGGCATGTGATATTGAATGTGACATAGGGTAGCTAAGAGCAAGGATGATATAGACTGGATTTGCAGTCGTCATAGTACGGATCGGCCGCGGTTTTGTAGTTCGATTATTAAATCTAGATGGCGCTGAAATATAGCCAGAGGCTTTAAAGGCAAAACCATAAGACTACAGATGTTTCATATTACTACAAATGTATTATTTTTCAAAAATATTGCATAATAATACATTTGCAGTGATATGAAATATCTGTAGTCTTATTGTTTTGCCTTCAAAGCCTCTGGCTATATTTCAGCGCCATCTAGATTTAATAATCGAAATACAAAAACCGCGGCCGATCCGTACTATGGCGACTGCCAATCCAGTCTTTATCATCCTTGCTAAGAGCTTGCTATTTTATTTTTTCAACTTCATTTTTAGGGTTCCGTAGTCAACTAGGAACCCTTATAGTTTCGCCATGTCTGTCCGTCTGTCTGTCTGTCCGCGGCTAAGCTCAGAGATCGTTAGTACTAGAAAGCTGTAATTTGGCATGAATATACATATCAGTCACGCCAACAAAGTGGTAAAATAAAAAATAAAAAAATAATTTTTTTTAGTGTACCTCCCACAGGCGTAAAGGGGGTGATTTTTTTTTTCTCGACTAATCCTATAGTGTGGGGTATCGTTGGATAGGTCTTTTAAAACCATTGCGGGGTTGCTAACATGATTTTTCTATTCAGTGATCTGTTTGCGAAATATTCAACTTTAAAGTGAAAATTTTCATTAAAATCGAGCGTCCCCCCCCCTCTAAAATCTAAACTGTTAGGTGGAAAAATTTGAAAAAAATCAGAATGGTAGTAAATATATCAAAATTACTAGGAAAATTATAGCGGCTACGATTGCTTGGAAATTATGTGTAGTTTAAGAGTAAATAGTAGCCTAAGGTATAAAACATACCTAAACTTGGACGATTCCGTACACATACGAAATCCTTAGAAAAATATTACTTGATTTTTTTGTAATGGCTACGGAACCCTACCTTGTGCGTGTCCGACACGCTCTTGGCCGGTTTTTATTACTTTTACGGTAATCCCGTAAAAACCATTTACCCCTACACCACTACCACTATGTGTAGGAAAAATTCGTGTCTAGACTCCTGACCAGTGGTGGTGTAGGGGTATTAGCACACAGCACGGAATGCCGAGGACCTGGGACGATTCCCAGCATTGGTCTTTTTTCTGGGGTTTTGTCTGGGCATCCTCAATTCAAGGAAGTTCTCAATTCGGTTTTTTTCTTTGTTACATAATAACGACTAAAAAATAACACGATTACAAAAAAATATTGTTGAAAAGGCAAAGTATCCGTCAGTTAGCTCCCATTGTAATGACGTCAAGATCGCATGATCTAGATATTGTTTTGGGTATATATTGTAGGAACTCATGCATTTGCTTTTGTAAATTAGCATTCAGTGAAGTGGAATTGATGAGGATTGAGGAATGAATACCACAGATGGCCACTATAAGTACTCAAAACCAAGTATTTCACGGGTTCCTATTCGATTATATTAATACAGATGCTATTTAAGCAATTTATGCTCTTCACCATACATACATACATACATCAAGGGCCGTATTGTCTAACGCTTCTGACGCTTGCCTTCGCTTTCACCATCTCTTTCTGTTATCATCTTATAACGTTTTACAGAAAGAAATAGAGATTGCGAAGGCAAGCGTCAGAAGCGTTAGACAATAAGCCTGCTGGTGAAGTGGAACTAGTGGTATAGCAACAGGAGAACTCCCATACAGTTAAAAAGAGATAGGGAAAAGCAATATTTTAGACAAAAAAGGAAGATCAGTTGACATAGTTGCTATTGTTATTTAAATTAGACAATTAGACAATTAGACAATCAATGACATGAACAGTGTCCTAAAATGTAGCGTATATCAGTTTGCGGATGATACTTGCCTCGTTGCTGCAGATAAAGACTTAAGGTTGGCGGAGAGGATGTTACAGAATGATTTTGACCGCGTATGTAAATGGTCCCATGACGCAGGCCTGGTCTTGAATGCAGAAAAAACCAAGTTGCTACATGTACATTCGAGCCAATCGAGATCGGTTGGATCAGTTAGAATTTTGGGACACGACCATCAGTGTCTCCACTCTCGGCAGACTGATGCTGTTCATTGTGGGTAAGCTCCATTGGAACAAGTTAGTAAACAAAAATACTTGGGCCTTATTTATTTATTTATGGAGAACCAACAGCTTATATATACATCTTAAACATTACAGTAAATACAGCAAGCCAATTACAGGTTCTCGCCGAGAATTACAGTGTAACAATAAGGCAGTATGCCCACACAGAGTCCCTTCGGATACACAAAAAAGAAAAAAGAGAAAATAACTAAGTACTTAGTGACAAATAATCCAGCAGTTCAGCACTATTTAAGCGGCGGAGAAAAACTAATCAATAATCAAGTCCCTAACCTGACAAACCTAACCTACAGTAAGGTACAACGCTCAATGCACGCTCTCAAAATATCGATTCACCAAAGTACGTCTCAAGGTGTCAGTGTTAACATTAAACACGTCAATATCAAGCTCCCTCGTTAGTTTATTCAACTGTCTACTTGCACTTATACAAAAACTTATGATTGACAATCGTTTAAACTGGGGTGACCACATTGACTCAATGTGTGTTAGATTACGAGCCATTATGGTGAAAATATATATCTTACGGAATAGAATTCCATATACAGTTAGGTTGAATATTTATAATGCACTAGTGGAAAGTATAATTTCTGATGGCTTGAGTAGTTATGGCCGTACTTTTAGCTCATATCTGGACAAAATTTATATAGGCTACAGGTTAGGCTGCTAAAGTTAATAGTACCCTATAGTATTAAGAAGGGATTAAAATGTGATGCCGAGTTGTTTACTGTATTCAAAGCAAGCAAAATTTAAATATTACATGCTAAAAGAACAATATTTTAAAACCGAAATCCAGCATGTAATTTCTCATCCAAAAATTACACAGCAAATAACAAATCGCATGCTTAAAAAGCCCCTATTTAATAATTTTTATGGTAGAAGAACATCAGAGTGCATCATACCAGATTTAATAAATAACTTACCTCAGGAATGGAAAGACAACCTTACGCCAGCTAATATAGCAAACATCCTTAAAAAAGGAATGCTTCAAAAGTTGAATATGTTCACCTAAAATAATATGCGATCAAGCGTAGTTGGAGCAGCCTGTACCAAATGTGCGCCGACCGGTTCTGCACGTTGACAAAGCGACCGGCCAATACGCCGCGATAACAAACTAGTAAATAATTAGTGCACGGTGTGTTAGATTTAAATTTTGCATCATGAGTTGTTGAATAGGTATTTTTTGTGTAACTATTGCATGATTTTGTTAGTAAACTTTAAGTACTGCGGAATGGAGCATCGAGACAAACCACTCTGGTTTAACGATGGTCTTATATTATTATTATGTATTTTTGATTTATCTCTGTAATAAATAAATAAATAAATATCACGGGACAATTCACACCAATTGACCTAGTCCCAAAGTAAGCTAAGTAAAGCTTGTGTTATGGGTACTGTTGTGTTGTGTTATGGGTTCGCCTTTGTACATGCATTTCAACGGTTGTCAATAATGTTTTTCTTTTTTTTTCCTTATTTTTGTGCAATAAAGAGTTTACATACATATATACATACATACTAGGCAACGGATAAACATACTTATATAGATAGATACATAGTTAATTACTAGGGATGCATCGATACGCCTTTTTGCCGATACGATACCGATACCGATACTCTTACAAAAATATCGTCGATACCGATACCGATACCAATACAAACGCTTAGTGAATTAAAATTAAATTAAGGTAAAATACCTCTATAGGTATAAAACACATACAATTATGTTCAAATATTTTTAATTTCTATTAAAATATATAAACAGTTACAGACTTGAATAAGATTATTCAAATTAAGAATTAAGGGTAATAATTAAAATTAAATCAATAACTGTTAATAATTAAAATTAACATTAATAAGATTTTTGTTTTGCCTCGTTTGCAACGAACTAGATCAAACAAGATGCGCGTTTACATTACTTTTTTAAAGCGCGAAATTTGAAAAGTATCGCGTTGTATCGGCAATAAAAATATCGCCGATGCCGATATATCGGCAAACCCAAAATATCGCCGATATATTGGTATCGGTATCGGTATCGGTATCGGATGCATCCCTATTAAATACATATTAAACACCCAAGACCCGAGAACGACATTCGTATTTTTCATACAAATATCTGCCCCGACACGGGAATCGAACCCGGGACCTCAAGTTTCGTAGTCAGGTTCTCTAACCACCTAGGCCATCTGGTCGTCTGGTCTAGGTCGTCTGGTCGTATTTAGTACGAAATATATGGTTTTCACGGGTGACCGTAAAAGTAATAAAAAATGAAGTTGAAAAAATAAAATAAGTACAAAAAGATACTTCATAGCAAACTTGTTAATGTTTGGTCAGGTTGCGACATCTCTTGTCCGGGTGAGCGGTTACTTCCGAAGGAGTGACTGTGATGAAAGCTCTAGATAAGGGTATAACATAGATGGCGCTGTATCACGTAAGTGATGATCTAACAGATTGAGATATGGATGTTTAGGAAAAATTCGTATCTAGACTCCTGACCAGTGGTGGTGTAGGGGTATTAGCACACGGCACGGAATGCCGAGGACCTGGGTTCGATTCCCAGCATTGGTCTTTTTTCTGGGGTTTTTTTCTGTGCATCCATATTTAATTTTGTATTTAGTATGAAATGAAATTTTCACGGGATGACCGTAAAATTAATAAAAAATGTTGAAAAAATAAAATACAAAAAGATACTTCATAGCAAACTTGTTAAAACTATCGACACTATCGATACTATCGATTGTATTGGACATAAAACTATCGATAGTATCGATAGTATTGCCATTGTCAATTAGTATTGCTTATAAATCACTAACGATACTATCGATACTACCGATAGTATTGACACATCGCCACGTGTTTGCTATAGATTATCGATAGGCAACACTAGCGGCGACATCGATGCGCGCTCGCGACGTAAACGTTGCGCATTTGCGCTGAATACGTTGCGCAATCGCTCCGCTTCTAAAGTTGTGTACGGACTGCGCGCACTCGGGTACGCGTACCCGGGCTTGCGTGTCCTGGAACGCCATGTCCGTACGCCATGTACGCGTACACTGTACACGTACACTGTACAGGTACACGTACTGTACACGTACACGTACACTGTACGCGTGCATGGCGTACGGACATGGCGTTCCAGGACACGCAAGCCCGGGTACGCGTACCCGAGTGCGCGCAGTCCGTACGCAGCTTAATACGTTCGCAAATCGGCAGTATGGTTATGCCGAGCATGACTCGCTGCATATTACGCTGGGTCAGTTTAAACTCAACGGTGGACGAAAACCCGCTTACAAAGAAGAACAAGAAATGCAGCGCAATGATAGATAAACTGACAGCCAGCGGTATCTCAATAGGATCCCATTTGCACTGGTTGGGTACGGAACCAATGATAGATAAACTGACAGCCAGCGGTATCTCAATAGGATCCCATTTGCACTGGTTGGGTACGGAACCAATGATAGATAAACTGACAGCCAGCGGTATCTCAATAGGATCCCATTTGCACTGGTTGGGTACGGAACCAATGATAGATAAACTGACAGCCAGCGGTATCTCAATAGGATCCCATTTGCACTGGTTGGGTACGGAACCAATGATAGATAAACTGACAGCCAGCGGTATCTCAATAGGATCCCATTTGCACTGGTTGGGTACGGAACCAATGATAGATAAACTGACAGCCAGCGGTATCTCAATAGGATCCCATTTGCACTGGTTGGGTACGGAACCATAAAAATGAAGGCTGACTTCCAATTTTTGCTAGAATAGCTTTATAAGTTATTCATAACGTCAAAGGAAGTATTACAAAGTATTCTAAGAGAGATAACGCAAAAGAGTAGCGTTAAAAGCGGCGCCAAAGAATGCGAAAACTGAAGTTAGAAAGAGTTAGCGGCAAAATAAAATGGCGGGACGGTTTGGAGCGTTTGAGTCAGGCTGGTGAAATCGGAGCATTCCCAGATGACCTGCCCGCGTCCCTTTGTTCACAAAATACAATAACTCTTTATTGAACACCATATAGTAAGCACTACAGAAAGCAAAGTACGTAGAGAAAAAATAAAAGGTAACCAATAGGCGGCTTTATAGCTTCAGGGCGATATCTTCCCGGCACCCTTTTACAACAGAAAAATTAAGTAATAGGTTTTAGCAGGAAGTGCAATTTACAGCAAATGAGAGAAATAACAAAAATACAATAAGCAATACACATTACATTATACAACAAAATATGTAGTTAAAATAGATACCTACTCAGGAATTTATAAATAAACTAACTAATAACACACACAAGATGACAGATACGCACTCCGAAATATTGTTTTTTTTTTCAGTTGTCCACAATGCAAATATGCGAAGAAAGGGGTCTTGGATAACTGTGAAAAGCCCGTGAAATCTTGTAAATAGTAGAGGCACATGAAAAGAGAAAGACGTCAATACCTAACTATTCAGAAATAGAAAAAAAATTATACCGGTGTTTAATATGCCTAATAAATTGTAAACTAATAGATATTTATCAATTAGGACCACAAAATACATAGTACACTTAGATATTAGGTTTAACTAAAACATCAACTAAAGCAAGGTATCCAGCAGACAAATTTGAGTAAACTGACGCTCGTTCATCCTGAGTCACCTGTTCGAAAAGACTGTCGCCATTTTCAAAAACTCGTTGCATTAAACAAATTCGGATAACTCACGTCTATGATCGAGTTTAGCCCGACATGTTTCGGGCTAACCCGTAGCCCTTCCTCTTGTAGCACACGCCACGGCAGCTGATACCAAACGCGCACTGAACTCGACCACAGATGTGAGTTAGCCGTTGTTTACTACGAGTAAGTCTCACGGTCGTTTCATGTTCAAAAACTCGTTAGTTGATCAATTAAAGCTATAACATGGGAATTATATGTAGATGCCTATATAGAGTAGTAAATAAATCACGGTTCCACTGTTATATCTTAAGCGATCATTCTGAGAGGAGGCCTATGCCCTGCAGTGGGACGTATATAGATAGGCTGGGATGATGTTGATGATCTTAAGCGATAAGCCCGCCCATTGCTTACCTTACATATTTTTTCATGTATTTGTTTTCCTGTATTGTACAGTCAACCAATTTGATTCCTAGGCCACTATAGAACCATGCCATATTAACTACTAGACAATTACAACGTCAGTGCGGGTCAAAGCATTATCAACTTTCGGAACACAACTTGCAATAAACTTAAAGAGTATAAACGTTTTCGCTCCATGACATGAGAGGAAAAAGAAGTTTTGACAGACGGCCAGTGACAATTCAAGTTATTAATGAAAGAAAGAAAGAAAGAAAAACATTTATTTATAACAACAATAACACGTATACAGGCTAAAATTAAAAGTACAAACATAGACATAGGTAGTTACATGTTGATGTTGCTATAAAGGGTCCCGACTCAGCGTGTCGCTGGTTAAAAAACCAGCACTGGTCTTCCGCCGGCCCACAGTATAGCAATATCACGGAAGGCTACACAAACAAATATTATTAATAAATAAAATAAATAAATAAATATCATGGGACAATTCACACCAATTGACTTAGTCCCAAAGTAAGCTAAGCAAAGCTTGTGTTATGGGTACTAGGCAACGGATTAACATACTTATATAGATAGATACATACTTAAATACATATTAAACACCCAAGACCCGAGAACAAACATTCGTATTTTTCTTACAAATATCTGCCCCGACACGGGAATCGAACCCGGGACCTCAAGCTTCGTAGTCAGGTTCTCTAACCACTAGGCGATCTGGTCGTCTAAACACTGACATAAAGAAAAAAATAAATAAAAATGAAAATAAGTAACATTTATAGCTTCCACAGACCGAAGCGCGAGGCGTGCGCGCGACGGCGACGGAGACACCTCGGTCTGTGGTGGCCCTAAATGACTTGGCTGTATGGATCCAATCTTTGTCTTTTCCTAACGGAAAGAACTTTTAAAAAACATAAAACCAACAACAATAGCCAAAGAGTATTATTACTACATCAACCTAACTAAACAGTGCTTAATGCACAAGCAAACTCCTTTCCTATTTATTATAGTTGACAGAGTTGACACACGTTTACAAAGATCGAGTTGGTCATCGTGACAATACATCATGCAATAATCACTGTCGTAGAAGATAAACAAATTGATTTATTTTGACATGGTTCTATAGTGGACTAGGAAACAAATTGGTTGACTGTACTATTTGTGGTGTACAATAAAGAGTCATTGTATTGTATTGTATCTTTGTTCGTTTTCTTGATTTTTCATAACAAGAGCAGAAAAGTCAAGTTATAGGTTGATCTCGATAGTTGGAAAATTTACCTTAGCAGCTCTATTATGCGCGTTGTAAGTAACTTATAAGTGGAAGCACTAAACATAATGTTCGGGTTAAAAGCTTCGGCGTCGCGGTTCACAATCGTATTATTGATGCCATTCCAGGTACTCTCTATAGACACTACAATACACTATCCATATAATATTAATATTGCCTACTTTTTAAATGGTTATGCATCATTATCACAGTCTGAAAACATTCCAAACAACTTTACAAAAGCACCTCGTTACTACGTGTCCGTACCGTATAGATAAGACATTTCAAATTTGAATTACGTTTTTGTTTTTTTTTTTATTGCAAGCTAGGGGAACAGGGCATGAACATGTCTCATCATTTTTTCATTGAAATATGGAGCTCGCAAAGTACTATAAGTTACCATTGAATTAAATATGAATATCTGAAAATCTCTAAAATATAAAAATCTCGTGTCACGGTGTTTGTTATCGAACTCCTCCGAAACGGCTTGACCGATATTTTTATGAAACTTTTTTTTCTGTATTCGGTAGGTCTGAGAATAGGTCGTATGCTATTTTTTATATCCATTATTCTTCGCAGACGGAGTCGAGGGCAATAGCTACTAATTAATGTGCAAAAAATAACCTTTTTTTTAAGCTTTTACTTACGTTGTTACGAGCAAGTTGTATCTACACGTCCCGCTGCAGGGTACAGGCCTCCTCACAAAATGAGATGGCTTGGGCCGTAGGTCCCACGCGGGCCTAATGCAGATTGGGAACTTCACACAGCACACCATTGAATTTTTTAATAGGTGTGTGTTCTGAAAACTAGAGTGCTAAAGTTGCAAATTTATGGGAATAATTATTCCGCTGGCTTTTTCTCCTCATCGAAACAGAAGTGTAAGCTCAGTTGTTTAGCATCAGAGAAACAACTCGAGTAAACAGTATTTTTTGTTTCTTGTCCCTTTTAATACGTATAAATAAATACCTACTTACGTCCGACACCGACATGATATACTAACAAGCGTAAATTTCCAACAAAACCCTTCTGAAAAACCAGCTAATCAGATTACTCGAGCATAATTCTGTTGAAATATAGCAGCCATCTTGTCACCTCCACTCATTTTGTTGACTTATGTCCCGCATATTTGTTCGGTCCACTACCAAATTTCAACCTTATCTCTGTGTCATAAAGTTTCAAGTTGTTTTAGTGGAATAAAGACGCCATTTTGTGCAGGGAATGGTCATTATGTTGAGTGCAGTGGCGTCAGTGAGATTGCCATTTTGCATCGATAGGGGTTTGTTTGCTGATTCAATATGCTTTGATGCTTGTGGTTTGATATCTAGTGTTTGATTTATAAAAGCCTCGTATTCTGTTAATTTTCGACTCTCGTGCACTTATTCGGCAGTCAGAATTGACCTAGGTACGCCTTTGTGAAATACATTGACATATATTCTTAGTACATATATATCGATGGTGAAATAGCAGGCTATCTGAAATCAACTAATTTCAACATCCATCCATCCAACCAGAGATGAGATGGTGTATAAAAAAAAACCACCAATAGGAAAGCAACAGGAAAAGTTCGTGGGTTTGACCCCGGGCTCGCACCACTAAGTTTTTTTATAATTACTACTAATTATATTTGTAATTTACCATGATTTAAAAAAAGGAAAACATCGTGAGGAAAACTGCACACACCTGCGAAGAAATTTAATGGTATATGTTAAGTTCCCAAACCGCACTGAGCCCGCGTGAGAGCCCTTCCATTTTGAGAAGAGGCCTGTTCCATGCAGTCGGACGTATATTGGCTGGAATGATGATGATAGGAAAGCAAGGCTAAATGAGTTAAAAAAATGAAGAAATCGTTAGCTATGTTGCAAAACTTGAGTGCTGTGTCCAGAAGTAGGTTTGAGTCTTGCCAAAAATTGTATATCATGCTTTACAAACGAATAAAATCTACTATTAGAGCAGCTCGGACTTAACTACCTATATCCCGAATCCCGTTTATACGATGTTTTCCACTTCGCATATAGTTTCAATTGACCCCGTCACTTGACCAGAGAACTACAAACAAAAGAACTCTACAAATAGCCCAAGATCCCGCCGTAAAATTGAGGATCTGTGTTAATTGATAGAAATGCGACTTAAATACGTGGGGTCATACAACGCCGTAGGTAGAGCCTGGCTAAATCTAGCTGCATGTACTTTTGCATAATTATTCATGTTTTTTCTTGTATTGCACTTATTTGTTTAGGAAGTAAACAGGGAAGGACAGATCAAAATGACAAAAAAAAGTACGTTACCACCTTGAAATTTGCCACAATCTTAGAATCTCGAAATCCAAGATTTAGGTGGTAACATATTTTTTCCATATACTTTAGATCCGTCTCTTTTCTACGGCACATCATTTACCTTCCAAAGAAATGAGTGTAACTGTCAAAAAAATAAAGAATCAAAATAACAACGTAAAAATTCGTCGCTAACTTCTAGACCAGTGGTGGTGTAGGGGTAAGCACGCAGCACGGAACGCTGAGGACCTGGGTTCGATTCCCAGCATTGGTCTTTTTTCTGGGGTTTTTTCTGTGCATCTATATTTCAGTTTGTATTTAGTTTGAAATAAACGTAAAAATATTTGCTGCAAGATTTTGCTCAGTTTCCCTGAAGGGCTGCAGCGTTTAGGTACGTGTAGCGTTGCGGCTTTGTTGTGACCCCATGTGCGTTAGTTCATTTATGTTTACGTCACATTTTGATCACTAGCAGTCTTCTGAAAGTGATCGTTGATTGGTGGGACAGCCCTATACTGAGCTCGTGGGTGAAGCTGCACACGACGTCATGTTGCTTCACCGAGAGGATGCTGTTGTTGTCGTTGCAATATGAATGCTGCAACTACTACAGGCAGCACAGCATTGACTGATTCCATATTTTCTGACTTCCTTATTACTAACATAGATTTACAGTACCCGGACATAAAGATTGCACATTGGTCTTTGGAAAAAGACTCAGCAAATGTCGACTTCGTAGAGCGTTGTCACGGTCCAAAGGGGTAATTCGGCCAGCATCATGGGAACCCTGCCACAGTCAGATCTTTTGAACGGGGTATTCTTTTTATAATTTTTATTTTTATAGTGACATGTTCATATTTAGTTAATTTTACTTAGGTAGGTTCTAAGTTAGATAAGTTTTATTCATTGTTATTTTTTCTTCATATTTGTATTCTTAGTTTCAATATATCCAAAAAAGAAAATACATAAAAATACAAAAGGCAACTATAATAAGCATACAAGGAAACAATACGAAAAAATGGTGTCTGCATTTTGGTGGTGGGGTCTTAGATTAAAAAGTCGAGTCCGCAAATGAAGTGCCGTTTTCGTTCAGAACGAGTTATTTGTGAACAGGCACGAGCAAAGAGTCCAACGGACGTTGGTCTCAAAATAAAACGATAGCTTGATGTGGCCAGGGTTTCAAAGCGACTTTTTACGTGTCTAGGGGAGTTCGGTCCACATTTTGATATAATAAAGGTTCCGTACTAGAAAAGACCTTCATTAATGGATGAAAAGAATTTTATATCAAATTTAATGTTTGTGTTAAAAAAATATATCTCAAGAAGGTTCGCTAAAAAAATTTTGAAAACCCCCAACGTAATTAGGTCACATATAATATTTGAAAATAAAGTAAATGCCCATTATGTGTCTACGATCCCTTCCGAAGCTAAAAAAAGAGCTGATAGCTTTTTAACGCTTAACCACCATGTCGCCAAGAAACCTGCTGTCAAAAAAAATCCACAACGGTTTACTCGTTTATGAGGTATGATGCCCACACACGCTCACATAGCGGTCAAACTTATAATACCCCTCTTTTTGTGTCGAGGGTTAAAAATGTTTTTTTATTGAATATACCTAGTACTTACTCATGTCATGAGTTTAACGAATAAATTTCATACCGACCGAAAGTATGAACGTACTAACGTATGTAACGTAGAATTGTCAGTTGTTTTCGTGGCGTAACTGCTGGGTAGGCAGGTTTATAATACAGGTAAACGGTTACTAGTTATTTAACCTATTTGTTTAATAAATATATCTTATATCAAAATAACCGCTATTTAATTGCGAACATGATGATATTGCTTTAAACATGAAACTACCGTGAGACTCACTCATAGTGAAAATTCACTATGATGATACTGGGTTGTCTGTAAAAAATCTGGCCCTGGCCTGGCCTGGCTGGCTTCGGAGAGGAGGCTTGTGTCATGTAGGTTGGAATGGCGGATGACAAGTCATCAGCTTGCGCTGACGGTCCCAAAATAACTGATCTGTTCACAAAGAAGCATGAAACTATGTTTGGGTAATTTGAGTTGACAACAGTATGCGCCTCACGAACGTGCAGATTTACATTTTATTATTACAAATAGGTAAAGTTTCCGCATCTCAGGACCCGAGATAATGTCTCGTCGTTACTCAACGTTCTATCAGAACTGATAGCTACGACTTTCACATTAGTTTTGTAAGTCAGCTAGGTTATTTTCTTGTCTAAAATACTGCCGCAAATGGCCTCGATTTACTATTTGATCCGACAGGTTTAAAAATGGTTTGATATTACAGATATGAAAGGGATAAGAGCACGTGTAGTATTTATTTATTTATTTATTTAATAGACACACCAACAAAGTACAGAGCAATTACATTAACCAATTAAAATTTATAATAAGTAACACGCCTAGCCCGTACCTCAATGACAGGCATGCATCAACATTCACTATGAGAAAAAATAGATAAACATCACATCACATTAACAATAAGTACGCAACTACAATTAAAAAATCAAAATTTACAAACAGATAAGGTAAAAGTCCCCGTGCTCGACACCGACCCAATATATGGCACTTTCAATCTTATGTCATAGTAAGAGAGGTGACAGATTGGGTGTCATCCACTAGGCGTTGAGGTGTCGAGCATTAGTACGCTCACCCAAAACGACTATGAAATTTCGTTACCTGACGCTTTGATCGGTAGTAGGTAGTATTTTACGCCTCCAACAACTACCTAGTAATGCTATCGGAATAGACATCAAGATTGTATTTTTTCTGATTATCATTGTAACGTGTTTGGATCCTGCGCATGGTAGAAAACTAGAATATTTTACTATGACAACTATGTATGATTATCTCATCTTACTAATCTTTTTACTATACATATAATATGTACTATAATATTATAAACGTGAAAGTTGGTACGGATGTACCTATGGCAACTTATGAAATTTGGCAAGTAATACCGTCTTAAACTATAAGTATAGGGAAAAATCTGAAACTAGACATTTGTGATTTTGAAAGGAGTCCCAAAAACCAATATAAAATAATCTCACACTGCGTAAATTTTACTTACAAGTAGAGCTCAGCAAACACTGGATAAAATAGATACGGCTGATTACATAGATGTTGTTGTTTATATAGATATTTTGACATAGTTCGAGTACGGCGCGAGTCCGACTCGCACTTGGCCGGGTTTTTTGCATAACATCATGAATAAAAGCTTTCTCTACATTCTTTCCTTCTTAAATTTTTGTTCAGGTTGCTTAATTTTTCAACACTCGCTCACAATTTTATTGACATTTATCGTTCACTCTTTCTTTATTCGCCGCTTCAATGTATTTTTTTTGTTCAGGTTTGTGTAGGCACCGAATATTTTTCCACCACACACTGATACTAAGTGACAAAATGGCCGTCGTTACAACACCCATATGATATGATTCCTCGATCCCATAAATATCTGACGTAACTTATACTGTGAAACAATAGAAGACCGTAATGCCCTTTAGTAACTCTAACCGAATTATATTTATCAAACGGCGAATCAATCACGAAGGCAATTGTACGCGAACCGTATCATGTTATTAAAGTAAGTAATTTCCTTATTTCTTTCATGTTCGAAGCAAAATAAATCTTTATTGGATACCGGAGACATTCTTGTTCTGTGCTAATTAAATTAGATGGATCGTTCTTGATTCAATGCCCGTTATGAATGCAAAAATACGTTTGTCTTGTACCTAGGTACTGAAAGGTTGTTCAAAGTTGCTAAAGGTACGGATAGCTAGAAAAACGTGTTTAAAGCCCAGTTTAGACCCGCAAGAGAAATCGTGCAAGTTGCACTACATAGCGGCGGTCGATTGACCACTTCACACTCGTTCGCTTTACGGCCGCGCAATCTAATACAACGTCCCCATTTTTCTTTCAGATCTAAACACAGCTTAATGCTTATTTATTTGTTTATTTAGAACACAGCTTTGGATAGCTAAACTAATTCTTAGTCCGAGGTAGCTAAAATAAATAAATAAAATAAATATTAGGGGACAATCTTACACTAATCGACCTAGTCCCAAACTAAGCAAAGCTTGTACTATGGGTACTAGACGACGATAAACATACTTATATAGATAAATAAATACTTACTTAAATACATAGAAAACATCCATGACTCAAGAACAAATATTCGTGCTCATCACACAAATGAATACCCTTACCGGGATTCGAACCCAGGACCTCTTGCTTCGTAGGCAGGGTCACTACCAACTAGGCTAAACCGGTCGTCAAAAAGCTGCCAGCTCTTCGGTGTCCTGTGACGTCGAATAACCTTATTGATATTTCCTTAAATAGTCTTATAGCGCTGGAACCTCACAGACCAAGAACAAAGTCGTAGTCGGAGCCTACACCCCTGAATTTGCTTGCTAGCTTTCGCTTTTTGAACCGCTTCAGAAGCTATGGTTATTATATGGGCCGAAGTTACCTTCTACTGGGCCTAAGTACCCCGAGTTTAAGGTAGGGGAGAGGTGCCATGAAAGGGACAATTCAAATTTAGGAAGCGTTTATTATTTAAACTATTTACTTAAATAAAATACAATAATTTTCATTAATCAATTCATAGTTGTTTATTTTCGTATCTTTAAAAATGCGTATTTTCCCTTTCATAAATGGACTTTTATTTTGAATTGTCCCTTTCAATACGTGTCCCTTTCCTACCACCTACCCTACGTTCATTTCATCAATCAAATAGAACACTAAAATAATAAGTAGGTAGTCATAAAATGTTAAAGACTCGGCAATACTTACCACAAAACGTTGACCGAGCGCAATAGATTATGGAAATTAATACCGACTTCATTTGCCTTACATTTGAGTACTTTTATGAGCGAAACTTGGTAATGGCTGTAACCTTATTCAAGCAAGTTTGTTTACGAACAAATTACACGAAATTTGTAGTACTTGTAAATTTTGTGGAGAATTTTCGCTGCTTAATCACAGTAACAAAATCAAGAGGTCCCAACTTCGTGATTGATTTTCTGCGGACGAAACGATTTCGTTTAAGGTTTAAGTTTAGGTAGGTCTAGAGGTAGATGGTACATGGAGTTGACTTGATAAGGGATAAATTATAAGTCGTTTTTTTGGAGGCTTATTTCTTTACGGACCGACAGGTGTCGCTATACTTAAAACGAACGTATGGTTGACCAAGAAATTCCTTTACCACCCTAAGGTTGAACTAAAACAATTACTTTGCTCACCCGCGACCTTACAATAGTTACGTTTATGCAAGAAATGTGCGTTCATGCAGTTCCTCCACCTCCACACTGTACGAACACACACAAATCACATAAACCCAACCATCACCACCACCAAGCTACACTGACGCGTTTCGAACTCAACCACAGCTCATCTTCAGAGTTACCACAACCGTATGCTATGCTACCAAACGTTAAACTAACAAACCAAAACAAATGTTTTAACTTGTCACTGTAACTTCTCAAGTACCCACTTTATTTTTCTTATTCTCAAACTACCCCACAAAAATTAACTTTTATTGACATATTTAAAACTACCTTGAATTTTTTTGTTTATTTATTTATAAGGCATATTTAATTAATACTAACTGTTCAAATTCGACCCAAGCCGCAGTAAAGGAGAAGATACTAAATTTACCTGTTCATTAATAATAGACCCCATAGTGTTGTACCTAATTATTTCCATGCATTCCAGAGCATCCAGACGCAACCCCTTGCCGCAATAATGTAACACTTCATAAGAATCTGAATCTAACAATGAATGATTTGATTCCAAACCCTAAGGTTTCATGTTTAAAACATCAAAGGCTATTTTCGCTTACAAGTCAATGTGACAATAGCTTTGTTGTTATTCATCTGACGTAAGAACTGTCATAAAAAGTTAACATAACGAAAAGGTAAATAAAAACCGGCCAAGAGCGTGTCGGACACGCCCAAGATAGGGTTCAGTAGCCATTACGAAAAAATCAAGTAATATTTTTCAAAGGATTTCGTATGTGTACGGAATCTTCCAAGTTTAGGTATGTTTTATACCTTAGGCTACTATTTACTCTTAAACTACAAATAATTCCCAAGCAATTTTAGCCGCTATAATTTTCCTTGTAAATATAATATATTTACTACCATTCTGAATTTTTTCAAATTTTTCCACCCTACAGTTTAGATGTTAGAGGGGGGGGACGGTCGATTTTAATGAAAATTTTCATTTTAAAGTTGAATATTTCGCAAACAGATCACTGAATAGAAAAATCATGTTAGCAACTCCCCAATGGTTTTAAAAGTCCTATCCAACGATTCCCCACACTATAGGGTTAGTCGAGAAAAAAAAAACACCCCCACTTTACGTCTATGGGAGGTACCCTGAAAAAATTTATTTTAGTTTTTTTTATTTAATCACTTTGTCGGCGTGACTGATATATATATATTCATGCCAAATTACAGCTTTCTAGTACTAACAGTCTCTGAGCTTAGCCGCGGACGGACAGACAGACAGACGGACAGACATGGCGAAACTATAAGGGTTCCTAGTTGACTACGGAACCCTAAAAATGGTAAAGCACTTACTTGGTCGAGACTATACAATCTACATATAAATACATAGGTACACGAACTTTGAAAAACTCAGAGGTGCCCGGATTTAAACCCACGATCTTCTACTTGAGAGGCAATAGGTCAAACCTTTAGGCTACCACGGCTGTTCACAATATGTACGGCTTGTTAATTTCAACTCTGATGGAACTGCCACAAGGGTGTAGGTATGTTACATACCAAACGTAAGTATACAAATCACGAATGCGGTTAACATATGACCCCGTATTGTAAAGTCGAGGAAACTGAATGGCGTGCCAGAATGCAACCATTTTATTGCAAATCTCATGTTGACATTCCCTACATCAGCCAAAGAAATCATCGGGAAATTGACTGTGAAGAGGTTCCAACCTGGTACGCGGTTTCCTTGATCTGATGGCCGACATTTAGTGTTAGGACTCAAAAATGGATTGTTTTCCTATGTAAGAAATCACCTGTTACTCCCACATTAACAACAACACAACTAAACGTACCTTCCTTCCAAAAACCACTTAACATCGACTAGATAGCCTCTAGACACCTTTTGTTATTGAATTGCCTTTCACCTTGCTATTTCGCTACTACACGTGCAAGACACATCTGTCTAATACTAATACTACAAAGAAGGAAACATTGAACTTCTTTGCGGGTACCTATGTCCTTTACTGCAAAGCTGATGGTAAATTTCACATTATTAACGCAAATTTTCCATAAAACTTTCCACTTTCCAACTCTAAATTCTATGTACGAGGGGCGTTCAATATAAAGTGAGAATGAGATGCAAACTCTTTCAATATTAGGAAATTAAATACTGGCCGGTAAAGCTAATCTATCTAGCTGATTGCTATGAAAAAAAAACTAACTGTCTTTTGTTTAAAAAAAAATACGGTAATTTCTTTGCAATGCTATTGAGTACGTTAGCGAAAATGGAGAAAATTTAACTGCGCGCCGTTATCAAATACTTGTGTTTGAAAAATTTTTCTACGGACCAAGTCAATTTAGATTTGCGGGACACTTTAGGGTCTAATGCTCCTCCGTATTCGACAGTCGCACGTTGGTGCGCCGAATTTAGACATGGAAGAACATCGACCATGGACGACCCCCGCTCCGGACGCCCTACTACTGCAATAACTGAAGAAATTGTGAAAAAAGTTGAAAACTCAGTTTTGGCGGATCGTCGTGTCACGGTTCGTTTTATTGCTGAAAATGTAAAGATTTCAACGGGGAGCGTGCATAATATTTTACATGAACGCTTGGGTATGAAAAAGGTATCTGCGCGTTGGGTACCAAGAATGCTTACTGACACGCAAAAACAAACTAGAGTCGAGATTTGTCAAGAAGCTTTGGACCTGATACAGCAAGACCGGGAACTTTTTTTGGCGCGATTTATAACAATGGACGAAACATGGCTCCATCATTACGACCCTGAAACGAAACTGCAGTCTATGACATGGAAAAGGCCATCATCTCCAACTCCGAAGAAATTCAAGGTGAGCCCATCTGCCGGTAAGGTCATGGGCTCTGTTTTTTGAGATGGTAAAGGGGTATTAATGATTGAGTATCTCGAGCATGGAGCCACTATTACGGGCACATTATACGCCAAACAAATAGAAACATTGCGCAATGAGATCCGCGAAAAACGGCGAGGTAAACTCTCGAAAGTTGTGCTGTTCCACCAGGACAATGCCCCGGCACACAAGTCCGCCGTTGCAATGGCTGCAATTCGTGATGCTGGGTTCGATATCCTTAAGCATCCTCCGTATTCACCAGATCTCGCTCCCAGTGATTTCTACCTATTTCCGAGATTGAAACAATACCTGAGAGGCCAGAAATTTGAAGACGACGACGCGGTAGTCGCTGCAATACAAGATTTTTTAAGTACTCAAGATGAGACCTTTTTTAAAAATTGAATTTTAAGTTTAGAAAAAAGATATACTAACTGTATTATGCTAAAAGGTGACTATGTCGAAAAATAAAATGACATTTAGTAAAAGTTGTTTATAACATACTCATTCTCACTTTTTATTGAACGCCCCTAGTAGGTATACTCTTTTACTGTCCAGGCTATTCGGCTGTGGAACTCCCTACCAATAAACCTAAGGCGTGCCAAATCCTTACCTATTTTCAGATTCTTGCTTAAGCAGCACTATTTACTATCTTGTATATAAAAATTATAACCTTATATATTTATTTATATTAGGCTGTTTTTGTATAATGTTTGTTTACATTACTATTTATTTTTGTATAATTTGCACCACCTGCTGTAATATATATATTCCTTGCTGTCATTCTTTTGTAAAAAGGTTGCCTGGAAGAGATCGTTTTGAAGCGATAAGGCCGCCTATTGCTTACCGTATATTTTTTTTCCATGTACTTGTTTCTCGGTATTGTTTTCTTTGTGGTGGACAATAAAGAGTCATTGTATCGTATTGTATTGTATTGTATTGTATTGTATTGTATTGTATTGTATTGTATTGTATTGTATTGTATTGTATTGTATTGTATTGTATTGTATTGTATTGTATTGTATTGTATTGTATTGTATTGTATTGTAGTTGTACGCCGGTATCAGTGTCGTCGAGCAGCCGCGCGAGTAGAGCGGTAGCGCCTGTGGGTAGCGCGTAGTGCACGTTTGGCAGCCGCCGTGACGTGTGGCTCCGGGAAGAAGAGCTACGGATTAGTTAAACTCGTTGTAAGACGTGAGTGACCCGTATATTTTAACTATGTCATTTTTTTATTAGTTCTATAATTAAGTCTAACTTTAGGCCTCTATATGCTGTCTGTCGATGCCTCATAACAATAACAACCATTACCATCGACATATTTCAGAGCTGATGGTTCTCTAGACAACGCTTCTCTTCATTGAATCTCTTATAGCGTGTACGAAAATAATCTGAGTGCTTAATTCCTTTGAGGGTCATAAAAAGAAAACTTTTAAGCGAATTCATAATTCCGTTCGGGACTTAAATCTTACCGAAAGGGCCTTGTTTGGGTAAAGTTAAATTAACCTTGACGTCGGAAAAATTGGGTGTAACCATAGGGCACTTGTGACGGGAGTTGGCACTCTCTCTTGAAACTGGTACCGAAAATATCGATAGATATTTTATGGTTTGCAGAAGGTGAAATTGTTGGTGTTGGAGAATACGACCCAAATACGCTACTTTCTGCCAGAAGCCGGGAAGCCGTGGTGGCTTAGTGGTTTGACCTATTGCCTCTCAAGCAGAGGGTCGGGGGTTCGAATCCGGGCTCGCATCTTTGAGTTTTTCGTAATTTATGTGCGAAATTATATTTGATATTTACCATGAGCTTTACGGTGAAAGAAAGCATTGTAAAGATACCTGCATACACTTGCGATGAAATTCAATGGTGTGTGTGAAGTTCCCAATCCGCACTGGGCCCACGTGGGAACTACGGTCCAAGCCCTCTCATTGTGAGAGGAGGCCTGTACCCTGCAGTGGGACATATATATAGACTGGGATGATGATGGTAATGATGACGCATCTTTCCTTTCCATCTAAGTATGACAATGTAGAATCTAAAATAAATAGAGATGGCGCTATTGTGTTAAGAGGGTACGATGGCTGAGAGACTTTTGAGAAATAGGTATTTTAATGAAATGTCGCTGTCTCGCCTGAACCCCTCCGTGTCAGTACAGCGAGAGCGGGACAACTGCAGCTCAGACCGTTAATAGGCGCGTAAAATTGATCAAAACAGCATTTCGTAATCCCCTGTTTTCTTCTCGAAAACTGGACAAATTAAAATATTTTTTTCAAAAATATTTAGAGGACAGATTTAGCTATGCCCCTATGTTTTCTTTTTTTTGTTTATATCAGGAATTTTTTTCTGATGAGTGTCTGAAAATGAAGTTGAAATTGGGCAATTTTTTCTGTTTTTGAAAGCTCATATTTCTTATGTTAATTGAAATATGGAAAAAAACGAAACATAGGGGCATAGCTGTGGTAGATACAGATTACACAGTAAAAAAAATTGGCTCTAAAGCCATTATCCAGGGAGGAAACAGGGGATTACGTTTGTATGGAGAAATGGTGCGCATCGTACCCTCTTAAGCAGAGGTCTATGTAACATACAAAATACACACACACTCTCTCTCTTCTTATTATTCTTCTTTTCTCTTTTTATTATTGTTTAATTTTTGTTATATTTCTTTACCTAAGCATTTGTTCCACTTTAACATCATAACAATTATGAAGGGGAGGAGCACTGTTTATCCTAAAACACAGGTCTACCTATTTAGGAAACAGAGTTTCTTGTTGTTAAGACACTATTGTAAATTTTTTGAATAAATTCTGTTATTATTATTTTTAAAATGAATGGTACAGAGACCTCTCTATAGCGAAACTAGCATCAACATACTCATTATTTTAAAGGAATGCGACATTATATAGACATTTGCAGTCCTCTTGATTTAACTGCCCTTGATCATACTACTTGTCCAATGTGATCATTCCTTCGGCAGAGGGGCGAGTTACCAGCTCCTGTGGTAACTGCTCTATGGCCCATACCCACGCTGTATAAACAGTCCCAATGTATGAATGTTTGTTTTGTCTGAATCAAATAAGTGGTCTAGATTCTACGGGTTTTCGCAAGCGGTTTTTTTTTGTGTGATTGCAAACAAGCAAAGGTAAGTTCATCATCATTTCAGCCGACAGACGTCCACTGCTGTACATAAATTCCGAAAAACTCAGAGGTTTGAGCCGGGATTTGAACCCATGACCCTCTGCTTGAGAATCCATAGGTCAAACCGCTATGGCACCACCATTCTATCCAATCTAATCAAATTTCCTATTTATTCTGCTCTTTTCAATTTGTAACTATCAGGCTGAACGCGGAATCGTTCCAAATTGAGGTCTGAAGCGCTTTATTTCTTCGATTGAATCTAATCCTTTAGCAATCCGTAAATGGATTCCATTGAGATAGACTAAACGCGGAATAATTGTGTTAGTTTAGCGTCATATCATGTTTTAAGTTTGGGTAACACCCAAAAGGTTAAAAAGAAAGAACACAAAAAGAAAGAGACACGAGAATAAGAGAAGGCTACTAAAAACAGGAACACTTAAAATTCCATTTTACAGACTGGCTACAACCAAAAAGGCGTTTTTCCAAAAACAATAGTACATTACTACAGAGGTTCGGAAGTAAGGGGTTGCTGGCCGAGTAAGTTTGACGGCCGAGTGGTACAAAAGGCAACCCCTGTTCCGGCCGAGGCTTGTATAGTGCTGTTCTCAAAACATGCAACGAAACAAATAAAAAACTTTAAGAAATTAAAATTGCAAAGAAAGCAACTATTGCTTATGTTTTTTTAAGGCTGAATGCCATGATGCCATAGACCTATCAACGTCATGATACTGTGTCACATGAAACAATAAGACGATCGCTTTCCCGGCCTAGGCCTGCAATTCTGTATGAAAATCCATTACATAGCACTCGTCTTACCGCGCCCGCAACGTGATACGTCCCGGCCTATTTATTTAGAACGTAAGGTTAACATTTCATTGCATCTTTGAGAAAAAGACATTATTACTGATCAAACTGATTCATATCTATTCTTGACTATTGATTAACGACTGGATAGCCAAGTGGTTAACCTGGCTATCAAGCTTGAGGTCCCGGGTTTGTTCTACGGTCGGGGCAGATATTTATATGAATAATGGGAATATTTTCTCTCGAGTTTTGTAGGTTTAATCAATTAATTTTAATTGGGAAAACTTCGATAGTTTTGAAATCGCTTATATAGTACACATTGTCCATATGAGGTAAAAGGTTGGCATGTAGACAAAAAGAATATCGTTAGACATCGACAAGGAATGAATAGCAAATGCTAACAAAAATGCGTGAGTTGGTCGGGAAACTACTTTTTAAAGTCGCCCCGCGTTCAAATTCACCCCGGCTTACGTTATTTAACTATGTATTCATAAGCATGTTAATCCGTTGTGTAATACCCTTAGCAGCTTTGCTTAGTTTGGGACTAGGCCAATTGGTGTCGATTGTCCCAATATTTATTTATTGTCAAGAAGACATTAGGTATTTTTATATGGGCCTATGCAGCCTGAAATAAAATTATTCTATGCTATTCTATTCTATTCTATTAGTATGTAAATATCTAAGGCGTACCTACCACACACATTGATAGTCACATCATAGCCAGAAATGTTTGAAAATAATTCCGATCCGCATTGGAGATCCCTAGATTCAAATAGCGTATCTACTATGCTAAAAAATAGTTTAAATACTTGAGATGTAGGTAAGTGATTAAACAACATTGTAGACATTTTTGAAAATAAATACACCTTGTTGAGTTTCTTGCCGGATTTTTACCCAATAATGTTAAATAAGCGACGGGCACCAGAGCAGGGGCAGACCAAAACGGAGATGGCGGGATGACTTGGACCGTTTTGACCCATTTTGGCGGGATTTTTCGAGGCACAGAGACAGGTGGAAAGAAAAAGGGGAGGTCTTTGCCCAGCAGCAAAAAAAAAACAAAAAACGTTTTTCCAAACCGGTGGTAGATTCTAAGAAATTCATACGTGCTTGTTATAGCATGAATTTGGATAGAGATAATTCTGACTAGACCTAACTTGACTTGGCTTGAAAGGTCAGGTTGACTAACTTTTAGAGAAATTAAATGTTCCACGGCCATTCTTCATGCAATGTAAAAGACCCCGATGTATTTTAGGAAATTCCTGTGATTTTTAATATCCCAAAAAAATTTGTAAACTCACACGCGCAAAGCCACGGTTAAAAGCTAGTTACGTGTATTTTTTCCATTATATTGAAAGCCCAAATAAGAAAAGTAATTGCTTCCAAATCCAAAATCAATCCTCATAAATATAGGTAGCTTACAAAAAAAGGTTATTACTTATTATACTGTAATACTGAAATTACATTTCACTTTCTGGGAGCAACTTGTCGCAACTATTCGAAGAAATTTATCATATTTATTGCTTATTCCGATAACAAATTGCTCCGCCGTAGTGTTGTCGCGATAGCGATAGTCTATTGATAGTATCGTGATACTATCGTGGCCTTGAAAATCAGTCATACTATCGACAGTCCTGGGTCAAAATTTTTTTCGTTGCAGTGTTTCAATGTTTTACGATCCATTTTTTTTAATTTAAACATTGTAAAAAACCATTATTTTGAATAAATACTGATTACCTATTTTATGAAGATAACAACAACGTAAGGAGCAGCGTGGTTTATTATTATATTCTATTAGAAATTTAAATATTTTAATGATAGGTAGGAAAATAAAACCACTCTGTCACTAATCATCTGTATTTTTTGTATTTTTTTACTATGAATCAATTCAAATTTTTTTTATTATTTCCAAATATTGAAACGTTCTTTAATTACGGCACTGAATAATCGACAGCAAAATATCAAGAACTAACTAAATTTAAATCATTGAATACCACTATGTCACAAAACGGTTTTATAGACATGAAAAGATTAATTTATTTTATAGTTTACTTATATTTACATCCAAGCTCAGATTAAACAAAAAGCAATGAAATTAAAAATAGTCTAGTTGACATGAGGGACAAGACATGTGACAGAGTATTAGCGCAACGTGTCAGAGTGGTATTTTTACATAAAATGATATCAAAAATAACGAATAATTCTAAATAAAGTAGCAAAGTTGTTAACAAACAATTATTCAACTTTCTATTAATTAAATCAGTCTTTAAATCAGTCATAAAGTACAAATTTTAATCGTTTTTCAAACACATTTACTGGATTTGAAAACTCGTAGAGGAGACGTCTCCCTTTGGTAGTGATTTTTGGATTAGGAACAATTTGTGAAATATCTTTACACTTTACATATGAAATATCTTTTTTAATGAGTCTAAAGTTTTGGACTGATCTGTAAAACATAACTTAAACATCACCTTCGTCATCTACGTTACTCATTCCTGTGCCCAAGTAAGTGTATCCTACTTTATTATCGTCTAAAATTTTAACAAGAACATGTACACCGTCGGATATATTAGAGGGATGCATTTCGTTTGTAGAATTCAAGTCATTTTTACTGATACTATTAGGAGCTATATCTGGGATCTGAGCGACCTTTAAACTACTGAGAGGCAGGTTATCTGACGAATCAGAAGAACTCGGAGAATAGATTTGATCGTACAACTGAGGTCTAGAAGGACTAATAATGTTTGTTATGTCAGCCAAAAGGCCTATGCTCGAGATAGCATGGCTGCACCATTTCAAAACCTAGTAACACTAAAAAAATCAATTTTGCGATTTTGCATATTATTATAAACGTGGTTTCTATTTCTACAGGATACAAAACATTTAGAGGCCTATCTAGCTCAATTTCACAAATACGAGTACCTCCAAACCCAGTTAGTACACAAAAAAAACGAACCAGGCAAAGTCTAGATAGTTTTTGGAATATTTCCTCCTAAATTAACGAGTTTTGTTTTACTGCTTCCATCCAGAATTGAAACGAAACTCGAAGCATCAAAAATATCTTGTCCAGTTGCGCCAACTTTATCGACTTGACGTTTGAGGAAAGGAAAATTTCAGCTACTTTCGCAGCATTGTTTTTTCGCTTCTCTCTGTAATGCTGCTGTCGTTCTGCAGCAGACATCGCTATTTTGATTGTTGGTATCTGAGAATAAATAAATACATACACAGTCTAGTCATATAGATGCTTATATTTTATTATAATAAAGACAAGTGGTTTCTGTTACAACTTCGTCACGACAACTAACCACTCTGTCACAGTGTGGTGTGACAGAGTTGTGTTGTGACAGAGTTGTAAATTTTAGAAGTCTGATGAATTTTAAAATAAATGTGATGAATGTAGTTAAATTTGAAAATCGCTACTAAAACTATAAACAATGGGGATTATACTGGCGTAAAATTAAGAATAGAATCATAAAAAAACCAGGTGAAACGCCAAACGCCAAAATACACGCACTCTACTTGAATACTCGCGGCCGACTAAAAGCCAAATGAAGGCGACGGCGGGGCATCGCGAGCTGCAGGGTGCTGCGGAACTTCATGGCTCAATGATTACTCAAGGTCAAGCGGCCTAACGACGTATAACCAAATGCCTAATAACAGTGACAGAATATACTCGGAAATATGGCTTCAGACGGGGACATACAATAGTAATTTTAGTAGAAGTATATAGAAAAGATATAATTTTTTTTAATCTCCACAGTACAATGCACACATTATCAAAGTTGTTGTAAAAAATATAAAAAACGGTACCTTCATAGAATAAAATGTGATCACGGGTCAAAACATTACGTCAATGGAGGCCTGGGACGTCGTTTGATAGTATGAAAAACAACTCTGTCACGAAGAATGTATACTTCGTCACGAATATTTTTCAATAATTATACATATTTTATTTCAGTTTTCGCCTAAAAATTATATCATAATCCCTATATTTCATGATAATAATATAGTATGTTAGTATTTTAATAGGTTTATGTCTATAAAAAAAAACTAAATTTAGGACAAGTTTCAGTGCAACGAAAAAAATTTTGACCCTCCTATCGAAACTATCGACCCTTGACGATACTATCGATAGTGAAAATTAGGCGATACTATCGAACTGAAACAACAAAGCAATTAGTAATCAGTTCATTAATATGGACCTCCGCAAAGTAACGCCTGATTTAGGGGCTGTTTCACCACCCATTGATTAATTTTAACTGACGGATAAATGTGATGCCGTCTCCTTCTATTCGAGAAAAACAAACACAGAAAGCATCACATTCATCATCAAATAAATTTGATCAATGGATGGTAAAACAGGGGGTTAATCTTCTAATATATAAAAATCTCGTGTCACGGTGTTTGTTACCGAACTCCGCACAAATGGCTCGACCGATTTTTATGAAACTTTTTTCTCTGTATTCGGTAGGTCTGAGAATAGGTCGTAAGCTATTTTTTATCCCCACTCCCTCCCTTTCTTCGCGGACGAAGTCGCGGGCAACAGCTAGTAAATATATACTATCGAACTTGGCCGATACTATTGATAGTATCGCGTCTAAGAAGACGTTACTATCGATACTAACGATTGTTGAAAATAAGTAATACTATTGCTATCTATTGCTATAGATAGGTACCTACTATTGATCTTTAGCAATAGTATTACTTATTTTCAACAATCGATAGTATCGTCTTTTTTGACGCAATACTATCGATAGCATCGACCAAGTTCGATAGTATCGCCTAATTTTTACTATAGATAGTATTGCAGCATGTCGATATTTTCGATAGTACTATCACTATCGACTATTTCTCACGGTCAAACTATCGATAGCAACACTATCGCTATCGCAACAACTCTGCTCCGCCGTTCGGCCTAGTTCAGAATTCAATTCTAGTCCTTCAATTCCATGAATATTTAATTTGCCGGGGATGGTTTTAACACTTTTGACTTTGTTAGTTTTACTGAATATTCAAGGGGATTTGTGTTGGAAGTTTGGTAAGATATGATAGTTTTTGCCTCTAAACTAAACCGTGAATGGACAGACAGGTGGACATGGCGAAACTATAAGGGTTCCTTGTAAGACTACGGATCCCTAAAAAGCGTACCCATGCGTGATTTGATTACACAGGACAACACAAGACGAAACGAAGGTGGGAGATGAAACAAAAAGGCTTAATGGTGTCACACGGTTAATGTCAGGAAGATTCTGGAAAAAGGAGAATTTCTTGTTTTTATATGGAACGGTATAAAACGTACGGTATAAAAAGGGGTTTTTAACCCCCGACACAAAAAAGAGGGGTGTTATAAGTTTGACCGCTATGTGTGTGTGTCTCTGCCTGTCTGTCTGTCGTATCATAACTCTTAAATGGGTGAACCGATTTGGATGCGGTTTTTTTTTATTTTAAAGCTAGTTTCTTGGCAATGATTCTTGGGTTCAATGGTTCAATGGTTTAGATATGTTTCATCACAATTGGTCCAGCCGTTTCAAAGTTATAAGATCTTTTGTATGCTGTGGAAGGGATCTTAGATTTAATTGCGTTGGGGGTTTTTTAAATTTTAATTTATAGTTATTCTGATTCGGTTGAGTCGGATAATTATAAATGGGGAATGAAAGATGACACTTAAAGCGGCAATTAAGTACATTTAGTCGTTCGCCGCATGCGACGTGCAGTGACGGCAACAGTGTAAAGAACCGACACGTTTTTAATTATTGATAGTTAATATAAACACACCCCACCGCAGCAGGGCACAAGCCTCCTTTCAGAATGAGAGGGATTTGGCCGTAGTTCCCACGCGGACCCAGCGTGCTTTCAAATTCAAATTCAAATTCAAATGATTTATTGCTTACATGTTGTAAAATTACTAGGCGTTATACAATATAATGTATCAAACATGCACCCTGCAAGGGCATTGCAACATAAGTTTTAAAAGTAAGTTAAGTCATAAGTTTTTAAATATTCGAGTATATATATATTTTTTTCGTTCTTTTTCGTTATTTTAAGTTATTTTATTTTAGTACCTACTGTTGCAGTGTGACTTGCTAGGCACAAATAATTCTTTGTTTTTTTTTACCCATAATTTAAATGTGAGAGGCGCTGCGACCGACCGTCCTCACAGGGACCAGTCTGAAAATCAGCGCCGGGCAACCAAGCCCAGCACATGCTGAGACTGGGGACCCATTGTCAATACTTAAACTTGAAATGTTTAATAGTTTTTATCTATGTCTAGTTTTTAAGTTATGGCAATAAACTTTTTTTATTATTATTATTATTATTATTATTATAATACCTAAATCTAATTTAGCTATTCTATACTTTCACATAGTTTAGATAAGATATCGCTTATTATATTTGCGTCTAAAAATAATTATTTTGATAATAATGCTTGTGTGTGTGTGTGTGTGTGTGTGTGTGTGTGTTTGCTTTGCGGCCTTTGGGAACTTCACACATACCATTGAAATTTCAAAAATGTATCAAATAGATATGTAGCTACCCTGTTCATCTGTGTTCTCTGTGTCCATGTTTATTAACATGGACTCCATTTTTCCGAAAAAAGCAAAATCCGCACGGAAAAGAGACTAAGTCTAAAAGCTATTAATATAGAAAAAGAATAGGTTACACTGGCTTAATCATCTATGCATAGCTCAAACCCTTTAACCTATATACAGGTAGAAAGCCTAGGTACGCGTTCAAACACAAGAAAACAAACTTTAACACATTTATAACATTAGTAGGATAGAACATTTTTCTAATATCAAGAGTGGACATCGGAATTTTCCAGCTTTAAAAAACACATATCAAGTGAAATAGCACTCCGGCTGTGTTGAAAAAAGTGCAACAGACGCAAACCCTTTGTGCCGGTGTCCTGCTGCTAACTCATGTGAAAACGATGGCCACGAACACAGAGGTTACAAACGGTTGATATTTACTTATTAACCTTCTATAAAACCCAGTTAAGTCCTGCAAGAAAAAAATTAAATTAATTTTTTTCAGTAACACCCGACAAAAAAACTCTAGAAAGTAAAAATTTTTTTTTGTCTTGGTCTTTTAATTTCAATAAAATAACCTATTAATATTTTTAAGATGAGTATCGCCAAGTCGGAGGACCGCTAAGATATAACTAATTATACTACTTATTCGCTTAGCAGTCCCTTGACGCAGCGTCACTCATCTTAAAAATACTAACAGTTCTTTTAATGAAGTTCAAATCCCAAGAGCAAAAAAAATTTTATTACTTTTTAGAGGTTTTGTCGGAGGTTATAGCAACAACAAAATTCAAGCGTAGGTATGAGTAAATCGCTATTCTCCTAGCCCTAATGACAAAGAGCTCTCTAAATTCAGGAAGTACACATGGCATGCAGCACGATGTTGGCATTGTTCTACCGCTACTCGCTATATCTGCCACTACCTCTACCCCTACCCAAGTATTAATTATGCAGCTAGAATACGGCGGAGAATATCAAGTTCATTTGCTGCAAACTCGGAACATTAAATCAACTGGAGAGATCAACGAAGGATTTACTCTACCCATCTTTGGCTGCGTATCCACCGGAGCTGTGCGAGGATGCGTTGCGAGGGATGTGTCTGTCGTGAACCAATAGAAACACTTAACTTAAAAGGTCCTAAGTGCAGTAGCGTGGCGTGAATTTTCATTAAACAAAAAGGAGCAACTGAGACGTGCTCGCTTACAACGAGCCTCATAAACAAGCTCAAAGTCACTTAAAGAACGATGGAGCGATCTATGCTCGGAGTTTCCCTGCGTAATCGAATCAGAATTGAAGAGATCCGCCAAAAACCAAAGTTACTGACATAGCTCGGAGACATTATTTAAGTGACAGTGGGTACTCACCCTTGATTCAACTATCAACCCTCGCCTGCAGCTCGGGTTGATATAAACGCTTGTATAATATGACGCGTTTTATGCACTTGCTGTACAAGCTACTGCTGTTTGCATGCTAACAATGTGATCGAGAATAGCATTTGTATTGATATTTCTGGCGTATGCTGCTTCATTCTCCGTCGAGAGAGCGAGGTTTTATTGTACAAAAATTAGTGGGCAGGTCGCCTCCATTTAGTTTAATGCTATAAGGCTGCAGAGCCTTATTGTACCACTTGTTTCTTGTGAATGCTCGTTTTTTGTTTCACTGCAGGGACTTGTATGTTTTCACTTGTGTTGGTTAATTCTGCGCGTGTGTGTGCATATGTGCCTACTTTTGTTGAAATGTACCTATGCGTAAATAAATTAGTAGTTTCATAGTTTTATGTACATGACAATTTTATAGAAGTTTGTTTTTCTTTTATAGGAAGACAAGCTATAATCAGTAGGTAAGAAATATACTTACTTAGAAGGATGTATTATTTATTATGTTCGGTAATAATTCCACAGCCCCCCTAGATTCTTAATGTGCGTTTGGTTACTTATACTTATTGTTAGTCTTAATTATCAAACAAAAAAAAATTGTATGAGCCCCTTTTATTTTTAATTTTATGTATTTTCTTTGCATTATGTGTCACTGTAGCGGTAGTAGAAACATACATTATGCAAACATTTCAGCTGTCTATCTACTACGGTTCTTGAGATACAGCCCTGTGACGGATACAGACGGACGGACAGTGTAGCAAAATTAAATAGGGTTCCATCTGTCAGCTTTCGGAACCTTGAAAAAGATTTAGAGCCTCTGAATTAGACCTTGAAGAGAGCCCTGAGGGGTCATTAAGGAAATCTATTCAATTATGTCAGACCTTTTTGTTACAGAAGCACGGCTGTGATAGAAGAAATAAACTATGGTACACGCGTGTAAATATTTTACGTGGTTTGGCATTGTTGAGGATGGCTCTTGGGTCTTCTTCAATGACTTTATGTACTCCAAATTTTATAAAAAAATGCGTTTAATACGTAACAAATAATATTCAAAAATTAACAAAATGTGCGTGTGAGTTTGACCGCGATCGTACAGCGTCTGTCGCGGCGACGCGGAGCGGTCCCGAGTGTAGCACGGCGAATACACCGTGTTCTGCTGTGTTTTACGGTGTCTCCAACAGGCATTAAACGTACAAACTATATCAATATAGTATTTTATGCAACTGTTGTATAAATAAGTAAGGTCTTAAAAGGCGAGTGACGTGAGTTGCGATACGAACGAATGCGAGTATCGCAATAGAAGACGGGAAGAGCCGTTAAGACCAGATTATACCGCCCCAACCCCAACCCGCTCCCAACCCGCCCCCAACCCGCCCCCATCTCGCTCTCACCCCGCATCCAACCCGCCCCCAACCCACTCCCAACCCGCCCCCAACCCGCCCCCAACTCGCTCTTAACCCGCCCCCAACCCGCTCCTAAACCGCCACCAACTCACTCCCTACCCGCCCCATCCCGCTCCCAACCCGCCCCCAACCCGCCCCCAACCCGCTCCCAACTCGCTCCCCCACCCGCTCCCAACCCGCCCCCAACCCGCTCTCAAACCGCCCCCAACCCGCTCCCAACTCGCCCCCCACCCGCTCCCAACCCGCCCTATCTAACTGGGCTAACTGACACTGAAAGAATTTTTCAAATCGTATCAGTAGTTCCCGAGATATATAAGTTTCACTTTCAAAACCCCCCAATTTGGAAACATTCTTCCGCTCCGCTCCGCTCCTATTGGTGTTAGCGTGATGATATATAGCCTATAGCCTTCCTCGATAAATGGGCTATCTAACACTGAAAGAATTTTTCAAATCGGAGCAGTAGTTCCTGAGATTAGCGCGTTCATAATAACAACTCTTATAAAAACAGTTCGATAAATTCTTAAAATAAACGTATCTTTCTTATTTGTGAACCGATTCAAATGAAACAAACACTAAATGTTAATCCAAGAAAATACCAACATATCAGTCAAAACCGCATCCTTCTAGGTTAAGCCGTTTTTGAGATCGTAATTGATCGTTTAGGGGCCGCCATAGACACACAAACACACACACACACACACACACACACACACACACACACACACACACACACACACACACACACACACACACACACACACACACACACACACACTCACACATATACACACACACACTTATGCATGCATGCGCTCGCAATTCCTGCATGTGTTATGAATTGATGTAATTTTAATTTTATTTTTAAGAATTTTCTTCGATATTCATAGTGATTAATTAATTATGGAAGAGCGGGACTTCCTGACACAGGTATTGTATACTTACCGGGAAGTCCCAACGTTAATACTGTTGTTGTAGGCTATGGTTATTGAAATAAATAATTTTTGATTTTTTTTTTTTTGATTGCGCTAATATATAGCTCTAGTGTCAGTTTTTCTCAAATA
This sequence comes from Archips crataeganus, assembly GCA_947859365.1. Lineage (NCBI taxonomy): Eukaryota > Metazoa > Arthropoda > Insecta > Lepidoptera > Tortricidae > Archips > Archips crataeganus. The sequence continues at coordinate 5,603,129 of OX402047.1, read as the reverse complement.
TCTTCAATGTACAGACACCGACTTGTTACAGATTTATTATATGTATAGATAGAATAGATGGTGATATTTGGAATGTTGGTAGAGGTTGAGTGATTAATATTTATGTCTGAGTTTTGTTCTATTATTTGTGATAAAGTAAATGGTCCGGTTGAAGAGGTTGCAGCTGCTTGTGTTTCAGGTGTAAAAGTTGGTGAGCACTATGCTTGACGGTCTGGTATGAATGTGGATGGAATAATCTTCTGTGGTACAGTTTGTTCTATAGACGTCATGAGTAGATTAGAGACCTTTTTTTCTGTTGTTAATAGAGTTGTCTATGTAACTTTCAGCCACCGTTGTGGACTTCCAGCCACCATGTCTTTTAAATGACGACAAATCTGCACCGGCATCTACTAATATTGTGGCTGGTGTTCTCCTGAAGCAGTGCCCCGTATATAGCTCCGGGTTGGGAAGACCATGATAGGATGCAACAATTTTCCCCATTTGGCCGAAGGTGTTTATGCCAATAATCTGTCTTCTTCTTCGTCCATGTTTTGTTTTATTAAATTAAATTTAAGTACGGCAAAAGCAAACACTTACTTTTTTTTTTTAAATGGCTCCTGTCCAACTGGACAATTTTGCCAGAAACAGTTATTAAATTGAGCGGGAACGGGAAAATGTTGTTTGACTTTATTTTTGGCAGATACGATTGTCTGTGGTCAATGGCAAACTTTGTTTTTAATTTTGACGTTTGATATAAAGGCCACCACAACCCGGGAGCGCGGGGCGCCGACGGAGCGTGCCCACCTCTATAACACTGAATCAAATATACGGTGACACACACCTTTATAAAATAAGTATTATGTTGGTAGTTTTCTTATGTTGGTAGTAAAAAATATCTCGGAAAGTTATATTTTTAGTACAAACCGCATGAATTCAGTTGCTTGTTTTAAGCCGAGTTTACACCTGAAAGAAAAATCGCGCAAGTCTATTGCAACTTACACGTTTTTCCTTGCAGGTGTAACCCGGGCTTTAGTTTTGAGTGTAACCTACATTTAATAATCTGTGGCAGCTAGGTGTATCGTAATAACGACATTACGACACAAGTGCTGTTATGGGGAATAGAGTATAGACTTTTCTGAAGTCATATTATCTATGTTCTTATTTATCTGTTCGTGACCATGTAAAAAACAAATAAAAGTACAGAAGTAGGAAAAAACAGTACCATGATTGGCTGACTGACTGACAACGCACAGCAACAACCGTCGGAGCTACGTAGAAAGTTTAACAAATATTACATACCTTGAGTAAATATCATAGAGGACTAAGAAATGGTTTCTTAAAACTCTCAGGAGATAGCCGGTTTTTTCTTTCACGGGACGAATCTTGACAAAAATCTAGTTTTGTTTATTAGTTTGTCACTTTCGTAAGAAACATGAAGCTGCCCTTTTGTGCGAATATCTTATTTTTATTGCGACTCTACCCAATTCGTTGAAGTAAAACGTCATTGAAGGAATACACTTAAGGTCATTTAACTTATTGGCTACGTCTTAATTAGAAAAATAATTGATTGATTCTGGCATTAATTGTTCTATATTAAGAAACTACAGCCTTTTACCTTGCTATTCCACTGAACACGAGCAAAACAGTTACGCGTGTGCGACATATTTTCTGCATGAAAACACTTTCATGTCGTAGAGACGTAGCTGTCTTTCACGTATAGCAGCGGTGTTGAAAGTTTGTGAAGTTTTACTTTAAACAATATCTTAAAATAGCTGTAATACCGACTGGGCAGCGTTCGGGAAGTTTCGCAATATCTTGCCATTACATCCAGTGTCTCAAGTCAAAACTCTTTGACCAGTGTGTGTTGGCAGTGATCACTTATGGCTCATAAGAAAGCTCAATGTCACTCAGAGGGCGTGGAAAGGGCTATGCTTGCAGTGCAGTCTCCCTGCGGGATCGCATTAGAAATGATGAAATCCGCGTAAGAACTAAAGTCACCGACATAGCTCGAAAAAATTGTTAGGCTCAAGTCATCGCTCGTAGAAATGATGACTGATGGAACCAAAAAGTTCTTGAGTAGCTTCTGGGACCAGAAGACGCAGAGTGGGTAGACCTCCAACAAGACAGAGCGACGACCGCAGCACCGACCTGTTTGGCGAGCACTGGGGGTGGTCTATGTTCAGCAGTGGACGTCTTACGGGTGAAATGATGATAATTATGATGAACGTCTTAAAAATTACCTTCGACATAAAAATAGTAACAAACAAAATTAACCTCTTTAGGTATTATATTTGTCACCGTCGTCGTTCATCGTCGTGTTCTTCATCTCTGAAGGTCGTGCCCGTCTTGAAAAGCTTTTACAGAGACGTTGACGAACAGCTTCCATACCTCTCTGTCCTTAGCCTGTTTCAAAGCTGCTGGCAAAGTGAACCCCGTTATCGCCTTAATTTGATCCGACCATCGTGTTGACTATATTAGTAGATATAGATTATTCAATTGCATGTTCAGAGTAGACACAAAACATATTCTATTTGCATTTGTCTGCTGCAACGTTCGTTAGCATTGTTTGGATGTGAATTTGTAATGCGTGATGTTGGGGTTGCGACGTGTAGGAAGAATTATTAATTTCAACAGCTTCTGTGGTTATATTGTAGCTACTAGTCTATACCCGCTGCTTAAAAAATATTTATTTGATAACGTTTGATTACGCAGTACAAATTTCACAAAATATAATACATTATAAGTAAAAATTTAAAAATTTAAAAACACCCAACGCAATTAAGTCCAAGATCCCTTCCGCAGCATACAAAAGAGCAGCTGATAACTTTGAAACGGCTGGACCAATTTTAATGAAACATGTCTAAGAACCATTGCCAAGAAACCTGCTTTCAAGTAAATAAAACCGCATCCAAATCGGTTGACCCGTTTAAGAGTTATGATGCGACAGACAGACACACACCCATAGCGGTCAAACCTATAACACCCGTCTTTTTGTGTCGGGGGTTAAAAAAGAGACAGTAAAAAGGTAACTGGGAAATGGGGGTTGGGGGATGGGTTGCAAAGTCTTTTTCAGAACAGAATTCCTGCTCCGTCTTCGCATTCGAAGGTCTTGATAAGTCTTCTAGTGTTTCTCACCCTCATGGAGACAGCTTGTATTACGGAGATTCGTACTTTAACTTTTGTTCAAAAAATAAAAAAATCTGAGTATGGTTTTCTGTTGCTTTGCTCGCATTATTTTAGGACGGTAGATACAAAACCGGACCGAAAGTATGCGTCGAATATTTGGAATAAAATGGCGGCTAAACAAGGTTATAATCAACGTTCATTACACTGATTGTGTTCTAATGAACATCCTGTGAATGCGAGCTAACTCGGATACCGAACCGTGATTGAAGCCAATTGACGTATCCGGCACACCCTGTAGCAAAGTTCGGAGCCCACTTCTGATTTGATATATTATGTTTGTTTTAGTGCAGGAGTAGATGGGTAGAGTCAGACCAAGATAAGTCTGCAGCGATTTTGATAGCACACGCAGTACAATACAATACAGAAAAACAAATATATGAAAAAAAAGAAATAAGGTAAACAATGGGCGGCCTCATCGCTTCGAAGCGATCTCTTCCAGGAAACCTTTAAAAAAAGCAAGGAATGCATTTCAGCAGGTGGTGCAATATAAAATAAATAATAATAAAAAACAGACATTTTACTAAAACAACTAAAAACATCCAATAATACACATCATAAAACATACATAGATAAGTTATACACGATATACTTGTAAATAAATGGAACGTAACGTACGTACGTACGTAAATTACGACGTATAACATAACAACATGAACTGCGTGTGCTATCAAAATCGTTGCAGACTTATCTTGGTTTAACTCTATAATAAAATAATACTTTTCTAATATCGCAACTCAAAATAATCCACCATTTTAATTTATATTTAATTGAGTTTCTGGCTGCATAAAAAAACTGGCTAAGCGCGAGTCGAACTTGTACATGAAGGGTTCCGTACCTCCGTATAATGTTAAAAAAACAGTTTAATAAAACATCGCCGAAATGTAAACACTAAAATCGCAAATTTATCGGTAGATCATGACCGTGTTAAGACCATGTCTCTAAGCGTTCTGTGTTCATTGCGCCGCCAAGACACGCCTCGCGCAGTGGTGACAAAGCAGCTCACGCAATGAACGTAAAAAATAGAAAACACTCGCCGCGTACCTGGTTACGCGTAGTAATGGCCGGACCATTAAGCTCATTGGCAGCATTCGCTTGCAATGTAACAATCAGAACCTGATTCTAAGCATTACGTACAACATTGCCTCACCGACTTTAATGAATGTAATGCTCGGTTCTCCTCAATCACCGTTGCAATGCTCGTTAAATGTTACTTTGTACGAAAATGCTCAAAGTAAGGAATTTAACGTCACGATAACGGACTAACTGTAGCCCACAACTTTGTATGCGCCCGCGGTAACATTATACTTTCCAGAAATAAAAAGAAACCTATGTTAATCTGGAATAGTCTATCTCAATGGTTCTCAAAGTATCTCCGACCTAGACTTACTGAAAAAATGTTACTATGTACCACCTGACATTGTTATGCTATCTGTGAGAATGCCTTTTTAGGGATCTTTGTGGTTTAATAGTTCTAGAGATTTCATCTACAAAGAAAGCGGTTAAAAAGCCGAGGTAAGATTTCAAGCAGAGGGTCGTAGGTTCGGATACGGGCCCTCATCTTTGAGATTTAGGAATGTGCGAAATTGCATTTGTAATTTACCACGGTGAAGGAAGACATCGCCAAGAAACCAGCGCCAAGTTATGAAGCAATTCAATGGTACGTGTGAAGATTTCAGTTCGGACTGTTTCGCGTGAGACGTACAGCCCAAGCCCTCTCATTCTGAGAAGATGCCTGTACCCAGCAGTGGGACGTATATAAGTCAGAGATGATAAAAATAAACACCCAAAATTTACCTCTTTATTTTGTTTTTGTACATATACAAAAAATACTCATAGAAGTCGGTACAATCCGCGCATATACAACTTAAATTACGCTATCATTTTTTCGGCCCACAAAATACTGCCAAATAATAGGAATGAGTTTCCCTGCCCGACACCCTTGGGGCTGTCTAAAATATACCCGTCCAGACACCCCTAATACCCCTAGACCGAGAGCCAAGGGTTTACAAGTTTATGTAAAAAAAGAAAGCTTTTTATGCTGACTTTACTTTTTATTGATTGTAACAACTTGCGTTCTCACCTAAACTAAACATACTTAAAAAGATGGTGACATACTTAAATACATTGATATTAAACACCCAAGACTCAAGAACAAACATTCGTATTTTTCATACATAATATTATCCGTGGATCGAATTTGGGACTTCAAGCTTCGTAGTCAGGTTCACTAACCACTGGACTATCCGGTTGTCTTTATTAGAAGTGGGTGAAATTCGACTTGCAAGATTTGAACTTAACAAACATACCAAACAAACATCGCAAGTTTAATGATTTCCTCACTATATATTAGTACCGTCTTCGCACTTGTGAACCATTCTGTATAGCATTTGAAAAGAAATCCCGAAATTTTACTGCATTCCCAAAGAAATTTAACAAAAAATATGTCACTATCTTCATTTACGTTGTATTATAAATACCCGTGCAAAATTTTATGTCACCAATTTATGGCGTCTGTTATTAAAAATTAGCGGATTAAAATATTACCTTTATGTTATTTCAGTTGCTTTGTGTTCGTCCAGCCGTCTTAAAGTGAAATAGTAACTAGCAAACATACACTGATCAACTTTCGTATTTATAATATCAGAAAAGAATTAACGTAGAAGTTGAAACTATAAACATTATCAAGTTTTTGACATCACGCAAGTGTTACAGATCTTTGTAAAATAACTCTGTAATGGCGCCACTGGCTCTTGGCGTATACCTACAGTAGGTACAGATCTATGTTAGAATTTTATTATAATTTAAGCAGAGACGGCGCCCAACTCTTTGTGGGCATGATAATAAGAAAGAACCTGTCAGTTTTTTTGTTCAAATATAATAGATATTACGTGCGTTATAATCAAATGTATTATTTCAGTGCCATCGTGAATCCTTTTCTAACTTATTATTATCATAGTAAGCCGTGGTTTGACGTATAGCCTCTTAAACAGAGAGTTGTAGGTTCAGACGCACCTTTGTGTTTTTTAAAATTAAATGTAACCTGCACATATCTGCAAAGGAATTGAATGGTATGTGCGAAGCTCCCAATCCGTACGAGGCCCGCATGGTAATTATAACCCAAGCCTTTACATTCTGAGAGAAAGCCTTAGATAGAACAGAGATGAATTAGCACAATGGTTATCAAAATTGCGAAGTAATCATCAATATATCTTATATCATCAATAATCAATTCCACATTTTAACCAACAAAATAAATAACAAAATGTACATGTTTCACCAGGTCTTTGAGCAATATTGCAAGTGATGATGTATGGAACTGAAACGTGGTCGCTTTAAAGCTCAAAACGAACAGACAGCGGAGGCGTGGCGGTGCGGTGGCGGTGACGGTTGTAATATTCTAACTTGTATGACCGAGTTCGCGGTACGGTACCGCACAACCGTTCATACAAGTTAGAATATTACAACCGTCACCGGCGCCGCGCCGCCCCGCTATCGCTTTCGGTGCGTTTGGTGCTCAGAATGGGCTACATAAGATAGGCTTAAAGTCACTCAAAGAGCGATGGAGTGAGCTATGCTCGGGGTTTCGCTATGTGATCGAATCAGAAATGGCGAGATCCTCAAAAGAACCCAATTTACTAACAAAGTCAGAGAGTCTCCAGAATTGAGTGGCAGTGGGCAGGGCACACTGCTCGTAGAACCGACGGCTAATGGGGCAGTAAGGTGCTAGATTGGCGGTCTCGAACCGGAACACATGGCGTAGGAAGGTCACCAACAAGATGGACCAACGGTCTGATAAAGGTTGCATGCGTGCAGCGCAGGACCGATCGTTGTGGTGAGGGAGGCCTTGTCCAGCAGTGAATGTCTTTTGATGGATTTTTTTTCTTGATTCGTCCGTTCGGACAGGCTAAGGTCCGGGACCATATCGCCTCGTCATCAGTTGATAGTTGTATTTATCGTTATTTTAACTTTTGTTTTATTTAAACGTCTCATACAAGAAAACTTCTTTAATATTTGTTTTTTTTCTACGTTGTCATATCCAATCAAACTTCTTCAGTAAGTATTTCTTCCTATATTTTCACTTCCAATTAAACTTCTTTAGTATTTGATCTCTATGTTGTCTCATCCAATAAAACTTACACATTTTTCACTGCCTAACATTAACATAAATACACCTATCTTCTACACTTTCGTATCATTCTTCCGCAGACTTAAATTTAAATTGCCGAAAAATGCGACCATTATATCCATTAATTGAGGACAAGCTTTGCAAGGAAACGTGAATAATTCATACCAGATGAAAATCGGCGGGAAGGGAAAAAGCACACTTACATATTTTAGATGCTAAGAATAGATTTTGTGGTGTTCTTAATATGATTTTGGATTGTTTGCACCAACGATTGTAATGAATTTTTATGACGCTGTTTTTGGAAATTACTCTGTAGGCACTTGACTTCATGTGCGACGAATTTGTACATCACTATCCCGCTGGTTGAATGTCAGGATAATAATTGTTATTCCAGGTTACAAATCAATGTGCGTCAAATTTCCTTCAAATCTCTCCCGGTGTATTCAAAACTGTTCTAGCGTGAAAGAGTAACTAATATAAGCTCACAAACCTTCGTATTTATAATATGTATTAATAGGATAAACTACAAATGTAAAGAGAACAGGTGAAAAGAAAATATCACAAAACAGAGAAGACTGTCACAAATGAGAAAGGCAAAGAAGAAGAAATAGGAGAGTAGGATTAAAAACAAAGACACGCGAGTAAAACCGTACAAAAAAAGGTAGTACCACCTTAACAACGTAGCCATACTACGAGTGACCGGCGGTGCGGCGAGCGAGTTTAGGAAACCGCTCTAAGTTGACCACTTCGATGCCCCACCGCTGATCGCTCATTAGTTGTGCCCCGACCGTATTATCGACGATTTGTTGTAATTATCACTTAGCATAACATAGCTAACTTGAAAAATCGTTACTAATATTATAAATGCGAAATTAACTCTGCCTGTTACCGCTTCACATTTAAAAAAACAGACCGACAGATACAAATGAAATTTGGTATGGAGTTAGTTTAAGACTCTAGGAAGTACATAGGATAGTTTTTATCCACGAAAAGTTCCCACTATAGACCGACAAGCTCGTGCGCGACCCTCCGCGGAACCCTGTCGCAGTCAGCGTTTGCCGCACTTATTAAAAACAATCTTGTTAAGGACAGCAGAGGCTTCCTGCGACAGGGTTCCGCCGAGCACCGCGCACGAGCTTGTCAAGGTATCGATAGCGATAAATGAATTCTTCGCTGACGGAATTCCGACAGTACCTAGGTAGGTAGTTTTTACATAGAACTGACTCATGATTGACTACTATCTCATCTGATGAAAAGTGCAGATGAGGCCAAGGGTGTACTCACTGGTTTATTAACAGCCTATTCACTCTAGCCTAACTTGTTGCGTATTAAATCCCTGCGGAGGAGCAAATGCACGAGCTACTATAAATATATCTAAACCGCTATAGGTGTCCTAATGTGATCCTGACTTTGATGACAATGGGACCTAATTGAAAGTATTCCTTGTCCAACCCAAAAAAATTGGTTTCGACGGTTAAAATTCGACTTGATTCAAGCGTCATCCTGGGCATTATTCAAGTTATACCTAATTGGAATCAGCGTAACGTACCTACTTATATGTATATTCAATATCAACCAGCTGGCACTTGAATCAAGTGACGAAATTCTGAAGTAATAAACTTAAAAAAACGAAGTGATGATTTCCTCCTTTTTTACACGCTTTATATTAGCTTCACCTGTATGTTTGTTTGTATGTTTGTAACCGACTCCTTAGGGCGCGATTTTGACCCACTTCCCGGTTTCTGATTGAGCTGAAATTTTGCACATAATATATGTGTAAATTGGATGACAATGCAATATTATTGTAACATGGACTTGATCTGATGATGGAGCTGGATGGTGGCCATAGGAACTATGTAATAAAACAACACAATCCCGTCGAGTTTGGGCTCGTTTGATTCGTCTTGATACGTTTAGTAGTGTAGAGCAGTGCGCGCGCACCAAAGACCAAGTATAAGATAGACTGATTCTATTTAAGACGAGCAAAAAACTCTCACTGTGAAAAAATTCAACTAAAAAATAGAAAATAAATAATAGTTTAAAAAAACTAAAAAACACGCTTTAAAAAATAAAAAATAAATTTTAATAAATTTCAATTCACTATTCTTATAGTGCAGTAAAAAATCTTAATAAGCAATTATTATATTGTTATATCCAGATAAAAATTTGTAAACAATTCTAAATATTGATAAAATAAATAATAATAGTTTAAAATATTTTATTGTAAAAAAAGCGTGGGGTGCTTTTTAAGATGTTATCAAAATGATAATCCTTGACAATTGACACCATGCACCCCACGCTTTTTTTACAATAAAATATTTTAAACTATTTTTATTTATTTTATCAATATTTAGAATTGTTTACAAATTTTTATCTGGATATAACAATATAATAATTGCTTATTAAGATTTTTTACTGCACTAGGTATAAGAATAGTGAATTGAAATTTATTAAAATTTATTTTTTATTTTTTAAAGCGTGTTTTTTAGTTTTTTTTATTTAAAGATGATTAAAGAGCAAAGTAGCTTACCAACACGTAGTGTGAAGTCGGAAATGAACAAAATGTTATGGTATGCGATTAAGTAGATAAGTTGGATGGGCACAAGAATTTAGAAATAGACAGTCCACACGTAACACAGTTATTTTTACAATCTTTTACTGATGTTACGCACAAAAAGACATAATTTATCAATATCTTATTGCTAGTTGCTTATGATGAAACAGTTGGTAGCCTAGTAACGCCAATAGAGTGCTATTCAACTTTAACACTAAAGCTCCAAACGCACAGACAGCGGAAGCACGGCGTTGCGGTGGCGGTGACAGTTGTAATATTCTGACTTGTGTGAACGGTTGTGCCGTACCGTACCGCCAACTTGTTCATACAAGTTAGAATATTACAACCGTCACCGCCACGACACCGCCACGCTTCCGCTGTCTGTGCGTTTCGAGCTTAAGGATAAGCCACGAACAGAAAAATCGCTTTTCGCTCCGCTAATCGCTAATACTTGTGGCATAGCCGTATTCCCGACGATTTATTGTAATTACCACTTCACGTTGTCACCGGCAAACTTGAGGAATTTCTTATAAGACAGAAATTCCTGCGGAGGCAGCACGTACCTGTTATAAACTACTGAGCAGCTTATAGCTTATGGCTTATGTACTTACGTGCAGGATTTCATTGAGTTTATTGCGTAATGTTTCACTCAAATAGGCTTTTTACGCCAGGGAAGAGTTCTAATGGCTTCTCTATCATCATCATCATCATCAATTCAGACGAAAGACGCCCAAAAGTGAACACCCCAAAGCTCGCCATACAGATTGGTCCTGCGCCATCCGTATTAACCAGGTGGTGGCTCCATTTTGTTGGAGGCTTACCGGCACAGCGTCTTCCGTACCGCGGGCGCCACTCGAGAACCTTTCGGCCCCATCGGCCGTCAGCTCTACGAGCGATGTGCCCTGCCCACTGTCACTTGAGTCTGGCGATTTTTCGAGCCATGTCGGTGAGTCTAGTTGTTGCGCGGATCTCAGCATTCATAAAGTAATTTATTTCTACGCGTTGGATGCGTTTGCCGAAGCTTAGGGCAGGGGGGTTTCACTCCACAGTTTAGGTATGTTCGGCCGTCGCGCCTCCCGGGGAGGAGTATGGCAATAGGTTGTCGCTCAGCCTTCAGTTTGCATACTAGCCGCGTCGCGCGTAATTAAGCATCTTTTTTTCTGTGATTTTTGCAACAAACAATGACTTCTAAACGATCTTAACTTACTTACTTACTAAAGGTAGTTTACTGAATTAATACACACTGTTATCTTTCTTGATTTATATACCTACCAAATATCGGCGAGTGGGATCCCTGTGCCCTTGGTTTCGGATCACGGGGTCCAACGGAATATGAACGCTCGTATCACACGATAAGATTCAATTTGGCGTGCAAGCAGTAAGAGTAGGCAAGCTTTTATACCTAAAGTTGACTTTTGTTGGAGAGTGATCCTTCTGTACGTTAGTACTATTACTTATTCTGTGCTTAGGGGACGCCTTTGTCCAGCTGAGCAATGGACGTCTTTTGGCTGAATTACTTTTAAACTAATTTAACCTACTGTATTTTATAAGATTACATTACAAAAAATCCTGAAAACAGCACGTTCCTATATGTTTTATATAGGTAGCAAATGTTGATATGACAAGTGAAATTATGACAAATGAAATTATGGGAAACGTATATTCGGTTTTAATTGACATGGCATGGTTGATATTTTTGGTAATCCTTGACTAAGTTTTATAGTCGAGTGGCTTAAAACATTTAGTCATGAAAAATGGTAAAGCTAAGCTATGATTAAGTACCACGTGACATCATTACGAGTACAAACCTCCGTTTTATTTGTATATTTTGTTCCTATACCATACAAAAGTTTGACTACAGAAATTTCCGACGAGACATAAAATTTAACAACTTTATGGTTGATTGTCATTCGTCAACGGAATTTTCACTATTTTTATTTCCAACATCCAAATTTTAAAACTCCACCCATTAAAATTTAAGGTAAGTAGGTATATTTTTTGTGCTAAAAGTCGACCATAAAAGTGTCCGTATTAAATTGAATTAGAACAAAAATACACTATTATTATTTACCGACGCAAATTCCTAAAAGCCAAAAGTTAACGTCTCCCAAGATTTCTGGCTCACAAAGGTGTTTTACAAATGGATGCCTGCGATCATCGCTTACCGTGTCACGGGGCGTTTTTTCAATTCTCCCACAATAAGCAGAGGACTGGCCGAAAACATTCTCCCTGGCCATTTCAAAGAGGTTGCCTTAATTTATGTCATTATGAAAAGGTGCCAGAAGCCAGATAATGAAAAAAAATGCTTACGTTTAAAAATAGAACGTTTTCGCGAATGCAGCGTTAAATTAAAGCATTAGATTTAGAGTTCGGTTGGAATTTTGTAATTATAATTTGCTCAGTATTTGTTATTTGGAAAGAGTAATAGGAGTAATAAAATTTTTAAGAATGCTTGTGCTAAAAATTTTAAATAAAAAATAACACCGCCTTCAAAAACGCCCAAAAAAATATTAAATAAAAATTTAACCGACTATAATGAGCATTATAATATCTTTCTACTAATCTGTTTGAAGTCGGGCCTCAGCACGAGATAGCAGGAGTGGTAGAAGCCCAACAGATAGTAGGTATAATAGGGATAATAGGTAGGTAAGATAAATTACTACTATCAAGTTTGAGGTCCCAGGTTCGGTTCCCGCGTCGGGGCAGATATTTGTATGAAAAACACGAATGTTTGATCTCGGGTCTTGGGTGTTTAATACGTATTTAAGTATGTATCATCTATATAAGTATATTTATCCGTTGCCTAGTACCCATAACACAAGCTTTGCTTACTTTGAGACTAGGTCGATTGGTGTGAATTGTCCCGGGATATTTATTTATTAATTTAATTACTAGGTCCACTCCTGCTGGCTCGAGCTGAGGCCTGACTTCAAACAGATTAGTAGAAAGATATTATAATGCTCATTATAGTCGGTTAAATTTTTATTTAATATTTTTTTGGGCGTTTTTGAAGGCGGTTCTATTTTTTATTTAAATTTTTTTATTTTTGGCTTTTTAGTTGTATTGGTATAAAAAAGATGCGTAGGCGTAGCCAGTAAACGAAGCCCCGCTTCTGTTTACGCTCTGAGGATCGCAAGGTAACTAACGAACTTAACCAGGTTAAACGGGGGTAGTTTGAAAGTATTTTTTTAATGCGGGAAGCTCTGCCCCCCGAGCCCCCCGTTCCAGTAGCGAGGCTTCTATTACTACTCTGAGGGACGCTAGATAAACTGACGAATTTAACCAAGTGAAACGGTAGATGGTTTAACAGATTTTTTTATTGTGGGGGGCTCTGCCCCCCGAGCCCCCCTCCCCTCCAAGAGCGGGGCTTTTATTTTCACCCTGAGGGATGCAAGACAGCTAACCTAACCAGGTTAAACGGGAAGTGATTTGAAGGTATTTTTTTATCGGGAGCTCCGCCCCCCAAGCCCCTCTACCGGTAACGAGGTTTCTATTTCCACTCTGAGGGACGCAAGATAACTGACGAATCAAACCAGGTTAAACGGGAGGTGGTTTAAGAGTACTTTTATTGCGGGGGGCTCCGCCCCCCGAGCCCCCCTCCAAGAGCGAGGCTTCTATTTCCACTCTGAGGGACGTAAGATAACTAATGAACCTAACCAGCTCCGCCCCTAATAGGGTTTAAAATAGGTTTGGTTTTAAACAGAGGGTGGTTTGAAGGTGTTTTTTATTACGGTGGGCTCCGCCCCCCCGAGCCCCCCTTCCAGTACCAAGGCTTCATTTTCATTTTTCGCAAGATAACTAACGAATCTGGTAAGTTAAACGGGAGGCGGTTTGACAGGTTTTTTATTTCAGGGGGCTCCGCCCCCCAAGCCCCCCCTCTAATATCAGTTTGAAGAGCGCAAGGTAACTAACGAACCTAAACAGGTTAAACGGGGAATGGTTTCAAAGTATTTTTTTATTGCGGGGGGCTTCGCCCTCCGAGCCCCCCCTTTATTATCACTTTGAGGAGCGCAAGGTAACTAACGAACCTAGCCAGGTTAAACGGGGGGTGGTTTGAAATTTTTTTATTGCGGGGGGCTTCGCCCCCCGAGCCCCCCTCCACTGACTGAACTTCCATTCCCACTCTACGGGACGCAAGATAACTAACGAACCTAATAAGGTTAAGCAAGAGGTGGTTTATAGGTATTTTTTATTGCCATACCTACTTACTATAGTTTAGGTGAATAACTAACACAATTCTTAGGACTGCTTTGGCGAATTAATATTAGTAATAAAACGTAACGTAGGTAATTCGATGTTCTTGTTATCAATATAAGGACGAACAAATATGCTTTAGGACTTTCAACAGTATGCCAAACATTCTTCGCCAGAAAATTTTAGAATGATCATCATTATGCGATACAACAGGCACTCTTTGCTGACTGTACTTTTTGATCCTGGTTACCAAAGTACTCGTCAAGACGAATCAAACGAGCCCAAACTCAATGCGGTCGTATCGTTTTATTACAGAGTTTCTATGGCCATCTTTCAGCTCCATCATCAGATCAGCTCCATGTCATAATTATTTTGCATTGTCATCCAATTCACGCATGTCTGCAAAATTTCAGCTCAATTGGAAACCGGGAAGTGGGTCAAATTTAACTTGCAAGATTTAACCCGTTGAGGAGTTCCGTTGGCCATCTACGGTCTTCTTCATCAGGTCCAGTTTACCAAATGATACTTTCTGAATGCAAATACTTCACTTGATACTGAAAATGCTAAAATCACTATAGGTTTGCCTGTACAATTTGAAAGTTGCCCTCGATTTCTCTAGGATTCCATGATCAGATCTTAACTTGGTGCCAATGGGACCACCTCAGGAGTATACTGTTTCAAACAAAATAAGAATTTTTAAAATCGGTTCACAATTGAGGGAGTAATCGCGTAACAAACATACAAAAAAAAAAAAACATACAGACGAATTGATAACCTCCTCTTTTTTTTGAAGTCGGTTAAAAATGGACTGTTTATTTCTGTTGACATAACAGATCACACCCAATCTGGAACTTCTGAGTTTTTCGGAATTTATGCGTGAAATTATATTTGAAATTTGCCACGAACTTTTATGAGAGAAAGCCTGTGCCCAGCAGTAGGATGTACTTTATTATTTATTGTCCGGAAATAATGATAATGATGAACGGATGAAAGAAAAACTTTTCTTTTTCATGTCAACAAAGTTGTTGTCATAAAGTCAGAATCCAGTGTTTTACGTCAAAAATGTGACAGACACGAAAAAAATGTCGCCTTAATTATTTTTTACTGTCACACTACGGTAAAATGTTTTTACTAGTTTGGTCACTCAAACGGAGCACGAAACTGAGCTGCTAAATAATGTCACGAGAGTTACTCACTTCTTTTATGTTTTGTCTCTTTCAGACAAGCCTTGCGAGAAAAGGGCAGAGAGAACGCACAAGCAGCTTAATTTTATAGTCACTAACGTATGACCGCGCGAATCCCATAGGAGCTTGTTAGCGCCTAACAAAGTAATATTAGTTAATTCTACTAAACAGTACTGCCTATTGTCTTACCCACTAAGTCAGCTCCCCACGGGGCTGGGCACAAACAACCCGGGGTGAAATTGTATTTGTTGTTCATTGGAACATGAACAAATTGAATCAACATTAAATGAAGGTAGGGAATCAAACCAAAAGCGGGAGAATACCGAACTAGCGGCCATGTCAATATTGTGAAAATTTGTTAGTGAACAACGTTTATTTTGCGAAAGTTTTTGCGCGAATTGGTTTGAAATCGTAATAACTTTGCGGCGAAGTTAATGAAACAATGGTGAATAAACAAAAGCTTTCGTTTATTTATCAAATAATCTATTTACCTATAAACGAGGTGAAATTTTAAAGGCTGTACAAAAGTAGTGGTTTTAGCTCAGTTACGGCTGTACAATTTAATATTAATACCTACTCGTAGTCTTATTAATTTGAGGTGCCCATACATTTAGTATGTGTTTTAATACTAAATATGAACATCCCATAACTTATCAGACATATTTAAGAAATTGAGTAATGCATTATATTGTTCAACTAGCTGCTGCCCGTGACTCCGTTCGCGAAGAATAGGGGTCGGTTTAAAAAAAATAGCCTTCGACCTACCTCAGACCTACCGAATATGGAGAAAAAAGTTTTATAATAAAAATCGGTGAAGCCGTTTCGGAGGAGTTCGATAACAAACGAGATTTTTATATATTTTAGACGAGATTTTTATATATTAGAATTATTAGATATTAACTGAGTTAGAAATTCTGATTTTGTATTATGTTTAAAATTTCGCCTTGCATATAACTACATACACCCCAAGCCGTGGTGGCCTAGTGGTTTGGCCTATGGTCTCTCAAGCAGAGTGTCGAAGGTTCAAATTCTGGTTCGCACCTCTGCTGTGTTTTTCGGAATTTATGCGCGAAATTATACTAGGTACTGGAACTACGGCCCAAGCCCTCTCACTCTTAGCCTGGGCCTGTGCCCTGCAGTGGGACGTATATAAGCTGGGATGATGATGATGATGATGATGGCACCCCACTGGCGCCATCTTAATTTAAAATTGCGTCGCGTTCTTAATTTAAACCTGACAATGTTCGAGACGCATAGCGATCCGTTTATTAATGCAAACGCGAAAAAGCTAATAAGGGTGCAAACAGGCCATTAGCTCGCTTTAAATTTCATAATTCATCGGGACTTAACGTTCTCGTTGATAGCCTGTCGCGGAGTTACTACGGATATGATAATTTGGTTCAATATCACGTAACAAACGAAGTTGAGGCGCCATTTTGAAAGCCGATATATTTGGTTCATACTACGCAGTGTAAGAAAAAAAAGTTGTCTCTCTGTGGACATTATTAACGACTCCGAGTGAGCAGTCAGGTTTATTTAAATGGGGCGAAAGGTCCCACACGCCGATATAGACTTGACTGAAAAATGGGTACGTATCAAAATGTATAAAGTTTAAAACAAATAATGGACGAAATACATAACGGTCATAATACATACTAAAATTTTCTATGAAACTATTGATGAAACGAATTTTTTTAATTGTGTAATCTACAGATTGGTTTAGGTTAGGTTAGGTTTATTTTATGAAAATCCTGTAAAGTTGAGAATTTCCAAGAAAATTGCATTATATCAACTGACCATTATGTATTTCGTCCATTATTATTTTTAAACTTTATATATTTTGATACGTACCCCTGAAAAATATTGGCTATAGATAGACCTTTATTTTACTTTTACTTTAACTTTTGCCATCTCCACAGGAGAGACGCAAGCAAAAAAATGTGTATGACGCTACCTGAACGTTCCGGATAGCGCTCTCTGTTCTTATTCATAGTTAAAATATTGTCCCACTGTAACGCATTACCGGAATATTAAGTATCCTATGTCTCGAACGGGGTGTCTGTACGGTAAAGGAAAGCCTGCAAAGCCTGGAAAGCACACCTGAGAAGAAATTCAATGGTGTGTGTGAAATTTCTCATTCCAGGCCCTTTCATTCTGAGAGGAGGCCTGTGCCCTGCTTTAGGACGTTGATGCTGGGATAATGATGATCTAATATAAATACGGCCGACTACTTACTGTTGCCCGGCTGACTATCGGATATATGTATACATATAATAAATCTGTAACAAGTCGGTGTCTGTACATTGAAGATATTTGAGAAAAACTGTCACTAGGGCTATTTATTAGCACAATAGAACCCAAAACAATGATTTTTAGAATTATTGTCTGTTTGTCTGTTTGTCTGTGCGTTTGTGCGCGCTAATCTCAGAAACGGCTTAACCTAGAAGGATGCGGTTTTCACTGATATGTTGGTATTTTCTTGGATTAACATTTAGGGTTTGTTTCATTTGAATCGGTTCACAAATAAGAAAGATACGTCTATTTTAACAATTTATCGAACAGGTTTTTTTTGTTTGAGCGCGCTAATCTCAGGAACTACTGCTCCGATTTGAAAAATTCTTTCAGTGATAGATAGCACATTTATCGAGGAAGGCTATAGGCTATATATCATCACGCTAACACCAATAGGAGCGGAGCAGAGTGGAAGAATGTTTCAAAATCGGGGGTTTTTGAAGTAATCTATAGGCACGCTTGACTTGGGAGTACGGTGTGAATGTGAACGCGGGTGTGCGGGGGGGTGCGGGGGCGGGTAATTTTTTTTTATATCGAGGAACTAAGGAGAACCATAATTGATGAAAAAGCAAATTGGATAAAAAAAATAAGCTGCCCAAATTACTAATTCCACGCGGACGGAGTCGCGGGCAAAAGCTAGTTTTACCCTATATTCGAGTTTGTTCCGAGTTTGCAGCAAATGGTAGCGGAGTATTGTTGAAATATTAATATTTGCATTACAACGTAGTAAATAGCTTCTGCGATTCGGATACTTTCATCGAAAGCGATCATAATAACAATGGCAATGAATAAGATATTCATGGGGTACTTAATTAAAGAAAACTAGGTTGCCGAAAACTATGATGGAGGAATAGGAATAGGTAGTTTATATTTAGGATGTTGGGATGTTGTAAAACATGATGAAAAACTTAACCCTGATCGGATCATTTTTGAGTGACAGTCAATTTACTCCGAATTGGGGCTAATTTTTATTTTGTTGTTTGTATTTACTTCTATTTTAATTTGGAAAATTTTATGTGATTTTCTGCGCAGAATCACGAGCTTTTTCGACCCTACTAGAAGAAAAAAAGTGTCTCAAGTTTTTATCCGTTGAGTTACTATTTTTCATGGAAATGGAGGAATCGAAAATTATATGGAAGTTTTGGGACACTTTTTCTTCTAGCTAGAAGGATCGAAAAAGTTCGTGATTCTGAGCAGAAAATCACATTCAATTTACGAAATTAAAAAAAAGTTAAACATAACAAATTCATAATTGGCTCTTACTTCAATCATCATAGGATTATAGTTTTAGTAGCATATTAAATTCTTAAAAATAGTGTTGTAGCATGAAAAACCAAGTTTTATGTGCATTTAATTTTAAGATTTGCACAGGTACATTAAAATAAACAATGTCATGATAGTACCTACAGGGCCCCTTTTTAGGGTTCCGTAGTCAACTAGGAACCCTTATAGTTTCGCCATGTCTGTCCGTCTGTCTGTCTGTCTGTCTGTCCGTCCGCGGCTAAGCTCAAAGACTGTTAGTACTAGAAAGCTGTAATTTGGCATGAATATATATATCAGTCACGCCGACAAAGTGATTAAATAAAAAAAAACAAAATTAATTTTTTTAGGGTACCTCCCATAGACGTAAAGTGGGGGTCATTTTTTTTTCTCGACTAACCCTATCGTGTGGGGTGTCGTTGGATAGGTCTTTTAAAACCATGGGGGGGTTGCTAACATGATTTTTCTATTCAGTGATCTGTTTGTGAAATATTCAGCTTTAAAATGAAAATTTTCATTAAAATCGACCGTCCCCCCCCTCCTCTAACATCTAAACTGTGGGGTGGAAAAATTATAAAAATTCAGAATGGTAGTAAATATAGCGTCCAGATAGTGTAACACTGGTGCCGTGGAAATTAGGTAGAGCTCTGGTGTGGGACGCTACATGCGTTGACACTTTCGCTGTGTCCCACATCCAGGCAACTAGCTTGCAAGCCGGCGCTGCAGCTGATCAGGCCCAAATCCTCAAGCGCCGCAAATATTCGTCTTTAATAAAAGACTATGAGTTTGCAGCGCTTGCGGTTGAAACATTGGGTCCATGGTCAGCCGACATGAAAGAATTTATGAGGGCTCTGTCGTCCCGGCTGATCGACGCCTCAGGGGACCCAAGAGCTGGCGCGTACTTAGCCCAGCGGATCGCGCTTGCGATCCAAAGGGGTAATGCCGCCAGCATCATGGGGACCCTGCCGCATTCAAATATTTTAGACGGGGTTTTATTTTTATAATTTTTTTTTCTGTTGTAAATAATAATTTTTATTTTCTCTTGTAAATACTGTTTTTTTTTTCTCTTCTATATATTGTATTAGCTTATACTTGAAATTATATGTCAATGTTCGATGTAATTAAATATTTCAGATAAATAATAAATAAATTCATACTTTCTAAATTAAAAAAAAGAAAGTAAATATATTATATTTACAAGGAAAATTATAGCGGCTAAAATTGCTTGCGAATTATTTGTAGTTTAAGAGTAAATAGTAGCCTAAGGTATAAAACATACCTAAACTTGGAAGATTCCGTACCCATACGAAATCCTTTGAAAAATATTACTTGATTTTTTCGTAATGGCTACTGAACCCTATCTTGGGCGTGTCCGACACGCTCTTGGCCGGTTTTTTATCGTATAGTAATCTATCTTCTTCTTTCCAATATATAAAAATCTCGTGTTGTGATGTGTGTCTCGGTGTTTGTTACCGAGCTCCTCCGAAACGGCTTGAGAGATTTTTATGGAATTTTTGGTCTATATTTGGTAGGTCTGAGAATATCATAGGTCATAGGCTATTTTTTATACCCTTAGGTGATAGATATATGGTAAAACAACGTGTGCGGGGTCAGCTAGCGAAGATATAATTCTGGAATTCCAATACAGCTGCCAGGCGGGTTCTTGTGATTGAAACTGCGGATAAAAGCGTTTACTATCTACTTATTACCTGCTTCTTTACAATTGTATTTTGCAAGGCACACCGTGCACGAACGTTCCTTAGGTATATTAACATTTTAAAATAATGTGTACATTTCGTAGATACTAACCAGTTTACGATCGATAAATTATTGAATAGAATTACTTACGTCCAAACAGCAAACAGCGCGGAAATAGTTTTAAAACATACATTCCTCAACGGATGCATTTGTTTTTACACAACCCATCTCGTTCCCTCTTACAACACAAAGCGAGGGCAAAAGGGACACAATATTTAGGATTACTGAGAGTGGCTAAAAGCGTTAGTATTGTACGTTTTGTTTCCTTTAGTTAACCGTTAGTGCTTGTGTGTTGGAAAGCTTAACATGGGTTTATAGAAGACTGTACTTTTTATATTATACAGGGTGTACCTGTGTACCTAATCGTTAATTGTGCACAGGCATGGGCATTGTGCATTCTGTAACTATAATATTTTATGAAGGGAATCAAAGGTATTGTTGTCTAGTATATACATATATATAAGGTATGTTGGCGCAACCAATCTGACAGAGCAACTGACTTTTTGTTCTCTGTCAGACAGATTGCAGTAGATTTAATTATAGAATTAAAAGTAAACATAGATAATACTAGCCAATACATAATACATAGATAATACTATACTTTTGACGACCATATGGCCTAGTAGGTAGAGAACCTGGCTACGAAGCTTGAGGCCCCGGGTTCGACCCCGCTAAAGTAGATTAAAACGTGTTTTTCCGTGGGAATGAGATATTTTCCCGTAGTAAAAAGTAGCCTACGACACTCTCCAGCCCTTCAACTATATCCGTACAAAAAATCACGGCAATCCGTAGCTCAGTTTCGACGTGAAAGAAGAAGAAACAAACACAGTGCCCCATTTATAATAAGTACTAAAGTATGAATAGAAAGGTGGCTTTGTCCCAACCAGTCTCCAACAAGATTATTTAATTCATACCTTGGGAATACACCATGGGTATTCCTTTCAATTGACGATCCAACTGCGTACTGCTATTAATCAATGCTATTATGGAGCTGCACCTAAACTGATTATCAAGGATTCCCATCTAAAACAATTACCACGAATAATTCCATGGACAATCAACACTTTAGTTATATTATAACAAGTCTTAATTGGATTTAAATTAAAAACCTAATCAATTTCAGTCAATGGCGCTATATTTGCAATAAAATTTTGTTAAAAATTAAAATTTTAATATAAGTTTGGTTGACTGACTGTGATTTTTGTTGATTGTACTGGCTTTGTTATTCTATCAACATATCTGTATCAAACTTTAATTTAATCCGATCACTAGAAGTTTAACTTGCAGCATTTGACCTTATCAAATATACCGTAGAACATTCTACTATCATTTTGTCGCATCACAGACGTTGGGTCACAGACGTGGCATCACTGACGCGGGCGGCACTAACCGCCCGGCCATGACTTCGCGCGTTTGACGGCGCGGCAAGCGTTTTCTGTGTTCATTGCGGGACCGAGACGCTCACACGCAATGAACTGATAAAACGCTTGCTGCGCCGCCAAACGCGCGAAGTCGTGGCCGGGCGGTAAGCGGTGTCGCTAGCGCGGCGTGGCCCTACCGAGTTTTTGGCGCATTTATTGCATTCATTTAATCTCGTGCTGTATCATTACTAGGAAAGCTTCATGAAATTCATGTGTAAGATATTTGAGGGTTCAATCTAATGACCAGTGTTTATCGAAGCACGATTACTTAAGTACTTGTAGTTCGCTCGATAGAAAAAAAATCCAAAGTCGTCTCTAAAAAATAAAATAAATTCTTAGTACGACATACGAGTAAATACTGTACGGCAGGTCATGACTTTTTGAATGTTAATAAAACAAGATGTTTTCTAGGGTGTAGTGTTGCTACATTTTTAAAATACCTATGTATTTGTTTTATTAATACGATGAAAATACCTAAATACACACGCAGCCTAACCAACCTATCTTGAGTCATCGTGCTCCCTCCTTGTCCGATAGTTTGTTGCGTTAGTTCTCCTTCGGCTATCGGACGGAGAACTCGTGTCACTTGCGCTTACGCACGGCTTTGATTCTAGCCGCTCTCACGCACACATACACGAGTGCATAGAATACCTAAAATCGATTAGCGCCAAAAGCTCAATAGGGCCTTAAAGGCCGGCGCAGACCAGATGCATATGCGTGTCACGCACCAGTTGTAATACACGAAACTGTGAGAAAGATGGCGCACCATATGCTGGCATATAGTGCGCCATCTTTCTTACAGTTTCATTCATTTATTACAACTGTTGCGTGTGCGTGACGTGACACGCACACGCGTTTGGTCTACGCCGGCCTTCACGCGGCATTACCAACGTACGTAGCACCAAAGACGTGGCACCACTAACACTGAATGTGCTTTGACCCAGTTAAGATTGCAAATGCCTTTAATGATTACTGTATTGATTTAACCAAAAATAATTGTCAAAGTGAAAACCACGTTTGCACTCTAGATCATTTGAACAACAAAATTTTCCTAGAGCCTACAGATCCTCATGAAATATGTAGGATAATGAAATCCTTGCGAATTACGAATTCTGCGGGAATCGATGATATTAACATCAAAGTACTTAAAGCAGTTGCTGATAATATAGCCGCACCATTAGCTCATGTTGTAAATTTATCTTTCGAACAAGGTTATTTTCCAGATGCACTAAAATTTTCAATCATAAAACCTTTATTTAAGAAAGGAAAACGAGCGGACAAAAGTAATTACAGGCCTGTGGCAATTTTACCCGTTGAATCAAAAGTTTTTGAAAAGGCTATATATATTAGACTATTGAAATTTTTTAATAAAAACAATACTCTTTGTTCGGAGCAAAATGGTTTCCGTAAAGGAAAGTCGACTACACATGCTGCGTTCGAGTTAGTTAGGAAAGTATTACAGTCATTAGATGCAAATGATATGGTAGCAGGCTTGTTTTTGGATCTGAGTAAAGCGTTCGATTTTGTAAATCACGCAATTCTACTTAAAAAATTGGAAAAGTATGGTATTAGAGGACCAGCTTATAAACTGTTAGAGAGTTATCTGTCTAACCATCAGCAAATAACACGGATTAACAGAAAAGACATAGTTAATAACACCTCGGGAATTGTTGACTCAAATCCTAGATTAAATCAAAGTGGTGTACCGCAAGGCAGTATACTGGGACCGCTTTTATTCCTATTATATGTTAACGATCTGCCAGCCCATATTAAACATAGTTGTATTTTGTTTGCGGATGACACGACCGTAATTATCCGAGGAAAAAGCTATGAAGAACTAAGGGAAAATGTACACTCTAATTTAACTGGCATAAAAAATTGGCTGAGTGGCAATGGTCTTTGTATGAACGTTTCGAAGACCAAGTTTCGTCGAACTTTGTCACCCGAAACCGTAATAAACCAACATTAAATGTAACAATTGGTGGAGAACAAATAAAAGAAGTCACACAAACTATGTTTCTTGGTCTTGTTGTTGACGAAAATGTGAATTGGAAGCAACATATAGATTTTGTATCTACCAAAATTAATAAATTTATTTACGCTCTCAAACGAATGAGATATATCACTTCAGAGAACACCGCTCTACTGGTCTATCATAGTTATATTAGTTCTGCATTACGCTACGGAGTGGTATTGTGGGGAAATTCTACAGACTCACAACGTGTATTTATAGTGCAAAAAAGGTGCTTAAGGACGATAGGCGGCTTGAAGCGGTCCGAGTCATGCAGGCCGTTGTTCAAGAAATATAGAGTTCTGACATTTCCGAGTCTGTATATTTTCGAAATATGCAAGTTCGTGAGATGCAACTTGGAATTGTTTGACAGACATTGTAACGAAGGTAAGCGAAAGGTCACACATAGGGCTTTAGATGCTCCTAGAAGCAGATTACAAGTAAGTAGGAAAAATTGCTATCATATGGCAATAAAAAATTACAATAGTCTGCCAATGCAATGGACAGAACTCACGAGTAATAGATTATTCTCTAAGTTACAACGCTTACTGCTTGATAATTGTTTTTATTCCTTGGAAGAATTTTATAATAAAGTAAGAAATATTAATATTGACAATTGAATTATGATTATGTTTGTAATGGCTGTATAAATTAAATGAAATGAAATTATTATATTTGTGACATATTTATCGGTATCTTTAATTATTTAACTCATTATCTTATTTTTGACATGTTAAAATTTAATTGAATAATTATTGGATAAAATTGTAGATTAATAATTTTTAAGCATGTTGACTTTAGGTACCTAAATATTGTATACCGTAAATCGGTTGATTGTGACGCACTACTGAATTATGTAACATCTGTATAATTATCGACAATCTGGCAATAAATGAATCTGGATCTGAATCTGAATTTGCTGGAAATTTGCCTCGTTATTTTTTATCACATTACATCACACACTAATAGTGTTACCAATAATACAATACAGTAGCAGGAATAATACTCAGTTTTGTTGCTAAATCCAAATAGATTCCTTTGAAGGCGCTTCAATTAGCTCCTCAACCGAATCTTGTTTTAAGGACTACGAAAACGCCCCTCTTTTTGGCAATAAGGACAAGCCCACAAACTAATTAATTAAGGACCTTAACGCAATAAGAATTGCGAATTGAGAGGGTTCGATCAGCCATTTTGTGGCCTCTGTTATATTAGGGACTGGCAATTGTTTGTCTACGATGGTTTATTTGTCTGTTTCATCTATACTAATATTACAAAGACCAAAGTAGCTTTGTCTTTCTGCCTGTTTGTTACTTCTTTACCGATCTTGATGAAATTTGACAAAAACATTTTGAAATTACTTTGCAATTTTTGTCGCCAAGCGCTACCCATACAATAAAATGTATATGCAATGTATTTACAGGCATACTATATACTATGTATTTTATTTTTCGTTTCGGTTTTTATCCAGCGCCCCCGACACTGCCAAAACCGTATCATATTTTATTATCTATTATACTTACTCTAAAAAAATTAGCTACCTATTTAAAACATAATATTTCACAAACAGATTGCTTAAGCAGGAGAAGTATTTTTAAAGAAAAAATATTTTCAAGATTTTATTTCACCGCTATATCCACGTAATTATTATGTACTTATATCCGTAAAAAATAAAGCTTTCTACTACTAACAAGCAATATAAAAGTATTAAAAGTTCTTTGTTAGTACTACGCAACCCTAAAAATAATAAACTGAAACGTACGCGAAATGGAACGAAATAAAAAGGCAAGTGACACAATGAAACTCCACGAAGCTTGCAAATACTATCATTATATATTCAATACAAGCTTTTAGCTTTGTGTTTTCCAGCGCTTTTTCCCGCAGACCACGTCCGCAAAAAAGCTCTATAATAAAGCTGTTATCTGCAAGGCTTCGTTGCAAATCGCATCGTTTTGATAGAAACGTTTCTAGCTTCAGAGGAAATGACACTAAAAAGCTCTGGATACTAATTTACTTTCTCATTAAAATTTGTTTCATCATCATTGCAGCAGTAGGACGTCCACTGCTGGACATAGGCGTCCCTCATTGGTACCCAATCATTACGTTTGGAAGCGGCTTGTATCCTTGAACCTGCGGCCTTTACCAAATCGTCCGTCCTTCTCGTTGGTGGACGTCCCACGCTGCGCTTGCCAGTCCGTGGTCCCATTCGAGAACAAAGAAATTGCGAAACGATTGATATTTCATAACACCTTTTGTAATAAAAGAATTAGGAGCAGGAGCATATAACTTTTTAGTATTGCATGTTACTTGTTACTACCTATCTTAGATTAATATTATGTATGCTTGTAAGTTCTCATTTAAGTCAATATTGTACTTTTGTTCTTATGAGAATAAATTCTTTAAACCAAAACCGAACTTTTCGGCCTCAACGGCCATCTGTTCTGCGTGCTACACATATGGCCTTATTGCCATTGCAATGAGCTGCAGTGTACGGTCTGACGTTACCAAATATAAATCAGAGGGTTAAACGTTTTAAAATTTCCACACAAAACGTTTCAGGAATCGATAAGAGATTCAAATTGATATCGGGTGATACCGTAAAAACTTACAACTTTGCCTTTTCATTATAGCTTTGCCCACCGCGTCACATTTCAGTAAAAGCGAAATGTACCAAAAATAGTTACAAATACACTTACATTATAATCTGTGGCTTATAGCTAAGCATATTGCTGGCATCACTGGCCTATCGGTTGACGTGTATCTATCTTCTGTCACGCGTGAGCTGGCTTGGAGTGCGGACATGTTTTTTGGCGGGCCAATTAGGACGAAAAAACTTCGAGTGTAATTTAAGCCAGGAAAGTCCCACAAGTATTTAATTTGAACTGTAACTAATATTCAGTTTAAAAACGATGTAGACAAAATCTCAACACCTTATTTCTATTAATTTTGTAATTATGGTATTGGGCAATGTCATAAACGTTTTTTCGTATTACTTTCTTCAACTTTGCCCAGCAAAATTTTACCCTTAGGGTTGTCACTAGCATGTTATATAAAATCATCATCATCATCATCCCAGCCTATATACGTCCCACTGCAGGGCACAGGCCTCCTCTCAGAATGAGAGGGGTTGGGCCGTAGTTCCCACGCGGGATATTTTGAAATGATATGCAATAATACGTATTTAATTTTCTTTTACTGAATATAAACAAGCCTAATAAATTCTAAATATTTTTTTTCGGTATGCAACGTTCAACAAAAAAAAAGGAAAAAATTAGGTGCCCGGGCCGTTACGACCAAATTAAAATATTAATATCATACTGGACCTTATTTAGTCGTAGTCGGGTAAAAGCAATAAGTAAAAATTGACAACCCTAGCATATCCAGGATTTTGTATGAAGGATGTCAAATTTTTTTTTACGACTTTGTTCACACTATTTTGGAGGTAAAATATATTACTTAAAGGACTAATAATACGACACAACGTTGCTATGCCTATTCTAGATTATTAGACTTTAAGAATCATGACCATAAAATTGATAATCCCGAAGTTATAAAAGTGTAAACAAATGTGGGCAATCTCGAAATTTTTTCAATATTTTGGCCCGCCTGTTTGAGGCCCGTTTTCTAGAGTACGGAAACTCATTTTAAATGTAGTGTTCTCATCAACACAAAGAAAAGTATGTCAATATGTGAGTGCCACAGATAAAGTTGCACAATATGGACCAATTGACTCTAAAAAAAGTAAAAGATCGCAAAAAGCGGGCAAAGTTGTACGTTTCTACGGTATATGAATAAATTCAAAAGTGGAAGCAGAAAGCAGACAATTGTTCGATGTAAAAGCAGTTTGAGTGAGATCTAAATCCGTTTGACAGCTGATAGCCCAATATGGAACGACAAACCTGTAAAAGAAAAGTTCTGCCCTTCGATCAACAATACAAGTTGTATTGTTGATCGAAGGTTCTGCCTGACTGACGTGCTCGTCAACCCCTAGCCCGAACCCTTAGATATATAGTTGAAATTTAGCAGATTTCTTCTATGATGTTGACAAGGAATAAGTATGGATAAATTCGGATTAAGAAATCCTAAAACGGAACTACTTAAGCTTTTGAACATAAAACTAACGTGACTCACTCATAGTGAAAAAAAAATACGGATAACTCACGTCTATGTTCAGCAGTGGACGTCTTTCGGTTGAAATGATAAATGATGATTATTTTAGCAAATGCTTTGGTGAACTAAAACAATTACTTTGCTCACCCGCGACCTTATAATAGTTACGTTTATGCAAGAAATGTGCGTTCATGCAGTTCCTCCACCTCCACACTGTACGAACACACACAAATCACATAAACCCAACCATCACCACCACCAAGCTACACTGACGCGTTTCGAACTCAACCAGAGCTCATCTTCAGAGTTACCACAACCGTATGCTATGCTACCAAATGTTAAACTCAAATGTTGTGTTGTGAGTTTAACATTTGGTAGCATAGCATACGGTTGTGGTAACTCTGAAGATGAGCTCTGGTTGAGTTCGAAACGCGTCAGTGTAGCTTGGTGGTGGTGATGGTTGGGTTTATGTGATTTGTGTGTGTTCGTACAGTGTGGAGGTGGAGGAACTGCATGAACGCACATTTCTTGCATAAACGTAACTATTATAAGGTCGCGGGTGAGCAAAGTAATTGTTTTAGTTCATTAATATGGACCTCCGCAAAGTAACGCCTGATTCAATAAATGCTTTGGTTGCTTTACACTGCTTATTTATTCTATGTTTTATGCATACATATGTTGTATATGGTAGTATATTTTTAATAGGTTTCTTTATATTATGAGTTTATGTATTGTATTTACTAAAAGTTGTATTGTAGCCTTTGCTTTGTTCGACTGTTTTATTTTTACTTACTCTTTGTCGGTTCCTTACTAAATGCTCCTTTCATCCACTCAAAGGTTGACTGGTAGAGATCCCTTAAAGGGATAAGTTCACCTTTGTACATGCATTTCAACGGTTGTCAATAATGTTTTTCTTTTTTTTTCCTTATTTTTGTACAATAAAGAGTTTACATACATAGATACTTTGACTTAGCACTCCTAAGAAAACATATTCTTCATATTTTTTTGATTGTGGTTGATAAATGTGTCCATACCATATACAGGGTTATTTGTAATTCACTGACATCCTCTTAACTATGAATTTCTATCACTCAAACAAATGTTTTTTGTTTTACGACTTTTTAAACTGAAACACTTTTTTTCCCATACAAAATACACAGAGTATCGTAAAAATAAGAGGTAATCTCAAATTTTCAAAACGTTATTACACCAAAAATATTAAGTTATGACAAAAGCCGTAAAACAAAAACCATTTGTTTAAGTGAGAGAGAGAGAGAGAGAGAGAGAGAGAGAGAGACGTGGTAGGAGTTTAGGGTTAAAAGGATGCTAGTGAATTACAAATAACCCTGTATTGGTCGATGTCCAAAGTATACCGCAACAAAGGCGTGACTACATTTTGAATCAAAAATTTCGATGAAAAACCTTTAGAGGGGTGTTTTTCAAAATAATCTAAAACCGCTAAAATATTTCTAGTGAATTTATTAAATCAAAAAGCAGCATCTGTTGCCAATCTAAAAATTCAATCGTGTGTGTCAAGTCCCCACTGGGTTCGAGTTGGAACTACGGCCGAAACCCTTTCATTCTAAGAGGAGGCATGTGCCCTTTAGAAACCCTGTAAACCCGGCAAGTTTAGTGGGACATATAGGTTCCGATGATGATGATCAGTAGCCAAAATAGCTTCGGATGCTGACTGTACAACAACCTGAATGTATGCATTTCATATTCACGTCGAGTCTGCGTTTCAACGCTCGGATTGAATCGTGATTTAAGTGGATAGGGGGCTGGACGCGGCTGTGGAATCATGTTACCTTTGTGTTTGAGTTGTATGGCCAATTGGTAATGCAATTTTTAGGGTGCCATAGTCAAAATGGCTAAGCGACCCTAAAGTTTTGACGCGATCGATGTAACTCACCGCAATAGCCATAACAAATCTTGGCCTAATTTGTCATAAATACTTCAAATATGATTAAAGATGATCAAATGTTGCCATACATGCTTTGGGTTTGAAATTAAGTTTGTTTCGAAGTACAGTTTCCGCTAGCGTTCGTGTTGTCGACAGTCGTCAAAGTTTCTTTGTGTTTTAATTTCTTTAAATGGATCCCATTGTGAAACAGCTTGCAGCAACGTTATGTATTTTTTATTTGTGTATCAATTATATGTAAATATCTCTCTCTCTCTCTCTCTCTCTCAACGGAAATAGCATCACATTTATCCGTCAAATAAATTTGATCAATGGATGGTGAAACAAGGGGTTAATCTGAATTCTGAAAACACCTTGCAAAAAGAGTCCAAAAAATTATTACAACATAATTAAACTTCATATACTTCAGTTTTACCCAACTTGTTGTACTTAAACATTATCGCACGGTTCTATTCGAAACTCCTGTAAAGCTGGAACTATTTCCAAGTACAACATCAAAGCACTGTATAACAGTAAACTTTTCCCTCAAGGGTAGTTGCACGCCGAATACTAATACTTTGGCCTTTGCAATTCACTGCCGCTTTGCTGTATATTATTAAGTTAGTCACTTTTTAGGGGTCCTTACCGTAAACGAATAAGTTTTTTTTCACACCACCTGCTCGACAATGCCTTATTATATATCATGCAAACCTCTCTCAAAGTAAGTCATTATAGCCCTTGGCTTTCGCCGGGCAGTAATGTTGATTTTCACTTCTCGTAGTTCTTATTGGTATGCATTTAAAGTCTAATTTCAAAATCGCCCGGCGTGCAGGCCGGCACCGTGCAGCACCTGCACGCTGGTCGCGGCGGCGCAGCCCGTGCTGCTGCTGGTGCGGTGTTCAACGTGCTCAGCCCCGCGGGCAGGCGCCGCGCCGCGCCTCATTTATTTGTAACTCGGCGGCCGAACGAAAACAAAGTCAAATACTTAAACAAAAGCCGCGCGAGTTTCAATACGCTGCAATGTTAAGTATCAAAACTGCAAAAGAAAATAAAACATTAAGAAAATATCGAGTGACGAAAGTGATTTGACTCCTGATTCCATTAAATTAGACGCCTTAGGACCACTTGCACAGTCCAGGGTAAAATAATTAAATCGGTAACCCTGGGTTAAGAATGCCAGTTCCATACATTTTGACACTTGTTAACCCTGGGTTAGCAGTTAACTCGCTCGGAGTTAAGTAGTTAACCCAGGTCTGCGCACACCGCCCTTAGAAATTGTTAATTATGTACTCCCAGAGAAGTCGAAGGAAAAACACTTAAACAAAGATTTCGACAAATGGAAAACTGCGAAAGGCGCAAAGTCAGTGTCAGAATCAGTGCTTCTGGGTCTATTTCGAGTATTTTTCTAGTAGCCTTCCTTTTTATTGTCTCACAAAAGGTGAGAAAAGTAGAGTATACTCCTCGGGGATAAAACTGATTTTGCCTTGGGCGCGCTTAAATCCTTCACTGCTCTCAGGACTCCATCTTAATTCCCTCGCTTCGCTCGGGAATCAACTAAAAACCCCCTCGCTACGCTCGGGAGTTAAATCTGGAGTCCCTCGATACGCTCAGGATTCAATATCGCGCCCGTGACATAATGCAGTGCTTTATCCCCTTGGTGTACAATCTACTATTAATACAGTTGCTCAAAAAGTGGCGTATTGCAGGGACGTATAGCGTTCGGGATGTGGGCTATTACATACTCGAGCTTTTTCTTTACCTTTTCCGAACTCGTGCGTTCTCTTTCCCAACTGTCAAAATAATGTCTATTAAAAAGAAAAAACCAACCACGAAGTTTTTACTAAAAAAAATTCATCGAAGTTTTTATGATTCATGCAAATATTTCTAAAAAGAAGCTACTAATTTGTTTCAATGTCAGATTTAATGATTTGATTCAATGAGTTAGTTAGGTTTCATTTCATTTCATCTCATTAAATTTCATTTTCATTTCATATCAATAAAAAAATTCTACTGAAGACTTGGCTGTATGGGCATAGTTCCCTTTGCCTACCCAGAATGGGTGAAGAAAACAAAAAAAAATCTCTGCTTATATTATTTTACGGTTGGCGCCATTTTCCAAAAATGTTCTTTGCGAGTTTAGTTGTTTGTTGCACAAAATGAGTAATTTCGACGATATTTTATTTGAATTAACACCACCGGAACTCAGTATAATTGCACAAAATGCTTCGGAGAACATTTTACCGGAAAAGTCAAAAAGTCGCTACATATCTACATACGACGAATTTATTGCGTGGAGAGAAAATAAAAAAGCAAATAGTTTTTCAGGAAATGTTATGTTGGCATACTTCTCCGAACTCTCATCAAAATTAAAACCTTCTACGTTATGGCCGAGGTTTTCGATGACAAAAAGTATACTGAAAATAAGGAACAACGTGGATATAAGTGAATACCCAAAACTAAATGCTTTCTTAAAACGACAATCTGACGGTTTTACAACTAAAAAGTCGAAAATATTAACATCGAATGAAGTGGAAAGGTTATTGAACGAAGCTCCCGATGATCGTTATTTAGCCACAAAGGTAATTTATTAATAAATACTTATATTTTTCTTTACTATTCAGTTTACGAAATCGCAAAATACAGTCAATATATTATTTAAAAAAATATTAATCAAATCCCTTTTTTTGTAGGTTGCGCTGAGTTTTGGCGTTGTTGGAGCTAGCCGCACAAGCCAATATTACTTTAAAAGATACATATGTTATATATGTGAATTATAACTTTTATAAGAAATAAATGATTGGTTAGTTGAGTTTATTGTGTTTTTATTATTTTATTAAATTGCTACATTTTTTCGCAACTGTATTAAAAATAGTTGTTCAGTACACGTGCGGAACCGTCATTGCAACTTGTTCCGACTGTCAACCCTCACCTTCGGCTACGCCTCGGCTCGGGTAGACATTTGTCGGAACTCATTGCAATGACAGGCTTTCCGCACTCGTAATGAAATATACTATTGTAAAAGGGGCTTTCACTTAAAATAGCGCAGATTTTTTTTAACGAGTAAATTTTGGTGTTTTTTACTCAGATTCAAGAGCGCTATTGCTTTTGATGATAAAAAAAGTGTCTCTAATTTCCCATATAACTTTTTTTGTGAACATTTCTTAACCTACAAACCTACATACAATACGAAAAAAAGTCATAAAACTGACTCAACGATTAGGATATTTTTTTATTTATTGATATTAAAGCACCATTAAAAGCTCATTTTTAGGATTCCGTAGCCTAATGGCAAAAAACGGAACCCTTATGGATTCGTCATATCTGTCTGTCTGTCTGTCCGTCCGTATGTCACAGCCACTTTTTTCCGAAACTATAAGAACTATGCTGTTGAAACTTGGTAAGTAGATGTATTCTGTGAACCGCATTAAGATTTTCACACAAAAATAGAAAAAAAAACAATAAATTTTGGGGGATCCCCATACTAAGAACTGAAACTCAAAATTTTTTTTTTCATCAATCCCATACGTGTCTGTCTATGGATAGGTCTTCAAAAATGATATTGAGGTTTTTAATAAAAAAAAATTCTAAACTGAATAGTTTGCGCAAGAGACACACTTCCAAAGTGGTAAAATGTGTGCCCCCCCCCCCCTGTAACTTCTAAAATAAATAAACCAAAGAGTCTCATTCTTAATATGGCGAGGGCATCACATTCGTATACTTACTTGATGTGTTCCCATTCTTTCGTCTTCCTCGCCACATATTCTACAATCTTCATTGTCTTGTAAATAATCCCATCTTCACTAGTAGGTATGTGTTTAGTATCGAAGTGACCTGTAAACGCCCTGAATCAGTGTCGGACTTGTTTAGGTAATTAATTACTTGAATTCTATGTTCTCGCTATCCTTATAATAATGACGTCGATACGAAAACGTACCCTTATAAAAAATTCAAGCGAAACGATACATCGGATAATGTACTATATCGCCGAGCCGATACTCAGCCATTATAGGGCTTACAAGGATGACTGTCGATTCCCGTAATGGCGTACACAAAGTGCGCTCTAAAACGCTGAACAGCGAATGCTCCCACAATCGGCGCTATCTTGATCCTATTGTGCCTTTGAATGAATAGCGTTAAGTCACTCCGTAAACCGCGAGTCACTGAAAACAGTTGACGGCGTTAGTGCGAGCGATTACTGTTGGCACGGCCATGAATTCGCGCGACCAGCGGCGCAGCGAGCTTTTTCTCTGTTCATTGCGCGGCCGCGACGCTCGCTGCACTGTGGGAACCTGGCGGCACACGCAATGAACTAATAAAACTCTCGCCGTGCCGCTGGTCTTGCGAAATCATGGCCGGGCCGTTCGGTAATAGGTAAGCCTACCACCTAGTGGTTTGACCTATGGCCCCTCAAGCAGAGGCTCGTGCGTTCAAACCCGGGCTCTCACCTCTGAGTTTTTCGGAATTCATTTGCGAAATCACATTTGAAATTTACCGTGAGCTTTACGGTGAAGAAAAACATGGTGAGGAAACTTACATACACCTGGGAAGAAATTCAATGGTGTGTATCAAGTATGCAATCTGCACTCGGCCCGCGTGGGAACTACGGTCCAAGCCCTCTCATTCGGCGACAGACTCCGGCAGCTTCTTACCCTTGATGATGGCAGCGGGCCAGGTAACGGAAGAGCACGGGGTCCTAAGAATCTTCAGTCGGTTCCCCGCTGCCTTGCGTAGTCCTTGACTGTTGACCTCTTGGAGAGGCTCAGAGTCACGTAACAAGTTATAGAGAGAGCTAGCTATACTCGCAGTTTCTTTGCGCGATAGAATGCGGAATACGAAACCGAAGAACTAAAGTCAACGATATAGCTCAAAGAATTTGCAAGTTGAAGTGAAGAAATGTTCTCAAGTCGAGAATAACTATACTTCGTTTTTTTAGCATTAGAAAGAAAAGCGATCTTGATGTCTTCCAATATGTAACAATTAACAAGGAAATATGGTCATTTACACTTCTGGTTTCATAAGTAATAAATAAATACTGAATATTTTTTAAAAGTGTTTTTCCATAAAAAGACTCATCAAGATTATTTACCCTAGGTATTCATCATCATCAGCCTATGTTCGTCCACTGCTGGACATAGGCCTCTCCCATGGCTCGCCACTGAGCACGATCCTCAGCCACTCTCATCCAGCTCTTGCCAGCCGCCTTGCGAAGATCATCGCTCCACCGAGTCCGAGGACGTCCCACGCTACGTTTGTCGATCCGTGGTCTCCACTCAAGAACTCGTCTACCCCAACGGTTATCGGTTCTTCGGGTTATATGGCCTGCCCATTGCCACTTCAGCGTGCTAATGCGGTGGGCTATGTCGATAACTTTGGTTCTCTGAGTTTCTCTAAAAGATCGAATTCGTAACCAAGTGATCCGACAGAGAACCAAAGTTATCGACATAGCCCTAGGTATTTCTAATGCTAAAAAAACGAAGTAGAGGTAAACTGGAGACATCGCGACATTTGTTTATTTTACTTACTTTCTCGCTCCCACTCGGCCACAAGGCAGCAACATTGTGAAAAACATTATCTCCCGCTTTTGTCTTCGGTTAGCCACTGTGCCATTGTGCTGCCATCTGGTAGACGCTAGATAGAACTAGTCGGGATTTATTGTTATGGTGTTAAGCTTAAGGTGAGGGGGTTTCTTGAATTTGATTAAAATGAAAATAGTAATTAATTATATTTTTCTAACAGTGTGGTTATTATATTTTCCAGCTGTGAAAAAACAACTAAGTGGAGTCAGACTCGCACACGGAGGGTTCTGTACAAAGGCCGTAGCAGGATAAGGGACGAAAAAATGTCCTTTTATGAGTAAGAGCTATTTTTTTTCTGTAGTTACCCACATCTAGTAGTATAATTGTACAAAGTTTTGTTGAAAAATTCCCATTAGTTCATCCGGAAAAAAATAAAATCCTAATTCATGAAATATGACTTTTCTCAAAAAGTATTGAACTTTACCAGGTTTTTTAGGTACCATCTTTTTTCATTTTGCTTAACTAAATAGTATATAACTATGTCCTGAAAGAAAATAGAGTCTCTATCTTTAACATTTTCTGTAAAAAACACGTAAGACAAAACTTCAAAAAAATTTTTTTTTCATTCCTGAATGAGTGACCATTCTAAGTGACATTTCTAAAAAAACCTTATTTAACGATCTGTCAGTCATATTAGTTTGACGGTTAAAATCGAAAAGCAACAGTGTCAAAATTTAAAAAATATGTTGGTTGGATTTTGTTACAAGACTAGACTTAAGTGGCAGTGGGCAGGGCACATCGCTTGTAGAATTGACGACCGATGGGGCCGAAAGGTTTTCGAGTGGCGTCCACGGACCGGAAGTCGCAGTAGGTAGGCCTCCAACAAGATGGAGCAACGACCTGGTTAAGGTGGCGGAAACGCATTGGATGCGAATGGCGCATGGCTGATCTGTTTGGCGAGCCTTGGGGGAGGCCTATGTTCAGCAGTGGATGTCTTTCGCCTGAAATGATGATGATGATGATAATAAGAAGAAGAAGTCAACATAACTACATTCACCTATCGCCTCTTGTCAAATTCAAATGGTGTCCTGTACAACCAGTTTGAACAAAGTTTGAACAAACTATTACAACTTCTGTAACGACATTATGTATTTAACAGTTTGTACGCGGCGACCTAACGGTGGAATCAGTTAATTAAGTAATTTAAACTTCTCAAACTAATTTTGCTTTTGTTAAAAATTAAAACATTTATAAACTCTTTCAGGTGACTTTGAACTTTGAAACGACTATATTTCAATGTATGTTTGCCTAAATTTATTTTAAATGGATGCCAAAAACGATCACGCTTCACTGCATCATACTAAAAGATGTCCAGTGCTGGTTGAAGGCCTCCCCCAAAGAGTTCCACAACGACCGGTTCTGTGCAGTCCACATCTAAGTGGTTCCAGCGACCTTTGAAATTGGAAGACTATTTTTTTTCTTTTTTTTCTGGTGGTGGATGCATTCTACACTTCCACTGAACGTAGTTATAGTTCTGTTAAGATGTTTAGTTTTAGTTCCATCTAATGGACCCCAACATCCCTGTCTTTTTTTTAAATAATGTCTTTTAAATTTTATATTGTAATTCATATGTTTTTTTTGTTTGTAATTTGCCAAGTTTCTTGCGCGTTCTTCCTGGCAATGATGGTCCTTCCGAAAGCGCTGGTAGTTTTAAAAAAATGATATCTAAAAGAGCCCTTTGCGGCCTACATGCAGAATAAACGGTTTGATTCGATTTTGACTTTACTAGATCATCTCATCGTGTTCGGGACCGTCCCACGCCACGTCTTCCGTTTCGCTCCGACATTCAAAAATCGAAGTTCGTATCGTAACGTCTTGCTCACTCTCGTACTAAATGCTATATTGCGAGAGCGGGACGGTACGATACGAAGTTCGAATTATGATCTTCGTAGTATAAAGTCAGAACCTTACTACCCCATCGGCCGTCGTTGCTACAAGCAATGTTCCTCACTTACTCGTTGTTTTATAAACCAATTTTCGAATAACGAGCTATTTTAAAAATGCAAAAAACGGCCGGCCCGCATGCAAATACGAGCCATTTCACGCAGTCGACTTTAAATCAATCACGCCAAAAATCACTCTACAAATTCCGCCATTTTGTACAAACGGGACGTTGCGTGCAATATTCA
Organism: Archips crataeganus; assembly: GCA_947859365.1. Taxonomy (NCBI): domain Eukaryota; kingdom Metazoa; phylum Arthropoda; class Insecta; order Lepidoptera; family Tortricidae; genus Archips; species Archips crataeganus. The sequence goes on along the minus strand of OX402047.1, from coordinate 5,565,452 downwards.
TACAAATTTACATGGGTATCTCATCCATAAATATACGTCATGATATAATAGGAGTGCCATAATTATGCAGATACGACACTGTGTTGATGGTGAAGAACATACCAGAGTTGAAGACGTATGTGTGTCGCACGGGCATTGACTTGAACGTGTCGTTTTGTAACAAGGGAGAACATGTCAAATTTCACCCACTTCTAAGGATTAACTTGGAATTTGATAGGTATGGATATGTAATTAAGGGGTCCATAATGGGTTGCAAAAATTTAAATTCCGAATTCATCATTTGTCACAATTTATTATTTCGCTGAACTCATTTTACTCTGAATTCATTAATTGTAGATTATTGTTATAAAACAAACCTAATCTAGTCTATAGAGTCCTACAGGATTAGCCAAGTATTTTTAATATTCTGTTATATATTATAAGCTATAAATTTACGAAATACAATATGATTTAAAAAATGTCGAAACCCTGAATTTCGCCTACCCGGGGCATCGTGCCAAGCATGCTTGCGGCATTCCCTCGCTGTACGGCTATGCTCAGCCTCTGAGCGAAAAAAGACCCGGCCCTGAGGTCGCCAGAGACGCTAATTAGTCCTACAGGATAACCTAACCATTTCAAAATTCCTGAATAATTAATGGTTTCTGAGAAAAAATGTTCGGTGAAATGATGAATTCTGACTTTAAATAGTAGAGGCGTTCCCATAATTTAGATGATAATGCATGAAAAGTGAACAAAAAGTAGATACAGTTAAGAAAGAAAGTTTATATTAATAAAATTAAATAAATACATAAATAAATATTAGGGGACAATCTTACACGAATCGACCTAGTCCCAAACTAAGCAAAGCTTGTACTATGGGTACTAGACGACGATAAACATACTTATATAGACAAATAAATACTTAAATACATAGAAAACATCCATAACTCAGGAACAAATATTCGTGCTCATCACACAAATAAATGCCCTTACCGGGATTTGAACCCAGGACCTCTTGCTTCGTAGGCAGGGTCACTACCAACTAGGCTAAGGCGGTCGTTAATTACGATTTAATTTGGTTTTGCCAGCCATGTTCGTTCTCACCTAATCAGCAGCATCGCCGTTAGTCAGGGGTTATCCATCATTATCAAATCTCACGTCAATAAAGTGTCCTGTCCACGTCAAAATATTCTTTAACATGCTCGATTCCCTCAAAATAACGTGGATGTGCCGCGTATAACTAAGAATAAGTGTTATCGTACAGTTTATGCGGCCCGATTTACGGAATATGGCTTCGTTTACCAAATAAATTGGATGTGGTCACGTGACAGATGACGGCGATGGCTGCTGGAGGAAGTTGAGCAAGGGTGGAGAGAGAAGGTGGCATTTTTTATTTATTTAATACTAGCTATTGCCCGCGACTTCATCTGCGAAGATTTCGTTCATCATCGCTATCCCGCGGGAACTATGCAATGTTCTGGATTAAAAACTATTCTATGTTCTTTCCAAACCAAATCTCCGTTCTAAATTTCATCTAAATCGGTGCAGCTGTTTAGGGCATTTATTCGAGCGTTTTAACCGTCTCATTTGTCTGGACACATTTTTTAACAAATGGCAGAAGATTCTGATACAGAATCCAGTTATTTGGTAGAGGTACAGGACCTCTAATATATAACCTAGATCTAACTCTAAAATCCCATAAAAATCTACAGCTTTCCTAAAAAATGTGTCCAGATAAATGAGGCGGTTGAAACGCTCGAATAAATTCCCTTTAAACGTGAATAGTTAACAGTCTGACAGACACAGAATTATTTTCGGGTGTATAATAGTATAGAGATTCCGGAATTATACCGAAGTCTTCATTACCGCGGCAATTACGCTACTTGGTTCACTTAAAGCAATCGCCGAACTTATGATACATACTTTAAAATTGGGAGAACCTTTTAACAAGGGAATACCTATAATATTTATGTCCTTAAGTATTTCTATTTCTACAGAAATTCCTTTTTTCTTCAAGTCGCCCTCAAGTAAAGATATAAAACCGTAGAATTTAATTTAAACTTCGCAGACTTTTTCATGAAATTCATGAAACTATTCCGTTTTATTTTTATGTAAACTTTTAAATCATGTTCTTATTTGCATCAAAGTTCAATTTAGTGTAAAGTCTCAGCGTAAAGTCAAACAAATAACAAAGAAAAACAAAGCTAGAAACCATAGGGATTTGAGTTAAATGTAATAATTATAATATAATATAATAATTTATTCATTCCGACAACAAGGATCCATATAAATATATTATTAGTTTTTTACTTATAACAATGTTAGTATACATATTGGACAAGTGACATTGTGTTTTAACAAGTTTTGCATAATAGAGCACTCATCTCTCACAGCTATCGTCTTCTGGAGGCTGTTAGTGCTGCCATGTATTCTTATCAGTCTTATCAGGAGCTATGCCATTTTTTCCGCAGTACAGTGTTAAACTGTCTACTCGCGCTTCGGCAAACATCGTGGACGGCGCAGAACCGTGGCAGCCCCAACAGCGCCCTGGGGCTAAATTCAGGAACACGGTTTGCGAGCGGTAATTCAATCGTTTGGCAGAGGATAGGAATGGGTTGAGCTTGGGATGAGCCTTATTTTCCTGTTAATTCGCTTTGTAAATAAATAAATAAATAAACAAATAAATAAGCTCAGCCCAAACCTCTCGCAAACCAGTGATTTTTGGCATTCCTGAATAGCAGTTCAAACCAAACCCCGCTACCAAACCCGTGAAGGCCCGTACCTAAATTTAGCCCCTGAAGGCGTTTGTACTGGACGCGCAGGGAGCTGATGTGGCTTTGCGTGCGTAAAAGGGATGATTTCAACTTCTTGCACTCAATTTAGGTACGGGGACTTTTTTTACTATTATGTTGCAGCTGATATATTAAAGGCACGTCCAAAGAAACTTGAAAGGTAAAGCATTCATATAACCATTTGGTTGCCATGTTAGTTAGCAACTTCGTGTTTTTCAACCGACGAAAACAAAAGGAGGAGGTTCTCAATATAACTTTTTATAGAGTAGTCCGATTTTGATGATTCTTTTTGTATTGGAAAGCGTATACCCCGAGGGTGGTCCCATTTAAATTTGGAAACAATATCCCTACCCTAAGGGTAGAAAAACAGGGGATGATTGATTGTTCAGTTACTGATTGTACTATATGACCACGCATAACTTATTACAGAGTAGTCGGATTTTGATGATTCTTTTTTTGTTGGAAAGCGTATACCCCAAGGGTGGTCCCATTTAAATTTTGAAATAATATTCCTACCCTAAGGGTAGGAAAACAGGGGATGATTGACTAACTTTTTACAGAGTAGTCTGATTTTCATAATTATTTTTTATTGGATAGATAGGGTATACATTGAAGTTGATATTATAAATTTGGAAAAAAAATTATCCCAAGGATGGAAAAAAAGTATAAAATAAAAACTTTTTAACAAAAAATTAAACCGCCGAAAAAACTGAAAAGCAAAAAATAATACCTTTTTTGTTTGACCTTAATCTAGGTACCAGTTTGAAGTCGGTGCCTCAGCGCGAGCCAGGAGGAGTGATAGAAGCCAATCAGGTAGACGATTATAGGTCCACTCCTCCTGGCTAAGTGCTGAGGCACCGACTTCAAACTGGTACCTAGATTAAGGTCAAACAAAAAAGGTATTATTTTTTGCTTTTCAGTTTTTTCGGCGGTTTATTTTTTTGTTAAAACGTTTTTACTCGTAATATTATAAACGAGAAAAGTTGTGAAATTATTTGGATGTTTAGATGTTTGAATGTTTGTTACTGAATGAATTTAAATAAAACTAGGCGTACATATATACAAAATCTGGATTGAGAAATAGAATAGTCAATGTCCCGTTTTTTTTTTTTTTTTTTTTTAAAAAATCTCGTGTCACGGTGTTTGTTATCGAACTCCCCTGAAACGGCTTGTCCGAATTTTATAATTTTTTTTGTCTATATTTGGCAGGTCTGAGGGTTGTAGGCTATTTTTTATCTGCGCAGACGGAGTCGCGGACAACAGCTAGTATTAGTAGAATAATTTATAGTACCATCGTAATAGTTTATTCAAATATATTGTTAGAAGGGTTTTATTTATTTACAACACAATACTTATATTATACAGGGTTATTTGTAATTCACTAGCATCCTTTTAACCCTAAACTCCTACCACTTAAACAAATGTTTTTGTTGTACGGCTTTTGTCATAACTTAATATTTTTGGTGTAATAATGTTTTGAAAATTTGAGATTACCTCTTATTTTTACGATACTCTGTGTATTTGTATGGGGAAAAAAAGTACTTCATTTTAAAAAGTCGTAAAACAAAAAACATTTGTTTGAGTGATAGGAATTCAGGGTCAAGAGGATGTCAGTGAATTACAAATAACCCTGTATATGTACAACTTTACTATCCTAGACTAAAAAAAATATGTACAATAAGAAAAAAGAAAACAAAAATATAAAATAATGATAATTACAACTAAAACATATTCTGAAAGCTAGTCCCCTTATTAGGCAAGGTGCCGAAGATGCTGGCAGCGTTTCCTCTTTGAATAGCTAAGCTAATTCTTTGTCCGAGGAAGCTGCCAGCTTATAGTTACATAAATTCATAAAAAAGTTTAGTTAAAAGATAAGGCAGGACTTCGTTGTTACAGTCACTTAAGTGTACTGCTTTGTTAAACCCATCAGTTCTGACGCTAGTAGTAATTAGACAACAATGTATGGTATATCGTCCAAGGATATAATAGCTTATTATTCCGTACTTATGTTATTTACGCGGAAGGGGTCCGTTTCCGTATCACGCGTGATTGATAGGGGTTTTCTATTAATAAGGTAAGTAATTAGTTTCCTGATTATACTTCTTGTTTTTTTTTTCCAAGCAAAGATAACGGCAGTTACGATAAGAATAACGCAACGGGATGTAATAAAATAGTTACCAATGAAATATATCTTACCAATGAAATATTTCTCATCGTCATTCTTCTCTTCTTCTAGTGCCTCTTCCATTCTGAAGGTTGGCCGTTAGCTTCCTGTACTACTCACTAGCAGTAATCTTCCTGAACAACTCTCCGACGAAGACGATTCCCGTCCACTCCCGGATGTTCCGCAGCCACAAGTTCTTCCTTCGTCCAGCGCGTCTCTTTCCTCTACTTTCCCCATCATTATCAACTGCAACAGCAAGTATCCTGAGCTCATCATTATCATGAGCGTCATCGTCATTATAAGCTATTAAATTAGGCGAACTGGATCTTAATGACAATTTTATAGCTGTTTAATTTTTTTTTAAACTTGGTTGATTATGTTTAGTATAAAATCAACATCTCTCACACTATGAAACTCTCATCAAAGTGATATTAAAATAAATAATCATAAGATCGCGACCAAAACGAAGAAGACATTTGGGGGTTGTTAAAATAGAGAGATCTCTCTTCAGGCAGATGTTATGCCTGGGGACCGAAGTCCAATGGATGAAAGTTGGAAGTTGTATTTATGCAGCCGAGTTGAGAAACTTCGATAGCGCGATGCAGGATTGTAGAAATTAGTTTCTTATGTGATGACTAGATAGCGCTAGTAGTCGCTACATCAGCCCCCCTTTTAGACCGGAGGTCGATACGAAGTGCAGTGGAGTGCAGTCTGTGCGTCATGTGGGCGCTTGCAAGGGCCAGTCGCTCAGAGCCTCGTCGGCGAGCATTGTTGTTCCTCTGCTACTTCTGGATGCCTGTTGCGTGATTGCTCGGAGCCTCGTTGGCGAGCGTTGGTTGATTGATTGGCAAGTGGAAGTAGTGGGAGGAGGATTTGCGAACTGTAGACACCAGGCAGATAATAGATACATGCTAATGGTGCACAGTGCGGTGAGTATGGCTTGCTGTGAGACTGCGTCATCGTCTTGTGTGTCTGAAGGTTGCGATTTTGTCCAATGTCGTGGGTCACCAATTTGGGGGTAGTTACAATAGAGAGATCTCTCTCCAGGCAGATGTTATGCCTGGGGACCGAAGTCCAATGGATGAAAGTTGTATTTATGCAGCCGAGTTGAGAAACTTCGATAGTGCGATGCAGGATTGTAGAAATTAGTTTCTTATGTGATAACTAGATGGCGCTAGTAGTCGCTACAGACTAATAAAGTAAATTATAAACTATAGATTTTATAAGCTACTATATCATTCCTCTTCGTTATGGCGTTGATTTGGGACACCAGTAAATATGGCGACAAGCATATACTCGTACATCTTAACGTCTTAGTAACAATCGATCGTTGCGATAGCCTATTTCAATGGGATACGTCACACGGGTGTCCTGTAGGTGGTGTAATCCCTCCCCCCCCCTACCCTCCAAATGCGGACTCAATACACCACAATTAATATCGCAACCTATTAGATTGAACTATTTGGGCCGAAGCGTGGGAGAAGGCGATTATAATAAAATCTTTACTGCGTCAAAAAACGGCAGTGAATTCCTTTCTTTAGCAGTTTGTATAAAGCGCAAGCCACACAGAGACGTGGGATGGGGGCGCGTCGCAATCACGGCGTCCCTTGAATCAGTTTTCATACTAAATGTATAGAAGCGACAAACGACGCGGACTGCGACGCGCCCCCGTCCCACGTCTCTTTTGTCGCCTTAGAAAAGATGAAGCCAACCGCTTTGTGCAGGTCAATGGAATACTAACCATATGAAATTGGAGGCGCTCCCCCCGCCTGGATGTTCATTGGTAAAATGGAGATGGAGGATAATCAATGTGTTTAATAAGGCTGAGATATCCCTACTCACAGAAGAATGTGCTTATATACCCACATTCGAACAAAAGACCCGTTTGCTACAACTGTGCTGTCTGCATTGCCTGCCGGCTTATAACTTGCCATATAATAGAAGTTTCTGTGGAAGGAGAACGAATTCTTACCTAATACCCGCGACACTGAACACCCTCCCAAAGGAATTGCTAAGCTAAACAAAGTTATAAACACTGCCACCAACGCCATAGAATGTAAAGAAATACTCAAAAAAATTCTACCTAATATAGAATGACAAGTACCTAGTGGTATGTAAGTGCCTACTTTATTAGTTTAGTTAGTTACTTAAAACTTATAGTTTAATGTTTATTTGGGCAAAAAACGGCACAATACGAGTGAACTTAAAAAATCTAAGTTATACATAGGCCAGTAAATATGCCACAGTAAATTATAGTGAAAATATACGGATCATTCACGTCTTAAAGGAGCTACACGTCACGTCAGCGAGGTTAATAAAAAAATGAAAACCCTCTACTATTTTTCTTACTTTCCAATATTTCTCACGATGAATCCCCGAAGTATACAGCGTAGCTATAAAAGTCCCCGCGCTCCCCTCAACCCTTGCACTGCGCCCAATCGCGCGGCACAAACAAACGACAACTGACCCCAATTAAAGTCCAATGACGGGACAAAAACAGCCTCACGTTAACCCTGCACGTGCTGGCAACCCCAATTTGCATTATGGTCGTAATGGCCCGCGTTTATCTGACCGTTACCCGTCTATGATAAGCAGTTGGGAGGTTTAGTGTGATTAGGTTTTAAAACGTCGTGTGTACTAAATGGTGAGAATAAACTGTACTTAACATGGGTACACGAAAAAAAAGGAATAACGAGTACTTAATAATTGGTAGCAGTATTCTGTCTTGGCTGCAATTAAGCTCCACCAGAGTTGTGTGTTTAAGAGGGTGAGAGATTTTTGAAAGTCGCTGTCTCGTTCTAACTCCTCTGTATAGGTACAACAAGAAAGGGTCAACTGCAGTTCGAACCATTTTTAGGGATATAAAATTGATCATAACAGCATTTTGTAGTCCCTTTTTAACCCCCGACACAAAAATAGTGGTGTTATAAGTTTGACCGCTATGTGTGTGTGTGTGTGTATGTTAAAATTGGTTCAGCAGTTTCAAAGTTATCATCTCTTTTGTTAGCTGCGGAAGGGATTTTAGACGCAGAATGGGCATTTACTTTATTTTCAAAGTATGCGTGACCAAATTGCGTCGGGGTTTTTTAAATTTTTTAATTTATAGTTAATTTGTCCTCAAAAACTTGACCAATACCTAATAACATTATTTTTAAAAACACTTAAGAGGAACGCCCCTATTTTTTCATTTTCTTTTTATTATGAGTATTTTTTTGATGAGTGTCTGAAAATGATGTTGAGATTGGGTAATTATTTTATAGTTTTTGAAAGCTTATCTTCTTATAATAATTGGAATATGGAAAAAAAAAACATGAGGGCATGACCGTAGTATTTAATAGTCTCTATATCTATAGATTTTACAGTAGAAAAATATTTTGCTTTCATGTCATTATTTAGGGAGGTAACAGGGGAAGTACTACGATTGTATGGAGACATGTTTCTTATCGTATTCTTCACTGCACGCAGCGTAAGCTGTTCGATCAGTTACAAACGAACTGCATATCAACCTCAAAGTGACCGCAACTGCCGATCACCAATGCATTTTCATTGCAGTTCATTGTATTTATTAAACACTAGCCTTCCGTCCGCAGCTTCGCCCGCGATAAATTAATTTTCCCGTAGGAAAAGGTATCCCGCGGTAAAAAGTAGCCTATGTCACTCAGTGATAATGTAGCTTTCTAACGGCAAAAAATTTTTGAAATCGGTCCAGTAGTTTCGGAGCCTATTCAATGCAAACAAACAAACAAACAATCAAATCTTTCCTTTTTATAATATTATTATTAGTAAGTATAAGTAAAGAAGTATAGATAATTTGTAATTAGTTGGTGCAAGTATATTTTAGTAACTAAAAAAACAAATCACCGGTTGAATCATACTGAACCGAATCTATCAAAGCTTCGGAAAGGTCTAAGATATACTTTATGAAACTCCACTCCATGGACCTACTACCTAAACAGGACCGAGCACTCGCAGCTAAAAAACGAGCAGAGCAAGATAGTTAGTGCAATGGACTTGTGTCCTTTTCTAATAGGGTGACAATAAAATTTTTGTTGTGAGACAAATTCAATTTTGCAATCTTCTTGCTTCATTGTTTATACATATAATTAGTGACCGGAATAGGTTGTGTTAAGGTCATTGACTCGAAATTACACTACCTATTCCGATCACTGATTATAAACACTGAATGAACTGAAACAATTACTTTGCTCACCCGCGACCTTATGATAGCTCGTAAGGTAATTTCACAGTAGGTTTGAAAAGTAAATTGAACTAACTAACTAGAAACTGAATGGAACGTCGCATATGTCCAGTTTGTTATTTTGTTATTTGTGTGTTATTTAGGGGTAGTTAGAATAGAGAGATCTCTCTTCGATACTTCGAACTTCGAACTTCGATAGCGTGATGTAGGATTGTAGTGATTAGTTCCTTATGTGATGACTAGATGGCGCTAGTAGTCGCTACATCAGCCCCCCTTTTTAGACCGGAGGTCGATACGAATTGCAGTGGAGTGTAGTCTGTGCGTCATGTGGGCGCTTGCAAGGGCCAGTCGCTCAGAGCCTCGTCGGCTAATGGTGCACAGTGCGGTGAGTATGGCTTGCTGTGAGACTGCGTCATCGTCTTGTGTGTCTGAAGGTTGCGATTTTGTCCAATGTCGTGGGTCACCAATTTGGGGGTAGTTGCAATAGAGAGATCTCTCTCCAGGCAGATGTTATGCCTGGGGACCGAAGTCCAATGGATGAAAGTTGGAAGTTGTATTTATGCAGACGAGTTGAGAAACTTCGATAGCGTGATGTAGGATTGTAGTGATTAGTTCCTTATGTGATGACTAGATGGCGCTAGTAGTCGCTACATTAGAAATTATTCTTTGAAAAATTCTCGAAACAGATATACAAAAACATTCGAAATCTAGTAAATGGCTAAATTAGTAAAATATTCTTACCACGGGAGAAATCGTTGGTATAGCGTCAGCTTTTAATAACTGACGGCTATTTTTAATACAAAAGCAGGAAGGTTGAAAATGACGACTGCATACGACTGAATATTTGGTAATTCTTTGCATCACTTTTATATTCCTGAGCCATTTTTGTCGCATTTCTTCATTTTTTGGGAAACTGTAAAAATGGTGCAACAGTAAGGACCGGCCACACAATACGAGAATTCATGGTCAACGTAGTAGTTAGATTTAAAATAAATGTAATTTTTAGCTTACCTATGGAACGATATATTGCAACCACTATAACATTGACTTTTACAAGTGTAAACACAACACGTTTTCACCATTTTGTTTGATTTTCAAGCTTAGATTTCTTATTTAACGAATTTTCTTATTTACTGAATGACGTTTTGAAGGGTTACCATTAGAAATAAAAAAGTGGACTAGACAAGAAATGTATGTTTTATTTTTTATTTATGAATAAATATAATAAAATTAATGAAATTGTAATACGTTTACTTAAAATTGTTTAAATAACATTTAAATACAAGTGTTTCAAGTGAGTTTTTGGAGCCAAAAATTTTGATCAAAAGCATTTTTTTAGGCTGGCAAGATGAGAGAACGAGACAAAAGTCCCTCATTGTCGCTATTCCATCTCTGCTTGGATTTCCCTCTGTGTAAGGCGCAACGGACCAAAATACTTTATGACCTTGTAATACGGTTCATTTTCGTAAAAACACATTTTCAGAGTACTCAGTCCCGTTTAGGTAGTAGGTCCATGCTCCACTCTAAACGTACTCATAAAAATATGATGTTGACAGTCCTCTCAAGGCAAGCCTTCCTACGTTTTCAATACTTTGTGACAAATCAAACAGGCCCATGACGTAAATATTTACCTCCAGCAAAAATCGGTTCCGAGCTCCAACATAATAATATGATAAACATTCTCGCACTATTCAGGGTTTCGTACCCGAAAAGTAATAAACGGAACCCCATTATTGTCGCTACTCTGTACATCTGTGTGTATCTTTGCAATGACACAATGATTTTCATAAAATTGCGAGGGAAAAAAAATATTTTGTCTCTAAACACTTAAATTGAGTAAAATAATGGCTACCTACTCGCCAATACAGATTGTAACTCTTTTCGAGTCGTCTACCATAGATAATGCTAAGAACTGTGTATTCGAATGGTAAAAATGTTAAAAAAATATATTAAAATTATTGCAAAACAATATGATATCAATTTAAAATATAAAAATAACGAAGTTTCATGAAGCGTAGATAAATTTTGTGTTGTAAAATTGGGGTAAGTATAGCTAAACTTTAAAGATAATAAATAAAACGTTGCTTACTTGTAACCTTCTTAGTCTGAAACCTACTAAATTGTTTAATTTTAAAACTAAAGATATAATTCCCTGGGGAGGAAAACTATTCGTAAATCCATTACTCCCGTAAGAACAATTTAGGTCATTGTCCTTTAGTATACAGGCACGGAGTGTGAAGAGATTAAAATAACTACTATAATATTAGTAAGGATAGTATCTACTTAACGATTATTTCAACCTATGTTTTAATTATAATAATTTTGCAACCTGCACACAAATACTTTGACACCTGTAAAACTCAGTGTAAAACGCAGTAGGCCTCCAACAAGATGGAGCGACGGCCAGGTTAAGGTTGCGGGATCGTGTTGGATGCGGATGGCACGGGGCCGATCTGTTTGGCGAGCCTTGGGGAGGCCTATGTTCAGCAGTGGACGTATTTCAGCTGAAATGATGATGATGTAAAACTCTATTCTAGCAACATTTCTGATTAAGATAAATAAAATTTTCGTAGCAAGTAATCATCAATCTGGCTATTGGAACAGTAAGCCGCTGATTACACCACTGACGTCCTCCCACCCCGTGAAACATTAATAAGATGCGGGCTCGTATCTGCCCCATCAGTTCTTTTTTCTGTGGTTAACTAATAAAATTCTAGCCAGTGTGGAGTAGAATGCTCAGTTTCACCTTACTTCGTAACAAATCTTCTTACTTTTACTAATATTATAAATGCGCACGCTCATTTTTAACCACCGACACAAAAAGAGGGCTGTTATAAGTTTGACCGCTATGTGTGTGTGTGCCTGTCTGTGGCATCGTAGCTCGTAAACGGGTGAACCGATTTGGATGTGGTTTTTTTATTTGAAAGCCGGTTTCTTGGCGATGGTTCTTTGACATTTTTCGTCAAAATTGGTTCAGCCGTTTCAAAGTTATCAACTCTTTTATTAGCTGCGTAAGACGTAGGTATAATGGACATTTACTTTATTTTCATACAATTACGTGGAATCAAATTGCGTTAGGGGTTTTTGAAATTTTTAATTTAAGTTATTTTGTACTCTGAATTCTAATAGTCTGTCTGTGCTGTTGTTCCTCAATTATCCGCATGTTCCCATAATAGTGTTATAAGCTTTTAAAGCGCCGATTTAAAATTACTGTTTTTTGTTCAAATCTCAACTTCCTTCATCACGAAAGGAATCATGCTTGCAATGAAAAGTTTTACCATCAAAGATTTTATGGGTCAGACTCCCACTGTTAAAATTTTATTCCTCCGCATATTCCTCAGGAAAATACCCACCGAATTCACGGCACTTTATGATAAGGAGATCATAAAGGAAAATTAGTCGAGAAAAAAAGTGTCACACCAGCAATATAAATGTAAAGCACCCAGTCATTTGAGCCGGGCAGAAAGCTAATTTTGTCTTATGTATATTTCATGAAAACTGAATAACATACGGACACATAGATTATCTGCCGTCCGCGGCGTGCTTTGCATCTTTTTGTATTTTCTTCTGATGGTTTCCCGGCTGCTGCTACATAAAATATGAGTGTTAATTTGGGCGTAAATTTCGACCGTGGAATTAGGTTTTGCGTGATGTTTACTCGACCTCGTTTGAACTGTATCATGGGCAGGGCGATTTTTTTCGTGCTTAATAAAGAGAGGAGACAAACTAGTTTTTTGTACGCTTCGTCTGAGGATACGACAACAAATGACTGCAGAAAAATAAGTCAAGATCGCGTATTCTCCGTTGACGTTAAACGTGATACATAATCAGTGTTACTAGCTTTATTAATGCTATACAATATAATACATTTACTCAATTGTCCATTAGTCCAATATACATCGAGTTTGTAACTTAATTTCAACAAAGTATGATAATCCTAAAATTTTGCAGCCCGATTTGTCTCTTATAAACTATCCAACCGTTGTGCGGAAACGGGTTTCACTTGAAAGTCAATTTAATACGAAGATGGTTTTAAACCACTAAAGGCACATTCAGTCATGAGTCGATTGCGCGGACGAGGTTGCCGGCAAAAGCTAGTCTTCTTCTTCTTCTTCTGTATATAGGATACGTCGATAGTTATAACGCGTCTAAACTAAAGAGTAGGTACGTCGATAATGTGACGCGTGAAAGTCAATTACAAATATTCCATTTGGCTGGTTAACCCGACGCCATAACTGTTAGTTGTTCATGAAAAGAGCGTACTCCTACCTAAAAGGCCGGCAACGCACTTGTGACTCTTCTGGTGTCGCAGGTGTCCATGGGCGACGGTAATTGTTTACCATCAGGCGATCCGTCTGCTCGTTTGCCCCCTATTCCATAAAAAAAATGTTTGTTTATATTTAGTTACGTATTAACTTAACATTTCTAGTATAGGTAGGTATACCTGCTATATTATTGGATTATCGCCGGACTTCCATAAGTATAATAAATACTAGCTCAATCAAATACCAGGAAGAAGTCGAAAAACGTTTTGCAAATTTTAAAACCACAACATATTTAAGTACATACATACGAATGTGAAATAAAAGCTACAATAGAAAAAAACTTGTGTTCATTTTATTTTTATAAAAAATAACTATTCATATTTTAGTCTGTTCTTCTCTGCCTTTTTAAAAGCAGATATAAGTAGCTAACGTTTTTGTTTATGTAAAAGATAGTAATCTCAGTTCTCGACAACAATATGTGTCCTCAATTAGTACCGAACAGAACGCTGGTTTCTGAATTTGTCGTAATAGTACGTCGCACTATGAACGGTATCTAACTCTCGGACCTGTCCCTATACAAGACGTGTGTCATACAAATACATACAAATCAATTGTATGAAATTTCAATCATGCCCCAAGACATTATGTGTATGATACAGATGGCGCTCATGCAATATGCATGCGGATCAGATTGAACTACATATTGGCGTAAGCATTACGGAGACAAATGACATGTATACACACTATATCTTAGAATGTTCGAGAATAGGCAAACTAATCGAAGAAGAGAAGAGCTCAGCTGTTCCATTACAAAAGCCTTTGAAGGTGCTTCCTAAAGATAACAAATCAGTAAAAGAAATGATAGAAAACAACTCAATTCATTAGATTAATTATTGCCCCGTAATGTCGATCCCGGCTCCCACCTTTGAGTTTTTCGGAATTTATGTGCGAAATTACATTTAAAAATTACAATGAGCTTTACGGTGAAGGAAAACATCGCGAGTTAACCTGGATACACCTTCGAAGAAATTAAATGGTGTGTGAAAAGTTCCCAATCCGCACTGGGGCCGCGTGGGAACTGTGGCGCGAGCCCTCTCATTCTGAGAGGAAGCCTCTGTCCTGCATTGGGACGTATATAGGCTGGGATAATGAATGTCGATCTAATTCGTTTCCATATTCCATTTGCACATACATAAGTAGGTAGGACCGCATTATCACGACGAACATTAGTAGGCCGTACATCGCAGACTGCATATTCCAAGACGTACATTAACATTTCTGGCGTATATTTTGACCCTGCAACTTTGCACAAACCCTCGGTGCGCGAGGCTGACTCGCACTTGACCGGTTTTTCTCCGATCCGTGATGTCGTAGATACGTCAATGGATATCCATTCCAAAATTAACCGTAATAAAGTGCACCCACTCAATTGCGTCAGTCGCAGCTTTAGGTAACTTATCGTATTTACACACGTTCGTTCTACACGACCATTTCCAGTCGGTTCGAGCTAAATTAATTTAACTTAGTTTTGTGAACGTTCTGAGACGTGTGGCGACGAGTTTTTCGATGTAGAGTTTTGGAAAACATTGGTAATTAAGTGCATTTAGTTTCAAAATTAAAATGTTTATTCTGTAAATAGGCCGCAAATGGCTCTTTTTAACCCCCGACACGAAAAGAGGGGTGTTATAAGTTTAACCGCTATGTGTGTGTGTGTGTGTGTCTGTCTGTGGCACCATAACTCTAAAACGGGTGAACCGATTCGGATGCGGATGCTTCAAACATACTAGGGGCGTTCAATAAAAAGTGAGAATGAGTATGTTATAAACAACTTTTACTAAATGTCATTTTATTTTTCGACATAGTCACCTTTTAGCATAATACACTTAGTATATCTTTTTTCTAAACTTAAAATTCCATTTTTAAAAAAGGTCTCATCTTGAGTACTTAAAAAATCTTGTACTGCAGCGACTACCGCGTCGTCATCTTCAAATTTCTGGCCTCTCAGGTATTGTTTCAATCTCGGAAATAGGTAGAAATCACTGGGAGCGAGATCTGGTGAATACGGAGGATGCTTAAGGATATCGAACCCAGCATCACGAATTGCAGCCATTGCAACGGCGGACTTGTGTGCCGGGGCATTGTCCTGGTGGAACAGCACAACTTTCGAGAGTTTACCTCGCCGTTTTTCGCGGATCTCATTGCGCAATGTTGCTATTTGTTTGGCGTATAAAGTGCCCGTAATAGTGGCTCCATGCTCGAGATACTCAATCATTAATACCCCTTTACCATCCCAAAAAACAGAGCCCATGACCTTACCGGCAGATGGGCTCACCTTGAATTTCTTCGGAGTTGGAGATGATGGCCTTTTCCATGTCATAGACTGCAGTTTCGTTTCAGGGTCGTAATGATGGAACCATGTTTCGTCCATTGTTATAAATCGCGCCAAAAAAAGTTCCCGGTCTTGCTGCATCAGGTTCAAAGCTTCTTGACAAATCTCTAGTCTAATTTGTTTTTGCGTGTCAGTAAGCATTCTTGGTATCCAACGCGCAGATACCTTTTTCATACCCAAGCGTTCATGTAAAATATTATGCACGCTCCCCGTTGAAATCTTTACATTTTCAGCAATAAAACGAACTGTGACACGATGATCCGCCAAAACTGAGTTTTCGACTTTTTTCACAATTTCTTCAGTTACTGCTGTAGTATGGCGTCCGGAGCGGGGGTCGTCCATTGTCGATGTTCTTCCACGTCTAAATTCGTCGCACCAACGTACGACTGTCGAATACGGAGGAGCATTAGACCCTAAAGTGTCCCGCAAATCCAAATTGACTTGGTCCGTAGAAAAATTTTTCAAATACAAGTATTTGATAACGGCGCGCAGTTCAATTTTTTCCATTTTCGCTAACGTACTCAATAGCATTGCAAAGAAATTACCGTATATTTTTTTAAACAAAAGACAGTTAGTTTTTTTTTTCATAGCAATCAGCTAGATAGATTAGCTTTACCGGCCACTATTTAATTTCGTAATATTAAAAGAGTTTGCATCTCATTCTCACTTTATATTGAACGCCCCTCGTATGTGCGACCAAATTGCGTTGGGGTTTTTAAAATTTTTAATTTATAGTTATTAACTAGGTACTCGATTGCCCAAAGAGGGATATGTTTTTCGTGCGTATGTATTTATGTATGTATGTGTATGTAGCATTCCTTGGCACGCCCTGCAGCCTAAACGGCTTGATGGATTTTAAAGTTTGGGTGTTATTAAATTCGTCTCAGTTGCGAGAATGACATTGCCATTTATTTTTCCGGAATTCCCATGGAGACGGGAATTACACAAGAAATACGGATTTCCTATACTACTTATTTTAATTTCTAAAAGTTCCTAAAGTTCCTATTGAATTTGAGTTGAAATTTGGTACTCATAATGTAACTTGGTGACCCAAAGATGGACGTGTAACGTAAATAATTGCATTTTAAACATAAGGGCCACTTTTGGGGGTGAATAAGAAAATATTTTTACGCAGCGGGGTTTTTTTCGTCTAGTACCATTGATATTGAAGTTATACTTGTCTATATTTCATACTAAATACGAACTTAAACATGGATGCACAGAAAAAAAACACAGAAAAAGACCAGCTCCGGGAATCGAACCCGGGTTCTCAGCATACCGTGCTGCGTGCTTTTACCCCTACACCACAACTGGTCTGGTGGTGGTGGTAGTTTTGACCAGTTGTGGTGTAGGGGTAAAAGCACGCAGCACGGTATACTGAGGACCCGGGTTCGATTCCCGGAGCTGGTTTTTTCGGTGTTTATTCTGTGCAACCATGTTTCAGTTCGTATTTAGCATGAAATATATGGATTTCACGGGATAACCGTAAAAGTAAAAAAATTGGAGTTGAAAAATAAAAAGATACTTCATACCAAACTTGTACATGTACATTTTTATACTACCAGCGCTTTTGGAAAGACCACCGTCGCCAAAGAGTGCAGCGCAAGGAACATGGCAGAAACTATTTTTTAGGGTTCCGTAGTCAACTAGGAACCCTTATAGTTTCGCCATGTCTGTCCGTCTGTCTGTCTGTCTGTCTTTCTGTCCGCGGCTAAGCTCAGAGATCGTTAGTACTAGAAAGCTGTAATTTGGCATGAATATACATATCAGTCACGCCAACAAAGTGGTAAAATAAAAAAATAAAAAATATTTTTTTTAGGGTACCTCCCATAGACGTAAAGGGGGGGTGATTTTTTTTCTCAACTAATCCTATAGTGTGGGGTATCGTTGGATAGGTCTTTTAAAACCATTGCGGGGTTGCTAACATGATTTTTCTATTCAGTGATCTGTTTGCGAAATATTCAACTTTAAAGTGAAAATTTTCATTAAAATCGAGCGTCCCCCCCCCTCTAAAATCTAAACTGTTAGGTGGAAAAATTTGAAAAAATTCAGAATATATCAAATTTACTAGGAAAATTATAGCGGCTAAGATTGCTTGGAAATTATTTGTAGTTTAAGAGTAAATAGTAGCCTAAGGTATAAAACATACCTAAACTTGGATGATTCCGTACACATACGAAATCCTTAGAAAAATATTACTTGATTTTTTCGTAATGGCTACGGAACCCTACCTTGGGCGTGTCCGACACGATCTTGGCCGGTTTTTTTTCTAACAGTTATATTCTCGTGAGTCCTAATGTACTTTATAAAGAACAAATCAATTGTAAAAGTTAGTTCCAAATATACTATATAAAGTACAAATTATCCAATAAATTTGAACCTTAAATAATTTCTAAAATTACATAACTTATGAGTTTCATCAGGCTCTTACGCACTATGATTTGTAGAAAAAGTCGGGGCTCAGGGGGATATTACAATTCACTTAACTATTAGTAAAACTATTGTATCTTCTATTTATGTTGTACCCAACAGCATCATTACTAATATCACTCTATTCAATACTTCTTTCACAACCTTTGCAGGACCTATTCCTTTGATTACCGTAAGCACGTCCAATGCAAACATCAAACGTATTCAGACTTCATTAGTGACAAGAACCGTTGGTATTGGTACAAAGAAATATAGCTATTTTGGAACTATGTGCTTCCAACAGGCTATGATATCGTTACTGGGTGAAGCGAACTGGAAACGGGGTTGCAAGCTTCGTAAATTAACTGGTAATTAAAGGTTTTAAAAGTTTTTTTTTTACTTGCAAAGTATGTTACAAAGGATGTTTAAAAAAGATTCGGCAAATATCAGACACCGACCTCTTTAGCCTAGTTGGTAGTGACCCTGCCTACGAAGCAAGAGGTCCTGGGTTCGAATCCCGGGAAGGGCATTTATTTGTGTGATGAGCACGAATATTTGTTCCTGAGTTATGGATATTTTCTATGTATTTTAAGTAGGTATTTATTTATCTTATAAGTATGTTTATCGTCGTCTAGTACCCATAGTACAAGCTTTGCTTAGTTTGGGACTAGGTCGATTTGTGTAAGATTGTCCCCTAATATTTATTTATTTATTTATTTTATTTGCAGTCTTTTTCCAAAGACCGATGTGCTTTTTTTTGTGTGTTACACACACACACACACACACACACATGCACACACACACACACACACACACACACACACACACACACACACACACACACACACACACACACACACACACACACACACACACACACACACACACACACACAAACACAAAACACATCGGTCTCGGTTCACCGTGTGCAATCTTTATGGCCGGGTACTGTAGTTTGTTTAAGTCAAATTTGCAAATACAATTTGACCCACTTGCAGTAGTCGGATTGACTTGAAATCTGGTAATCACACATAGGTTCGATCAAAAATACAAGTAGAATAACAAAAAGTACATTCAGTAGAAAATTTTGTATTAAAAAATATTTTTTACAAAACCTTTTTTTTGTTCTAAATAAAGGACAGTCAAATGATATAGGTTGTAGAAGAAGTCCGATAAAAGTATGAAAAAGATAAGGGTGCCGTTTTGTTTTCCTCACATTTTTATGTGAATTACGTGATTGTGGTAACATTGAACTGATTCTTTATCCATTTACATTTTAAAATATTTTAGATCAGGTTTTTTATAAGCACAACTTTATCGACGAAGTAGATTTTATACAGCGCATCGCAGAACCGATTACGTTTGAGACCTTTGCCCAACAGTGGCGTCTTTTGTCTGTTGTTATGATGATGATGATCAGCTTTTGTACAAATTTAAAACAAATTCACGCTTATTTCTTCAAGTTACCAACTAACTATTACGATTATACAAATCCAACTTCCAAGAATAATAGTTTTTTTCCGTTTTAATCAAAACTTTAGCACGGCAATACTGTTAAAAAACAGACATCAAGTTCTACGCGAAACAAACTTAACTATTCCGACAAAGCTGGCTCCACTTTCAACACTTCTCGTGGAATTTCCATTCCACAGTGGTAGTTCCGGAGTTCGCCAACTGCACGTATATCTTGGTTTTGCATCGTTTGTGCTACCTTTGGTACTTGTATAGATGTATCAAAGGCAGATAGGATCCTTGATTACAAGACGTACAGGTTCATTTGCAAAGGCGCAAAGGTATATAAAGATATATAGCCTCATCAAGCGTCCGGAAGCCGATTTGTGTACTTTACGAAGGACCATAGTTTTGTTACGCACATACAGTCTATACCGATGAATGATTGACAAATATCGATTTGTAACATAAAAATAATACTCTGAAATCAGTTTCTAAATTTGGATGACTACCATTTGTAATTTTTAATTTTGATTCTATTTTATTGTTACAATTTTCATTTAATTTTAAGATATTAAGTTAACGGCAGCGATTACCGTGGTATTCAAAATCGGCATTCTATTCCGTGGTATTTTTATTTATGCGTTTTGTGATGTATTTAAGAGACTTACAGTAAAATTGCTCATACAGGAATAAAAAGTAATTTTTTGTCAACGAAATTAACAGCACTAGTGAACATATATCAAGCAAAGGGCCATAAAAATTGTCAGTAAACGCAACGTTGCGGCAGAAGCAGGTTGTGTCATACAAACGCAAGCTACCTCGCGTAAGTACAACCGTGTTTCTAATTAGTGATTTGGAAAATAAATATGACAGTTACTTTAATGTTGCGGTTTTGTAATGTTAGATAGTAGTTTCTTTTATGACTTAAGATCATAATTTTTTCATATTTTTGGACAGAAATACGTTAAAAACGGTAAATTAAATACAGCGGAATAAGCATCCATATTTTTGCAGTGGCAGATTATTCCGAGGTATGCCTCGGCTTAAGATGTAACAATACTTTCCATTCCGAGTTAATTTATTTTAAATTTTGCTTAGCACTTATATTAAATATTTATGGAAATGTAATCTTTAGCTAATACAGCAGGTAAAGAGCAATATCCGTGGTATTAAAAAGTGATCAGAACTCTTAATTTTTAAAGATTCACTGATCACAATAAAGTATGTTTTCTTAGAAACCCTTAAATATACACGTCATTTTACTTTTATGAAAAATTGAAGTATTTTGCTTGTTAAGATATGAAAGTTGAGTTTTTTGTGAAGATTGGAATATGAGCTTTCGATTTACATTAAAAAAATCTCTGTTTAATTGTTTTTTTATGGGTCGGAATTATGTTTTTTGATTGAAGATAAATCCGATGGTGGGAAAACCCCAACACACGGAAATAGCATATATGGGAATCTAAATCCGTGTTACGAAGAATTTGTACCCCTCGGAATTATCTTCTCATATAATGTAATTCCGAGTGGTATTGCCAACAAAATTGAAATTTAGGGTAACGTAAAATTGGATATAAAGTCACTGTCAATTGAAATTGCAAACAATGTAAAACAAACCTTGTATTTAAAATGTCTTTAATTTCCATTTTCCCTCATCAAATACTGCTAAATCCATGTGTTATTTAATCTATACTTACCACAACATTATCCTAAACCATTAAAACTATAAACAAGTGCTAGAATATAGATATTTCATTAAATGGTTTATTTACATTGTTCGCAATTTCAATTGACAGCGACTTCAGATTTAGTCCGTTTCAATGTTATGTGTAATGATGAGTTTAATCCTACTTTCTCCTAATATTATAAATGCGAAAGTTTGTGAGTGAGTAATTATGTTTTGTACTAAGACTCCAATGTCCGCCTGTCACCAGGCTGGATCTCATGAACCGTCAATCAATCACGTCTTTATGATTTTATTTTATGTTTTTATGTGGGCCAAAATAAGCCTCCAATGGGCCAAAGTACCCCGACCTTACGGTATTTATCTATATAAGTATGTTTATCCGTTGCCTAGCATCCATAGTACAAGCTGTGCTTAGTTTGGAACTAGGTCAATTGGTGTCAGGTGTCCCATGATAATTTATTTATACACTTAACTTTTATTTTAACTGTTATTGTTTGATATAACAGCAAATGATAGAATAATAACTATTAGAACTTTCAAAGATGATTATTGTATCAAGTATAGCTTAAACAATTATAACTGACATGAGGACTGTACCTATCAAAAATAATTTTTATAATTACTTAAGATATAAGTAATTATAAGAATTATTTTTGATAGGTACAGTCCTCAAAATTAAATTATTATTCTTATTTAAGTATCTCTACCGGGATCCTATCGATGTTTAGAAAATTTTATTTCCGAAGGTTTAGAATCCCGAAAACTTCATTTGTCCGAAAGCATTTTTTTCTGAAACTGTAAATATTTCAGGATTTATTTCAGGACCATCGTGTAGAAACCTTTAGGTTAGGTTAGGGTTGTTTTATAAAAATCCTGAAATATTTACAGTTTCAGAAAAAAATGCATTCGGATAAATGAAGCATTCGGGATTTTAAATATTCGGAAAAAAATAATTCTAAATTTTGTTAGGTAACCATCTCTACCAGTAAACCTTTCTTTTCTAACCTTTCCATACTTTCTGGCCATTATTAATTTGATCTCTAACTTGTGTCCATAGTTCTGTATTTTTGTAGTAAATCATACTAAATATTTTTTTAATTTATTATGTGTATTTTTTTAGGATAGGTTATTAAAATATTTAAGTCTGCGCAAAATATACAGACGCTACAAAAAATATTTTTACTGTACGGAACCAAGCAAAATATTTAGTCGTTACCCACGGAATTATCAGCCAAAACACACGGAATTAGATTTACTAGCTATGGATTACCACGAAATAAGAATTTTTCACATTCCTGCCTTTAAAAAATATTTTTTACTATTAAATCATCCAAGACAAACTACAAAAGTAAAAAAAATCAAAGTTCACTTAAGGTACTCCTAAAAAAAATATTTTCTGACTCTATTTTGTTCAGAAGTGCTTATTTTTTTGATGTATTTGAAAAATGTCCTTAAACCCCACGGAATTCACTGCCGTTACCTTAATCTAGACACGCGGTAGCATGTCAAGCCAATATTTTTCAATTCTCTATCTCTCTCTCCCCATCCCCTCCCCTCTCTCTCTCGAAAATGCTACGCCCTTTCGATTTCAAATTATGTTTGTGTTGTAAATATTGGCATGTTTAACTTTTATTTAATGCTTTCCAATAAATCCTGTTGGAAAAAAAATAGTTTGTAAGTAAGTAGTAGTCTGTAATTGAATATTTTTTATCATTAAGCCATTGATACAATTTAAGTCCTAATTTACTCCTGGGGCGTATAATAAAATAACTTCATACCAACGACATTTCGCTAGAGATATCGAATTGTCATTCACACAAACTATAAATAGATCAGCTGACAGCGCAAAGCCGAGTCGCAGTGTTGCCACGGCACGGCTCACACGTCGGCCGCCTTAGACTAAAGAATAAAACAGAAGCCCACCTTTAAATTGGATGAGCCGTTCTTGAATCAATTCTTAGGTATACAACAATAAAATACAAATATTCTTTATTGATCACCAAAAAAGTACAGAAAACAAATTAATAACAATAAAAAATCAGGCAGACAATAGGCGGTCTTATCGCTCAAAAGCGATCTCTTCCAGACAACCAATACTGGATACATGCACAAATATGAACAGGTTTATGTAGGTGGCGGAAACAACAGACAGGAGAAATGAAGAGATATTAATCAATAAATATTAAAAACATTACAAATATACAATATTCACATACATAAATAAACACATACGTCATATATAATACTTATACACTACATATACTACATATACAAAATATCAATGAGAAAATGTCAAAAGGCCGCACGTGAGAAAAGGAACTCAGATTTAAAGAAATAATGTAAACATAATGAACAGGGAAGGACCGACGATTGAGGATTAAGTTAGTGACAAATAGTAGTGAGCTTTGAGGAGGTTTTTAAAAATGGGTATGTACTCTCCGCTCATGTCATGTCTGCCAGTCTTTATAGGTCCC
Organism: Archips crataeganus; assembly: GCA_947859365.1. NCBI lineage: Eukaryota > Metazoa > Arthropoda > Insecta > Lepidoptera > Tortricidae > Archips > Archips crataeganus. The sequence continues at coordinate 5,541,640 of OX402047.1, read as the reverse complement.
ACTGCTGAGCACGCACGCACGCACACACGCACGCACGCCGCATGGAAAGACCTCAACAAGATGGACCGACGATCATCGGTCGATCGGTAAAGCGTGCGGATGGATTAGATGCGGGCAGCGTAGGATCGAACATTCTGGAACACTTTGAGGGATGCTTTTGTCCAGCAGTGGACGTCTTTTGGCTAATTATGATGATACTCTCACACTACAGTGGTGCACAAATTTGCTCGGTTGTCGCTTTGGTTCTGCGCACACTTCTCTCAGTATCCGGAGATTGTAACGCGGCTTCTGAGGCCGTATTGTTCAACGCGCGGGCGCTCGCGATTGCACTCACTATATCTTTCTACTCTCATCCTATACTTTTTTTTTTATTTATTTACACAAAAACAAACAAAAGAAGTACAGAAATACTTATGTTAAAATACATCTGCCAAACTGCATAGCAGTTTGTTGGCAGACAGCAGCCTGTGTGACAGCAAGAAGTGATGAAAACAATTGTGATTCCCAGTGTGTTTTTTTTTTTTTAATGAGTCGCCAGAGGGGCCAAAGACGCGAAGTCTTTGCTATTTTTTACTTTAGGGTAGGAAGAGTGACTTGTGCTCGGGAAAAATCCCTTCGGACGAACTGGGAATGGAGGGCCCAGACAGTGTCCGACTTGCACGGACTAAAAAACCCGGTCACAAGTCCCCTTCTCTATTGATTATTAATACAAAAAACGTGTGCTTTATATTTTGAGGAGGGGAGGGGTAGGGAGGGGACTTAATCTACCCACAGTGTCCTGCCTCAGTCATTTGCTGGAAGGCCGGGAGAGGAGTATGCATTCTCCCGCTGGGCACTGGGGGGTGCTTAGGTCGGTCTTTTATGTTTTTGATTCCCAGTGTGTTAGAAAATAAAGCCTCTGTACGCTTATGGTCTAACGTGTGGGCTTTTGCTATCACATTCACTACTTCTTTCTGTCAAACTGTATAAGCCGGTAACAGAAAAAGATACTAAATTAAGCCACTTTTTTGTGTTTTTTAATTTGTTCGCGGTTGTTCAAGTGACATCTTCATACTGCTTTATAGAAAAATGCTTAGGTTGACCAAGGGACAAAATTTGTGTAACCATAGCAACTGGTGGTACTAAAAAGTTGATTAACCCAAATACGATCCCGAGCGTCTGTGCTAGACGATACAGCCTCTGGTTCATTCTATATCCTAAGTTAGCGGCATAACTGGAATACAACCACAATCCATATTTCAGTTTTTCAGTTCACGTGCGCCTTTCAGATGCCACCGGGGTTCCGTCTGGAATCCACAGTGGGGCCATCTAGGAACGTGCGGGGAAGATTAGGGATGGCCTTTTTATAGTACATTTTGCTCTGTTTTGATCGAACCGTTGTTATTAAAACTATTACGGTTAAGTAGGCCGCAAAGGACTCCGTTGCATTTTTTTCATACTACAATCACGCCCCTTCCCAGCAAAGGGATAGGCAGAGACTATTTAATTTTGTTTCCACCTGCTACGATCCTGACATACATCTTTCGCTTCCACAACACTCATTCTTTTCACACATGGTTTCGGGTACTCTTTCTTCACAGACATCCCCAATCTGATCATGGTTTTTTTTTATATTACTTAAGTACCAACAAATTAAGAATGTGCTGCTTGTAAAATGTGCAACTTGGAAGGATGTACTTTTTTCCTACAAAAATTCTATGACAAATTTTACAAGTCACTTAAATGTTTATACGTTGAAGACAAAAATTATAAATTCGTAGTTACACGTATTTTAATACTAAATAAAATAAGAACACTGCCAAACGATTGTTAATTTTTTCACATTCGGGTAAAATATCGATATTTTTTACTCAGTGTATGTCGATGTAATTCTTTCCATTTGTCCATCTTTATTTCTCGCAGCTGAAGCCAGATGTAAAGGCTAGTCACTTTATAGAAGCGAATTAATAAACGCCTCCTTTCTTTGAAGTCGGTAAAAATAAATTTTTATACCCATTTTCTCCAGTTTTAATTATACATCAATGCCATTGCGTTTTTTTTTGTGGTTTCATGCCTTTTATTGATATTATTGATATTTTTAATGTTTTTTTTTTTTTGTTATTCTGTGAACTGTAATTTTAAACCTTAACCAGGCAACGAGGGTTTTCTTGTCTATGAGTGTTTGATATAATATGGTTCTCAGTGATACTTTTCCCGATAAAAAAAAAAATCGAATCTAATGTGGTCCTCGTCCTATATAGTAGGTACCTACATTGCCTGGTTAAGGGTTAATTTGGAATTTTAAATTGCAATTTTTACTTATTTATTAATGTTTCGATAGTATTTTTAATGTGTTCTTTTATAGTTTAAATATAATGGTAGTTTTTATTTCGCATGTTCCTGTGTTCTTTACTGAGTTTAAATTGTTTATGATTTGAATTCTTCGATTTTATCTGAGTCACATTTAAAAAATCTTAACTTAATTTATTTACAGTGTTTTATTTTCTGCTTTTAACTTTGATATTTTTGTAATTTTAACAGACGTCTCGCTTTATGGTCAATGATATGTACTCTGTAATTGTCGTATATATCAGAATAATATACATGTAACTAATTTTTATGGCTCGGATTGTAATATATATGATGTAGATGTACTGAATAAAATAAATAAATAAATAAATAAGTCTCATATATATTGCTTTTCTAGCGATGCAGATGGCGGCTATCCATCGCGCGATACTGATTGAGCGCAAAGCTGTGCAAACTTGTTACGACTCGGAACTCAAATAACATCGATACATCAGGACTCTTCGTTGCAAAACTTTTAACTAAGCAAGTCTTGTGAACTAAGTGCGAGGAATTGTATATTTTTGCTAATATAGCCGCGATTCTGATTTTGAAACTAATGGTGGTAGTAAAAGAGTCGAGTTTGTTTGAAGACTCTAGCTCAATAACATTGGAATAATTGTAAGATCTAAGCTCACAGTTTTCAATTTCACCTAGTTCCCTCGCCACAAAATTAATACTCTATAAATTCGTGTTCACTCCAACTGAAATATGAATATATAACAATTCTGCAACTTTGCTCCTTGCTTTGGGCAACTTGTTGCCCATAGAAAGAAATTAAGTAGATTCAAAGACCTACAATACAGTACACTACAAATATTCTTTATTGATTACCAAAAGCAGTACAGTGACATTACAACAATAAAAATTCAGGCAGACAATATAGGCGGTCTTATCGCTAAAAAGCCTACCTGCTTAATTGGTTTTAGATCCAGTCACTAATATACCAAATTGCCCACCATGGACCTTTCATCCAAATCCGTCCAGCCTTTTTTGCGCGAAGAAATAAACGCACGCGCGCGCGCACCCACTAATCGCTCGTGAGGGATTTAAGGCCACAACAAACCGTGAGCGCGTGACGCCGACGGACCGTACCCAGCGCGGTCAATAACACTGAATCAAATACGGTGTGCCGCGCTGCCGGTGTGTGTCACCGTATATTTGATTCAGTGTTATAGAGTGCGCTGGGCACGCTCCGTGGGCGCTCCGCCCTCCCGGTTTATGTTGGTCTTTAAGATAAGAGAGTTCATTTTATTTGTTCTTTCTACCCGTCACAACATTTCAACGTCAACCGACATGTCAAAACAGGGATAAAGGAAAAATATTCCATACAAACGAAGTTGTTGGTGTGCAGGTAAATAAAATAAAACGCAACCACGATATACTAAATAAGAATTCAGTACCTCTACCATGAGTTTACACTAGTTTACGTGACCGTACTCGCTAGCAACGGCGTAAATTATTTGTATGGAGAATTGTACAGCGCCTCTAGCGGTCACTTACGGAAGTACAATTCTCCATACAAATCATTTACGCCGTCGCTAGCGAGTACGGTCACTGTAAACTTGTGTAAACTCATAGTAGAGGTACTGGTCCGTAAAAAAGTTATTCTTATAGCAGTCTATAGTATTAATTATGATATTCTTATAGCGTAAGAAACAAAAGTTGTCTCTCCTGTGGACATATAATTATCGATTCCCGTTCCCGAGTCAGCAAACTTAAATTTTATTTAAATGGGCCGAATGTTAACCGGGCGTCCCACACGCCGATGTAGACTTGATTAAAAATATTGCCTTTTGCCATGTCCACAGGAGAGACGCGTACAAAAAAATGTGTAGAACCCTCAAGAGCGTAGTTCTATAAGCCAGCGCTTATAGAACTTTATTAAGTATCGTAACATTTACGTCGTTCAAAAAGCATTGTCATTGACGAATAAATATTTTTTCTTATGATATGGTTCTATACTCCCGGGAAATAAAATGTTGACTAAGTACATTGGAAACAAGTTATTTAACATGAACGGATAGACAGATAAGTGAAAACAACTGAGACAACTTTAAATACCGCTCCATCCCATTTTTATAGCAGTGTCGTCATTGTTATGGCTATATCAAATCTCACTATCTCGCATTTGATCCCATAAACTCGCTTAACGTTCAGTATAAGGGTACTCTGTACGACAAAGTCGTACAGCGCGTGGTACATAAACAGGTTTACGATCCATCCAGACTGACGGCAACCGTTGTAAAATGTTTAATACATCTGCCTTTTGATATTATAACTCATTTGCATATTCGAGCGGGAAAAATGTTGTTGACACCTGAGGCGCCGCCGTGCGAAACAAGTGGGTTACCTTTAACGTTCCATGTATAGAAATACGCTTCTTTGTTGTACTACCATTTTGAAAATCTAAGGGAGAGTAACCTATATTAAACCGGCGCTTAAATTGGATCACTTCCGTATTTCTACCAAATTACACTATTTATTTACACTGGCAACAAAAAATGAAGCGATGACAGCGCCACAAACAGTCCGCCATTTTGCATAATTCGGTAATTTGGTAGAAATACGGAAGTGGTCCCAATTTAAGCGCTGGTTCAATATAGGTTACTCTCCCCTATATAGAGGATTACTATACGAGGGTGTATACGATCTGAAAGAGAAAGTACATCCTAAGAGCCTAACTTGTGTGTATTCAAAAGAAAACTCGGATTTCAGAACTTTTATTCAGATTACCTACCTTATATTTATACAAACAACATTGCCATCGCACGGCCTCACCAAGAATGGCTGCCCAGACCATCTGCTGTCCGCTATTCGTTTCTTGATTCGAATTCTAGAAGCCGCAAATTCAAATATACGAAACAGAAACACGGTCTCGGTGGCCAGTGTCTACCTATTCTAACCCAAACTCAACAATTACCTCATTTCATTAATTCTGGATAAAATCATCATCATCATCTCGGCCTGTATGGGTCCCTCTGCCGGGGACAGGCCTCCTCTCAAAAAAGGCTTGGGCCGTAGTTCACGCGCGTGTCCAATGCGGATTGGGAACTTCACATACACCATTGAATTTCCTTGCAAGTGTATACAGGTTTTCTCACGACGTTTTCCTTCAACGTATGGCACAAGGTAAGTTTCAAATGTAGTTTCGCACATAAAAATTAATAAATATTCCGAAAAATTCAGAGGTTCCCACTACCCTCTGCTTGAGAGACCATAGGTCAAACCACTAGGCCACCACGGCTAACCTCCTCAATGTTCATTGCTAATGAGGGTTTTCTATGAGAGGCTATTTGGCGCTAGTATCGTCAGGTCCGTTTGACAACTTTGACATTTGTTGTATGGGTGTAACGTCAAATAGACCTTACGATACTAACGCCATCTAGCGATATTCCACCTGTCAGAAAACCCTCATTGGTAACACACATTGGCGCGGACTTTCGACTTCAAGGGCGGACTTTTTATCGCGATAAAACAACACTGATGTGAATTGTGAGCGTAATTCGTCTAAATTTGCCAGAATGCCAGCTCCATAACATTTTTTCAGGTTAACACCCACATTACCGTTCTTAATTACAGCATGTAAAGTAATTTACTTCTCGACTTAATGGCCCGTCATTTTCTCTTGAAACATAAATGAATTCGTGACGACTATTCGTACGTTTCACAATAGGGGGCGGTGATTTAGACTTTGAGCTCGTTGCGTCCGAACACAAAGGTGTGCCATAATCAAGGTTGAAAGGGCAGAGTGTATACACTGTGTGACGTTTTCACAGTGTTGTGAGGGCGTGAAACTTTAATGAAATTTGGTGGACATCATCATCATCATCATTCCAGCCTATACAGTGTGTAACTGAGCGAAAAGCAAAACTGATACCCGGTTGATGGCCAAGTGGAGTATGACGGAATGGAACTTCACTACATAGTATAAACCAAAGTCGCTTCCCGTCTGTCTGTCCCTATGTATGCTGATCTTTAAAAGTACGCAACGGATTTTTATGCGGTTTTTTTAATAGGTAGATTGATTCAAGAGGACGGTTTATATGTATAATACGAGTACATGCAAAATTGCACCCGTGTGAAGCCTGGGCGGGTCGCTAGTTTTATTAACTTTTAGACTCAAGTCGCAGTGGTCAGGCCACATCGCTTGTAGAACTGATGGCCGATGGGGCAAAAAAGGTTCTCGAGTGGCGTCCACGGGCTGGAAGACGCAGTGTAGGTAGGCCTCCAACAAGATGGAGCGACAATCTGTTAAGGTTGCGGGAACGCGTTGGATGCGAATGGCACGGGACCGATCTGTTTGGCGAGCCTTGGGAGAGGCCTAATGGGTTCAGCAGTCTTTCGGCTGAAATGATGAAAATGGTAACCGTTGTACATTTCGATAATGAGACATTTTGAACCATTGTATATTTGGACTTTGTACCACAATGACCTTACCCAAACATCGTCCTTAAAACATCATTACTTGATTACTCGACATTAATCCCACCGACCCTTGTAGCAATTTCAAACTAAAACGAAACATTACATTTTCCCCTTCATTTCACGGGATCGATTAATAACGACCAGCGGGAGACGTCAACTCTATTACAAAGAGGCGTTATTTAATGCCGTCTAAACGCTAGGCGGTATGGATTGTACGAGGACGCGCTTGCGGCGGGAACGCTGGAAAATATGGTTAAAACTGGCTTAGTGCGAGTCAGACTCTCGCACCGAATGTTCCATCCAAATTGGTAGATGGTGTCTATGAAAATCCAGTGCTAGCAGAGCCCTGCATCTAAGGAGGGTATTTTCTAGTAATAGTGAGGGTAGTCAAAAAACGCTGGCACTTCGTGATGGTCCACTATGATGAGCCAGCGTGTGGAGGGCGTAGTGGTGTCGGATGGCTTATGGCGCGTGCGATGGTGTGGGATGGCGTCGGTATCGGTTCATTGCCGCATATCAAAGGTAACGTTAAGATCACAACTACAATTTGGCCGCTTTCAAGTCTAGGGTGAATGAGCATTTACTAGGCAAGCATGCTCCATCGCAGGCCTCATCTTCGCTTTCCATCAGGCGTGATTGTGGCCAAACGCAAGCCTATATAGTAAAAAAAAAAAAAAAGTGAAACTAAAGGTCGCCATCGTGTAGGTGCGTTGCAGCCATCGCTGGGCCATCGCACCTACCATTTATTGGCCCATCGTGTAGAGGAGCTATAAAAGGAAAGGCATAAAAACGGACGATCGTTCTGAGCGAGCTCATTCTTCGATCGACAGCCGCTGATGATGCTTCGGAGAGAGGTGAAACAAGTGTCCAGATTTTTATTTGTGGTGGTGGTTCTCTTGGTTGTAGGTTTAGTTGAGTTTGCGTTGGTTAATTCTTTATTTTTTTATGCGGAGGGACGGCGGGATATTTGCATGAAAAAGTATAGGTATTTTCAACGTAAGCGCTGCTATTTTGCTTGACTTAACCTCACTACTTGGTGGAGGAGAAAAATAAGTTGTCCATTTATTTTAACATGGACCTCCGCAAAGTAACGCCTGAATATATCTATCCATCTAATACCTGCCTTTAAACGAGCAATTCTTGCATATAATCAAAATCTCGGATACGATTTCCATGAAGTTTAGTATGTAGGGATTATAGGGGAAGATAAATCGATCTACTTAGCTTGGTCTTATCTCTGATAACACGCTTGTTTTCGAGTTTTAGCCCGAACAAAGCTCAGTCGCCCAAACTAAGTAGGTAAGTACTACAGTGTCTACAAGCATAAGTTTTGTATGTGTAACGTTAATTAAAACGCCGATTAAACTCTCCGTGTGTTTCCACCGAGGACAACATGAAAGTTTTCTTAAGAGCTGTGATTCCATGACGCCTATTCAGCACTTTCTTAACTTAATTACAAACTCCGAGCGCATGGTTACAGATTAAAATATCTGTCAAATCTAAAATAGTTTAAGCTAAGCTAAGTAAATTAAGTTAAAAATTTGGAACGCCTTCTTAAGCAAATTTTGGACCATTTTGAAAGTTTTGGCACTTAATTTTATATTGTCAGTGTTACTCAGTGCCTAAGTTTTGTTCTAGATAGTGATTTAATTTGAAATTGTCTCTTTTCTAAAAGTGACAGTTTGAATTGGATTACGGGTAGATTGTTTTCATGAAAGTGACTTTGATATTCAATGGGAAGTACTATAAAGGTATAGGTATGATTAAATAAATATAGACACAAATGTCTAAAATGAAAATCAGCATAACGCCTCGCGTACGAACCACACGGATTACTCAAACCAATTCAAATAAGGTTCGGAAATATTTGCATTTAATCAAATACACAACACAAACGTGTAAAAACTGTAAAAAACAAAGAGGAATCCGTTTTAATTTTAATCCTGGATTAACCCGATTGAGAAAATTGTAAACAGTACTTTTGCTCGAATAGGGTTTCGAATTTTCAATCCATTTTATTTCCAATAATTTAATGGAATTTTCTGCAAAAATGGAAAGTGAGAGAATCCGTTTGAATAACTAAAAGGAAAATGAATACATTTTAGATTTGTACGAGAGATTTGTTTTTAATTTCATAGCCTGCTGTCTACAATCGAAGTCAAAGATATCTTTACGCCTTACCTACCTTGATGATTTCTGTGGCAGACGTATGAAACGTCAACATGACATTTGCAATGTAAATTGTTCACCCTGGGCCCAATTGCATATCAAAGTACAACTAATATTACAAGCGGAACTCTCGCTTCAGTTATACAGGGTTATTTGTAATTCACTAGCATCCTTTTAACCCTAAACTCCTACCACTTAAACAAATGTTTTTTTGTTTTACGGCTTTTGTCATAACTATTTTTGGTGTAATAACGTTTTGAAAATTTGAGGTTACCTCTTATTTTTACGATACTCTGTGTATTTGTATGGGAAAAAAAGTGCTTCATTTTAAAAAGTCGTAAAACAAAAAACATTTCTTTGAGTGATAGGAATTCAGGGTTAAGAGGATGTCAGTGAATTACAAATAACCCTGTATTAACTAGAAAGGGAGTTCCGCTCCAATACCAATTTATTAACGGAAAACCTTAAAAGAAATAAAAAGGTGTTTTCTATGAATAAGTATTTTAACTTAAAAAAGAAATATGTTTTTCATACATGACTAAAAAAAAGGGAAAAAAGAAAAGGATACAAAATAAATAAATACTACACCAATATACCTAACTATAAAAAGAAAACACCATCAAGAAGGCCCTCCTGTGGCATAGAACCCAACACACTGGCGGCATTACCTCTCTGTACAGCCAGAGAAATTCGCTGAGAGAGGTAAGCGCCAGCTCTGGGGTCTCCTGAGGTCTCTATCAGCCGGGACGACAAGGCCCCCATGAAGGCCTTCATGTCAGCCGACCAGGGACCCATTGTCTCCACTGCGAGCGCCGCAAACTCATAGTCCTTTAAAAGCCAAGAGTATTTGCGGCGCTTGAGAACTTGGGCCTGGTCAGCTGCAGCCCCGGCTTGTGAGCGGGTTGCCTGGATGTGGGACTGCGCGAAAGTGTCGACACACGTTGCGTCCCACACCAGAGCTCCACCCAGCTTCCAAGGCACCAGAGTAGCCCCGTTAGGGCGCTTGCCATCGTCTCTGGCCATGCCCACGGGTTCAAGGATTGCGGGCACAGAGGCGGTGGCAAGCGAGCGGCGGACTAGGTCATTAATAGTGCCATGGCGGAATAAGCGACCAGCGCTTTTGGAGCATGAGAGGCCGTGACGTCCCAGCTGATCTACGTCCTTACCACAGGTACATGTATGGGAGATACATATTCTGCAACCAAGCCTTAAGGATATTGCTATCCTTAAGGTGCTTGGATCCAGAACCGTACCTATCTGACGGGAAGGGAGGGCGTTGAGCCAATGGCCTGACTCCGGGGCTGATACCGCCAGGAGCACGTTCGGGGTCGTCCGGGCTATTTTCGTTCCGCTTGTAATATAAGTTGTACTTTCTTATGCAATTGGGCCCTGGTTTGTGATTTAGTTTCTTCGACAGTACACTGTATGCAAAATGCACTGTGTAAAATGACGTGGTAGCCTAGTGTAAGTGTAATTTTCTCAAAAATGGTATGAAATGTTGCCATTACGTCATCAAAAACGTCGTAGAAAGTAACGCATCCTGGAGACTAGCTGCTAGCGACCAGGAAGTAATCTCGAGCTGCCAGGAAGTAAGTATGAAATTCCATTACATATCATTGCGTATCAAGTGTATTTGGAACCCGTGCCGTGCTTCTACGTCTGTGAAAAACTTAAGCTATTAATAAAAAAGTTCACACTTAAGAGGATGTATGCAAATTTGATAGTTCTCTGATTAAATAACTGGAACATTTTTCACTAATTTTATGTTGTTGTAATTACAATTTTCGTGTTTCAAATGTTTCAAAATTCAGAAAATTCTTATTAAAATGATGACGTTTGTAATTTAAAGTTGGCAGATATCTTAGTGTTGCCGGACAATTGTTGGTGAATCGATTAATCGTCGATTATAATTGCGGCGCACAAATAATCTAAATATCGATTATCCAATCTACGTATCGATTAAATCGATTATATCGATATAATCCATACTAAGATTCATACAATTAATCGATTATAATCGATTATAATGGGTCAAGTACACGATATAATCGATAATCGATTATATCGATTGTTAATATTTTACAATTTAATAGATTTAATCGATTATGTAGATAAAATCGATTTAATCGATTATATCGTGTTACAATACACGATAACAAACGATACGATAATTGTATGAATCTTAGTATCGATTATATCGAGATAATCGATTTAATCGATACATCGATTGGATAATCGACATCTAGATTATATAGGGGAAAAATAATCGATTAATTAATAATCGATTATCCGGCAACACTAAGATATCTAAACATCGCCGCCCGGTACCTTTAAAAAAAACAATCATACCATAGACAGACATAGGTTAGCGAGTGAGTAGCTAATGGCGGGTCGTAGATTTTCTTTATTTTTTCAATGTGTACTTTTATTTTATTTTTATCAACTTGTTTCATTTTTGAGAATAGTACATTGTTGTAGAGGCTGGAAAGTAAGCAATAGATGGACGAGTTTGTTTGAGGGCCGACGCGTAGCGGAGGCCCTCGAAAGTACGAGTCCATCTATTGCACTTTTGGCCGAGACTAAACATTGTGCTTTTCACGACTAATGCGAGGAAATCATTATCATCATCATCATCATAATCATACATCCATCCATCCCGTCCATCCCGTCCATCCTGTCCATCCCGTCCATCCCGTCCATCCGACCATCCGTCCATCCGTCCATCTATCCCGTCTATCCCGTCCATCCATCCATCCCGTCCAACCCGTCCATCCCGTCCATCCGTCCATCCGTCCCGTCCATCCCGTCCATCCCGTCCATCCTGTCCATCCCGTCCATCTGCCCATCCGTCCATTCTGTCCATCCCGTCCATCCCGTCCATCCCGTCCATTCCGTCCATCCATCCCGTCCATCCGTCCATTCCGTCCATCCCGTCCATCCCGTCCATCCGTCCTTCCCGTCCATCTGCCCATCCGTCCATTCTGTCCATCCCGTCCAACCTGTCCATCCCGTCCATCCCGTCCATTCCGGCCATCCCGTCCATTCCGTCCATCCCGTCCATCCGTCCCGTCCATCCCGTCCATCCTGTCCATCCCGTCCATCCCGTCCATCCCGTCCATCCCGTCCATCCCGTCCAACCCGTCTATCCCGTCCAACCCGTCCATCCCGTCCATTCCGTCCATCCGTCCATCCGTCCATCCATCCCGTCCATCCGTCCATTCCGTCCATCCCGTCCATCCGTCCATCCGTCCATCCGTCCATCCCGTCTATCCCGTCCATCCTGTCCATCCCGTCCATCTGCCCATCCGTCCATTCTGTCCATCCCGTCCATTCTGTCCATCCCGTCCAACCCGTCCATCCCGTCCATCCCGTCCATTCCGGCCATCCCGTCCATTCCGTCCATCCCGTCCATCCGTCCCGTCCATCCCGTCCATCCTGTCCATCCCGTCCATCCCGTCCATCCGGCCATCCCGTCCATCCCGTCCAACCCGTCTATCCCGTCCAACCCGTCCATCCCGTCCATTCCGTCCATCCGTCCATCCGTCCATCCATCCCGTCCATCCGTCCATTCCGTCCATCCCGGCCATCCGTCCATCCGTCCATCCGTCCATCCGTCCATCCTAACCATCCCGTCCATCTGTCCATCCGTCCATTCTGTCCATCCCGTCCATCCCGTCCATCCGTCCATCCAGTCCGTCTGTCCGTCCGTCCGTCCGTCCGTCCGTCCGTCCGTCCGTCCATCCGTCCATCCATTCATCCATCCATCCATCGCATGCAGCAGACGATTACTGTTGATTGGTCCAATAATGTCGTTTCAGCACGCCAGGAATGAAATTCAGAAATTATCTTTCAAAAAGTCGTATCGTATAATGAAATACATATACTGATACGTCCTGTTTTCGATTAGTGTAACTTTGTTGTCGTGTTTGTGCGCCATAAATGAGTCAGCTGTTAAATGTACATATATAGGCAGTTTTGAGTACTGGATTTAGGTTATCTATGGCCACATTTTCGAGCAGTGTCGTGAAAAAGCATTATACAAGCTTCGCCCAGTAATCGCCATCCTGGCCTCGTATCATTGCTGGCCTCACCTAGCGGTTCGGCCATCAAACTTCTACTCGTCCAGGATGGCTTACTTACTGGTCTCTGCAGTAATATACTATTTACTCTTGTCTCTGGTGTCCTGTCAATCGTTCAAAGGTTAACTGGAAGAGATCCCTTTAAGGGATAAGTTCGCCTTTGTACATCTGTTTCTCTTGTTAACTGTTAATTTTCATGTTTTACGTACAATACAGAGTTTTACATACATACATACATACTATTACATTTCAAATTTACCATGGGCATTTACGGTGAAGGAGCACAATCCATAAACAAAAATCCGATCACGTGTTTCGCTTAGCTCCCTGGAGGTGGTTCTCTTAGCTATAGGTTTAATTACGTTTAGCGTTGGCGAATTAAATTTTTAATGTGGATGGAGGGCGGGAAAATTGCATGAAAAAGCATATTTTCAAAGGTAACGTACTAGCTATTTTGCAAGACTTGGCCTCACTAAGTACTTCGCGGAGGAGCAAAATTATTTTAACATGGAAGTAGGTATTATAGTTAACGTAAGTAGTTTTTTCCCCCGTTCGCTATATTACGGTCCAGACGAGCAGTCAATGTAATCTCGCCGTTTATCCGCCCGCTAGAGCTAGCGATACCGCCGTACTTTAGCACAGCGTGGATACCGAGAACGGATAACAAGCGGATACCCATAGCTTTATTGTTAATCGCGTAATATTTCCGCGGCGGATATTGGATATAGGGTTTTGCGCTGTGCTATTCTATTACTATTGCCTTAACTCGAGGTTTCGCATGCGTAATCAATAGCCATCGGTTACACGTTAATTCTGGCGTCAGTTTAGTCTATCACTCTGGTTTCCTATCATTCACAACTTAAAATCAGAGGACGATGAAGAGGGCTATGTTCGGAGTTTCACTGCGGTATTGCATTAGAAGTGATGAAATCCGCGCAAGAACTAAAGTCACCGACATAGCTCGAAGAATCGCCAGACTCAAGAGGCAGTGGTAGACCTGATGGTCGATGAGGCAAAAAGGTTCTCGAGTGGCGTCCACGGACCGGAAGACGCAGTGTAAGTAGGCCTCCGACAAGATGGTGTTAAAAAAATCATTTTTAATTCAAGCTTTTTTTGCAAACTGTATTTTTTGCCCCTGCTTACCATCTAGGACCAAAGCACTCTTCAAGACGAATCAAACGAGCCCAAACTAGATGAAGCCGTGTCGTTTTAATACAGATTCCCTATTCTAGTATCAGGTGTTCCTGTATCAGGCATGCAAAATATAAATGTACAGGAAAAGACATAAAATAGACACAAAAATAAAATAAAAACTTTTGCACGCTCTCATTTCCGCACGCTTGCACGCACGCACGTACAAACTTTCTCTTACATGAATGGACTAGGGGACCTATTTCTGAAATCACATCGAGTCGAGTGCCAAAGTGCCGTAGGTACCTACGTCTGTTCATTGATGATGTCATGTCATCATCCATATTCTAGTGCAATTACCTGTGGCAATTACACTCAACAAGCTACTCGGTAACCGACGCACTTGCAAAAGTAAAATGGCTGCGGTCTAGTGTCATTTCTTTTTGTCCACCGCTTAGGGTGGCCATGGTAAAAACGTGGGAATTACGCGACGTGTAATCCAGATTTATAGCACCTGGTAACATTGATAAGCTAAATAAATGAGCAAGGATTTTTTGGCACCCACAGTAAAGTTTAATTAAGTTGAATTTTTACCGGTTTTTGGTCAGTTAATAATGTACTCAGCTACAAATTATGACTCAGTGGTGTGACATATTTTAAACACGCTCAAAACTTAAACAAAGGAGACATTAAATGAGGGTGCCATTTTTCTTAACTGTAACTTTTTAGGGTTTTTAACGTAAAATGCGTACTTGTTCGTGGCAACAACTTTGTGCGTCAAATTTTAGCATTTTATCCAATTTCTCCATTTGAATGTCGTCACCCTCTACGTCTTATTTCTGGGTACAGGCCTCCTCTCAGACTGAGAGAGCTCAGTCTTTAGTTTTCACGTGGGCTCCGCGCGTATTAGAAAATTCACACGCATTATAAAATTCCGTCGCAGGTTTGTGCAGTTTTTCGATATGTTTTCTTTACCATAAGGTTATTTTGAAATTTACTCTATTATTTTGTTTATTATTCCCAAAACAACCTTCAATAAAATTACAAAAAATACAAAGAGTAGCACCGTGTTTATTTGCGTGTGTGTGTGTGCGTCTGCGTATAGGTGTGTGTGTGTCACGGTATCGTTCACGTAATCACATCAAAACCGGGCCCAGTTACGCCCGTGCATTTTTTTAATGTTACCTCATTAACCTTATTGCCTGGGCATTCTACTGCGCAGGTTGGCAGGGGTCCTCAAACGCGTTCGTCTTAATTGGCAGAAATAACTTGCTTTTAATTAAATTTGCCTTTGTGAGGCACCTGGGAGGTTACTACGAAATTCGAAGTTCGAAGTTCGGATCGTGCGGTCTCTCTCACTCTCGTAATAAATACCATTAGCGTGAGCGGGACGGCACGAAACGAAGTTCGAATTATGCACTTCGTGGTAGGGCCTCTGTAAATGCAGCTGCGGCGGGCACAGAAAGAGGCTGTGTGAAATGACAACATTTTTTTAAGTTTAGCTTTATTTTAAGTTTTACTAAGATCTTAATTATACAAGTGAATAATATATAAAGAAATGATGGGAATTCAATCTCGGGTTTGCAGCTGTTGGTTTTGTTAATGTATTTATTTCTTTTATTGAATTAAAGTTATTTCATTTATATTTTTTTTTAGGTAGGTTAATCCCGGGTTTCAATTACCGTGATCCCGGAATTCCCTCATTTTTTAAGTAGGCATATACCAATCCTGGGACTGGAATCTCTAGTTAAGGATTAATCAGAAGAGTATGTTTTATTCGGAAAAAATATTAATAATAATCTATTTTTATAAAAAATAATTCCTATTTCACTTGGTCACGGCATAAGGCATAAGTTGAGAATGACTTTACGGATTTCATTCATTTTTCATCTTGTTAGCTACGGTAGGGATCTTAGATGCAATAATAGATATAATTACTTTAAAAGAATTAGAGTCCGCGAGTAGTTTCAAGATAATTAAATAAAATTAAAAAGCTACCTCCAGCAGCCGTTAATTTACGAGTATACTGACTGATAAATCAAACGAAAGCGTCATAAAAACAAACTACATAAATACATTATGTCGTTTCAATAATCAGTCAACTATGCTCAAGCCTTTATTTAAATTAAAGCTAGCACAGCCTGACCTCCGAGGTCCAAATTATTTATCATCCATATCATCCATCATCATTGCATCACTGAAAGGCACAGGCCTCATCTCAGAATGAGAGGGCTTAGGCCGTAGTTCCCACGCGGGCTCAAAGAGGATTGGGAACTCCACATACACCATTGAATTTCTTCGCAGATGTTTTCCTCCACCGTAAAGCTCATGGCATGGTAACTTTCAAATGTCATTTTGCGGATAATTTTCGAAAAACTCATAAGTTTGGTTTTAACTGTTAATTCGCTTTGCAAATAAATAAATAATAAATAAATAAATAAGCCCGGGCTCGAATCTACCCTAGTAAATAATTTATGTTCTCCTAAATATACATATTTTCCTAAAACATGTAACATAACGTAGCAACGCCATTTGCCTGTCAGGTGTTGTTTCAATTGAACCTGTCAAAATAGCGGAGCGACAATGACAGCTGTCAGTCAGAGAGCATCTTTCCGATTGTTTCGTAATTCGAACGGAAATATGTCAATGTGGAAATTCGAAGCTACGGAACAACGGCCAACCGATACCTAGTGTCTTTCTCAAACTCGAGATTGGCAGGACTAGTACTGTTCGAGCTACATATATTATTAAAAAATTGAATTGAAATATGGAAATTGGAAATTATTTTACTATACACCGTGGTTAGGGCAAATGCGCCTGAATCATAAACCAGATTTCTGAGCCCCTCAGAAGTAAAAAGCCTGGAGTTTAATAGGCATAACTTTCCTTTTTTTTCAAACAAAATTGTAACGGAGTACCCGGAGGGGGATCGTACATTTAACTCTGGCCGGGAATCGAACCTGGCTGGGAGTAGTTAAGTCAGTAACGGGTGGCCCGGAAGGGGTCGCACGCGTGGCTCCGGCCGGGAATCGAACCTGGCTGGGAGGACTTAGATCGGTAGGTAACGGGCGGCCTAGTAGGGGTCGCTCGTTGGGCTCCGACTGGGAATCGAACCCGGTTGGAAGTATATCAGAACGGTATGTAACGGGCGGCCCAGTAGGGGTCGCACGTTCGGCTCCGACCGGGAATCGAACCCGGTTGGGAGTACTTGGAAGGAATACCTCAGAGAACGGGAATACGGGGAGAAGTAACAAACAACCTTGTACAATTATAAATACAGTGAGCTTTAATGCCAGTTTATTCTTTAGTTTTTTCTTTAGTTTCACGGGATGACCGTAAAAGTAATAAAAAATGAAGTTGAAGAAAATAAAAAAATAAATAGAAAAAGATACTTCATACTTAACTTGTAAAAGTTGGCCTAGTAGCGCCATCTCTTGGTCCAGGTGAGCGGGTAGCTCCGAAGGAGTGTTGAAGTCTCTCGGTAGTGGGCATTAACATAGATGCGCTTTATCACTGCCTAATGTGATTATAACAGACTGAAGTGTACGATGTATGGGAAAGATTCGTCGCTAACTTCTAGACCAGTGATGGTGTAGGGGTAAGCACGCAGCACGGAACGCTGAGGACCTGGGTTCGATTCCCAGCATTGGTCTTTTTTCTGGGGTTTTTTCTGTGCATCTATATTTCAGTTTGTATTTAGTTTGGAATACCAGTTTATTCTACAATGGTAAGTCTTAGTCTAGCACTACGGTTCTGTGGGGGTGCGCCGGAAGGGCGTGACCTATCGCGGATGGAATCCCGGTGGATCCCCGCGCCTACTCGGTGTCCCTACGGGAATGAGCGGGGCCCCTCACCGTACGGCGTGGTTTCCGCCGGCCGCGCTCGTGAGGGAGGTCGGTCACCCTTGACGGTATGGCGTGGTTTCCGCCGGCCGCGCCAGTCAAGGGGGGCTACCGCAGGGGTGCGATGTGGTTTCCGCCAACCGCACTCCCCGGGGGGTCAACTGATGGTGTCGGCGTGGTAAGACCCGGCCGCCTTCCACCAGGTGGATGCCTTCTATCGCCCGGCGTGGTAAGACCCGGCCGTGCGATATCCGGAGGGGGCCCTGTCGGTACGGCGTTGTTTCCGCCGGCCGTTCCAGTACAGGTTCAGGATGGGCAGGAGTGAGTAGGTAGGTACTTGTAAAAGTTGGCCTAGTAGCGCCATCTCTTGGTCCAGGTGAGCGGGTAGCTCCGAAGGAGTGTTGAAGTCTCTCGGTAGAGGGCATTAACATAGATGCGCTTTATCACTGCCTAATGTGATTATAACAGACTGAAGTGTACGATGTATGGGAAAGATTCGTCGCTAACTTCTAGACCAGTGATGGTGTAGGGGTAAGCACGCAGCACGGAACGCTGAGGACCTGGGTTCGATTCCCAGCATTGGTCTTTTTTCTGAGGTTTTTTCTGTGCATCTATATTTCAGTTTGTATTTAGTTTGAAATATATCTTGTAAAAGTTGGCCTAGTAGCGCCATCTCTTGGTCCAGGTGAGCGGGTAGCTCCGAAGGAGTGTTGAAGTCTCTCGGTAGAGGGCATTAACATAGATGCGCTTTATCACTGCCTAATGTGATTATAACAGACTGAAGTGTACGATGTATGGGAAAGATTCGTCGCTAACTTCTAGACCAGTGATGGTGTAGGGGTAAGCACGCAGCACGGAACGCTGAGGACCTGGGTTCGATTCCCAGCATTGGTCTTTTTTCTGGGGTTTTTTCTGTGCATCTATATTTCAGTTTGTATTTAGTTTGAAATATATGGTTTCACGGGATGACCGTAAAAGTAATAAAAAAAATGAAGTTGAAGAAAATAAAAAAATAAATAGAAAAAGATACTTCATACTTAACTTGTAGGTAGGTAGGTCAGGGTGCGCACAATCATATACCTCGTCCGCCGAGAGGACGGTCCGCGGAACTCGGACCGTACTGTAACACGTAAGACTGGAGGTATAAGACTGCACCCGGATCTGCGCGCTCGGCGCGCTTTTATAGCGACGCCGCTGCGCGGGCAGCGCTACGCGCGCGGTGCGCCCGTCGCGTCACGTGCGGCTACAACACGTTGGTGATGCCCGGCCGGTATGATGCGTGAGTCCTTCTTTCTGGTTCGGGGTTCGGTTCCGGGCCGGGCTGCACGATGGTTGTGGTGATGGTGTATGTGGGGGGGGGGGGGTCACCATCATCACAAAATAATACCTTCTTATTCGTAATTTCGAACTTCAAAATTCTATAATATCTCCCAAACTAAGTTAAATCGACCTGACTTTTTGACTGGCTACATTTTTAGCTTGAAATAACCTCAGGAGTCTATGTTTTAAATTTGTCGGGTTACTTGTCGGCCACGATGTATAAGGGACCTGGTAAACCGTAACAAAATCGTCCAAATAAATTACACGCACAGTTCCTTGCAAGAAACAAACGAACAGTGGTTAAAATGTAATTAGGTGAATCAATTTTTTGTGTTGTTTACTCGGTCCCCAGGTTGTCCAGGAGACAAAATTTGTGTAACTCTTTCGTGTTTTCTATGTAAACACTGTGTTTTAAAATATTTATTGATTCCGGAATATTTCGGCAGATGATTAGACAAGTTTAAATGAACTGGGGTGTTTTTTTTTTAAATCTTAAAATTTGGTTTCGGTTTGCTTCAAAATCAAAATAAAAAAAAAAAAAACAAAATGTCCGGCGTCAAATGCGTTACCACCATCTTGAATCAAAAAATTCAGTTAATAACTAATATATTTATTTTAATTTTTACATTGTTTAAATAGTAATAATCTAAAGTATGTACAATTTATAAATTAAGGAAAATAAAACTGAACCTAAAACTAAAAATTTATAAATAAAAAATATCGTTTAAGATGTCAACCGACGGCATAGTTCCCAAAAGGCAGGCAGCGTTACCGCGTTGAATAGCCAGGCTTAATCGTTGGCGGAAATAGCCACCTGCCTTCTGGTCACCAGTCGTTTCTACCAGGCGCGAAGAAATCTCTTTTGCGAGTTCCTTCGCGCCTGGACCCCATGCGCCTAGAGTTTCTACTCCAAACGGTGCAAATAAGTACGACTGTCCTATACAGGCATATTTGCGCCGTTTGAGGTGTTCAGCCGCAGTGGCCGCCGCACCTGCTCGGATTGAAGTGGTAGCAACGTGAGAAGGTGCCACCGTATCGACGCAGGTCGCATCCCAAACGAGACTCCTGCCCTGCCTCCTGCCTCCAAGGAATAAGCGACATGCCGTCGGGCCTCTCTTGCCGTCGTCACGTGCGATACCGTTCGGCTCTAGGATAGCCGGCACGTTGGCGGTGGCAAGGGCTCTCCGGAGCAGGTCGTTCAGAGAGGCGTGACGAGAGATGCGGCCTGCGCTTCTCGAGCAGGAGAGGCCATGATAGCCTAGAGAATCTACAGGTTCTCCACAACGGCATCTATGGGGTTGGGTGACATTAAGACCTAGACGCAGGCTAATCGCAAGCGATAAAGTAATGGGGTCTAATAAAGTACCAATATTGGCAGAAGGCAGAGCTTGGAGCCAATATCCGGATTCTGGCACAGAAGCGGCTAACAGGCGGGCGCGGTCAGCTTGGTTTGTTGCAGAGTTAATGAGTCTTTCGGACACAAGTTGGCAGAGCGGTTCATCCCACAACCGTTGCGACTTGGGGACAGTGGGAAAAATTGTATTAGGGCAAGCAGCCGTCCAGGCATCCCCAGCTTCGTCAAAGCACTCGGGCGGTTGGCAACCCACAGAGGGGCTTAATATTTGATTCACCAGAGCCTGAGTACTGTGAACAGAAGAAAGAAATGCCGGGAGGGCGACTTGAGAAGAATTTCTTATTCCCAAGCCACCAAAACGGATCGGAAGAGTAGCCTGTGTCCATGCGCATCCGGATATGTCAGAATTTAGAATTTTGTTAATAACGTGTACGGGGTTCAGTTTATATTAAACACCAATATTATGTGGATATCGCGTACTTATTCATAGACAGTGGCGCCGCCTGTCATGTGTTTTCCGCACTCTCGAGTACTGTACGAACAACTTCCAATCCCAAACAAAACATTTCAAAATACCCAAGCAAACAGTTCTATAAAAGCCTTTATACTCAAAGCATTGCTAAGATGAGACGTGCCTTATTAAGACCGTCCTCATTACTATATACGCCGTAAAGGTGTCTTATGAAAGAACTCAACACAAGTACAAATAAAAGTAGTGAAGAAAATACCAACTTATCCATTCCGGTGGGTAAGCTCGTAACTAACACCTCCAGATACTGAGTTGACATCTTTACGAAGACAGTAGCGCCGCCGTCAGTGAGCACCGTAAGTTTGTAGTACCATACAAAGAAACAAAAGACTAGCTTCATACTTCGATGGGTTCCCGTTGTGCGTGCGTGTGTCAAAAGGAAAAAGCGACGTTCGAAATTTGAAAGGCTGTTTTTAATCATTGTCATTTTTGTGAGGTTTTTATTTGGGGTTGCCGGTTTTTTACTACAAATGCTTTGATTACGTAATGTCAGCCTTTTTTAGACTCAAAACTTGAAGATTTAATAATTATTATATGATTTCCATAGTTTTCAGACTCTCAGCATATCAGGTTAACTGCCAGTTACCTAATGTGATTTTTTTTTGTTTAATTCTGGTCATGGGTGCCAAATCTTCTGGCCATTTTTAACCGCCTTTAAAAAAGGAGGAGCTTCTATGTTCAACTGTATGTATTCAATTGTTTCTTTACTGTATTATTGGTAATATATTGTACGTTATTTTATTTTAATTAGTGTGTGAGTTTTTGTTGTTTTTATTCTCCATATTACTTTGATTCTCATTCCACATGTTTCTTGATTAGATTTTCAAGACGCCAGGTGCATTGGTGGCGTCGGCACCATTCATGTCACGACTGCACTGTGGGACTTGGATTAGAGAAAATCGGACATTATTATGGCGGATCACAATACACATAAATAATAGCAATAGACAGATCGTAAAAAATGGGTAATGTTCAGGAGTGCGAGGCTAAATAAAAAACCGGACAAGTGCGAGTCGGGTTCACGCACCGAGGGTTTCGTACAAACTTGTAACATGTAAAATAATTCGTTAGTAGCCGCAATAAAAAATTGTGATGGAACAACAAATTTACGATTTTTGAATTTTTTTTTAACTGTGTTTCAACTTGGTATGCCACGCGTTCCTGACGAAAAAAGTCTTGAAAGACAGAAAAACAGACAAACAACCAAGTGATGTTATAAGGGTTCCGTTTTTTCTATAATGCTATGGATCCCTAAAAAATACTAATTTTAATTTCATCATCATCATCAACATCAGCCGGAAGACGTCAACTGTGGAACCTTAGACCACCACAATGACCGACATCTTAGGTATTCATATTCACATTCATTTATTCATTTAGATTAATGTTCATTACATTATTAGGTGGTAGTTTTACAACATGTACGTATGTGTAGAATGTCAATCTATCATAAAAATATTCCAATGAATGAATGAATGATTTATTTATTTTGAAATATATATCAACAATATTATTATATAAACTTAAGTCTAAGAAAAGAGGGCACAATAAATTTATTGTTGAGGTGATTCCAAAAAAGGATTTCACTCAGCATTTGTCGATAAATTAAGTGCAACGACACTGATTTTCAGTAAATCCGTGCAGACAGTCACAAAACATAAAAGTAGTAGTTTACAAATTATTATGCGTCGTAAATATCTTATGGAACTTGCCACCAATGTATGTAAGTACGCGTCCATCTGTTGCCTGCAAATTTCGCTATGTCGTGAGTATGTGTCGTGTAATGACACAGGTGAATACCCACTTTGGAAGTCAGAATATAAATCATAAAAATCATAAATCACCGAACCATATCTTTACAGATATACATACATTAACAATACAAGCAGTAAGTAAATATCAATATGTCACATTATAATTAAACACAATTTATAACACTGTTTTTTAGCTGGAAATATTTTTTTCATAGTAAAATTGCCTTCAATTTTTTTTTATAAAAAACCAATGTCCCCTTTCTCTGATAAGAGAACCACTGTGCACCACAATGCGGTTAATTTGGAACTGAAAGGAGCGCTGCGTTCTGAGTGACGCTAGACGTAGCGGAATATTAACAGAGTGGTTTGCATTTTAGTTACATGTCGCTAAACTAGCGGCATCGAGTGATGGCAATTTTGACAGCTGACAATAATTTTGTAAACACTCCATTATAGTATCTTATTTTTTTACTATTATTAGATTGGGGCAAACGAACAAGCCGTGGTGGCCCAGTGGTTTGACCTTTGGCCTCTCAAGCAGAGGGTCGTGGGTTCAAATCCCGGCTCGCACCTCTGAGCTTTTCGGTATTTATGTGCAAATTTACATTTGTAAATTACCATGAGCTTTACGGTGATGGAAAACATCGTAAGGAAACCTGCATACACCTGCGATGAAATTCAATGGTGTGTGTGAAGTTCCCATTCCGCACTGGGCCCGCGTGGGAACTACGGCCCAAGCCCTCTCATTCTGAGAGGAGGCCTGTGCCCTGCAGTGAGACGTATATAGGCTGGGATGATGATGATGGTGAAACGAGCAAGACTCAAGTGGCAGTGGGCAGGGCACATCGCTCGTAGAACTGACGGCTGATGGGGCCGAAAGGTTCTTGAGCGGCGTCCGCGGACCGGAAGACGCAGTGTAGGTAGGCCTCCAACAAGATACGTGAGGGTGGCGGGGCGCCGGCGCCGGCCGCTGTTCGCGGTGGGCGGCAACGCGCCCGGCGCGCGCGCTCCGGCACCAAAGAGTATTGTAATATTATATGAACAAGAGTGGCAACTCTATGGTCAAATTTGCATGTATGGAAGGTGCTGCTGCCCTACGCCCTGGTGAAGAACTAATGTGACGTATCTATAGATGTATACCTATCTATATGTATATGTTGGTAGTGATGTACAGCTATAATTACGCGTAATTTTAATTGATAGGCTAATTGCCACTATTCGTATTTTAGCCGTCTAATTCAAATCAGCATATACGAAGTATAAGCGGCTAAGCCCGATTTGCACTATACGGCTAAAATACGAACATTGGCAAGTGGCCTATCAATTAAAGTCCTTGACCGTACAATTTGGTACGCCATGGCCATGGCCGATGAATGACAACTGACAAGTTTGACAAGTCAACCAAGATGGCCGCTAGTTTAGTTCTTTACCAAACCACCAGAGATCGCTGTAGTCGCATGAAAAGTGTGATATATGTAAGTGTGCCCCCCCTGTCCGGCACTTCTTAACGCGCTTGTGCAGGGCCAGGATGTTGACGTGTTTGTCGACAACTGGCAATTATTGTTATACAGAATAAACCGTCTTTATAACGAAATTGTAATATAGGTAATTTAATCATGCATGTATATTTATAAATAACATTGTAACCGAGTTGGTATCTTACTGTTATAGCCTACAAATGTATCTTTTTTCCAAGTAAATAAATAAATAAATAAGATGGAGGGACGACCTGATTAAGGTGGCGGGAACGCATTGGATGCGGATGGCGCAGGGCCGATCTGTTAGCCTCTGCCTATGTTCAGCAGTGGACTTCTTTCGGCTGAAATGATGATGATGATGAAACGAGCAAGCGAAAATGATGGTGACCGCCCATACATATATTTAGACGACCAGATGGCCTAGTGGTTAGAGAACCTGACTACGAAGCTTGAGGTCCCGGGTTCGATTCCCGTGTCGGGGCAGATATTTGTATGAAAAATACGAATGTTTGTTCTCGGGTCTTGGGTGTTTAATATGTATTTAAGTATGTATCTATCTATATAAGTATGTTTATCCGTTGCTTAGTACCCATAACACAAGCTTTGCTTAGCTTACTTTGGGACTAGGTCAATTGGTGTGAATTGTCCCGTGATATTTATTTTATTTATTTATTTATATCAACCACTCAAAGAGAGTCACTGATCTGTTGCCGGCCTTTAAAAAAGGAGAGGGTATAGGGGAGAGGGAGGGGAAGAGGTATTGGGCCCCCGGCGCTCTCACTGACCGTACGAAACGCAGCAGGAGTGCTGCTGCTTCACGCCGGTGATCTGTGAGAGGGCGGTACTGCCCCGGACGAGCCGGCCCATTCGTGATGCAGCGGCTAGCTACAACATGGCTCTACCACTACAAATCAAGTAAGTCAATAAGTCAAGTGTGAGAAGTAAAACCCGGCGCGCTGTGCCTACGCAGCCGGCACCGGGTTTGAATATTTAATAAAACCGGACGGACAAGTGAGTGTCAGACAGAACCCTATTAATTTAAGTAGTGAGAGTTATAAACTTTCTGCCAACAAACTGCTATGCAGTTTGGCAGAGGTATATAGATAAGTATTACTGTGCTTCTTTTGTTTGTTTTTGAGTAAATAAATTAAAAAAATATATAAATATATATTTTTAAGTTTGAGGCACCTGCAACAATGAAGTTTGTCATCTATTCCTTTTTACTTGCTGTGAATATTTGGGGAACTTCATGAACGAGCAAACGTCAAAAGTGCCACCACTTTTAGTTTTATAAAGAATCTAATTTGCTTAGGTACTCTGCAACCACATGCGACACACATGCACTTTCATGCCAAACCCATTCAAACTAGAGTAGTACCGACTAGAGTCGACAATAGTATTCATAGTCAAAAGATACTGAATTTTCGACACTTTGTGACGATTTTTTCCTTCACCGTTAATTAAGCTCATGATAAATTTTAAATCAAAAAACTTAGCGGTGCGAGCCCGGGCTCGAACTCACGACCCTCTGGTGCGAATAAATTCAATGGTATGTTTGAAGTTCCGAATCCGCACTAAGCCCGCGCGGGGACTACGGTTCAAGCCCTCTCATTCTGAGAAGAAGCATGTGGAATGTTTATGATGACTTGATGGAAATTATACCAATTAGAATGGATTGACGACCTGGTTAAGGTTGCGGGAACGCGTTGTATGCGGTTGGCGCAAAACCGGTCTTTTCGGTGAACCTAACGGGCCGGTCACGACTTCGCGCGTTTGGCGGCGCGGCAAGCGTTTTATCAGTACGCTTAGTATAAGTTTTCCTTCAGTTCAATACTTCTCGATCGCGTTTACGTAAAAAAATCAATTGCTAGGGAAACATGGACAGCGTCTCCGCACGCGCGCGTCCATGTTTCCATAGGATTGAAATTTTTACGTAAACGCGATCGAGAAGTATTTGGTGAAGTAAAAACTTATACTAAGCATACAGTTCATTGCGTGTGCCGCCAGGTAACCACTGTACGACGAGCGTCTCGGCCGCGCAATGAACACAGAAAACGCTTGCCGCACCGCCAAACGCCTCTTTTTAACAGTACCGTAACTCATTTTCTTGTTTAAAACTTCGCCTCATCTATTAATCTATTAATATTGTCCTTTGTACCGTTTAATCCCATTAAAACTTCAGCGTGTGGTCCCCCCAGCATGATGAATGTGTTCCTCAATATCGGGCCAGTCTCTAATGGCCTCCCGATACGTCACATTGAGCTGTAATAAATATGTCCCGTTTTTGTACCGAACGTGTGGACGCAATAACGCGAGGGGACAAAAGGTTTAGTATTGTACGGATAAGTGATACAGTGCTCTAAAAAACTGGCTAAGCGTGATTCGGACTTGTTCACTGAGAGTTACGTGTAGTGGAGGAAGAATGTGTAAATAAAAAAAAAATGATGGGACACATCACATTCACACCAATTAATCTAGTCCCAAACTAAGCAAAGCTTGTACTATGGGTACTAGACAACGGATAAACATACTTATATAGATGAATACATAGGTTCTTAAATACATATTAAACATCCAAGACTCGAGCGCGAACATTCGGATTTTTTCACACAAATATCTGTCCCGACTGGGGATCGAACCCGGGACCTCAAGCTTCGTAGTCAGGTTCTCTAACAACAAGGCTATCCGGCCGTCACAGGTCGTGGTTTACATTTCACTACCTTGTTGCTCTTAATTCGTGTTCGAACTTTTGTACAGTCAAGTGCAAAAATATGTATTTTTTTTTATGATAGGGGGAAAACGAGCAGGAAAATCACCTGATGGAAAGCAATCACCGCCGCCCATGGAAACCCACAACACAATTTGAGTTACGGATGCGTTGCCGTCCCTTTGAGAAATGAGTAGGCTCGTTTTTGGAAAGTTTCACCGTGTGTGGCAAAAAGTTCCGTGTGAAACGGCCCGTAGTGGACCGCCAGCTATTGAGGTGATGAGGGTGGAAAGAAAGTCGATTGCGAGAGGTGCGATGAAAAAAAAGATAGTGCGTAGAGTCCCTCCGCGCGGAAGAAGTGAAACTTCATAATAAAAAATAAAAAATAAAAAAATCAGGCGGTCACCCATCCAAGTACTGGCCGCGCCCGACGTTGCTTAACGTCGGTGATCGGACGAGAACCGGTGTTTTTGTCAAATATCTTCACACCCTCTCCCGCACCCCCCTCATCCCCCCCCTCATCCTCCCCCCCACCACCCCGGTGTTTTTGTCAAATATCTTGAAAACGGTGCATCCTACGGCAAAATCAATGAAATTTTCATCCCCCATTGATACCCCCGCACCCACCCTCACTCCCTCCCCTTCACCCTTCACCACCCTCACCTCACCCCCTCGCAAACGTCTCGTAAACGTCAACTTGCGTTGCGTTGCGTTGCGTTAAATTTAACGCAACTTTTTCTGGAAGTCGCATTAGAAGTTTCACTTCAAAAATTGCAGCAGACAATAGATCTACCAACTCCTCGAAGCACTCCCCATGATAAATGCGGTATAAGATACAGAGGGATGCAACATCCCTCCGCAAGGATACCGGATTGGGAACTTCATACATACCATTTTACTCAGCCGGTCTCTAAACTAAATGCTTCTCTACTCAAAAGTTGACTGATAGAGATCCCTTGAAGGAATAAGTTCACCTTTTTACATGTATTTCAACGGTTGTCGATAGCGTTTTTGTACATTAAAGGGTTTAAAATACATACTAACCAACCAGCCTTTTAGTACAAAACGACTTTTTATTTGCACGAAAAACAAGATTTAATGTCGGAATAGCGGCCATTGTTGTCTACAGAACATCAATTCTTCCCCACAACTTTATTTAAGAAAAAAGAATTAATCCATTATAGTGTTTCTGTTCAACGGATTGGGTGCGCCTGATTTATTGGTTCGTAGCGGCTACGCGTGCTGGCGTAGCACCAGTGCTACGTCGTAGCCATGTGCTACGATAATTTTGGTGCCGCATCTGCGGGAATGAAAAGACGGTGAGAATATATCTTTATTCAAGTGAAACGGAAAAGAATAGGGTTTTGATTTTATCCGAAGTCGCTGACACCAAATGGAAATATTAATAAGTACAGTCAACCAATTTGATTCCTAGGCCAATTGGGATGCACCAAAAAAAATAACCTATAGTTTTTATATTTTTTTTGGAAAGAATAGGATATTTTAAGATACCATTTTCATCGATTTTGAATTTGGTTGAGTATTTTATTTTTTATTATTTTTTTTTAAGAAATACGTTGGATGACGTCACAATGAGAGAGTCACGTTTCATTGCCTAGAAAAATTCAAGTCGTACATAACATAATCTGTGGCACTACTGATTTGTCTTGTCACTGTCAATAATACAGGCACGGCTTAGGGTCCTAAATGAACCATGACAAATAGTTTTATTTATTTATCTTCTTTTAGCTTCGACTATTCCTGTTTGTTTAATGGTGTGATAGTGAATAGATATTTTTTATTAAAATCTGATATTTAAATTATTTTATATTTACTTGTAACGTAGTAATTTTATAATTAAATTTGTAAAATACTACATTGGAAATACTCGTATACATTTCGGACTTTACGATAAATGACAATTGTTTAAAGCCAGGTGCGCATCATGTGATTAAAGTTCTGTCTTTGTCACTCTTTGCTATTATAAGCAGGACAGCAACATTTCAAACTGTCAATTTGCTTTAGAGTGTAGACCTGCTTTATATCTGCCTTTGTGATGATTCACTGCAGGGGTCAAATGAAGGTCATTACTTAAATTTTCTTTATTTAATTCAGTTAATCATATTTTTGTAATCTGATTTCTGAAAACGCTTCACAAAGCCTATTTCTCCAAACAGTTTTAGATTTTAAACAAGTTAGCTATGAAGTATTTTTTTTTTTTGTACTTATTTTTTGATCCCGTGAAATCATACATTTCGTACTAAATACAAACTGAAATATAGATGCACAGAAAAAACCCCAGAAAAAAGACCAGAGGAGTGTTAAAAATCTCTCGATGAGGGTGTAACATAGATGTGCGTTTGTCACTGCATAAGGTGATGATTTAGCAGATTGAAATGTATGATGTATAGGAAAGATTCGTGTCTAATCTCTAGACCAGTGGTGGTGTAGGGGTATGGCACGCGGCACGGAATGCTGAGGACCTGGGTTCGATTCCCAGCATTGGTCTTTTTTCTGGGGTTTTTTCTGTGCATCTATATTTCAGTTTGTATTTAGTACGAAATGTATGATTTCACGGGATGACCGTAAAAGTAATAAAAAAATGAAGTTGAAAAAATAAGTACAAAAAAAAAAAATACTTCATAGCTAACTTGTTTAAAGTTGCACAGTAGAGCCATCTCTTGTCCAGGTGAGCGGTTAGTTCCGAAGGAGTGTTAAAAATCTCTCGATGAGGGTGTAACATAGATGTGCGTTTGTCACTGCATAAGGTGATGATTTAGCAGATTGAAATGTATGATGTATAGGAAAGATTCGTGTCTAATCTCTAGACCAGTGGTGGTGTAGGGGTATGGCACGCGGCACGGAATGCTGAGGACCTGGGTTCGATTCCCAGCATTGGTCTTTTTTCTGGGGTTTTTTCTGTGCATCTATATTTCAGTTTGTATTTAGTACGAAATGTATGATTTCACGGGATGACCGTAAAAGTAATAAAAAAATGAAGTTGAAAAAATAAGTACAAAAAAAAAAAGATACTTCATAGCTAACTTGTTTAAAGTTGCACAGTAGCGCCATCTCTTGTCCAGGTGAGCGGTTAGTTCCGAAGGAGTGTTAAAAATCTCTCGATGAGGGTGTAACATAGATGTGCGTTTGTCACTGCATAAGGTGCTGATTTAGCAGATTGAAATGTATGATGTATAGGAAAGATTCGTGTCTAATCTCTAGACCAGTGGTGGTGTAGGGGTATGGCACGCGGCACGGAATGCTGAGGACCTGGGTTCGATTCCCAGCATTGGTCTTTTTTCTGGGGTTTTTTCTGTGCATCTATATTTCAGTTTGTATTTAGTACGAAATGTAAGTTTTCGATTTATTATACGTTGTCAAAAATTGGGACATCCCAATTACTAGACGATTAAACGTTAGTGCGGGTCAAAGGATTATCAACTTTCCGATCACAACATGCAATAAAGGTAAAGAGTTTTCAAACGTTTTGGCAGACGGACAATGACAATTGAAGTTATTAATAAATAATAAATAAATAAATAAATATCATGGGACAATTCACACCAATTGACCTAGTCCCAAAGTAAGCTTAGCAAAGCTTGTGTTATGGGTACTAAGCAACGGATAAACATACTTATATAGATAAATAAATACTTAAATACATAGAAAACATCCATAACTCAGGAACAAATATTCGTGCTCATCACACAAATAAATGCCCTTACCGGGATTTGAACCCAGGACCTCTTGCTTCGTAGGCAGGGTCACTACCAACTAGGCTAAGGCGGTCGTTAAACACACTTATTAATATTATTAATATTATATTTATTACATACTTATTAATATTATATTTCTTAAGGTTTTTAGGTTAATTGTTCTTGTATATAAAATATTTATTTATGTTTATTAAGGTTGTAGATTTGAATAAATTAGATACAATGGAGTTTTTATTTAATTTATAGCTTGTTTCCGTAGTTCGCGACGTCAGTGTGCAAACAAGTCTATATACGTAGCATGCAATTTCTTATATCCAAAAACTTACCCTATTTTAGTATTTGACTGTTTTTTACTCCTTTTTTTCATTATCGTTGACACATGTTAACAAAGATCGCGATGTTCGAACCCACGACCCTCCGCTTGAGAGGCAATAGGTCAAACCACTAAGCCACGCCACGGCTTTAATTTCCGCCTTCTTATAATAACAATAAAAAAATGTATAAGACACCTTGGCGTAGGCTATATTCGATTAAAAACGTGAGTTATCCGTATATTCCGCTATGAGAGAGTCTCGCGGTAGTTTCACGTTTAAAGTTAGCGCCGAAACAAAGTTATTTATTAAACTACGGTTAAAACTAACAGCGGGAGCTGAAACCCCTTTCAACCCCATGTCCAATTGTCCACGCCTGCTTTCTCGACATAAAAAAACCTTACTACCTACACGAAATTCGATTTTCAAATTTCATATCGTGCCATCCCATTCACTTACAGAAGTAATAAACAAAAAAGTGAAAAGGTCGGCATGATACGATCTTCGAATTTTGAATTTTGTAGTAGCCCCCCAGAGCGTTGGATCCCGTCAATCAACGCTGCGAACCGTAACGACTGAAAAGATATATTTCCTTCTCGCTCTGAGACGGCAAACAACTTTGGCAGACTGATGTCTTTGCTTTTCTTGATTGAACGCTTAGGACGCAGCTGTTTCTTTGATCTTAAATAAGGTTTTGGGTTAGATATCCTGATCTTTTTAGGGTTCCGTAGTCAACTAGGAACCCTTATAGTTTCGCCATGTCTGTCCGTCTGTCTGTCTGTCCGCGGCTAAGCTCAGAGATCGTTAGTACTAGAAAGCTGTAATTTGGCATGAATATACATATCAGTCACGCCAACAAAGTGGTAAAATAAAAAATAAAAAAATAATTTTTTTTAGGGTACCTCCCATAGACGTAAAGGGGGGGTGATTTTTTTTTCTCGACTAATCCTGTAGTGTGGGGTATCGTTGGATAGGTCTTTTAAAACCATTGCGGGGTTGCTAACAAGATTTTTCTATTCAGTGATCTGTATGCGAAATATTCAACTTTGAAGTGAAAATTTTCATTAAAATCGAGCGTCCCCCCCCTCTAAAATCTAAACTGTTGGGTGGAAAAATTTGAAAAAAATCAGAATGGTAGTAAATATATCAAATTTACTAGGAAAATTATAGCGGCTAAGATTTCTTGGAAATTATGTGTAGTTTAAGAGTAAATAGTAGCCTAAGGTATAAAACATACCTAAACTTGGATGATTCCGTACACATACGAAATCCTTAGAAAAATATTACTTGATTTGTTTGTAATGGCTACGGAACCCTATACCTTGTGCGTGTCCGACACGCTCTTGGCCGGTTTTTTATTTAGAAAACACTAATATTACTCATTAATGAAATTAAATGATTACCAGACAACGTACAATACAATACACTACAAATATTCTTTATTGAACACCAAAATCCATTACCGAGTTATTAGGTACCCTGCGTCTCAATCGCGATTTTTGTCTGTCTGTACGCGAAGTTTTATCTAAACCGTTCTACCGCAACTATAATCCTTTTCATATAGCTTGAGTTCGGTGACGTTTGGTTTTTTTCCATTCCACGCCTTGAATGTTTCAGGCCAATACTTTATAAAAAAATATACTTGAATCCCGAAATAATAAAAAAGTATATATCTCCACAGCTTAAAATATTTCGTAATAATAAACACACATCACTTCAAAATATATTATTATGTTATAAAACTAAAAAGATACATTTTGAGATGAAAGTTGACGAAATTAAAATTTATCTTTTTAGTTTTATAACATAATAATATACCTATTTTGAAGTGATATGTGTTTATTATTACGAAATATTTTAAGCTGTGGAGATATATATATATTTTTATTCTTTCGGGATTCAAGTATATTTTTTTATAAAGTATTGGCCTGAAGCATTCAAGGCGTAGAATGGAAAAAAAAACAAATGTCACCGAACTCAAGCTATATGAAAAGGATTATAACAAATGTCCAAACATCTTAACAAAAATATTTTTTAGTAGAATAGGATAGCAAACCTAATCTGATAGACAAAGTGGTTAGCAAGGTCATTTTCAAATCCATAACGAGCACACAATTCAGGTGCTATAATGAACAGCGGCTAAGAATATACAATCGAAATATTAAATATTATGTTTACGTTATACTAATACTACACAAGTAATTATAATCTCCCGATTTTCCCCAGGTTTCCAACAGAAAAAATTTCAGGCAAAAGTTCCAGTATCAAAAATTAAAATAATAAAACCTGACAGGTCGAACGTGACCGTTCTTCCTTAAACTTTTTCTCTACCTTTCTAATTATCTTGCTAACTTTGAACTGTCCTCCAACTGTTCACGATCAGTCTACCCACCTCACGAATTTTTAATCCAATCTCAAGCTACTAGACACGCCTTCCACAACTTTCCTAACACTGAATGTCATTGAGTGACAACGTAACTTCTGAATTTCTAGGCATTGCACGCTATCGATAATTTTGGTATCGATAGTTGAGTATGAAAAAGATATAAATTAAAAATTTTTAAAACCCCCAACGCAATTATGTCACTCGTATGTTTGAACATTAAGTCAATGCCCGTTATGCGTCTAAGATCTCTTCCGCAGCTGACAAAAGAGTTGATAACTTTGAAACGGCTGAACCGATTTTGATGAAACATATCTAAGAACCTTTGCTAAGAAACCTGCTTTCTAATAAAAAAAACCGCATCCAAGTCGGTTGACACGTTTTTAAGTGCTATGATGCCACAGACAGACAGATAGACAGACAGACAGACAGACACACCCACACATAGCGGTCAGACTTATAACACCCCTCTTTTTGTGTCGGGGGTTAATTAACGAAGAAGACTACTGAGCGCACTTTCTTTCAGTTTGCAGAGTTCTGGAGCACACTTGACGATCTAGTCTCATCGAGTGGTGACCACGTCCCACGAACCCGAAGATGCAGCGTTGGCAGGCCTCCCACTAGGTGGACTGATGACATCTTGAGCAACTGGTGTCGTTCATTGTAGCGTTCTAAGAGGGAAGGGCTTCGTTCAACACTGGATGGTTCTCGGCTGATTATGTCTATTAAGAATAATCCTACCTAAATATAATAAACATCATCGTCATCATGATGAGCTGAGCTGGAATGATGATCCCAGCTTATGTACGTCGCACTGCAGATATTCTTTCAGAGTAAAGGGCTTGGTCCGTAGTTCCCACGCGGGCCCAGTTCGGATTGGGAACTTCAACACACACCATTTAGTTTCTTCTCAGGTATGTTGTACGATGTTTTCCTTCACTGTAAATCTCATGGTAAATTCGAACTAAATATTCGCATATAAATTTCGAAAAACTTAGAGGTGCGAGCCCGGGTTCGAACCCACGACCCTCTGCTTGAGAGGCAAATAGGTCAAACCACTCGGCCACCATAGTTGTATTGATTGACTATCGACATCGGTACTCCTTTATCAAACAGCAACACTACGAATTCCCTTATCGGAGGTAGAGGCCACCGTATGCGCCTCAAGTTTTTTCATAACGCCTCGCCACATGTCCCATGGGTTATTATTATTACTTTCTGCCTATTATAGGGTTCCGTACCAGCGAACCACTGGTAGAACGTTTTAATTTCTCAACTATGCCGTACTGTTCATCGACGATGTGGAAAATCATCATCATCGTTAATTTAGCTGAAAGACGTCCACTACTGGACATAGGCCTCCCCCAAGGCTCTCCAAACAGATCGGGCCTGCGCCATCCGCATCCAACGCGTTCCCGCATTCACGGACATAGCTCGAAGAATCGCCAGACTCAAGTGGCAGTGGGTAGCACATCGCTCGTAGAATTGACGGCTGATGGGGCCGAAAGGTCAAGAACTAGTGGCGTCCACGGACCGGAAGATGCAGTGTAGGTAAGCCTCCAACAAGATAGAGCGACGACCTGGTTATGTGGAGAAAAAAAAAGATGTTATAGTCTGACAAGCTCGTCCGCAGCTCTCCGCGGAACCCTGTCGCAGTCAGCATTTGCCGCACTTATTAAAAACAATCTCGTTAAGGACAGCAGAGGCTCCCTGCGACAGGGTTCCGCCGAGCGCCGCGCACGAGCTTGTCAAGGTATAATAAAGTTATTTACTACCGGCTACTACTTCGCTCGCAAAACATTTATTTATTTATAATTTTAGCGTTGGATCTGAAAAAAGGTTACGGAGGCATATTTAAACACTAAGTTTGCTCGGGCCACACCATGTGAACTGCTGACAAGTTGACATTTTATTAAGCGCCCTCTATTCTTGTTTAAAATATTAAAATATCATCCCGCGGTACGCATTACCGAGATATTTTTGTCTATCTGTACTCCAAATTCCACCCAAACGTCCAAAAATCTGCACAATTATTTATTTTTTAAGACCAGATATCCAGACGTATTAATCTACCCAAAGAGTAACACTCACTTATGCCGCCGAAACTGTTTCCCAATGGCGGTACGTATTTTAAATAAGCTGCCAAAAAATATAGCCGTGTTGCCCCGGAGTAAGTTTAGGTCCAAACTATTCAAGTGGCTTAAAGATAAATCGTTTTATTCGATTAAGGTATATTTATTATGCAAGTAAATAATTAGGAGATTATAATATGTAAAACATTTGGTAATATATAAATTCATAATTGTATTAATTTAATAAACATATATGTAATAAAAACAGTAAAAACTTAGGACTAAATTATAAATTGATTGACATTTAAACCTAATAGAAATATTAATTATATTGTACTATTTTAATTCTGTATAATTTATTCAATAATTTAATAGTAATTTTAATCATTATAATTTTGTGTAATAATTTGTTAGATTATCTGATTTACTGTAGATTTTTTTTTATGTTAAAGAGGCCAGACAAACGAACTAGTGGGTCACCTGATGTTAAATGATCACCACTGACCATAGACACCCGCAGCGCTTTACACGATGCCAGTGCGTTGTCGGCCCTGGGAAAAGGAGAGGGAATAGGGGAGGGGGAGAGGTATTGGGCCCCCGGCGCTCTCACTGACCGTACGAAACGCAGCAGGAGTACTGCTGCTTCACGCCGGTGTTCTGTGAGAGGGTGGTACTGCCCCGGACGAGCCGGCCCATTTGTGATGCAGCGGCTAGCTACAACATGGCTCTACCACTACAAATATAGATAGATAGGTAGATTATAGAATAAGATTTTTGCATGCCAATATATCTGGCTAGACATGTCACAGCACAATTACACTCCTATACAACATATTTTGTACTGTGTACACCATGTCTAAAGCAGAATAAATAATTTCATTTCATTTCATTTCAATCTAATTTACAATATTAGTAGGGTTAATCGGTTTAGATGACAAGTTACTAAGGTGGCCCAACAATCAAATATGGTGACTGTACAGCTTCAATGGTACAAATAGCAATAAAATGTTTGGTAACAGAATAAATCAGCTGTAAGCCCACCCAGGCAGTTTTATAATTAGTTTTTAATGAGCAAAGTTTCAATTCAGCCGGCGATCATCGCTATTTAATTAAAATATGTCGGTGGGATAAAGTCGTTTAAGTTGGCTTGATGTTTTAACGGGACAACACAAACCTATTTTTCCCCGTATCCCAGTAGTTCCACTCTCTAGTTCCATTATGGGACTACCGCAATTTTATTCTCCCAGTAGTTCCATGGAACTGGCATCCTGTTTTTGCAAGATAAAATTAGTCTCATTAGTTCCGGTACAGTTAAATCGTAATGGGATTGACCGCAGTATATTAAGGGATGATTATTAGCATTATTAACAAAAACGTTGCTTATCTAACAGTCCATGTTCTTACTATATTTAATTACGTTTCAACTGTACTTATTCATATAATGGAACTAATGGGATTAGATGAAAAAGTATTCTAATTCCATGGAGCTACTGGGAGAAAAAAATCCCATTGCACTAGAGAATGGAACTACTGTGATAGGGGGCTATTTTTGATACCGTTGAATGTGGGTCCATATCGGCTCACATAATAGGAATGTTGACACCATTAAAAAAAAATTTGAAGACACGACTCCAGTAAAAAAACGCTTTATTTCAGCCCTGAAACCCAGATTAATTTTCGATTAAATGCAAAATTAGATTTTTTGTTGCTTTAAAACAAATAAATAGTTAGTTGATTGAGTATGCGAACAAGTGACGTCATACGAGGGGTGAAAGGCTAATGGCGTTAAGCGACACTATGGGCGATATTGAGTTATATACATATTTGGAATCAGCAAATTTTTCCGCGTCGTTTGAGCCGGGTTTCACGCCAATCAGAGCTATTTTTTGTCGCTTGATGCAAATAGATTTGGACGCTGTTTTTCACTCCACTGCTGACTGAAGCGACACAAAAATTAGCTATTATCTTAACACATTTGACTTGAGCTATATAAAAATACTATGGCAATGACTTAAACCGTTTTTCCTTTCTCGTCATGGAAGCCAAATGGTTTTTAAAGCTTTTTTCCTTTTTCTATTTCAAAAGCTGATGGTTGGTTGAATTACTTAGCTTGCTCCGTAATGCACAAATAGATGTCGCTTAATGTAAGTAGCCTGTGACCGAAATGTATGAAACTAGTCGCTTAAAGCAAATGTCTTTCCACAAAAATATAAGAAACTTGTCGCTTGAATCAATTAGCCTGGAACAAAAATAAACAAAACACGTCATTTGAATTATTTGACCTTAAGTCTATTTTACCTTAACAAAGCTACTTAAAGCAATTAGCCTTTCTCCAATATTAGGTGAACTGGTTATTTAAATTACTATTTCCTGTATATTTTAAAAGAAAGCTGTCACATAAATTAAGACGTAAAGAATATTTTTGTACTTGAATCGGGTTTCTTTCACTACAATGAGTAAGTAATGTGCGTTCAGCAAATATTTTTTACTGTAACAGCAGTTGACCAACGTCGTTTAAGACCAACTTAAAATGTTTTTGTAATCTAAAACCTACTCGCGAATAGTAGATGTGCGCTCGCGCGGGGTGCTTCAGTCGGTCCCATTATCGTCAGGGAAATTTTTTGGTGATAGTGAATAGCCTCGAAATCTTACAAAATCAGTCTCAACCTAAAGTTTAATTTCGTTTAAGTCTCTTAATTCTTTTACAAGATTCTCTTTTAGTACGTCAAAATGATAAGTTTCTAAAATACTAATAATTGTGTTTTTGTTAAGTTTTGCTATAGTTGGCTGACTGAGGTAATGATTATAATAATAATAAAAATAAATAAAATCTAAAATAATGATAATTGTATTTTTGTTAAGTTTTGTTACAGTTGGCTGACTGAGGTAATCATTGTCGGTAGTAAAAAATATTTTTTCACGTCATTTTCTGCATTTTATTCTCTATCTTACTTTTTTTGTTTTCTACAATGTTCATGTCTATAGTTTTTATATTGGTTTCAAACACCAATCTCAAATAAAATTCTAAATTACCGGGATTTAAGTTAATACGACCAGAATAGTGATCGTTCCATAAGCTACTTTTCCTGCTTTTAAAAACTAATGGAATAGGACTTTGAGCATATTAGCCGTAATCTATTGCAGTCGTAACAAGGCAGTTAAACCTTTTAGCTTTACACGAAAACTACAGTTACAACCCTCTTAAGTCATTTAGCCTTGCGCTAATTTTCCTAGTCGTTGTTTCTTAACTCATTTAGTTGTATTCCACAAAAGACTTAAAACGTCGTTTAAGTCGTTTTTCCTTGCTCTAAAAAATAAGAGGAAGAAGAATTTTTGACTCAAGCGACACTTTTTTCATTATCCTCTCGTTTTATTGAATGAATATATTAAACATCAGAAGCGGTATTGAATTCTAAGAAAAACTGTGTATTTATAATCAATATCAGTTAAGAAATTCAAAAACTACGAATTTTTTTCTAATTTTTAAAACTTTAAAACGCTCTCCTGTAAAGTTGCAAAAATGTCGCTTAACGCCATTAGCCTTTCACCCCTCGAATGTTGCTATTGCCATTGAAACTCTATGGGAGAAATGTGTTTTGACAGCTCATAAAAAGTACGTCAGTTGATTGGTGGTGTCAACATCCCCATTGTTGAATGTTTGTCATAACTGTATTGATATTCATAACTCTTTTTACTCTGAATCCATTAATTGTACATAGGTAATTGTTATAAAACAAACTTAACCTAACCAATAAAGTTCTACAGGATGGCCATTTAATAAGGCCGTGGCAGGATAAGGGACCATCTTTTGCCTGAATCTTAGCTTTTTGGCCTGATTTTCTTTTTCTGATGATGGTTCACGGCATTAGTAAGTGTTATACTAAATTTCAGCATTCGCCTCGTCTTAATAAAACTAAAAAAAATAAAAAATAAAATATATCTCAAAAATAGTTGCGTAGGAACGAATTTACATGCCAAATTTGAAGGCTCTAATAATTAAATTTATATTTATTTTTTTGGCTTCAAATCATGACTCGCACCTCTGACTTTTTCGGAATTTATGTGCGAAATTACATTTGAAATTTACCATGAGCTTTACGGTGAAGGAAAACATCGTGAGGAAACCTGCATGTACACCTGCGAAGAAATTCAATGGTGTGTGTGAAGGTCCCAATCCGCACTGGGCCCGCGTGGGAACTATGGCCCAAGCCCTCTTATTCTGAGAGAAGGCCTGTGCCCTGCAGTGGGACGTATATGGGCTGAGATGATGATGATGATGATACATATGCGTCAACAAATTCAAGAGCCGAGTTCTCAATCACAACGGGGGTGGGTATGTATTACAATACCGAAGTACGAAAGACCGAATGTATTGAAACATCGAATGGGTCAAAAGACCGACACGATTTTTTTCTGAATCCGTTAACTCAGCGATGCCAGATCTACGGAAAAATCCGTAGATCTACGGATTTTAGGCCTTGTGCCCAGACCTACGGAAATGCTTGGCTAATCTACGGAATTTCAGATTAGCCTCATTTTTTAAAATTTACCTACTAGTTTCGCTGACAACTAGCAAAACTGAACAAAACGGAACGGCATGAACGGGAAACCGAAGCGTATGAATAGAAAATTTCTTCCTTGTCAGAATAGATTGCCAATTTTTTTTTAACTTTTGTCGATTTTCTATTGCTAATTTACTTTAGCCAAACTGTAATCTAATTTTGAATAGCATTTAAACGTTCAGGTGCAGTCGAATATACCAAATTTAAAAAAATCCGTAGATCTACGGATTTTTTTTCAGGTGATCTACGGAATTCTACGGATTTTTTCGCCTGGACCTACGGATTTACATAAAATGAATATGGCAACACTGCGTTAACTTTTTAAGATTGTTATAAAACAAACCTAACCTAACCTAATGGGTTCTGTATGATGCCGTTTTAATAAATTCTGAGAAGTTTACGGTTTCAGAAAAAAATCGTGTCGGTCTTTTGACCCATTCGATGTTTTAATACATTCGGTCTTTCGTACTTCGGTATTGTAATACATACCCACGGGGGTCGGGGCAACATGGGCATTAGATATGATTTTGGTGTAGATGTAGATATACGAGATATTATATAATTGTACTATATATTATTGGCTTGTATATTATGCACCAGGGAACGGTGTAGTATTTTTACTCCTAAACACCGTGTATCTTAATAACTTGTGCAATAAATATAAAGAGCGAACAAACGGTGGCGCGAACTTTCTTTGTCGCCTGATTTATCGCCCCGAGTTCATAACAGATATATTTCTCGGACTTTTCATACAGCTGGAGGAGTAATCTCAAGACATTGAGAAAATAACGGGATATTATCTGTCTCTATTGATTTTCAAGGTGGTAGTTGCGCAAATGGATTTTATTAATGTTTGAAAAAGTCGTCATTGTTAACTACTTATCATAGATAGATAGATCATTTTATTGAAAACTAGCTGATGCCCGCGGCTTCGCCCCGTTCTATTTTTTCTTTCGTAAGAACCTTCTCTTGACAATAACAAACGAACCAAAAAAAGAATTATCCAATTTGGTGCAGTCGTTCGGAAGTTATGCGCGTACAAACATTTCGGTGATTAATTTTTATTTATATAGATTTGATTTTTACCGAATAACTTAATAGGTAGAAAGTTTCCTTATAAATCTAATTAAGCAACTCATGAGCCCGAACTAGGAAATCCTGTGTGTCGGGCTGGAAAAGCTAATCGTAATCGGGCATCAGAATATGAAGTGCCCTTCTAACGGTAAATCAAAAATAAAAAATTGCTGGCGTATTTAACTCCCCAGCAATGTTACATACAAGTTCCATTCTAGTTAACAACGTTTAAAAAATTTATTGGATCAGGCGTTACTTTGCGGAAGTC
The DNA here is from genome assembly GCA_947859365.1 of Archips crataeganus. Classification (NCBI taxonomy): domain Eukaryota; kingdom Metazoa; phylum Arthropoda; class Insecta; order Lepidoptera; family Tortricidae; genus Archips; species Archips crataeganus. The sequence continues at coordinate 5,500,138 of OX402047.1, read as the reverse complement.
CATATTAATTAACCCGCGAGCAAACTAATTGTTTCAGTTCGACTAACTTTAAAAAAGTCTATACCTAAACATAATGACGGCACAAGAAATACTCCAAATTAAAGTAAGTTCGTACAACGTCTGTCACCTGTGTGCGCTTGCGTGTGATCGATAATCCCACAGGATTAGGATAATACCTCGTAATCTCAACTTCGATATTTACACGCATGAAATTTGGCACGGGGGTTCTCAATGCACACTGGGCCCGCGTGGGAACTACGGCTCAAACTCTCTCATTCTGAGAGGAGGCCTGTGCCCTGCAGTGGGACCTATACAGGGTGATCAATCCAAATGGGTCAGTATGGAGAAATCAGAAACCCTCTTGGGACTTGTAATTCCTAACTTCTATATTATAAACTAACAACAGATAAATTATTACAGAAATTTTGACCAGGTTCGATTCCCGGTTATGTATGAGAGTTAAAAAAAATGTTTGAATGCCATTTTTGGTAAATCTAAAATCGAAGCCATGTTTCCTAAGAACACATTTCGCTATCTCTCACAGTGGGGTATTTTTTTTAACTCTCATACATAACCGGGAATCGAACCTGGTCAAAATTTCTGTAATAATTTATCTGTTGTTAGTTTATAATATAGAAGTTAGGAATTACAAGTCCCAAAAAACACATTTTTTAATGGAATTTTGTTTAAATAATTGTAAAATAAACTCAAAAATTACAAAATAACTTTATTTAAGTAATTAGCTGGGTCTCCACTGAGGGAACTGCCTCGCGAGGCAGCCATTTTCGGCGCGATTTTGAACCTTGTGTCGAACAAAATTATGCCTCATGCGCTAGCCTCGCGAGGCAGCTCGCTCAGTGGGGACCCAGCTGATGATCAAAATGTTAGCCATTTTCCTGGATGCAAAGATTAATTAATTGTCTTGGCTAATGCACAATCGCATTCTGTATTTTTGTGGGGTGCATATTCATTCAGCCCAAGAAAACATTCCATTTTGAAATTTGAAGTAAATTGGCACACCCTCTGAACGAATGTGTTCTAATTTCAAATAAACGCAATTTGTAGTGGATTACTATCCAAGTAAGATAATGGTAAGGTAGCCTATTCAGATAAATTATTCATATTGATGAACTAATAACGATATTTTGCAAACTATTTAAATTCTGGGATTTTCTGTCAAATGTTTTACACAAGAATTCATAGCAAAAGTTGGTCGTTATATTCTAGGGATCAACTAATAACAAAACGACATATGCATATTTAGGTACAGAATTTTGATCAGGTTCAATTCCGTTATGTATACGACAGTTAAAAAAAATGTTTGAATGCCATTTTTGCTAAATCTAAAATCGAAGCCATGGTTCCTAAGAACAGATTTCGCTATCTCTCATAGTTTCTGATTTCTCCATACTGACCCATTTGGATTGATCGATCACCCTGTATAGGCTGGGATGATGATGATGATGATGAAAAATATACTTATACTGTGAACGTACTACCTTTACAGGGTGATGTTGTTAGTGTTGTGTGCCTACATTTGACAATGGCAACAAAAATGATGGAGTTGTGCGCTGGGGGCTTACCACGATCTCTTAATACGATTCAGTTTAAGCTCTAAACTGAACTGCATCGCTATTTCGTACCACGACGTTACTTACTTTTGCGATTCAGTTCAAGTGCGGTTCAGCGGTAGCGATACAGACATTTTCATTCACTCCCTTCAAGTTCTAGTGGTTTTCGTACCATGACGCTTAACTTGAGTGGGAATTGAATCGCTTCAGTGTCAAATTTAGCGATTCAGTATACGTTACTCATTACGGCTGTCAATGTTTGTTATTACGGATGCCAAAACAAAAATTGACATTTAATATTTAATGATTAATTTCATATTTAATACAATAGAACTGTAGAGTAAACGTATTGGTATCAGTTTTGTCGAGCAGCCAAATCACGATTGGTATTCTACCTCTAAATTCATGGCTTTTAAGTTAGAGTAAAATCAGCGATGTTGAAAATTATCTAATATTATCCATTTTATCTCTGACGTCTGGCTTCCTTTGACCTTAATACAGGTACCGTAGGGCTGCCAACAATCAGGGTGAAATCAACTTTGTGCCAATTGTGTCACTCGAAGGGCGGAAATTTGCGAATTTAGGACGGTGCAAAATCACATCTGCAATCATAAGAAATACTGACATTTTGAGGAATGGAAATTTGCATTTTAGATGATAAAATTTGTGGTTGGTGGTTTTGGTTGTGGGTTTTGTTGTGTGTGCGTCGTATATTTTACTAGCCTTTAGCCGTGACTTTGCTTGTGTGATGTTGGGAGTAGTGAAACCACTGACTGTCGAGTAAATACTCTCTTAAAATGTGGCGACTGACATGAGCATTTGCTTGATGTGAGCAGGTTACAAGTCGATTATTCAACAGTACAGCGAGCGGAGCAGCTTGCTAGCGAGCGGCGGGCGTTAAAACGAATGTTACATTACACATTACATCAGTTGCTAGCGCTAGAGGATGAACTGAATGGAACACAGGCGAACACAAAATCGAGGCGAACATTCAGGTGTGATGAGCATTTGCTGAGAACGAATATTCACATCGAGCAAATGCGCACGTTAGTCCCCACCTTAATAATACAACGCTTAAGATTAGGTATCTACATATTGGGAGAATGTGTGTGGGTCGCAGCCCACACTACGCTCGCGTTATCCATTAGATCTGTCATTTGAACTGACATTCCGGGATTTTCCGAAAATTCTCGCGGTAATTCCTAAAATTTAGAACGCGGTCGAATCGGTTCGAACATGGCGGATGTAGACAGTATCTAATTTTAGTATTTCTGTTTCTTTGGCTAGTTGAAGTATAATTTTGATAGTGTTTTATGCGGCGATTAACCTTAATTAACAGTGATCACAAAATTCTATATTGCTCTCGTGTCTGACATTTTTTAATGCGCAAGTTGTTTCCACGTGGTTTCTGGAATTTTTCTATCAAGTTGCAGAAACTACAATCACCGTACAACGTCGCTCCCAAGAGAGCTTACTTCGACACTGGCGAAATTGTCCTACCATTAAAGTGGGACAGAAGCCATATTTTTAAAAAAAGAAGAAGAAGAAGAAGAACGCGGTCTTCATTAACAAATGTCAAATTGCCAAATTTCATGTGTGTAAACCTCGAGGTTGAGATTACGAAGTAAATATATTTTTGGCTACCAGAGATTTGACAGTTAATTTGACACTGCTTATCGTTATCGTAACTTAGTGCAACTTGCACTTAGCCACATGAAATCTCGTCTAAAAATAGATAAGTAACGAGATTTTTACAAGACGTTTAACGTTCCGTAATTTATGGAGTAGCTTGCGCCCTTTGATTTATTCCACGTCTTCTTCTATTTGGCATTCCGTCGACATGCGTGGGCGGCTCAGATAAATGGTATCTGCTGTCGGTGTAGTTGGAATAGATATTCCAGATAAATGCGAAAGATACGTTTCAGTACGAACAAATCTTGTAATGCAACTAGCGTAAACCCGCGGCTCTCCTGTTTAAAAATAAAAGACAGACTTAACTAGCTAGGGATCTCATCATCATCATTTCAGCCGAAAGACGTCCACTGCTGAACATAGGCCTCCCCCAAGGCTCGCCAAACAGATCGGTAGCAATAACTTACAGGTGACTTTTAAATAATGTAATGGCGACTTTACGTACCATTTTTGAGAAAATATTATTATTAATATGCCACTAAATCCATATATCCATACTAATATTATAAATGTGAAAGTGTTTGTTTGTCCTTTTTCACGTCGAAACTAAGCGACGGATTACCAATTTTTTTGTATCTATAGATAGTTGAAGGGCTGGAGAGTGACATAGGTTACTTTTTACCACGGGAAAATATATCATTCCCACGGGAAACCACGTTTTAATCTACTTATTTACGACATACTATCAGCTAGTATGTCATAACATAAATAATATCTGCTATAGCACTTCATAAAGTTAGGAGAACTTAACAATTGAAAGGTTGTTTCGTGACCCTAACAAAAGTGGAATTTCCTTTTTACCCCCGGGATAAGTGCAAAGTTACCTTGGGATAAGGTTGAAAGCTCTTCGGGTAGAAAGACAATCATTACATGCCACTCAAGTCCGTATGATTGGCATCGATGTTTAAATAGGAAGCAACGTTTTAAATGCTCAAAAAGTTTTCGACAAAAAGACAAATATTGAAACATGAATTTTGTAAAAACCGACTACTCGTAGCCTTCTATCTTCCCCTCTTTAACAACAATGAGCTGGTCAAAACCTATAAGAAACAATTTAACTGTAGTAAAGATGTCCTAGGAACTATTTACAACTAACTGTTGCCTGCAAGTTCGTCTGCGAAAAATAATTCGTTAATCCCTAACCCGATGCAATTTTCTGGGATACAAATCTATCATTTGTCCTTCACAGGTTCTCAAACTATCGCCCTGCCAAATTTCATCTAAATCGGTTCTGCAGTTTAAGCGTGAAGAGGTAACAGACAGATATACACACAAACACTTTAATAATTAATAAATTTATACTAATTATTATCATCAGCATCACCATTACAGCCGTAGGACGTCCACTGCTGGACACAGACCTCCCTCATTGATACCCAATCATTACGATTGGAAGCGACTTGCATCCATCTTGAACCGGCGGCCTTCACCAAATCGTCCGTCCATCTCGTTGGTGGGCGTCCCACGCTGCGCTAGCCAGTCCGTGGTCTCCATTCGAAAACTTATCGGCTTTCTGCGTGCTATATTATGACCTGCCCATTGACATTAATTTTACTATTGTTATATTTTTTATTATTTATAATAATTAATTAGAATGGATTAGCATTAAAAGTACCTATCCATGCAAAAACCCAATTCACGAAAAGGAGGAGATTTTATTTATTTATTTATTTATTCATAAAATTCATATAAGATACAAAATATAAACAAGAAATAATCTTAGGTCTAGTTAGTAAGTTTAGTTTAGTCTAAGCTAGGTTACAAGTGTAACCTGTGTTATAGACAAAAGGAATCTAAAGAATAGATAGAATAGAATAGTAGATTATATAATCTATTATGATTATTTGCATCCGCTTCCTGTTGTTTCCTCCTTGCTTTGCACTTTTTCCCCATCATTCTCATCAGCGACCATCCATGTACCTATAGATAACCAAACTTTACGCTCAATTTGTATCACAGCGTCTCACTGTAATTTTCCATTAACCTCGCTCAGACATAAACCTCCATCAAATCAACGGAACATAAATACATAACATTTCCATTTATCTATCAAACAGATACGTTCAGGATATGAAATGATACGGCGAAACAAGACGTCCTAACAAATACGCGCGCCGCGATGTTTTTCAATAAGCTATAGCAGGACCATCATTACAAATACTATCATATCTATTACAGTCAAAGTCCTATTTCCAACGCCATTCGCCTACAAGCCCAATCTTGAACGTATTAGATTGTTTTACTATGGGAATTCGGACTACGGTCTTTGGAAGGAAGGTTGGTTTTTCTATGAGGAGTTTGTTTTCTAGAAAGTACTCTGTCTGGATTGAAAACTATGGGTAAGCTCGAACCACAGTTCAACTTTGTCGCAGTAAGTCATCTTTGTGTTCATGACTGATTAGATCAATTTACCAAAATCGTTATTTCCAAGTAACAAAATATCCACTCGCATTTTTTCCCAGATGCTTCTTTTCTCAGTACAGTTTTTTACTGAAGCTTATTTTCACAGTAGCGTTTTTTCCCAATTTGTATTGACACAGAAACAGTGTCGACGGCGCTCCGCCTCCTTTTTAGGGTTCCGTAGTCAACTAGGAACCCTTATAGTTTCGCCATGTCTGTCCGTCTGTCTGTCTGTCTGTCTGTCCGCGGCTAAGCTCAGAGACTGTTAGTACTAGAAAGCTGTAATTTGGCATGAATATATATATCAGTCACGCCGACAAAGTGATTGAATAAAAAAAAGAAAAAATATTTTTTTAGGGTACCTCCCATAGACGTAAAGTAGGGGTGATTTTTTTTTCTCGGTTAACCCTATAGTGTGGGGTATCGTTGGATAGGTCTTTTAAAATCATTGCGGAGTTGCTAACATGATTTTTCTATTCAGTGATCTATTTGCGAAATATTCAACTTTAAAGTGAACATTTTCATTAAAATCGGCCGTCCCCCCCCCTTCTAAAATCTAAACTGTTGGGTGGCAAAATTTGAAAAAATTCAGAAGGGTAGTAAATATATCAAATTTACTAGGAAAATTATAGCGGCTAAGATTGCTTGGAAATTATTTGTAGTTTAAGAGTAAATAGTAGCCTAAGGTATAAAACATACCTAAACTTGGATGATTCCGTACACATACGAAATCCTTAGAAAAATATTACTTGATTTTTTCGTAATGGCTACGGAACCCTACCTTGGGCGTGTCCAACACGCTCTTGGCCAGTTTTTTCTGCGTGCTTTTGGCCCTTCGGGCCGATGCAAACTTAATATAACCTAAACCCGCCTATGTTTCTGTGTCGATTAAAGCTAGGAAAAAACGCGATTGTGAAAATAAGTTTCAGTAAAAAACTATATAGTGAGAAAAAAGCACTTGGGGGAAAAATGCGAATGGAAATTTTGCTACTGGGAAATTACGATTTTGGTTAGATCAATTGATCTAACCAGTCGTGATGGAGTCACTGGGTCATTTCATGTGAAAAGGTTGTACTGTGGATCGAGCTTACGATGGTAACACCTGTAAGTATGCGGATAACAGAAAATCTTTGGTATTATTTAAAATTTGTTTGCTCTTAACTTAAGTTTAGACGAAGGACCTCGAAATCAAAAGCTAGGTACACAATCTCGCGTTCCTTTCGTGACGACGAGACGTGAGGTATCCGTATTTTTTCACTTAATTTCTTTACTTTCTTTCACTCAGTTACCTACTTATCACATACTTATCTTTAAATCAGTGTTTTTCACTGGTTGAGGCTGTGGCTGTGCGTCGCTACCCCTAGGGTGATCGCGAAATCTTATCCAGGGCGTCCTGGGTAACGAAAAAGGCAAGTAGCAATCAATTACTCTTGTCAGTTTTAAGTCAACTTAGATTTTATTTCGAATTTGACCCTAGGTAAAATACCCTTTGTATTCAAAAGGATTGAAAAAAACTGCTTAAAATGAACAATTTTAATACTAGTATCTATTTTGGGGATCTCAAACGACTCGACGAAACGATTTCAGCGACTTAAAATTTTGACGACTTTCATTCTACTTCGACTTTTTAATTCTACCTTTTCCACCTTTTATTTTTCTAAAGCAAAGTTTAAAAATAAATAACACAATTCATCTACAGAACAGCGCAAAATGAAAACTTAACAATCATTACCAACTTTTACGACTTCGTAAATAACATTTGGTACAAGTTGCCCTATCAATCCCGGGCTAGCTGGGGAACAAATTAATTACGGGGATCCCGATCCCGGGTTCCCGGCAAAACATCGCGGGATCAGCCGAATTTATGAAACTTTCCATTCGGTTTTTGTTGTAATTGGTCACAACGTGGAATTTCTTGATAACTTCTTAATTAAACATTTTGGTGCGGTGTTTAGGGATACCGAGAACTATTTAATAATCGGGATGGAGATAATGAAAAGAGACGCCGTAACGTAACGTCCGGTGGTTAGAGATCCTGACTACGAAGCTTGAGGGCCCTGGTTCGATCCCCAGTCGAGGCAGATATTTGTATGAAAAAACGAATATTTGTTCTCGAGTCTTGGGTGTTTAATCCGCATTTCGTTAATTAGGTATGTTAGGTCTAGTACACCCACGAGAGAAGCTTTTCTTACTTTGGATCTAGATATATTGGTGTAAGTGTCCCGTTATACTTAAGTTGTTTTTTTATGTTTACTCATGAAATTTATTAGAACATTATAATGTGTGTGTGTGTGTGTGTGTGCGTATTTAATAACAGACTGCAATGTTAAGGATATCACGACTAAGGACTGTTTCATCATAGTTTAGACTCATTAACCAACACTCAACATTTTTTTTTACTTTTTCTTTGTGAAATTCTTTATACATAACAGGGTAGGGGAAAATAAAATAATACTCTACAGCTAGGTAACGATAATCTTCGCTAAATGAATTTCCTAATGAGTTATTTAACCCCTTTGTAATTGTTTGCTAGGTGTCAATATAAATTTATTTCAAACTAAATACAAACTGAAATATAGATGCACAGAAAAAACCCCAGAAAAAAGACCAATGCTGGGAATCGAACCCAGGTCCTCAGCGTTCCGTGCTGCGTGCTTACCCCTACGCCATCACTGGTCTAGAGGTTAGCGACGAATCTTTCCCATACATCGTACATTTCAGTGTTATAATCACCTTATGCAGTGATAAAGCGCGCATCTATGTTATGCCCTCTATCGAGAGACTTAACACTCCTTCGGAACTAACCGCTTGGACCAAGAGATGGCGCTACTGTGCCAACTTTAACAAGTTAGGTATGAAGGAAGCATCTTCAAGTTAGGTATGTAATATAAATTTATTTGTGTAAACGTCTTTAAAATTCTGTCGATTAATAAGAAAATAAACTAAATTAAGGCTGTCAAATATAAAATAAAAGTACCTATCTAACTAAAAACTTTTACATTTACTAACTAAACATAAATCTAATATTTATTCAGTTTTAACTTACACAAGTTTGTTAGCTACGCCAGAACTTTCGTAAATTTTAATATAAACTTTTAAAAGTATTGCAAAACTTGTATTAAATTTTGTACAAGATACAATGTTTCGTCATAAAATTATCAATAACGCTGCCCCGTAATCACGACAGATTGGTCAAAGGAAGCTATGTTACCGTAAAATTGAGACCTTTTCATATTTTATTAAATTATACATTGACCTGAATCTGCAATCTTTATGATACTTTATCTGTTGTCCATATTTTATTCTGTATTCCGTAAGGCCGTCCATTGCCTACCTATATTTTTTTCATGGACTTTTTTTCTGTATTGTATTATTTGTGGTAACAAAGAGTCATCGTATTGTATTCTCTCACGATGTTTTCCTTCGCCGTAATGCTCAAGGTAAATTTTAAAAATAATTTCGCACATTGGTAAATTCCGAATCAATCCGAAGTGTGAGCCTGGGCTCGAACCCACGACCCTCTGCTTGAGAGGCCATAGGTCAAACCACTAGGTCACCGCGGCTTCTGATCATGTCCCCAGAATAAACGTGTGCTCAAAGTTTGTCAAACAAAATTATTTACCTAGCTCCTCATTACCGTAAAAAAACTTCAGACCGCGGCTAACCTGTGTAAGTACGGCAAACGTACAAATATTAAATTAAGGTAGGCAAAGCGTAAAAAAGTAAATTAGGAGCTTAAACACGTGTTACTTTAGGCAATTACCGCCTCAATTACACGGCTGGAAATGTCTAAAATTTCGCCTTTGAATCTGCCCACACGCGTAAAAAGTCTAACATTTTCGACGCATACTGTAAACTTTTATGTACGTAATTATTAAAGTTAATTGGTGTACCTAAAGGCTCTAGAACTAGAACTAACTAGAGTTCTAGTTATTTTTGTTCTGATGCTATCTTTTAAGGTTTCAAACACCAATAATAAAAGACCGACCGAGTGCGTTTGAAACGTACCTAAGCATTTCTCAAAAAAAATGCTATTTTTTTATATTCCCAACAATTTTATGTTATTCCTACTCAGAATCACGAGCTCTTTCCATCCCTGTAGGAGATAAATAATATTCCAAAAATGTCAAACATTTTTTTATGCTCTTCCTTTTCGTTACGCCATACAAAGTGTATGGAATACTTAGTAACAAAATAGGAAAAAAACAGGGACATTTTTTTGTCATATTAAGATTAAGAGCTTGTGATTCTGAGTAGGAATAGCATAAAATTATTAGAATATAACTCCTGGATCTGACTCCTGACGTAGCTGCCTGGCTTAGCAACCTCAAGGCTGTTCTCTGATTGCCCTCATATTTATAATGCCATACGATTAATAATAATAATTAGAATATAAAAAAGTGGCATTTTTTTTGAGAAATTCTCACCTAACTGTTTTGCTCATGTGATAGCTAAAAAAAAGGTAATAATAAGTTCGCGGGCGAGCAAAGTAATTGTTTTAGTTCAATAATAAGTTGTAGTTTAATTACATGTAGGTAATAGTAGGTCTATATTGATTAATAATTGGTCAAAATTCTTAGTCCCATTTTCACCCGACCGTCGAAGGAGGGTTATGTTCTTTGTTCTACTACCAATTTCTGTCCATAATCATCAGCACCCTTCACCATTTTTTTCATCGTGTCTTTCATCAATCAGTGCAATAAAAAGCCTGAAAAGAGGTAAAAAATCTTAAATTCTTTCTTAGTTGATTAAAGAAGTGCAAAAGCGTCTGGTCGACACCACTGGAGACCAAAGAGCTGGCAGTTACCTCTCTCAACGAATCTCCATCGCCATTCAACGAGGGAATGCTGCCAGTCTTTTGGGCACGATGCCACGGGGGCCTTTTTTAGACAAAGGGGCTGTTTCACCATTTCTAGATAAATGCTTTATATAATAAGCTCTAATTGGATTTTTTCATCATTTTCCCGGACACTCGACAGCCAACTAAGACCAAGACTAAGCTCTTAATTACGGACCTGGAAGTAGATAGTTAGCTCGTAATCCGATTTGTCCTGCACGGCTATTATGAACCAACCATGGAACAGATAAATCCGTCTCTGTTTAACACCTTAGTGTAAAAAGAAAGGGATGATCCTTATAGATTGAAAAAGATACTGAGGCAATTATGTGGTCACCGTGGTGCACAGTTTGAACTTGTACTTTTTTACTAACAGACTTCAATAAAAGGAGGAGTTTTTTAATGTGTGTTACCTCAGAACTCCGTCATTTATGAACCGATTTGGAAAATTATTGCGTTGTTTGAAAGCATTTACGTGCGACTCCGAGAGGAAGGGCTACGGATTAGCCCGAAACATGTCGAGTTAAACTCGTTTTAAGACGTGTGTGATCCGTTTATTTTCACTATAAAACTTCACTTTTTTATAAAATAAAATACTTATTCCACTTCACTGTGATAACAATTAATTCAGTGTTTACACACACGCAGCATCAATTCCTTACAACGGTACGTTTTCGAGTCATCAACGAGACCTTTGGCACTACAAAATTAAAACAGACATGATCCCTTTATCCAAGTGCGAAAAATCGCGTAAGTGACATTACATTGCCGGGTTTATTTGATCCCCTATAACTCGTTTAGCTCCACCGCCCGCAATGCCATGTGTCTTACATGATTTTCTTGAAAACTGGGTTTACGCTTGGATTATCCAACATCGACCAATTTGCTGTTCAACTTCATACCTACATTCAAATTTTCTATTTTGATCTGGTAAAAACAGATGTTATTCACAAGTGTTATCCATTATTAAACGGTTCAAAACACAATGTAGTAAAAACTTCGCTAGGTCGAAAAAATATTCAAAAACATGTAAATCATGTGCTATTGGTTTTTTTAGGCATGTTTCTGAATATCGAAAGTTCATATATCGAATGGGTTATAACATATAGCACCGAAATGTTTTTTTCTAAAACCATAAACTTTTCAGGATTTATTAAAATGGCATTATATAGAACTCACTAGGTTAGGTTAGTTTATAACAATCAACATAATAAAGCTTACGGTTTTAGAAAAATAACCTTTTTGATCTTATAACCCATTTTCCTATTCCTTTCTCGCATCGATTATTTTATTCGGTTTCACAATCTCAAGAAAATTGTAGTGAAAATAAACGGATCACTCACGTCTTAAATAAAACGAGTTTAACTCGACACGGGCGTTTGGCAGCCGCCGTGACGTGCGACTCCAGAGGAAAGGCTACGGATTAGCCCGAAACATGTCAAGTTAAACTCTTTTTAAGACGTGAGTGATCCGTTTTTTTCACTATGAGTGAGTCTCACGGTAGTTTCATGTTTAAAGACTCAAGAAATTTACTTAAAATAACATGTTTTTTCAAAACTTTTGTGATTATCGCACGGGAAGGAGTTTTCCTTGAAAATTTCTGTATAAAATACTGGCCTTAAGCCAAAACATGACTCCTTGAGGCTCAACTTTGTACTCCGTAGTTTTTATCGCGCGCATTACACTCCCAAACACTTTGACGTTGTCCTAAGAGCTGCTGAAATATTCAGATAAGTGCCGACTCATTATCCCCTCCTTAATGTATCTTGCCTTAGAACAGGCCCTTGGGTTACCATGGTTCTCGAAAGTCGTAAATAGTGGATGGCTTGGAAGATGCTAGATTACAGGCTGCTATGGTTCGATGCGTCCATTATATAAATGCTAAAGTATGTGATTGTGCGTGCGTGCGCTTGCGCGTCCGTGTGAGTGTGTGTATGTGTGTGTACTCTGTTGGTATCCGGATAAAAAATACGAAATTAAGACTTTTAAGTATTGGCTTCTCGTACACAAAAAATAATAATTTTATTTCCTGCAAAATATAGCTATAGCGATAAAACAAAAACAAGTGCAGTTTAAATGCAACCTGTATTGTATATGTCAACCTTCGATCAACAATACAAGTTTCAAATCTACTCCATGCATCTACTGTTCTGTTTTACGATGTTTTAGCGCGAATTGGCCAGGTTGGCCAAACATTTAAGAATGTTTGGCCAACCTGGCCAATACGCGCGCACATGTCGTGGTTAAAATCGGTAATTTGCTTATTATTTGCTAGTTTAAAGCTTGAAATATAACTTATTTTAGTTTACTTACCGAAAGTGGGACACTCCGGCGGATAAATGCTTTTTTCGGGCATTGTTTTTACAAGTTTCAAACGCACACTGCGGCATCGCGAGACGTGTTAATGTTGGCTGTGCTTGGACCGAACTAAAACCAAATAAGAGCTCACTTTGGAAATGAGCTCTTATTTTCCGGGCCGTATTTTGTGCGCTGACCCGTTATCTAGTTGTATTGTTGATCGAAGATGTCAACCTTAAATGAACGGCAATGCACCACCTGATAATTCAGACCCTAATGTAATCGACATAATGGCTTCATTCAGGACTGGCACATGTGAGATCCTACAAATATTTAAGCCACACCCACAAACACGAACGTTTTGTAATGATCTAAACAAAAGTACTTTGCTCACCCGCGACCATACGATAGTTACGTTTATGTAAGAAATGCGTATTCATGCAGTTCCTCCACCTCCACACTGTACGGACACACACAAATCACACAAACCACCAAACTACACTGACGCGTTTCGAACTCAACCAGAGCTCATCTTCCGCAAATTAACGCCTGATTATATATGCAGCTCAGGCGGTTGGTACGTTCACCAAAGGATAGGGAGCCCTTTAGTGGTCCCGGTGTATATAAAATTCCATGTTCCTGTGGCAAGGATTATATCGGAGAGACTGGACGTTATGTTTCCACAAGGTTATCGGAGCATACACGCAGTATGAAAAAGCAAGACAGCAAGGGGTCTGCGGTGGCCGAACACTCAATGGACTCGGGCTCGACGCACTACATCCGTTTTGATAAGGCTTCCGTACTTGCAAGAGAAAAGTTTTTCATTCCGCGGAAGGTGCGTGAAGCCATCGAGATTGGTCGTCATCCAAATTTTAACCGGGATAGTGGTTGGTCAGTACCCCCGAGTTGGAAAACAGTGTTGAATGTTCGTACTGCGTCAACGGTGAGTGTGAGCGAACCTTTACAAAGTGATGTGGTTAGTGTTGTGTGCTACCCTACATTTGACAATGACAATAAAAGTGATGATGAAAACGGGGGTAGTTGTGTGTCGCTGTCAGTTGCGTCGAGTAGCCGCGCGACCAGGGCGTTAGCACGCAGTGCACGTTTGGCAGCCGCCGTGACGTGCGACTCCGGGAGGAAGGGCTACGGATTAGCCCGAAACATGTCGAGTTAAACTCGTTTTAAGACGTGAGCGATCCGTTTATTTTCACTATGAGTGAGTCTCACGGTAGTTTCATGTTTAAAGTAACGCCTGATTCAATAAATTATGAACGTTTTGTAATCAAACGCAAGATTACGACGTAGGTAATACTTAAAAATATCTAAGAAACATTACATAGATTATAGTTTTGTTGGGTCCAGAGGCTCCCTCTAGGACACAGGAACCGTCTCCTAAACCGCAATAAGGAAGTATCACGTCAAAACTATGTGATCGATTATATTCGGGCGGAAAAAGGCTATCATATCAGTCATCGAGTGCCCAAAATAGGTAAAATTGGTTTACACGTTTGATGGATACCTAAAAATAATCCTAATACGCGGTCTACAATTTATATGAGTGTTTTCAATAGAAGGTGTACTCTTTTTTAATTGATGACATTTTTGTTTTTTTTTTTCAGAATCTAGAGCGCTGTTAATTTTGATGGTTTAAAAGTTTCGAAGTTACTTAAGACACACAACTACAATTTATTTGTTTGTTTATTTATTTTACTTATAAATTACAGGAAAACCTATTTAGAAGTTTGTCGTTTGGATATGAGGTGCAGAATTAAAACGAAAACATAATTACCGAAATATTTTATCAAACATATTGTTACGGAGATGGGTCCACGAGAAACCCGCAAAAACATTTTTATGAAATTAGTAGCACTTGCAGTCGTTTTCAGCAGGCTGAAATCTGATTTCAGGCCGTTCTGGAAGAAGTCCTAACACATAACGGTAAATCAGAAATTATCCCAAGTTAGCATGATTTTCAGCAGGCTGAAACATGTTTTCAGCAGGCTGAAACATGTTTTCAGGCCGTTTCAGGACACTAACTGTCACATGGCACCATTTCCTGAAAACCCGTTTTCAGGCCGTTTCAGGCCAAGTTACAGTCCACATGTCTCTGGAACATTCTAGAAGGTGTGTGACAAGGATAGCCTATATGTGTGAGAGAGACAGACGATCTTGTTTCCGGAACATTCTAGAAGGTGTGTGACAAGGATAGCCTATATGTGTGAGAGAAACAGACGATCTTGTTTCCGGAACATTCTATAAAGTGTGTGAGCGAGATAGCATAGCGTACTCGTGAAAGAGACAGACAGATAATCCTGTTTCCGGAATATTCTAGACGTATGGGCCAGAGAGTTCTAGCTGGAATGTTCTCGAACTTTGTGGACCGTTTCACTGGACCTATATAAAGGCGGACAAGGTTCCGACACAGTTAGTTTTGGATACGATACCGAGAGATAAACATCGAAGAGAGATCAAAGTGATTACTAAGTGATTTAAGCGAATAAGTTTAGTGTTGCAAGTGATTCCCTTTTGTTCAATTAAATTAGTTTTACGTTAAAGGCGTATTATGTATCTAACGAACCCTACGGCTCGTAACAATATTTTTATCATACGTATTTTTTGTTCCTGTCTCTCCTGTGGTCATGGAAAAAGTTAAGTGTCCATAGCCAATACTTTTTAGTCAAGTCTACATCGGCGTGTGGGACGCCTGGCCAACTTTCGGCCCATTTAAATAAATCTTAATTTTGCTGACTCGGAGTCGCTAATTTTATTTCCACAGGAGAGACAACTTTTATTTCTTACGGTGTGCATGACCCGTGCACAGAAATCTCTCCACTCGAGTTCGACCCGCCTCGTCCCGTTTTTAGGGTTCCGTACCCATAGGGTAAAAACGGGACCCTATTACTCAGACTTCAGTGTCCGTCCGTCTGTCTGTCCGTCTGTCACCAGGCCTCATGAACCGTAATAGCTAGACAGTTGAAATTTTCACACATGATGTTATTTCGGTTGCCGCTTTATAGCGCTATGTATCAACAAGGTATCAACAAATAATAAAAACCAGAATAAAATAAATATTTAAGGGGGCTCCCATACAACAAACGTGATTTGTTTCCTCGTTTTTGCTCGAAATTGATAACGGCAACAGGTAGACGCTTGAAATATTCACAGAATATTTAATTATATTATATTCACTTCAAAAATAAATAGTTAAAATTAAACAATTATTTAAGGGGGCTCCCAGGCAACAAACGTGATTTTTTGCCGTTTTTTAGGCTTCCGTAGTCAACTAGGAACCCTTATAGTTTCGCCATGTCTGTCGGTCTGTCTGTTTGTCTGTCTGTCTGTCCGCGGCTAAGCTCAGAGACTGTTAGTACTAGAAAGCTGTAATTTGGCATGAATATATATATATCAGTCACGCCGACAAAGTGATTGAATAAAATAAAGTAAAAAAAATTTTTTTAGGGTACCTCCCATAGACGTAAAGTGGGGGTGATTTTTTTTTTCTCGGCTAACCCTATAGTGTGGGGTATCGTTGGATAAGTCTTTTAAAACCATTTCGGGGTTGCTAACATGATTTTTCTATTCAGTGATCTGTTTGCGAAATATTCAACTTTAAAGTGAAAATTTTCATTAAAATCGGCCGTCCCCCCCCCCCTCTAAAATCTAAACTGTTGGGTGGAAAAATTTGAAAAAAATCAGATTGGTAGTAAATATATCAAATTTACTAGGAAAATTATAGCGGCTAAGATTGATTGGAAATTATTTGTAGTTTAAGAGTAAATAGTAGCCTAAGGTATAAAACATACCTAAACTTGGATGATTCCGTACACATACGAAATCCTTGGAAAAATATTACTTGATTTTTTTCGTAATGGCTACGGAACCCTACCTTGGGCGTGTCCGACACGCTCTTGGCCGGTTTTTATAGATAACGGTACGGAACCCTTCGTGCGCGAGTCCGACTCGCCGTACCCAAAGCCCAGCAAAGCAAAGTCGTCCTAGTAACTAGTTACCTTTCAAGACCTCGCTGGTTGGTCATCAAACCAGCTTTCACATCAAAGCCGCGAAAGTAAATGCAAGGAGCTTTGATTGAAAGCCTAGAGCTTTCCTTTGAAGGCACGTGCAAGCTCACAGTCACTGAAATTAATCAGAATTTTAATTAAACACACAGATACAATGCCGGCCGATGCGGGAATGGTAAGGTTTGCAGTCCATGACCTGAAAATATTTTGAGGTTTACTCGTTCATTCTTTAAGGGTAAAAAAATATTGAACATGCATTTTAACAGTTTAAATGATTTTAGTATGGATGTTTTTGTAAATAAGTTGATAAGTTGATAACTATAAATTAAAAATTGAAAAACCCCAACGCAATTGGGTCACAAATACTATGTTTGAAAATAAAATAAATGGCCGTTATGTGTCTATAACCGCCCCAAAAAGTAAAAAGTCAATGCCACTTCCAAGAAGTAGCGTTTTTACTACATAAGGCTTGTCATATTAAACCTTAGAAATACTTAACGATAGCGAAATCATGAGACGCACGGGCACAGTACAATGCCAGTTCAAATTAAAGATATGTACCTACCTATTACAACGACTAAGAAGTACTAAATCTTCTGAATATGAGCCAAAAACGTTTGCTTCAACACAAACAAATACATAGAGACCATTTATTTCTTGATCTCATTCAAGCTATCATTCTGATATTGCGACTCCAACAGCATAATTCCGCGGTCCTAAATCTTTTCCTCGTTGACTTCGGACAAAAAGCAAGCGCTTTTTCCTCCCGTGCTCGGAAAAAGGTGGCTCACAAAATGACTAGTTCCAGTGAGAATGTGTGTGTAAAGCTGTAATTCAAACGTGCATCATCATCATCATCCCCATTTAGACGACCAGATGGCCTAGTAGGTAGAGAACCTGCCTACGAAGCTTGAGGTCCCGGGTTCGATTCCCGCGTCGGGGCAGATGTTTGTATGAATAATACGAATATTTGTTCTCGGGTCTTGGGTGTTTAATATGTATTTAAGTATGTATCTATCTATATAAGTATGTTTATCCGTTGCCTAGTACCCATAACACAAGCTATGCTTAGCTTACTTTGGGACTAGGTCAATTGGTGTGAATTGTCCTGTGATATTTATTTATTATCCCATGATAGGTCGTGGGTTCGAGCCCAGGCACCTCTGAGTTTTAAGGAATTTACGTGCGAAATTATATTTGAAATTTACCATGACTTTTACGGTGAAGGAAAACATACCTGCAACCTGCACATAATCGTTTTTATTTCAGCCGAAAGACGTCCACTGCTGAACATAGGCTTCCCCCAGGCTCGCCAAACAGATCAGTCCTGCGCCATCCGCATCCAACGCGTTCCCGCAACCTTAAGTGTCTGTATAATAACGCATCGATGTCCGTCCGACTTCAGGACCAGTATGCCTAGTATAAGTTTTTACTTCACCAAATACTTCTCGATCGCGTTTACGTAAAAAATTCAATTACTAGGGAAACATGGACAGCGTCTCCGCGCGCGCGCTTCCATGTTTCCATAGAATTGAAATTTTTACGTAAACGCGATCGAGAAGTATTTTGGTGAAGTAAAACTTATACTAAGCCAAAATACTTCTCGATCGCGTTTACGTAAAAAAATCAATTACTAGGGAAACATGGACAGCGTCTCCGCGCGCGCGCGTTCACGTTTCCATAGAATTGAAATTTTTACGTAACCGCGATCGAGAAGTATTTGGTGAAGTAAAACATTATACTAAGCATACAGATGTCGAAGCACTCGAAGCCTATTCTATTGCAGCGGGGAGTCACACAAGGAGTTGTTATTTCTCCGAAACTGTTCACCGCTGCACTAGAGGGTGCGTTCAAGATTCTGGACTGGGAGGGGCGTGGCATCAATACAAATGGAATCCGCAATCCACACTAGGCCAGCGTAGGTGAGAATGAAAGAGTATTGTAATATTATATGAACAACAGTGGCAACTCTATGGTCAAATATGCATGTATGGAAGGTGCTGCTGCCCTACGCCCTGGTCAAGAACTAATGTGACGTATCTATAGATGTATACCTATCTATATGTATATGTTGGTAGTGATGTACAGCTATAATTACGCGTAATAATAAGCCTATCAATTAAAGTCCTTGACCGTACAATTTGGTACGCCATGGCCATGGCCGATGAATGACAACTGACAAGTTTGACAAGTCAACCAAGATGGCCGCTAATTTAGTTCTTTAAAAAACACCAGAGATAGTGTGATATATGTAAGTGTGCCCCCCCTGGTGAGAACTACGGCCCCATCCTTCTCATTCTAGGGACGTATATATATATATATATATATGCTGGGATGACGATGATAATGAGTAATAACCGAGGCCGGACAAGTGTTTGTGATGCAAAAGAAATGTGTTCGTATTTTAGCAAATGTGCGTATCCCAAACAGTTGTCGCCCACACTTCGTCCGGCTTAAACTACTAACCCTGCCTTGTATCTATATATTACAAGCCGCTCTTTTTGTTCGTGAGAATCCACATTTATTCCAACTAAAACAAGACAAAGAAAATACTAGAACAAAGTATAGAAATAAATTATTGTTACCCAAAACTAATCTACAGATGTGTAAAAAAAGCCCCCATTATAAATGTATTTTAATTAATAATAAAATCCCCAATACAATAAAATCGGAATCCCGAAACACATTATTTAAAAACAAATTGGAGAAATTATTGATTGATAAATTTTATTACTCGGTTAAGGACTTTCTTAATGATGATAGTTTATAAATTAATAATATAATTAAATCTTTGTAAAATTCTTCGTTACTGTAAAATATTGTTTAGTTTTTAAGTTTATATTGTGTGCCCTTACAGGGCGTCATGTTCTGACTTATATGATACATTTTATAACACCCTGATGATATGTACATGACTATACAATGAATAAATAAATAAATAAATAAATAAATAATCGATATAAGCGTGGCCCGACACATACGCGGCCGGTATTATACAACGAACACTCTTCATTCTAATTCTTTACGAATTCGTGAATATTGAATGCCTGCTAAGTGCAGTTTACGCTCAAGATGTTGACCATTTTACCCCTCGCTACCCAGAACTGTTGTCGGACAAATATTGGTTCAGACTTCCTCGGCTACTTCAGGAGCTTGGCTTTAGCAACTTTACTTTATCACCTGGATGGCTTCTACAAGTTTTAAGACTTCGGTTATATGGTTCAACTCAACAGGGACATTGTCTGAAATAAATTTGTTATTATTATTATTAACAATCTTTTCTGAGAATATACGGGAATGTGCACACATAAAGTTTAAAAAAGAATAATCGTCGAAATACATAATGGTCAATTGATAGAATATTATTTTCGGTGAAACTGTTAATTATACTTACTTTTTAGGCTGTGTAAGCACAGACTCGTTTAGGTTAGGTACCTATACCTATACCGTAAAATTGACAGTTACTGAGAAAATCATGTATTTTGTCCGTTATTATTTTTAAACTTTATACAATTTGATATTTACTCGAAGATACAGGTGGATCAATATGCGTATAGTTCTACGAGCATTTCAAAAAATATATATGTACCTATATAATAATAATAATAATAATGATGATGATGATGATGGTGATGATGAAATTGTATTTGAGCAATGGACGAGTGCCTTAAAGCTACCTTTTAATTAAATTTGAGGCAGGTAGTTTTATCTTGCTGTTTTAAAATTCCCCAGTTGCGGCGTCCAATCTTTTTAATGCATGGCCGGGATGCAGCCGCGGCTTTTATGCAATGGAATTAACATGCGCTGGAGTGGGATTTAGTTAGATAAAATGAAGAATACACGTGTTTAAGTACGGAAGAATTTTAAAGTAAATTATGGTGAGTTCTCCTTTCAATCCGACGCTGGATACTCGTGTAGTTAACACCTGTAAGCTATAGTTGACAAGAAATTGTAATAAATTGAAATTGTAGGGAAGGTCCCATTTAATTTTGTTCTATCATCATCATCATCATCATCATTATCATTTCAGCCGATTTCTACTGTTGAACATTGGCCTCCCCCAAGGCTCGCCAAACAGATCGGTCCCGTGCCATCCGCATCCAACGCGATCCCGCAACCTTAACCAGGTCGTTGCTCCATCTTGTTGGAGGCTACCTACACTGCGCCTTCCGGTCCACGGACGCCACTTGAGAACCTAAGGAGTGAGATTTAGTTAGATAAAATGAAGAATACACGTGTTTAAGTAGGTACGCAAGGATTTTAAAGTAAATTATGGTGAGTTCTTCTTTCAATCAATCCGACAAAGGATTAACACCTGCAAGCTATCAACATCCCAGCTTTTTTTTTGAATGAGTCGCCAGAGGGGCCAAAGACGCGAAGTCTTTGCTGTTTTTTACTTTAAGGATTGGAAGGGTGACTTGTGCTCGGGAAAAATCCCTTCGGACGAACTGGGAATGGAGGGCCCAACATCCCAGCTTATATGGGTCCCACTGGAGGGCACAGGCCTCCTCTCAGAATGTGAGGGCTTGGACCGTAGTTCCCACGCTTGCCCAGTGCAGATTAGGAACTTCACACACACCATTAAATTTCCTCGCAGATGTATGCAGGTTTCCTCATGATGTTTTCCTTCACCGTTTTCAAATCACATCGCTCGTAGAACTGACGGCCGACGGGGCCGAAAGGTTCTCGAGTGGCGTCCGCGGATCGGAAGACGCAGTGTAGGTAGGCCTCCAACGAGATGGAGCGACGACCTGGTTAAGGTCGCGGGAACGCAATGGATGCGGATGGCGCGGGGCCGATCTATTTGGCGAGCCTTGGGGGAGGCCTATGTTCAGCAGTGGACGTCTTTCGGCTGAAATGATGATGATGAAATGATAGAGCAAATGGGACTTATAACCCAAATTGTACCGCACGCACTTTAGGTACTGTTTTAGAATAAACTTCCGTTTGGAGTGGCTCATTTCTTCATTATAATGCAAGGATACTGGGTAGCGGTTGAAACGCTAGAAGGATTACCCTGGGGATAAATTCAGGAACGGCCCAACACGGTTTGCGAGCGGTAATTCAATCGTTTGCGAGAGGATAGGGATGAACTGCTGTTCAAGAACGCCAAAAATCACTGGTTTGCGTGAGGTTTGGGCTGAGATTGGGATGAGCCTTATTTATTTATTTATTTATTTACAAAGCGAATAAACAGGAAAATGAGGCTCATCCCAAGCTCAGCCCATTCTTATCCTCTCGCAAACGATTGAATTACCGCTCGCAAACCGTGTTGGGCCGTTCCTGAATTTAGCCCGTGATAGAGTCAAGTGCAAAAATATGTATCGATTTAATCTTCTCATAATTATGTACCGATACCACGATATCGGTTCACCCGTTTAAGAGCTATCATGCGACCAGGGTTACCTATCAAAATTTTGAATTATTTTTTTCCGAATATTTAAAATCCCGAATGCATTTTTTTCTGAAACTGTAAATATTTCAGGATTTCTATAAAACAAACCTAACCTAACCTAAAGGGTTCTACACGATGGTCCTGAAATAAATCCTGAAATATTTACAGTTTCAGAAAAAAATGCTTTCGGACAAATGAAGTTTTCGGGATTCTAAACCTTCGGAAATAAAATTTTCTAAACATCGATAGGATCCCTGCGACCAGACACACAGCCAGACAGACAGACACACACACACACACACACACACAGCTGTCATACTTATAACACCCCTCTTTTCGTATCGGGGGTTAGCAAATACCAAAAATTAGCCGACAATTGCTAACGTTTAGGGGACGGAATTGGAAACCATTTTCACCGTTTGTACAAGCCTCGACTACACAACCCTCCTGAGTCAGAGAAAACATTTTATTCAAGCTAAGCTAAGAACGCGCAGAATTTTACTGTACTAGCTCTACTTTCAAAACATCCAAACAAATTGCCCCATGAATAAAAGATTGTTTGTGACGTGGTCCTTGTTATGCAACCTTTGACTTGTTTATCTCAAAACTGGGGGCAACATTTTAAAACAATTGGATGCTTTTATATTACGCTGTACATCGGAAAACTGGGCAACTATTTTTTGCCAGTTCTGACGGCAAATAGTGCCTGCGCTACCGCTCTGGCTAGTAGCTAAACCTTTTTTTTACGGCTACCTATCAGGCTATCATACCCTCGAAAAATGTATTTCCGAATATTAAAATCCCGAAAACGAAACGCCATTTTTTCATTTTCCAAATTATTATTTGTCCGAAGTTTTAATATGCCATATTTTATTT
Source organism: Archips crataeganus (assembly GCA_947859365.1). NCBI lineage: Eukaryota > Metazoa > Arthropoda > Insecta > Lepidoptera > Tortricidae > Archips > Archips crataeganus. The sequence goes on along the minus strand of OX402047.1, from coordinate 5,477,050 downwards.
TGCCAAATGATTTAAAAATCCACCTTTTTATTTGACAACTGATTCTAAATCCAACTGTATGAAATTCCGTGGGCTTATTTGCTAAATAAATATATTCGGCAAAATCATTATCCGTGAAATCTACGCTTTGTATTTCATTAAAGATGATTTGAAATGCAAAGGGCTACGAGACAATGTCGACGGAGCTCCGCGCGGAGCCAGATCCAAATCGGTTCACCTTTTTAAAAGTTATGATGCCACAGACAGATACACACACACGCAGAGCGGTCAAACTTATTAAACATTTGTGTCGGGGATTAAAAATATTCGGGATTTCGAATTTGTTGGAAAATAGCATGCATGGTGATTAAATTAATCTGTGGCATTGTAAAGTTATGGAAAACAAAATAGGTATATGGATTTTAAAATGGTCTCAAAGGAAGATCAGCGCCGTTTGCTGATTTGCTGATTTGCACTTTGCTGATTTGGGACCATTTCGTGATATGCGCATTTTTTTTTCATTAATTAGGTACTGTGTTATTTTTGAAATTGTTTGATATCACGAATAAAATGTTTTCTTTCTTTCTTTCTAAAAACTCGGTGAACCATGTTCGGATAAATGAAATTCAAGTAAGTAAAAGAGTTTGGAAACATTGATAGGTTACCTTTTTAACCCCCGACACAAAAAGAGAGGTGTTATAAGTTTGACCGCTATGTGTGTGTGTGTGTGTGTGTGTGTGTGTGTGTATGTCTGTCTGTCTGTCTGTCTGTGGCATCATAGCTCTTAAACGAGTGAACCGATTTGGATGCGGTTTTTTTTATGAGAACGCAGGTTTCTTGGCGATGGTTCTTAGATATGTTTCATTTTACATAAGTCTGACCCGTGATTGACCCGTATCTCACGTGATGAAAAGTGCATGTGAGGCTGAGGTGTAAGTATCTCACTGTTCCAGTAAGCCAGCACCCGTACCCTAACCCTTAAGAATAACACAGTTACTAAGCCGTTTTTCATGTTTCAGTTGTTTAAGATATTATGTAGATGGGTCAATACAATTTACCAGCACCGAACGTATTATTTTGGCGAATAAGTAAATGAGACAAAAAACGAAAGGGAAGAACGACGAATGAGTCCAAGGAAGACCGTGACGAAAAACGAATAAGACGTATTAAGAGATAGACAAGTTGCAGAATTTGACCAAAAAAGATAGTGACGGATAGCGAACAAGACGAAGTGACGAATACAGAATGAGACGAAATAAGAATTGAACGAAAAACGAATGAGGCAAAATAATTGGATACCGTTAATTTTATGTCCACAGGAAAGACAACTTTTGTTTCTTACTTTGTGTATGGCCCAGATGGCAGGTAGTGAGACCATCGTGAACACGCTAATACTGCCACTAGGCAGCAGTGCTGCGCTGCTGTACCCGGCATTGAGAGTAAGACAGCCGGTGAACTTATCGGCACATTCTGTCATAGCCCTCTGGGCTGGCAACGCGTCAGCTATCCTCTGATGCTGCGAATGTCCTCGGGTGGTGGTGCTCTTTTACCACCGAGTGACCCTAATGACTTATTCGCTCGTTTGTTACCCTATGTCATAATCATAGCATAAAAAAGCACGGGAAACTGTGAACTTTTCACCCGACTGTCGCAGGAGGGTTATGTTATTCGAGCGTATGTTTATTGTTACTTCGAGGAACCGTCTGTATTTCCATCCTCACCATCTTTATGATTGGCAGTCTAGTACCGTGCGTTTTAAGCGAAACTTCTTTCCTCGCACGATGAAGATCTGAAAGCAGCTTACTGCGGCAACATTCCCGGAGCGTTACAACTTAGGGATCTTTAAAAAACGAGCCTACCAATTCCTAAAAGGGTCGGTAACGCACCTGTAATTCCCTTCGTGTTGCGGGTGTCCATGGGCGACAGTGATCGCTCTCCATCAGGTGAACCGTCTGCTCGTTTGCCCCCTCTTATATAAAAAAATGTATTTTTGTGTGTATGTATCATTCTTTTCACGCCCTGCAGCCTATACGGCTCAATGGATTTTGAAGTGTGAGGTGTCATTAGACTCGTCTCAGTTCCGCGAGTGACATAGCCGACATAGGATATATTTTCCCGGAATTGGGGATGTCTAAAAAAAATTACCAGTGGTTTTTATATTTTTTTTTGTATAGAAAAGTCAATTATAAGAAACTAATTTCAATATTTTGTCATTTAGTTCTCTACTTTTTTAAAAATTAAGTATTGAAACTATTTTAGTTGATGACGTCAGATTATAATTGAGGGCTCCCACAATGCCAAATTTCTAAATCTTTCTGAATGCGTTCGATAAGGCAACCCCTTTAATTATTTTCTGCGTAGTGGTACACTATACACTCTGTCACTTTACTGGCACTGTCAAAGTGCTAGATGTCAGACAGCGGGTCCAAATCAAACTCCGTAGTATAATCCACGCGTAAATTCTAACCACACAGAATAAAGTACGACTTGAACCGGTCATGCAATTTACACCAATGTCAAATGAAGGTCATTGCTTATTTGTTATATAATAAATTCATTACATACAAGCTGAAGAGGAAGGAGACTTCGCTCGCGCTCACTCAGTCAATTACTAGGTAGTTCTAATACCGTAAAAACTTACAACTTTGCCTTTTCATTATAGCTTTGCCCACCGCGTCACATTTCAGTAAAAGCGAAATGTACCAAAAATAGTTACAAATACACTTTCATTCTAATCTGTGGCTTATAGCTAAACATATTGCAGGCAACACTGGCCTATCGGTTGACGCGTATCTATCTTCTGTCACGCGTGAGCTGGCTTGGAGTGCGGACGTGTTTTTTGGCGGGCCAATTAGGACGAAAAAACTTCGAGTGTATTTTAAGCCAGGCAAGTCCCACAAGTATTTAATTTTAACTGTAACTAATATTCAGTTTCAAAACGATGTAGACAAAATCTCAACATCTTATCTCTATTAATTTTGTAATTATGGTAGTGGGCAATGTCATGAACGTTTTTCGTATTACTTTTTTTCAACTTTGCCCAGCAAAATTTTACCCTTAGGGTTGTCACTAGTATGTTACATAAAATCATCATCATCATCATCCCAGCCTATATACGTCCCACTGCAGGGCACAAGCCTCCTCTCAGAATGAGAGGGGTTGGGCCGTGGTTCCCACGCGGGCCCAGTGCGAATTGGGAACTTCACACACACTATTGGATTTCACCGCAGGTTATATAAAATAAAATCCGTTTATTTCAGACCGATGAATGTGGTCCATAAAGTTTAGATTATTGTTTAATTTTACACTATTGAATCTTAATCTTAAAACATCTAGTATTATCTATTATTATTAAAATATTAATATCATACTGCACCTAATTTAGTCGTAGTCGGGTAAAGGCAATAAGTAAAAATTGACAACCCTAGCATATCCAGGATTTTGTATGAAGGATGTCAATTTTTTTTTTACGACTTTGCCCACACGAGTTTGGAGGTTAAATATATCACTTAAAGGACTTATAATACGACACAACTTTGCTATGCCTATTCTAGATTATTAGACTTTAAGAATCATGACCATAAAATCGATAATCCCGAAGTTATGAAAGTGTAAACAAATGTGGGGAATCTCGAAATTTTTTCAATATTTTGGCCCGCCTGTTTGAGGCCCGTTTTCTAGGGTACGGAAACTCATTTTAAATGTAGTGTTCTCATCTACACAAAGAAAAGTATGTCAATATGTGAGTGCCACAGATAAAGTTGCACAATACCGACCAATTGACTCTAAAAAAAGCAAAAGATCGCAAAAAGCGGGCAAAGTTGTACGTTTTTACGGTAATATTAAAATTAAATAACTACCGAAAACGAGTTAAAAAGCATTTATCTCGAAATGGTTTTCGATTTACTATACATTGCAAAAAAATAGACATCCCCAATTCCCATGGGAACGGGAATTATACAGGCGAGTTTTGTTTCATCTACTAGGTATTGAAATAAAAGTGCCGTGGTAACACTCGGATTGTGCACGGTACCAGAAAACAGTAACCCATTGTTACCGGTTTTCACAGCCCTAGCTCCGAAGTCCCTGGAAAACAGTAAGTGAATTGCCGTAATCAAGTTATTGACAAAGCCTATTTAGCCTATTTCAGCCGAAACACAGCAATCTTGTTACCTTTCTGTGTTAATTTGTAACACGTTTTACGGAAATCTTATTTATTTACATTGTATTGTGCCACTAGCTGTTGCCCGCAACTCCGACTGCGATGAATTCATGTAGGTATCATTTTCCCGCGGGGTCTATGCAATTTTTGGGGGTAGCAAGTATCGTATTAATTTATATTCATCAGAATCTGTCAAACCACATCGGTAACTCAACTTGTGTTGTGGGTGTGGGGAGGCGGTGATTGCTTTCCATCAGGTGACTCGCCTGCTCGTTTTCCCCCTAACATATGAAAAACCGGCCAAGTGCGAGTCGGACTCACGCACGAAGGGTTCCGTACCATTATCCTATAAAAACGGCAAAAAAATCACGTTTGTTGTATGGGAGCTCCCTTAAATATTTATTTTATTCTGTTTTTTAGTATTTGCTGTTATAGCGGCAACCGAAAAATATCATCTGTGAAGATTTTAACTGTCTAGCTATCACGGTTAATGAGATACAGCTTGGTGACAGATGGACGGATAGCGGAGCCTCAGTAATAGGGTCCCGTTTTTACCCTTTGGGTACGGAACCCTAAAAACCGTATTCGTGTGAAAGAGTAACAACATCCACACATCTATCCATTCATCCATACAGACTTCTCGCTTATAATACTAGGTATTGCCGCGATTCCTTCTTCGAAAAATTAGACAGATAGATATACTTACTAGAGGTCCTGTCGTCTGCCATGTAACTCAAAACTGCATCAGAATCTTCTGCCATTTCCTAAAAACTGTGACCAGATAAATTAAGTTGAAACGCTCGAATAAACGCCCTCATATCAATGACTCCACTTTCCTATCCAATAATCGTTATGCAGCTAAATATTTCATGCTACAGGTTTAGGATAATGAGATACTTATTTTAATCTGAAAGTACCTTTAAAATGACCATTATGCAGCTTCAGGCCACGTCTAAAATAGCCCCTGCAAATTGGATTCACGCCAACCACTGATAAGGCGATAATAATAGACGTTATACTTACTTTCCGAGTAAAAAAAAAACGTTTTAAGCGAAATTACATGGCAAATATTAGTTTGGTTCTTTGCAGAATAGCCGGATTACTTTGTACTGAATTTTAAGCCAGTTTACAGACGGTAATACTGTACTTTAACTAAAACAACAATATTGTAACAATAAAGGACGAAAACTTGATCTCATTTATGGCGCGGAAGTGGAGACAGTTCACGATTTTAACGCCATCTAACTTAGAAAACATTACTTAAGACACTGCCATCTAGCGCTAAAATATAACATTATTTGAAATTGAGTTTACTGCCATCTGACGGAGTTCTTTTAAACTACGGAGCCATCCCTAGAAGCTGATAGAATCATATTTTGAGACAGCCGTAAGGGGTTTGAGAAATATATTATAGATGTCGTTATAAGCAAGCGTCCGAGTGGCCTAGTGGTTTTGGGTTCAGACCTCTAAACTAGAGTTTTCAGGTTCAAATCCCGAAGAGCATACCTTTTTTTTGTTTTTTTTTTTCATTTTTCACTAGTTACAATAGGGAAGCTATATAATAATAAATTTTTAAAAAGGTTTGTTCTGGACGTGGTTATTAAAATACCCGAAAAGATGCAAAATATGACATTAGCAAGATCATTTTAAACAATAGAGAAATCGTGTAATCGTTTCACACTGTCTCACTGGAGTTAGTATCTATACTTTAATTTTATAAAGAGGAAAGATTTGATTGTTTGTTTGTTTGTTTGCATTGAATAGGCTCCGAAACTACTGGACCGATTTCAAAAATTCTTTTGCCGTTAGAAAGCTACATTATCACTGAGTGATATAGGCTACTTTTTACCGCGGGAAAATACCTTTTCCTACGGGAAAATTAATTTATCGCGGGCGAAGCTGCGGACGGAAGGCTAGTTTATTATAAGTTAAGTATGAAGTATCTTTTTCTATTTATTTTTTTATTTTCTTCAACTTCATTTTTTATTACTTTTACGGTCATCCCGTGAAACCATATATTTCAAACTAAATACAAACTGAAATATAGATGCACAGAAAAAAACCCCAGAAAAAAGACCAATGCTGGGAATCGAACCCAGGTCCTCAGCGTTCCGTGCTGCGTGCTTACCCCTACACCATCACTGGTCTAGAAGTTAGCGACGAATCTTTCCCATACATCGTACACTTCAGTCTGTTATAATCACATTAGGCAGTGATAAAGCGCATCTATGTTAATGCCCTCTACTCTACCTCTACTGGGGTTTTTTCTGTGCATCTATATTTCAGTTTGTATTTAGTTTGAAATATAGTTTATTATAATTAGGAATACAATACAATGACTCTTTATTGTACACCACAGAGAAAACAATACAAAAAAACAAGTACATGGAAATAATATAAGGTAAGCAATAGGCGACCTTATCGCTTTGAAGCATCTCTTCCAGGCAACAGGAAGGCCATAGGAATAAAAACAATTTTTATAAAGTTAGTTAATAGTTATTTTTAATCACTTAAAACAAAATAAAATTCAAGTTAATAACAAGTTTTTCTTAAAAATATTTCTCCAAAGGCTCGCCAAGAATAGTTTCCAGTTTCCGAATGGCTTCCTTCGTGGTTGCCTCTATCTTAGAGTCACCATCTTCTAGGAGTTCGGCTAGGAAAGGTACGCTCTCAGCTAGGAGAGGCAACCAACTGCTGCCTAGCTGCGTTGCCATGGCGACCAAGCAGTCCAGAGCCAAGAGTCTGAAAGGAAAAGTAAATAGAATATAACTTTATGCAATTATACTGTATCGTATTAAGTTAGTTGAGCATTTAGAGTATATTTGCGACCAAAACATTACTTCCGCAGAGTACATTTAACGACCGCTTTAGCCTAGTTGGTAGTGACCCTGCCTACGAAGCGAGAGGTCCTGGGTTCAAATCCCGGTAAGGGCATTTATTTGTGTGATGAGCACGAATATTTGTTCCTGAGTTATGGATGTTTTCTATGTATTTAAGTATTTATTTATCTATATAAGTATGTTTATCGTCGTCTAGTACCCATAGTACAAGCTTTGCTTAGTTTGGGACTAGGTCGATTTGTGTAAGATTGTCCCCTAATTATTATTTATTTATTTAAATTCCACCGTAAAATGCTGAATCTATCTGTTACCAGCGACTCCGTCTGTGAAGAATTCATCTATCGGTATCCCGCGGGAACCACGCAATTATCCAGTATCCTATAAGAGTTGATAAAATATTTTGACATTGATATTCACTAAATAAAATAAAATAAAATATCAAACTACAACATGTCCGAAATAAATGAAATGAAGAATCCTTATTGTCACTATTTTAATATATTTTCTTTAAAAATCAAGAATCACCATAGGGTAGACATACTGGACTTTGATATTTAACAACTCATATGTTAAGTTAACCCTTAAGGATTTGCCACACTGGATGCGTTCTGCGGTCGCCGTCAGGTCAAATTGAACGCAGCCCAGGTCAAATTGAACAGTCAGATCGTACGCACGCGCAATTTAATATAGAGACCGACAATGTTGTTCATACATAATGCGGGCTGCGTTCAATTTGACCTGACCGCTTGTCGGTCTCTATATATTTTGTATAGATATGCTGACCGTATTTTTAATGTGTTAGAAAAGTAAACCAAGTGCCGAAGCAAAGATTAGATCGAAATAACTAGAAAAATTTGCTAAATCTCAGTCCGCCCACATTTTAGCGCTTCGCAACCACCCTATATACGTCTCACTGCAGCCTCCTCTCACAATGAGAGGACTTAGGTCATAGTTCCCACGCGGACTCAATGCGGCTTGTGAACTTCACACACATCATTGCATTTCTTCGAAGGTGTGTACATATTACCCCACGACGTTTCCCTTCACCGTAAAGCTCATGGAAAATTTCAAATCCATACTAATATTATTAATGCGAAAGTGTGTATATGTCTGTCTGTCTGTCTGTCAAGAGGTAACACTTCAGGCTTAAACCACTGAAACGATTTAGATGAAATTTGGGATGGAGATAGTTTAAGACCCTGGGAAGGACATAGGATAGTTTTTATTCCGGAAAATCCCATAGTTCCCGCGGAATAGCGATAAACGAATTCTTTGCAGACAGAGTCACGGGCAACAGCTAGTGTAATATAAAGAGTTGAACATAACTAACCTTATCTCAGCATCATTATGTCTCGTTTTCAACAGCACTTGATAGTTCAAGAGCTTCCACAGTGAATCGTCCGCTGTGGCTACCGCAAACTGAGCTATGCAGGGTATAAGCGACCCTGTTACTCTCTCTTTAAGGCTCACTATCCCGTCTAGTGGATTCTCCAGCTGCAAAAAAAAATTGGTAAGTATATGGTTAACCTTTCGGACACCGTGAAATAAAAAAAAGAAGAACCTGCGTTCCTGTCTCGTTTGTCCCAAATAGTACCAATGTTACTGATTAAAATAAAAATACAAAAAGTTAGCCTTAAATTTGGCGCACATCTGCGTCCCGGCGTCTAAGATGTAACCAGTTACCAAAAAGGTTTTTAAATTATTAGATAAATAGTTGTGTAGTCTAAAAATTAAAGGGCGTTCAAATATCACAAAAAAAAAACATGTCGCGATCCTAGAGCAAGACTCCATTAACTCAAAATAGTTCACCATTTTAACTTAGACCATACTAACTCAGTTAAATCTAAATTAGAATGGTGGATTATTTTGAGTTAATTGACTATTGACCTAGGAGTGCGATGTATCAATCATAAATTCATAAATAAGCAAATATTGCTGACGTATTTGTCAATCATCAAATCCCGCGGTCCCTCATGTCATCAAATTTGACGGTTGGTCTTCCCTTGCGTAAATAAAACAACAATATAATTTTTGAGAATTGACAACCTTTCATTTTTTTAACACCTGAAAATTACTGCAGTAATCGAAAGAGTTTCGCCTCCTAAACACGGAAAAATATTTATTATAATTTAATTCTCCATATTTAAAAAAATACAACAAATTTAAAAACATATATGTACTTACAAATACATCCACAGAATAGATATGTTTCCTTTACCCTTTTCACTAGAAAAAAGAGCTGTCATAATTTTAAATTTGATAACAACCTTAACGTCAAATTTACGTCATCACTTTTTTTTAATAGAGACTAGACAAAAGTAATGGATCTATTCTATCGTTACGCTCTTTTACAATAAGCACATCTTTAAAAAAATTTAACAAATTAATTAATAATCCTAGTGAAAATTTAAAACTATCAGCGTCTTTCTCTTTCCAAACAGAATACAGAGAACGAATCAAATTATAGTCTTAGAAATATGAAATGTTGTCAATTTGCAAAATAACTTAGTACTTAAATCCCGCAATTTCAATCCAACTGCCAGACGCGACCAAAGCCACGAGTAAAAGCCAGTACATAAAACAAATTACCTGATCAACAACTGGCTGCATGAGCGTTTCGAAACGATCCTTATTCAAGAAGTGCTGGCTATCATACATGAACACGATATGGAGAGTCTTGATGATGTAGTTGACTAAAGTCACGCATTTATCCTCCGTATCGAAGTACAAGTCCTCAGTCTTGCTCTTGTTGCAGGCATCGAGCAGCTCTGCCGCGTTCTTGATGAAATGGCCGGCGAATAAGACGAACAAGCCTTTTAGTTTATCGGCAATGGCACTGCTTACTCTGTAAGAAACAGATGATTTTATATGTAGATAATACAGAATAATATGAATTATACACCCTGATATCTTGAATCAAGCAATTCTTGAATATATATTTCAGGCATCTTGGACACAAATTTAATGATTTCGCTGAAATTAGCTATGTAGGGGGTTTCATGGACGTTTTCGAGTTTTGGCCCGAACAAAGCTATTAGCCTAGGAATTAAAATTAAAAAGTAAGAAGAGTATTTCGCTATCTTCAATGTAATCTAAACGAATTTTATGTTTACTTCAAACACATTGTTATTTTGTACAAAAGTTCGCTCATAACTTACTTGAAACACTATTGTAGAATTACGAGCAACAAGAAAAAATAAAAGGTATTCAAAATCAAAAAGTGCTTACCTGTAGAACGTAATAGCTCTGTCTCTCTGTCCTTCAACATTGGTCCGAATCGCCCAATCGTAAATCTTGAAATAGAACGGCCTGAAGCTAGTCTCCGACAACTTAAGCACTAGCGACACTAAAGCATTAACAACTTCGTCTTCCGCCGCATCTATCGTAGCCGCATCTGCCTTGTCTACTGCGTCACTTCGCAACTGCAACGCAGCTAAGAAGAATGCAGTCAAGTCTTGCTGCAGAGCTGTGAAGTCACTTGATGTGACATTAACAAAGCTTTCTGCCAAAACTGACATCACAGGCCCCACAGCATCGTATTTCTCTTTATCCAACATTAACTGGTAAGTCGCGTTGGCAATAGGAATCAAAACTCTAGGCGGTATGGAGCTCGCAATCTTCTTCTTAACCGTCGCCAATTTGGACACAATCGCAGCTACTTTCGCGCTCTCCTGATCAAATGACTGCCATTTCGCCATCAATATTGCGTATTCGTACAAGATCTTCTGCAAATACGGGCTCAAAAATAGTGGCAGACTTTCGACAATCTTCGACAGAGCTGTCACTGTGCTTATTAGCACCAATTCTGGAGTATCTGCTTTACGTTGCATTTTTAATACCTTTATGAGAGCTGGCATGAATTTGTGTAGATTTGCTAGAGCATAAGCCTTCATATTTCCACATAACTCAGCTAAGGTTAATACAACTGAAGCCATGACGTTACCAGATATGTTCGGACTGCATGTGTATTCAGTAACAGTTTCGAGCACAGTTCCGAATAGTGACGGGTCGTCTGCTGCTAGCATTTTAGCCAATAACTTCAATGACAGCAAAGCTGTTTGCTGATTCATTTCTAATTCTTGTGCAGCAGTTTTGTTCAAGTCCCCATTGTTACCGCCGATAGTTTTAACAATGTCCAGCAGCTCGGGTAGCAACGAGTGGAGTAAATTCTTATCAACACCCTTGAACATTTCTGGGCTGTGCTGGATTTTGGAGTTGAGCAGCTCCATCGATTTCCTTCTCACTGTCTGTAGCGTGTGTTTCAACAATCCTCTGACTACGGATAAGAACATTGGCGCGGAAAGCAAGTTGTTGGTATGGTCTAACAAATCATAACTGTGGTGTAACATTACCCTGTAATACTTCACGGTTTTTTCGTCAGTGATTTTGGAAATGCTTTGGATGAACGTCAATACGTTTATGATGTAAGTCTTGTATTGGTTTTCCATCGCCTTTATGTCCGTCGCCTGTCTGCTATGGACGATGAATCGCGAAGAAGCTAAGAAAGTGTTCATGAATGTAATGATGACGTATTTGTAGTGGCGTAGTTGGATAGCCCTATGTCCGTTGACGCTAAATATCTCACTAGGGTCCACTTCAGTTTCCATAGCGTTGTCATCTTTCTGCAAGGGCAATTTCTTAACATAAAGCATGAGCTTGACAAAGTTTTCCATACAAATCTCTGGTGAAAATTCAAGGAGTATGTTTTGTCCGAAATCGAGTCTATTCATTGGAGATTCTCTCTCAGCCAGCGTCCTTTGCCGATTGCTTTTCTTCTCCTTTTCTTCATTGGCATGTGACACATGTGTTTCTAACAATAAAGCGAGGAACGTCCAAAGGAACTGGTTGGGTCCAAGGGTTTCCAGAAGTTTCTTGTACAATGGCAACCGCCGGTGCTCAGGTACATGCAATACCACATCAGCAAATATGCGTAGCACGGGAACAACTCGCTTCTGCAACTGTTGTATTTCTTTATCGCTGTACTCCTCCACGCTTTTCTCCATTCGGACCAATATAGGAATAAGTGTTTCGATAATTTTGATGATAATTTGGAAGCTGTAAGCATCATCGTGCCTTAGGACAGAGGATCCCATGAAAGTGAAAATTTCCATGGTGTGATGGAGAACTTGTTCAGGCAGCATATAAGCTGCGTGGGACATGAGAATCAGCGCGTGGTGATGGGTTTGAGGGTTCTGTGTGCCTCTGATACATTGGACGACCAATTCAATATCAAACATGGACTTCAGACTTTTCATTTGATCCTTATTTTTCTCATCTACAAACTTCTTGCAATAATACCAGAGAGATGAAAGTACAAGCTGTTTAGGGTACTCAACGTATGACTGCTCCTCAAATCGCAAGCTTTTTTTCAACACTTGGAATAAAATTGATACAAAGTTATTGTCAACTGTCATTTTCTTCTTGTTCTGTACGTATTCCAAAAGAGTGACGCCTAAACGCCATTCATCTGTTTCAGTTAGTTGGTAAGACAACATGGAAACTGAGGTAGCTTTCTTTTTTTGGCCAACAGAAGCTGGGTCAGTAGCATTCAACATGTTTTCGAGTATTGATTTGAAGTCAGCGAAATTGAGATGTAGTTTTCGCATTACTTTAGAAGCCGCGCTAGAAATAAGAGGGTTATTACTGAACGCGCCAGCACTAGCTATTAAATGGACTAAATCTTTAGTTTTCTCCTCTGGTACTTTCTTGAATACTTCTTCATCTATCTGTTTCATTACCAATACTGAAGGACTTTTGTATGTTTGATCATCTTCCATGATACATTCCCGATATTCTTTTAAAGCAAATTCAATTGAGTTCCATACATTTTCCTTGGAAAGTGTGGAAATGGTCGTGGAATCGATACGACTGCAAATTTTCCTGAAAATTTTCGATTCATACATGCCAAACGTAAATTTAGGATTAAATTCATTTTCTTTAAGAACCAGCTCAAACTTGTTAAGAGTTGGAAAGATGAGGGAAAATGCAGTGGAATTATTAATAGTGGACATTATCTTCAGCAATTCACAGGATACGTGAGGCGGTGTATCTTTTATAACGATATCTATCAGCTTCGCCAGGCAATTCTTCCTGAATATTTTATTTCCTGGAGAAGAATGGGTAAGAACTGTACTTAAAACTTGCGATATTTGCTCGGGATCTAGCAGTAATTCTTCTTTGTGATCATACAGCTCTTTTAAAAGCTGTACATATGTAAAAGTTTTATTTGCATTCGTCTCTAATAATTGCTCAATAATGTTTAAGGTGTATGACCTAATCAATGTTATTGGATTGTTTAAGTTGAAAATAATCATCAGGATGACAACATCACTTTCATACATCCATTTAGCATGTGGCTGGAGTTCTATGAAACTGTTCAGTAATTTAAGACTCCTCAGTTGTAGCCCCGGACTTATAAGGTCTCTAGGATCAGTGGCATACAGAACGTGTCCACAAGCAAAGTTAGCTATGAATTCGAATCGGTCTTTTGTACTAGAAAAGAACTTATCAAGCAGTGTTTCAAGAAGTTTAGAATAGTTTTCAACATATCTTTCAATGTTGCATCCTGTAACAAAAATCTCAAACAATCTTCTCACAATAACTGATTCCACATCTTTCAATAGATTGCACCAAGACTTTGACATGTTCTTTACATTCATTCCTTCAATAATCCTTTTAAAAATGTATTCCACAACTTCAAAGACGATTTTGTCTTTATGAGACATTTTGATAAAGCTTGGCATGATGTTTTTGGAAAATGACTCTCCATTAGTCACTGGAACTATTTCCCGATTCTCAAAAGAACCTAGAAGCAAGTTCAATATGTCAGCAAGTTCTGAGGCTGGAGTTTGTTCGAACGAGCAGGATTTTAGAAGCAGATACATAGAAATATCAAGTATGTTGCTTTTGTTCAGTTGCAATGGATCAAGAAAATCGAAATTCATTGTTTTCTTAACAAATAGCGCGTTGTACATCATCTGTGTTAGCACCTCGCTATTGTCACTGAATGATTCTTTCAAATTGAAGTTTTTAGTCAGCTCGAATCTCCGTCCCCAACTTGACGACAATATTTTCCAGGAAATCAAGGCGCTTTGTTCATCATTTGGAAACAGGTAAGGTGTCAGTGCCAATATGGTTTCTTGGTTGACTGGTAGAGCATCTAAAGAACATAATTTGTTTATGGCCTCATTTACAACATGCTTCCATTTCTTAGAGCCCCTAGACAAAATAGTAATAAAGGCATCAGTCAACTCGGTTTCATTAAATACTTCATTTAGATCTGCAGTGGAAATTTGTAGCACTGAAGCCACAACATGAGGGTCGTCATCGCGGAGTCTATCCAATATGGCATCTCTGACAAAATCTTTGTTGTCATTCTTTAAACTTTTGAACTCCTTGTCAATATATTTGATAGCTTTGATGCGAAATTGGGGATTCACGTGGTTTAGATTTTCGAAAAGGTATGCGCCGCCAATTTTATGGGCAATTGCTGGATTGAATCCTAGAACTTGAGTCAGATTTCGGTTTCTTCTATTTGATTCTTTATCTTTAGACATAAGTTCGGTTTTGACGACTTTGTCAAAGGCTACAGGGTATTTTGTTTCAATGCTTTTCAGAAAAAGGGAGTACCAGTTGAGTACCTTGTATGTGAACGAGGTTTCATCAACCATTGTAATATCATCGTCAACTTTTTCATGGCTTTTCGAATGTTGTGGCTTGTAGGAGTGTAAGGCAACCCTGGAACATAAAAAAGTATAGATTATTGATTATAGTACAAAACTATGTCAGCAAGGTGGAATTGGCTGCTACAGCTAATTCCATACTTATATGACAAATGAAAATGAAAAATGTTTATTGGTTTAAAGAAACAGTTTTAACAAAATAGGGTTGGGATCTCCTTTTAAGCAAAAACAATGCTTGTGCCAGGAGACCCCGCTCCTCCACTAGAGTATTCCATGAGTATAAACCAATTAACTAACTTAAACTTAAGTTAAGTACCTAAGATAACTTAAAATTATGAGTGTGTGTGTGTGTGTGTCTGTATGTGTGTGTAAAAATTGACTAAATACCATATACTCTCCATTTATTTTCTGTATTGTTTTCTTTATACTGGACAATAAAGAGTTATTGTATTGTATTGTGTTGTGTTGTATTTTTTGCTCAATAGTACACCCTTAACATTCACAGTTAAGTCTTAAAACAATAGCACTTCTATTTCCTTGTAACTTAGCTTTTTTAGCCATAATGTAAATACATGTAACATATATATATGTGTGTAAGTCTGTTGAATTAAGTCAGAATGTTGGACCAAAGTAAATCCCAAGTGATGGATTAGAGGCAGACCAAAGCTTAGATGGAGGAACAATCTAGATATTTATCACTTGACATGGCAGGAGCTCGCGTTTGATAGGAGAGAGGTGAGGCGTTTGCCCAGCAGTGGAACACAAAATCAGGCTAATTAAAAAAATAGATAAAAGAGTCTGTAGTTAGGTACTAATTTGTAAAGTATTAAGACCCACCAAAAACATAAATGTAGAAAATGTTAGCCAAGTTCAATACTAAAAATATACTTGATTATGGACTTCACCAACAAAAGGATTGAGATCTAAATGGGTGCCAAGTTCTGCAGGTAATACTGAAATCTATTTGTAAGAACAAATAACATCCTAAACAAGTATAACACACAAACAAACAAGTATTTCTTTGGCTTTTCTACTCAAACAGTGTTTTATATCTATAAATATAAATTCCTAAATTTAACTATCTAATAATTTACACAAAGTAGATAACTTATGTTAAATTGAAGCTTAACATTTGACTTGGCTACTTTTCACATACAAATCATCTTATATTTGGCTAATCAACTTATCTTCTACATTCAATTTGCTGGTAAAAACTATGGACAACAGATAAACATACTTATACAGATAAATCCATATTAAACACCCAAGACTCGAGAACAAACATTCATATTTCTCCTACAAATATCTGCCCCCAAGCGGGAATCAAATCCAGAACCTCAAGGTTTGTAGTCAGGTTCTCTAACCAATAGGCCATTTGGTCAAATGCAAATTATAACCAGTTATAAACTTATTTAAAACCAGTAGTAACTACTGGTAACAATCCCTGGTTTGAAACCACAACCCTCTGCTTATAGCCAATGGTTAGGTAATACCGGGCTATTTTCCCCAACTCAACATCTGAGTCATTTTCAAAATAATTGTACACAATTAAGGGATTAATTAAAAACAAAATTAAATTAATTATTTTTGTGTAACGGAGTTACCCATATACTTTGTATGACTAACTTTTGTTACACAAAAATAGCGATATAAGCCGTTAACTATGTACAAATTTTTTGAAAACAACCCATCTAAGTGGGCCTATTTTGCATAATAAATAAATAAATATCACGGGACAATTCACACCAATTGACCTAGTCCCAAAGTAAGCTAAGCAAGGCTTGCGTTTATGGGTAACTAGGCAACGGATAAACGGTAATATAGCCAAAGGCTAACAGTGACTCACAAAAAAAAAATTGTTTGTACACTTACTTAATAATCTTTTCAATGTTCTGCTGCGACAAATCCACCATGTCAATTAGTATGACCGGCATGTCACTGTACATCATCAACACCTCAGCATCTTTCTGTAGCTCACCAAGGATGCTGCTAAGGAAAGCTGTCACAAAAGCTTGCACGCTAATCTTTTTCTCAACCAGCTTCTTCAAATACTCGCTGATGGTAGTCACAATAGGAGCAGAAATGTTATAGAGAATCGGATCCAGAAGCTCCTTTGGATGCTGCGTATTGTAAATCAAATTTATAAGCACAACAGCATCATAACTTAAATCTGAGTTTAAAATTTTATCAACAATTTCGTTCAGTATGTTACGTCGTAGAGAAGTCTTTGTCGATAGATAGCCAAGGATCACATAGGCTGATGATTTAAAATCAGGTATTTGAGAATCTAAGCCTTTCATTAGCGCTGGTAAAATAGCATTGATTATTGGTTCAGTTACTTTTTTACATGAATTAATGGTGCCTATGATGGTAGAGCAGAAGAACGCAAAGACTGTGTTGAGTTGCGTAGCTCTTTCTCCGAATTCTTCAACACACTTGTATGTATTTCTTGATATGAACACCAGTGTGGCAGTGTCAGAAACACAATGATTGTACAAAACTTGTTTAGCTACAGGGGTTCCTGTTTTTTGAATAGACCGAAGCCAGGCCCATCGATGTGTCTTCGATTTTAAGTCCAGCAATTGGACAATACGGACAAAAATCTTTGTCTCATGGTATGGCAGGATCAAAGCCATGATGGCATCCTGATTGTACTGGTGTATGCTGTATCTGTTCACGAGCCATTCCAATGCTTTATGTGCTGATTGTAACAGTAAATACGGAGAGAGCTGTATGAGGAATTTTTGAATAGTTTGATCTAAATTTTGGTTAACCTCTTTATTCTCAATGGCTCTTTCGAAATCTTTTGATGATTTGCTGAATAACGTGTCTTCGTAGAATTGGAAGGTTTGATTGATCGCAATGAGTTCTTTGAGACCGCTGATTCCTATTTCGTAGAATGTGTCGCGATCTTTTAAGGCGGCTTCTTTCGGGTCAAATAATAAAGATGCTTTCTTCTTATCATCCTTGTATATAGCAGTTTGCGGTACAGCTAGCTTTTGCAGCTGCTCCGCTAGTGAAGTAGTTGCCATTGTGGTTTATGCACTCTGCAATTTAAAAGTAATAATGATTGAGAATGTTTTTATCGGCAACTAACCTGCGAAATTCGTGAATAGTATTTGCATCAAATTGAATCAGTTATTAGACACTTACCAAATTCTCATTACACTAATACGTTCACCGATAAAGCATTTATTTTGTAATAATATAAAAATTAAATAAACTCGAGGGAACTTTGCATTTTACACGTGCGAATCTTCACAACTATGACAATTGACAGACAATGACAGCATCTGTCATTTTGTTTCGTTAATCTACCGTGATGTAACGGTGACGCTAGTATTGTTATTATACGATGTAATGTTTGCAATTACATATTCGCGCAACTCGTGAGTCGAACGGCGAGGCAAAGTGACTACACTTCTTACACTCGTGCTCGCGTTAAAATAGGAGGGATCGGTTTTTCGGACTAGTAAAGAGTTAATAAACACGAGTAGCAAATGCAAAACGTGCTTCGCTGCCAGTGTTCGTCAACGTAAATGATTAAGTGTTATACAACGCGCTGAGCCCACTTCCTAGGCGGCGCGCGCACGCCCCGCGCTGCGGTCTGTGCTGGCCTTTATGAATGAATCACCACACCACAACCAACCAAGATATAGGTACTACCCCAGCCCAGTGATGGGCCGGATTTTATAAAATATATATTTACAAATTCAAATTACAACTTAGGTACTGGCACTATTACATAAATAAAAAAAAAACCCCACGTCAATTTGTGACTGTCACACTTTGAAACTTATTGTTAATGAAGAAAAGTAAACATTTGCTTTGTCATAATGTATTAAATTACCATGTTGGGCCTTACGAGATTATTGTAAATATATTATAGTGCAATGGTCTGGTAGTCATCACCCAGCTATTATTTAGAATATGCTTTGTGTAAACTTTATTATATTTGTCTCCGAAATAAGACATACAAAATAATACAAACTTACAAACAAAGCTGGGAGCGATCACTATGTACTATAAAGGAAAAAGCATCGATAGTTGAGTTTATCGATTAGGGAACACCCTACCTGTCATTAAATTTTGCCCCCTAAATTCCTATGTCTGCGTATTATATTCTCACTAAACTTACGTTTACTGGCGAGATATTTAGGCCAGACTTTAACCTATCAAACTTATTCTACAAAAACTTTTTAACAAAAAAATTAAACCGCCGAAAAAACTTAAAAGCAAAAAATAATACCTTATTTGTTTGACCTTAATCTAGGTACCAGTTTGAAGTCGGTGCCTCAGCACTAGCCAGGAGGAGTGGACCTATAATCTTCTACCTGATTGGCTTCTATCACTCCTCCTGGCTCGTGCTGAGGCACTGACTTCAAACT
Organism: Archips crataeganus; assembly: GCA_947859365.1. NCBI lineage: Eukaryota > Metazoa > Arthropoda > Insecta > Lepidoptera > Tortricidae > Archips > Archips crataeganus. The sequence goes on along the minus strand of OX402047.1, from coordinate 5,457,999 downwards.
GGTACCTAGCTTAAGGTCAAACAAAAAAGGTATTATTTTTTGCTTTTAAGTTTTTTCGGCGGTTTAATTTTTTTGTTAAAAAGTTTTTATTTTATACTTTTTTCCCATCCTTGGGATTTTTTTTTTCCAAATTTATATAATACTAACTTCAAGGTAAAACCCTATCCAATAAAAAATAATTATGAAAATCAGACAACTCTGTAAAAAGTTAGTCAATCATCCCCTGTTTTCCTACCCTTAGGGTAGGAATATTATTTCCAAATTTACGTGGGACCACCCTTGGGGTATACGCTTTCCAATTAAAAAAGAATCATCAAAATCCGACTATTCTGAAAAAGTTATGCGTGATCATACATAAAAAAATATATATATATACACGTCGACTTGAGAACCTCCTCTTTTTTTTTGCGTCGGTTGAAAATAAACTAATTAGGTAACAGCTTTGTGGGCCATACTTCAGAAAAGAAATACGTACTTAGGTACTTAATTACGTTAAGTCGAGAAGATATAATACGGATCTCAACTGTCTTACTCTATCGGTCTCGGTACTGTCGGTGCACGAGACCTTGAAACGATAGTTTGACAACTTGACACCACGCCCGGTGCGGCAACAGGCAGGACATGACATGTTTCATTCATTTTTATAGTTTCATTGCTACTTAATCAAATCACAATCCAGTAATCACCTATACACCGTGAAATTTTAGTGGTTGTTTTCCTGAAACGAGGTGATTTAGTATCGATTGTACAATCGATTTATAATTACTATTTTGACTAGAATCAAAAATCCAATTGTGAAAAACGAAAGTCGTAAATGACCGCAAACCAATAGTAACGCTTCGTTGGTACCTAACCTATCGTACGATCGTACGCTACTTGTACCAATGAAGCGTTACTATTGGTTTGCGGTCATTTTCGACTTTCGTTTTTCACAATTGGATTTTTGACTCTAGTCAAAATAGTAATTATAAATCGATTGTACAATCGAAACTAAATCACCTCGTTTCGGGAAAACAACCACTAAAATTTCACGGTGTATTGGGCAAAATTGTCCCATTGGACAGACGCCATTTAACAAAAAAATCACCTATAAATAAAATTTTATCAATAAATGAAAATTAATAAGTTAAAAGATTCCTAAAAGATCGGCCATAATGAATATGGATGGATATAGACGCGGATATTTTTGGTCCTTCGGATATCCGCGGATTCGGATACGGATCTATGATAGTATAATATCCGTATATACGGCACATCACTAGATACTACTATAGAGTTAGGCCCGCAATACACATGCCTGTAGCTTGCACAATTGGGAATGTCTAAAAAAAATTACCAGTGGTTTTTATATTTTTTTTGTATAGAAAAGTCAATTATAAGAAACTAATTTCAATATTTTGTCATTTAGTTCTCTACTTTTTTCAAAATTAATTATTGAAACTATTTTAGTTGATGACGTCACATTATAATTGAGGGCTCCCACAATGCCAAATTTCTAAATCTATCAAATGCGTACGATAAGGCAACCCCTTTAATTATTTTTTGCGTAGTGGTACACTATACACTGTGTCACTTTACTGGCACTGTCAAAGTGCTAGATGTCAGACAGCGGGTCCAAATCAAACTCCGTAGTAAATCCACGCGTAAATTGTGAAGAATCTAACCACACACAATAAAGTACGACCGGACACGCAAAATACACCAATGTCAAATGAAAGTCATTGCTTATTTCTTATTTAATAAATTCATTACGTTATATAAAAAAATAATAACTACAGAAAACGAGTTAGAAAGCATTTATCTCGAAATGGTTTTCGATTTACTATACATTGCAAAAAAATAGACATCCCCAATTCTGATGATTTCTGTGCAAGTAGCTCGCATACCTGTGTCATATTTGTATGAAGTTTGACGTACATGGGCCAGCTACTGGGACAAAAATGTGCAAGCTACAGGCATGTGTATTGCGGGCCTATGGGAACTACTACCAGGGGGGCACACTTACATATATCACACTTTTCATGCGACTACAGCGATCTCTGGTGGTTTGGTAAAGAACTAAATTAGCGGCCATCTTGGTTGACTTGTCAAACTTGTCAGTTGTCATTCATCGGCCATGGCCATGGCGTACCAAATTGTACGGTCAAGGACTTTAATTGATAGGCCACTTGCCAATGTTCGTATTTTAGCCGTATAGTGCAAATCGGGCTTAGCCGCTTATACTTCGTATATGCTGATTTGAATTAGACGGCTAAAATACGAATAGTGGCAATTAGCCTATCAATTTAAATTACGCGTAATTATAGTTGTACATCACTACCAACATATACATATAGATAGGTATACATCAAGAATATTACATAAAAAAACTGGATGTTGCCTGCCGAACTATGAGTTGAAGCCAGGTTCATTCACCTTTGCTCCTATGTTCTATCTCTTTTCAACACTGTGATATATTGCCAGGTTATTTATAAAAAAACCTTATTTTTTTTAGAAATACGCATTATCCGGCATCACCTAATTAATTTACTTTAAGCTAATTTCAACAGAAATTTATATTTTTCTTATAAAACTTTCTGCAATAAAATTTACTTAGTTTTCTTTGTATTATACAAAAAAAAGAACCCAGTCAAAATCCTCATTTCACCTGTATGCACCTCCTGCGTACTATGGCAGCACTAAATGGCCGATATGTCAGAATCACGTCAGAATTGTCAGAAGTCATTCACCAATTTCAGAGGATTTTTACGTTATATAAACGTTTTTCGTCGATTTACTTGGGTTATGCGCTATGTATTGCATAGTAAAGCATTGTAGGAGTAATTGGAGGCCGAAATCCGACATAAAACTTCACAGGTGAGTACTTATTTTACGAAAATGTTCATAAATCTTAGTGGCAATCAATTTTCCTATATTTTGCTTCTAAGCTTTGTTAGTTTTTATTCAAAAACCCCACGAATAGGTTTATAATGTTAAGTTAGAAGTATATTTTGTTTATTTGGAGTTAAACATGACCATAAATGAAAAATTGAAGAATGTGTGGTTTTACAACTAGGGTGACCAATCCTTTTTCATGCATGGTATTTATTCGTATTGAATGGAGCTAAATCTATCAACTTGGTATGGTTTCTATCTTCATAATTCATATCACAGTATATAATAACATGTTTATTGTTTGTGTCTTTACAATTAACATGAATAATATTTTACATTGCAGTTTTCCAAAAGATGAAAGAAGGAGGCAAAATTGGCTGTCGATTGTACCGATAAAGGGAAAGGTGTAGAGCGTTTGACAATATGCAGCTTGCATTTTAAGCCTGAAGATTATGACTATGACCCAGAAAGGCCGGGACGCCTACTCAGTACAAAACAATATTATTCTCACATGTGTAGAAAATAAAGAAACTGTTATAACGTCCTAGTATTTTATTATTTTTTTCCATTGACAAATACTTCACTTATGTTTTGCAGTAAGTATTTGTAGCGTCCTCAGGTAAAAGGTAACCTTTTGCCGGATATCAGTAAGGCCGAGTAACTGCAGAGTGGCATAGAAATGCAACCAGAAATGGACCTTATATTGACGACTGACAAAAAAATTAATTATTAAATTATTATTATTAATTGGTACCTTTTACTTGAGTTTGTGAGGATGGATGCTCACTTTCATGATAAAACGGTTGAATAAAAATTTAATAACAAAACCGGCCAAGTGCGAGTCGGACTTGCGCACCGAGGGTTCCGTACAAATTTATATGTATCTATGAACATCCAGTCTTAGCAGACCCCTGTTCCTAAGCAAAATGTGCGCAGTGTGGGATCATTGTAGATTGGTTACTGATATAGACAGACAGACAAAAAAAATTTATGCTTTCTGCTTGCAATTTATGCTTGCAATTTTTCCTTTATCTGTGCTATAAGACCTTGCTTCGTACCAAATTTCAAGATTCTAAGTTCACGGGAAGTATCCCTTGCGAGTGTTGAAAATTTGCGGCAAATGGCTGTGGGTATCTTTTGATTGCGTTGGGTTAGAAGTTTGATTTTTTCAGAGCTCCAAGGGACAGTACAGTAGACTTGAGTATTTGATTTAAATTTCAGCTTGATACCTCCACGCGTTCCTGAGAAAAAGGGTCTTGACAGACGGACGAACGGACAACAAAGTGATCCTATAAGGGTTCCGTTTTTTCTTTATGAGGTACGGAACCCTAAAAATTGAATTTAATTGAAATTGGTTGAATTTAATTAATTACAAAATCAATCTGTTGTATAAAAGTATGTCAAATTCCGTGGGATATTCCTAATGTATGCTTAATTATGGACACCCTAAAGAAAGAGATGCAAGATCGGCGTGACGTAATTCAAGGTCATTTTTTCTGGCTTCAAAGGAATGTTCGGCATGCAATATCCAGTTTTTTTATTTAATATTCTTGGTATACATCTATAGATACGTCACATTAGTTCTTCACCAGAGCGTAGGGCAGCAGCACCTTCCATACATGCAAATTTGACCATAGAGTTGCCACTCTTGTTCATATAATATTACAATACTCTTTGACTACTACGTATAATGACAAGACAAACAAGTTTTTTGCAAACAAAACAATAGTGACAGCAGTGACGTACAACTGACAACTAGCCTTATACTACGAAGTGCAAAATTCGAACTTCGTATTGTGCCATTCCTCTAACGCTAATAGTATTTAATACAAGAGCGAGCAAGACGATGCGATACGAACTTCGATTTTCGAATTTCGGAGTAGCCCCCCTGACTGGCATTTCGTCGACCTTTTCGTCATTAAATGTTGAACTCTAAATTAGTCGTGGTTTCGAGTTTTGCGTAATAATTGTCCTTCCGCGATATCTAAATAAAACAAACATGTGTTTGCGAAGATAAAAAGAATCATACGATTCATTCAATATAATGCGCAAGCAAACAATTTAAACTTCAGAGCCCAGTTAGTAATAAATCTGCAGTTATAGCGTTACGTCGTCCTTCGTCTCTTTGTTCTCGCGCATAAATACGATAAAGACAATGGGATCGTGGCTGTTCGCTTTATTTTTATTTATAAGTCCATGTTTAAGTTATAAACCAGTGGTTTTAATACACGGAGTGATGACTGGAAGTGGAAGCATGGAAATGATCGCACATAGAATTCAAGAGGTAAACAAATCTTTGTTTACGTATTCTACCACTTGAAGGGATTAAATTAAGCGAAGTAAGATAATATGATTTTTATAATTCCATTGGAATGGGTGTAAAATACTTTTCAAAATTATGTTAGTTGGTACCAAAGTTTCTCCTTCTTTGTTTTTTTTTAACACTTCAGACAAAGACACATCACAGACAGAAACTTCTGGATCAAAGAAAAAGAACTGGCTGAATTTTACACACCACCTTGCTTAAAAATTAAAAAAAAATTGCCATTGGAGCTGATAGTTGTAAGAAAATATTGACGGTTAAAAGGCAAAACAGATGAAGCGTCAATTTTTGAACTTTACATGAAACCCGGCTCAATCAACGGAGAAAAATTCGCTGATTTCAAATATGTATATAACTCAATTTGAAAAAAAGTGTTGCTTCATGCGTTTTGCCTTTTAACCGTCGATATGTTTTTCCTAATTTCATTATTATTTTCAGAAACATCCAAATACAACAGTGTACAACTGCAACAGGTTTGAAAGCTGGTCAAGTTTAGAGACCATGTGGCATCAAGTATTGGAGATTGGCCAAGACTTGGCCAACATTTCCTCACAGCATCCTGAGGGCATTAATCTTATAGGTATAATGACTTTTAATCTAGTTTATTTTATCTTAACCCCTTCAGTGATTTAGGTGCACAGTTTTCTAACTTAACTGTCTATGACTATGGGTAGGCGATTGCTTGCAGGGTTAATAAGATGCTTGTCAATGTAGCTACATCAAATACATCAAACTATATTGTGTGATCAGATAGTGTATTAACTAGAATATTTACAAATATTCAAACATTGCCGACTGCCTTGTCAACTTGATGGCGCAATTTTTTATACTTATTTACTTAGTGTTTATTTGATATGGGATAAAGGGAGGCACCATGCACACTAATTTCCAAACAAAAAAAAACAGAAATTTCAATAATCCTAATATGATTTGACTGACACTATAAGTATATACACACATTAATTGGAAATCACATGTAAAAAAATTAAAATCAAAATTATCTAAGTTTGTTTATGCACTATATGAAATAAAAAAAACTACTGATTTGCACACAGCACTTGGCGCCTACTATGCGTATGCGTACGCCTGGCTTAGCTACGGCGTCATTCTGTGGGGTAATAGTACCGATGCGCAAACCCTTTTTATCTTACAAAAAAAACTAATCCGTATTCTTGTAAATATAAAAAACACAGAGAGCTGTAAACCTCACTTCAGGCACCAAAAAATTCTTACTCTGCCATGTATGTATTTACTAGAAATATGTAAATTCGTACGTAAATATCCGAACTTCTTCAAAAAACGACAGGACCTGCCCTTAGTATATTCTCTAAGACACAAAAATAGACTAATTTTACCTCAATCAAAACTTAAAATCCTTTCAGCTAGTACGCAAATCATGTCAGTTAAAATATATAACAAATTACCGAATATTATACAGAATGAAAACAATGAAAAATTATTTATAAGTAAACTTAAAAAATTTATGTTAGAAAAAAGTTACTATTCCATAAATGAATACCTAGATGATAAGTTATAATGTAAAATAGATATAAGTAAATATACGAAATAGGTACATGCAAATTATAAATGTATAAAATCTAGTTATAAGGCTGCCCTCTCGTCACATGTTTGCTGTGCCCAACAGGGTCCATGATGATCTAAATTGTACCCTAATTTAACACATGTAACACACATTATGGAAAAGCAATAAAAATTTGAGTATTTGAGTATTTGAGTATTTGAGTAAAAAATAAAAAGACAAATTATGTATTCATGAACATTCCTCATTTTCCTTATAAAGCTTAGGTTAATGATAGAAGTAATGTCTAAATATAGCTCTTATCCTATTTTGTAATTTTTTCTTCAGGTTATTCCCAAGGAGGCCTGATTGCCCGCGGCATCATACAGACATTTCCAAATGTATCGGTCAGCACCTTCATATCCTTAAGTTCACCGCAGGCCGGTCAATATGGAGGTAAAGATAAAAATGGTTCACAAATTTTAAAACCACAACTTACATATAAACATTCATACAAATACATACAAAGTTAAATAAAAGCTTGTAAAGGGCCGGCTCTCACTGACGGCATGGCACGGCATGGCATGGCAAAGGATTTTATTACTATCAAGTTATTTTGAATCTTATTTATATGAGCTTAGAAGTCAAGTTACTTTATTGGTTATGCGTTGCGTCATCCCTCGGCACGTCGCGGCATCGTGGTATCAAAATAAAGTAACATGAATTCTAAACTCATTGAAATAAGATTCAAAATAACTTGATAGTAATAAAATCCTTTGTCATGCCATGCCGTGCCATGCCGTCAGTGAGCGCCACATTCAAGTCATTTCTAATTATCTTCTTTTCTTCCAGCTGGTTTTCTCCACCTAGTATTCCCTGGTCTGGTAAAGGAGAGTGCCTTTGAGCTGTTCTACTCTAGAGTAGGACAACACACTTCAGTAGGGAACTATTGGAACGACCCTTACCACCAGCCGTTGTATGAAAACTATAGTGTGTTCCTGCCTTACATTAATAATCATCTTGAGTAAGTACATACACAAGTTAGCTATGAAGTATCTTTTTTTTTTTTTTTTGTACTTATTTTTTCAACTTCATTTTTTTATTACTTTTACGGTCATCCCGTGAAATCATATATTTCGTACTAAATACAAACTGAAATATAGATGCACAGAAAAAACCCCAGAAAAAAGACCAATGCTGGGAATCGAACCCAGGTCCTCAGCATTCCGTGCCGCGTGCCATACCCCTACACCACCACTGGTCTAGAGATTAGACACGAATCTTTCCTATACATCATACATTTCAATCTGCTAAATCATCACCTTATGCAGTGACAAGCGCACATCTATGTTACACCCTCATCGAGAGATTTTAACACTCCTTCGGAACTAACCGCTCACCTGGACAAGAGATGGCGCTACTGTGCAACTTTAAACAAGTTAGCTATGAAGTATCTTTTTTTTTTTTTTTTTTTTTTTTTTTTTTTTTTTTTTTTTTTTTTTTTTTTTTTTTTTTGTACTTATTTTTTCAACTTCATTTTTTTATTACTTTTACGGTCATCCCGTGAAATCATATATTTCGTACTAAATACAAACTGAAATATAGATGCACAGAAAAAACCCCAGAAAAAAGACCAATGCTGGGAATCGAACCCAGGTCCTCAGCATTCCGTGCCGCGTGCCATACCCCTACACCACCACTGGTCTAGAGATTAGACACGAATCTTTCCTATACATCATACATTTCAATCTGCTAAATCATCACCTTATGCAGTGACAAGCGCACATCTATGTTACACCCTCATCGAGAGATTTTAACACTCCTTCGGAACTAACCGCTCACCTGGACAAGAGATGGCGCTACTGTGCAACTTTAAACAAGTTAGCTATGAAGTATCTTTTTTTTTTTGTACTTATTTTTTCAACTTCATTTTTTTATTACTTTTACGGTCATCCCGTGAAATCATATATTTCGTACTAAATACAAACTGAAATATAGATGCACAGAAAAAACCCCAGAAAAAAGACCAATGCTGGGAATCGAACCCAGGTCCTCAGCATTCCGTGCCGCGTGCCATACCCCTACACCACCACTGGTCTAGAGATTAGACACGAATCTTTCCTATACATCATACATTTCAATCTGCTAAATCATCACCTTATGCAGTGACAAGCGCACATCTATGTTACACCCTCATCGAGAGATTTTAACACTCCTTCGGAACTAACCGCTCACCTGGACAAGAGATGGCGCTACTGTGCAACTTTAAACAAGTTAGCTATGAAGTATCTTTTTTTTTTTTTTTGTACTTATTTTTTCAACTTCATTTTTTTATTACTTTTACGGTCATCCCGTGAAATCATATATTTCGTACTAAATACAAACTGAAATATAGATGCACAGAAAAAACCCCAGAAAAAAGACCAATGCTGGGAATCGAACCCAGGTCCTCAGCATTCCGTGCCGCGTGCCATACCCCTACACCACCACTGGTCTAGAGATTAGACACGAATCTTTCCTATACATCATACATTTCAATCTGCTAAATCATCACCTTATGCAGTGACAAGCGCACATCTATGTTACACCCTCATCGAGAGATTTTAACACTTACACACACTTACTTATTTTAGCACATAGATGTGCGCTTGTCACTGCATAAGGTGATGATTTAGCAGATTGAAATGTATGATGTATAGGAAAGATTCGTGTCTAATCTCTAGACCAGTGGTGGTGTAGGGGTATGGCACGCGGCACGGAATGCTGAGGACCTGGGTTCGATTCCCAGCATTGGTCTTTTTTCTGGGGTTTTTTCTGTGCATCTATATTTCAGTTTGTATTTAGTACGAAATATATGATTTCACGGGATGACCGTAAAAGTAATAAAAAAATGAAGTTGAAAAAATAAGTACAAAAAAAAAAAAGATACTTCATAGCTAACTTGTTTAAAGTTGCACAGTAGCGCCATCTCTTGTCCAGGTGAGCGGTTAGTTCCGAAGGAGTGTTAAAATCTCTCGATGAGGGTGTAACATAGATGTGCGCTTGTCACTGCATAAGGTGATGATTTAGCAGATTGAAATGTATGATGTATAGGAAAGATTCGTGTCTAATCTCTAGACCAGTGGTGGTGTAGGGGTATGGCACGCGGCACGGAATGCTGAGGACCTGGGTTCGATTCCCAGCATTGGTCTTTTTTCTGGGGTTTTTTCTGTGCATCTATATTTCAGTTTGTATTTAGTACGAAATATATGATTTCACGGGATGACCGTAAAAGTAATAAAAAAATGAAGTTGAAAAAATAAGTACAAAAAAAAAAAAAAAAGATACTTCATAGCTAACTTGTTTAAAGTTGCACAGTAGCGCCATCTCTTGTCCAGGTGAGCGGTTAGTTCCGAAGGAGTGTTAAAATCTCTCGATGAGGGTGTAACATAGATGTGCGCTTGTCACTGCATAAGGTGATGATTTAGCAGATTGAAATGTATGATGTATAGGAAAGATTCGTGTCTAATCTCTAGACCAGTGGTGGTGTAGGGGTATGGCACGCGGCACGGAATGCTGAGGACCTGGGTTCGATTCCCAGCATTGGTCTTTTTTCTGGGGTTTTTTCTGTGCATCTATATTTCAGTTTGTATTTAGTACGAAATATATGATTTCACGGGATGACCGTAAAAGTAATAAAAAAATGAAGTTGAAAAAATAAGTACAAAAAAAAAAAAAAAAAGATACTTCATAGCTAACTTGTTTAAAGTTGCACAGTAGCGCCATCTCTTGTCCAGGTGAGCGGTTAGTTCCGAAGGAGTGTTAAAATCTCTCGATGAGGGTGTAACATAGATGTGCGCTTGTCACTGCATAAGGTGATGATTTAGCAGATTGAAATGTATGATGTATAGGAAAGATTCGTGTCTAATCTCTAGACCAGTGGTGGTGTAGGGGTATGGCACGCGGCACGGAATGCTGAGGACCTGGGTTCGATTCCCAGCATTGGTCTTTTTTCTGGGGTTTTTTCTGTGCATCTATATTTCAGTTTGTATTTAGTACGAAATATATGATTTCACGGGATGACCGTAAAAGTAAAAAAATGAAGTTGAAAAAATAAGTACAAAAAAAAAAAAGATACTTCATAGCTAACTTGTTTAAAGTTGCACAGTAGCGCCATCTCTTGTCCAGGTGAGCGGTTAGTTCCGAAGGAGTGTTAAAATCTCTCGATGAGGGTGTAACATAGATGTGCGCTTGTCACTGCATAAGGTGATGATTTAGCAGATTGAAATGTATGATGTATAGGAAAGATTCGTGTCTAATCTCTAGACCAGTGGTGGTGTAGGGGTATGGCACGCGGCACGGAATGCTGAGGACCTGGGTTCGATTCCCAGCATTGGTCTTTTTTCTGGGGTTTTTTCTGTGCATCTATATTTCAGTTTGTATTTAGTACGAAATATAAGTACATACATACATAATACATAACTATAAAATCTAATATTAAAAAATTATAACTGTGTCAGTGTCATTGATTATGAATTATTATTAGCAAATAATGCCGTAGTCAAAACAAATGAGTAGCTGTGTTGTAGGATTGCAAATTAGATAATTTAATATCATTATCACTAGAACAAATATTTTAAAACTGAGTAGAGCTTGTAATGAGTAAATTCGATGATTAGCTCAGCCGGTTCCATGGTGTAATGGTTAGCACTCTGGACTCTGAATCCAGCGATCCGAGTTCAAATCTCGGTGGAACCTGAACTTTTTTGCTTTTATGTTTTTTGTTTTGCTCACTTCCTTGTACTATTTTTTCTATTAATTTAATGAATCATAATTATTGAATACAAAAAGAATATTTTTGATATTGTTTTGTTTTTAATTTAAACACAATTGTTAATGTTTCTTCCAGGTCACCGAAAACAGCTGATTTTAAGTCGAACTTGCTGAGGCTAAAGCGGTTTGTCCTTATCGGGGGACCTGATGACAATGTGATCACTCCGTGGCAAAGCAGGTAAAGGTCTCAATTGACAACCTTTCATATTTTTAACACCTGAAAATTACTGCAGGAATCGAAAGAGTTTCGCCTCCTGAACACGGAAAATTATTTATTATAATTTATTTCTCCATATTTAAAAAAAAAATACAACAAATTTAAAAACATATATGTACTTACAAATAGTGCCACAGAATAGATATGTTTCCTTTACCCTTTTCACTTGAAAAAAAGAGCTGTCATAATTTTAAATTTGATAACAACCAACGTCAAATTTACGTCATCACTTTTTTTTAATAGACACTAGACAAAAGTAATGGATCTATTCTATCGTTACGCTCTTTTAGAATAAGCACATCTTTAAAAAATTGTTTCAAATTAATTAATAATCCTAGTGAAAATTTAAAACTATCAGCGTCTTTCTCTTTCCAAACAGAATACAGAGAACGAATCAAATTATAGTCTTAGAAATATGAAATGTTGTCAATTAAATAACTAGGGAAGGGGAAAAAACACAAAAAAAGTATTTCATGAAAAAAAATATACTTTCCCACAAGTCACCCAAAAACAACTAAATGTGTTGATTTGGAATTTGGCTGACACAATGACATTGTGCCCTAAAAACCGTGATAAGACTTAGTTTGTGTATTAATTTGTGACTCTATTGTAGACTAGCAATGTTATGTTTGAATTCCAGCCAATTCGGATACTACGACACAAATGAGACTGTCATTGAAATGCGCAATCAACCTGTCTACAAGGACGACAAAATCGGCCTAAAATCCTTAGACAAGAAAGGTAAACTTCACATTGTAACAGTTCCTGGTGTCAATCACTTCAACTGGCACATGAATGTTAGTATAGTTGACGATTATTTACTACCATATTTGGATTAACTAAATCATTATTAGCGGATTGAACAAATATTACGCTCCAAAAAGAAAAATCAGTAATAATCACAGCCTTGTAGTTTTGTGATTTCCCGTTCTGACACGGTGGCGCTGCTGTCTCTAGTTCAATATGTTGTCAATAGATGTCACTTCAGTGAAAGGTTGTGAAATCTTTTTCGTACTTTTTAATTTGTTTTATTTGCCTTCACCTATTAATTTGGTGTTACATATAATTTATAACGTGTCTTGTCAATCATATAAGTGACTGACTCGCTTCCAGTAAAGTACAAATATTGTATAGGTGGACAAATTTGGAACTAACAATTTTACATAGTAGATTACTTGTAATCGTTTGACAGTACCCTTGTGCGCATATATTTTTTTTATAGTTTTCATAAAATAATTGAGATTTCAATTACAAAAAGGAAGTTCACAACATCGTACAATAATGTAGCCATATTTTACTCATTTTAGGATAAAATTATAGTGTCCAAAGTTATTTCTTTTGATTCTTTTGTGGGAGTACCATATTGTGTTAGTTTAATTTCCTATTTATTTTATATCGGCTTTATTATTTACAATGTTTTATAATACCAATAATAGCAAAATTTTAGATGTATAAGTTTGAATGATTAGTTTAAATAATAATTCTTTGTGAATTTAGTAATACTCGTTCGTTAGAAATCATTACATTACATAAATAAAATTAATCTCCAAATACTAAGTGATAAATTATACTTATCCTAACTCTGTTTAATATCCTGTAAAGCAAAGATTATAAAATAATAACGCTCAGTGATATATAGTTTTTATTTTAGTAAAAATGATCTTGAAGATTTTTAGTGTTTTTATTGAAGTTAGAATGAGCTTTGTGATTTTAAAAGCGTGATCTAAATAAGAAAAAAATAGTGCGGCGAATTAATGAGCTAGTAACAACGCCATCTATCGTGACTTATTGTCAACATCGATACAATAATTATTTTTACATACCCAACTTTTACTTTGTTTAACTGTTTTTATTTTATTGTGATTTTATAGAAGGCATCAAGAGAATTAAGTGTTTTACATGTCTTTTTTTATGGCCCTTAGTAAATTACATTAACTAAAATGTGTTTGTGTGTACAATTTAAATTGAATATAATGACAATGCAACCTAGTCAAATGATCTGACTTCACGATATATCGATTTTTGTACATCTGTGAAATATATATATTTGTATTGCGCACGTTGTGTCATTATTTATACAGATTATCTTGGCTTTTCCACTGATTATGTTTTTTATTAGTTTATGAATAAGATTACGACTAAGTATGCGTCATAATATTTTTCACAGAATTCTGTGTGAAATTTTCAATGAATTTCACAGGTCGGTCTGATGTTTAATAGCTACCTGTTCAAACAAAGTACACTAATCACTAATCCGGCTTGAAAATTACCATAAAGTTTTGTATTTATTGTGCGAGTTGCCTTATATCTGTCACAGTATGATGGTGATGATGATAATGATTAAACATCAGTTGGCGAAGATATTTGCATAAGTATAATGAAACTCGCATGATACATATATCTAGTATCTTGAAACAAGACTAAAAATTTTAACACATTCGCTGCCACGTATTGCTACGCGCTACGCTTGTAGCCCGTAGCAGCGTTTTTCCGCTTTGTAGCGAAAACTGCCTACGAACGGAGAACTCCCCTGTGGCGTTCCCGGCACTGAATGTGTTAAAAGCCCCCAACGCAATTAGGTCTCACACGTTTGGAAATAAAGTAACTGCCCATTAGGCGTCTAACAATAAGATCCCTTCCGCAGCTAACAAAAGAGCTGATAACTTTGAAACGTCTGAATCAATTTTGACGAAACATGTAGCGACGCCTTCTACTAGGGGTGTATGGTATAGCTTCGCAATATACCTACGATAACTGTAACCACATTTATAGCACAATATGATCGTGGAATGAACCCTAATCATTTTTACTTTATTTGTACTTAATAATCTACAATCACAACCGGGCTTCCGCCCACTGGCCTCCCAACAAATCCCCTAATAGCCAGCCCTGACCACCAGAACCAACACTCGGTTCGGGGTTGTGATACAAGGTTTACCTTGTGCTGTGTGCTTAACATGCACTGTTCCTTAAACATGATTGATTATTATACGGTTCATTCTTGGGATCATATTGCTCTACAATAGGCAAGACATTACATAAGGAACGTTTAGGGACTCACCATTGGTTGTTCTTTTACTCACTACACAAACGCACAGTGCAATTTTTCTCCCCTATCCTTCATACATACTTTCAACACAAGTTAATGCCCTTTTTACCAGTCGCGCCTTCGCCGTTAACTTTCAAACTAGTCACCGTTGTCTAGTGACAAAAAAGATCGCTCACCCTCTCACACTCAGTGTTACCAATACACAAAATCAATGACAGTTTTAGTTCACTCAACATTCGGTCCAAATCGCGCTTTGCGACGACAAAACATGTCTAAGAACCATCGCCAAAAAACCTGCTTAATGCCAGTTTCACACGAGGGCAGAACAGTCGGGCAGGACAGTAGGCAGCACAGTACTGCTACAATCTGAACGCACACGCCGAGACAGAGCAGTACTGTTCTGTCTCGGCATGTGCGTTCAGATTGTAGCAGTACTGTGCTGCCTACTGTCCTGCCCGACTGTTCTGCCCTCGTGTGAAACTGGCATAACTAGTGAAAAAAACGCATCCAAATCAGTTCACCCGTTTAAGAGCTATGATGCCACAGACACACACACGCACACTCACACATTGCGGTCAAACTTATAACACCCCTCTTTTTGTGTCGAGGGTTAAAAAATCACTCTTGAATGATAAAAAAACATATCTGTGGTACAAAAAGACAATAAAATTGGATAAAATTAATTTGTAAAAAATTAAAAACTTGATTGACTGAAGTTATGATTATGACTAATGCAAGTAAAAGGGTTTTCTCGGAAACTCTTGAAGTGACAATGATTGATTTCAGTAGCTTTAAAGTAGACTAAATATGGATTAGATAAAGTGATCACGATAAATGGTAAGTTTATCTAACAGATGTGTCAAGACAAGAGGACAAAATGTCATCTCTTGAGAGCTGTCAGTCAAGAAGGGGGCGAGGCGTTCATATAGCTGTGAACGCCTTTGATACGGTCCTACTCGTCATGCTAAAAACTGTCATACATATGAAACACGTGCACAGCATGCACTCTGCCAAGGATGATATAGACTGGATTAGCAATCGCCATAGTACAGATCGTCCGCAGAAACTAGTTCGATTATTAAATCTAGATGGCGCTGAAACATAGCCCGAGGCTTTGAAAGCAAAACAATAAGACTACAGATGTTTCATATTACTACAAATGTATTATTTTTCAAAAATATTGCATAATAATACATATGCAGTAATATGAAATATCTGTAATCTTATTGTTTTGCTTTCAAACCCTCGGGTTATACTTCAGCGCCATCTAGATTTAATAATCGAACTATTTTTCCGCGGCCGATCTGTACTATGGCTATCCTTGACTCTGGCTAAGCATTCCTCATGTGTTCATAGCCTTTAATATTGCGTCTCCATGGTTTCTCATAATTTAATATGTCATTATGTACCATTTTCTATAATTATCATTAGTTATAAATAAAGTGATTTATTTTTGAAACAGTATTTTCTTCGGAAATGTTATAATAAGATGACATTAAAAAATCCTGAAGTAAAATACTTTTTCATAAATACACTTTATTACTAATGATAATTATGAAAAATGAAACTATGGGAAACCAAGGGATCCCTTTAATATTATTTTCCCATATATATTTAATATTATTTTTTACACTATGGTTTCCCATAGTGTACAATATTTGTGAGAGGTTAGTTGTTACTAGTATCGTGAGGTCTGTTTGGTTTGGCAACTATTTGTGTCACGTTTGTGATTAGTTTATGTTTCATGTCTAAATGAGCCAATCGCAAGCAAGACGTAACGTCAAACGGACTTCACGATACTAACGCCATCTAGCGAAATGACTTGTCAGTAAATCCTTTGAAGTCGCGAAATCGCTTAAAAAACGTAACCATAACCTGGTATTGGGCGATAAGTCTAGTTGAACCAGTCCTAAAAAAAAATGTAAATTAGCCACACAGAAGAAACGTGGAACAGGGGCGCGTTGCAGTTGCGGCGCCCCTTGAATCAGTTTTCACACTAAATGTATAGAAGCGTCGCGATCCAAAGCAGACGGAAGAGACGGGGCCGCGTCTCTGGCTTGCGCCTTAGTAAAGCGATAATAGAGTCATACATAACATAACCAGACTCCGTTATCAGTAGAGCAAATTCATTGAAAATGTTAGGGTTGTAAACAAAATGTGACATGGTAATCAATGCCAAATAAATTACCTACAGCTCGATTCACAAGAGCTGGCACGAATGGATTCAATGAAGGTAATGACACTTTGACATTTTTGTAGGAAAATGACTGACGCCTGTCATTTTCATATTTGCGTGAAGTGTATTCAAATAGGTAACACACATCAACTTTTATTCGCTCATTCAATCCATTCGTGCCAGCTCTTGTGACTCGACCTGTACCACTACCATGAGTTTACAATGACCGTACCTACTCGATAGCGACTGCGTAAATGATTTGTATGGAGACTCCCTACAAATCATTTACGCAGTCGCTATCGAGTACCGTCACTGTAAACTCATGGTAGTGGTACTGTACATCATTGATTTAAAAACCGAACATCTCGTTGCACAGTAGCAGCCCTAGTATTCAAATTCAATGAATTTGCTCCACTGATAACGGAGTCTGCACATAACATATCACTTTTAATAGGTGGGCTTGCGCGGTCCTGGGTTAACTACTTGACTCCGAGCTAACTGCTAGCCCAGGGTTAACAAGTGACAAAATGTATGGAACTCTCATTCTTAACCTAGGGTTACCGATTTAATTTTTTAACCCTGAACTGTGCAAGTGGCCCTTAGTTTTCATTATTTTTGAAAAAAAATCTAAGTAAGTGTACTATCGTTTAACAAAGCGACATGTTTTTTTCTTCTTTTTTTCAGACCTTGTATAACTTGCTCTCTTGCCTGGTACAAGATTATCGTCGAGTTTTAGGACACTCTGTATGTCAACATGCATTGGTCATGCATGCATGCCTCAAAACTCTTGTAGGTACGTAATGATCAATGTACTTTCAAAACATTTTTGCGTTCATTCAGTACAGTCAGCGTCAAATAGTTCGTGACACCCAAAGTGGTCAAATAGTTCGCAACACGTGTTTATTACAGTCGGAATAAGGCCGTGTTGCGAACTTTTTGGCCACTTTCGGTGTCACGAACTATTTGACGCTGACTGTACATGCCGAACGATAAGTAGGTATTAGTTATCTCAAAATCACATTTTAGATGTTGATAAGTGATAAACGGATGTTCAACGCTATCTACATCCGTTTTAAATATCTTATCACATTGCTTAGAAATAGTTTAAATATAAGTGCAAAGTTTTAAGATAGTACAAATATTTACGCAATATTTTTTTGGTGACTGGCGCATAATTTTGGTATCCTATTATCTCGCCTCATTCGTTTTTCATTTAATTCTTATATCGTCTCATTCTGTATTCGTCACTCATTCTTTATCCGTCTTGTTCGCTATCCGTCATTATCTTATTTGGTCAAATTTTGTAACTTGTCTCTCTCTTAATAAGTCACGTTCGTTTTTCGTCACGGTCTTCCTTGGACTCGTTCGTAGTTATTCTCTTTCGTTTTTTGTCTCATTTACTTTTGTCGAATTTATGTGCGAAATCACATTTGAAATTTACCATGAGCTTCACGGTGAAGGAAAACATCGTGAAGAAATTCAACACTGAGCCCTTGGTATGTATTACAATACCGAAGTACGAAAGACCGAATGTATTAAAACATCGAATGGGTCAAAAGACCGACACGATTTTTTTCTGAAACCGTTATCTTTTTAAGATTTGTTATAAAACAAACCTAACCTAACCTAATGGGTTCTGTATGATGCCGTTTTAATAAATTCTGAGAAGTTTACGGTTTCAGAAAAAAATCGTGTCGGTCTTTTGACCCATTCGATGTTTTAATACATTCGGTCTTTCGTACTTCGGTATTGTAATACATAGGTACCCCTGAGCCCGCGTGGGAACTACGGCCCAAGCCTTCTCATTCTGAGAAGAGGCCTATGCCCTGCAGTGGGACGTATAATAGGCTGGGATGATAAAACGAGCGAGGCCGTAGGCGAGGGGCCGCTTCGCCTACACCTAGCTAATTCGTCGCCTTTTAAGAACTACATGGCAACTTGACTAGTCAGAACTTCTTTATAACTTTACAGTCAACCTCACAGGTATATTTTTAGAGTATACTTAAGTACCTACCTTACCTAATTATGCTTCGACGATGCAAAAAGTAAGGTTCTATGGAATTCGAACCGCAGGGCTTTCCTTATAGGACTGGGTTGCATTTTGCAGATGAGTCAGTGCCTTATCACACGTGCAATCGTGAGTCATGGACTCCAGTGTATCTAATAAATGATGATTATGTAAATTTACAAAACAATGCATGCTGACATTAAAGATAATCCGTCCGAAATTGTCTGCATGTGGTAAAGTAGATTTTTTAATTATTTATTTTATTTATGTTTTTGGGCACAAACGGTACAATAAAACTTAAAATACAAACATTAAAAAATTAACCAACAAAGTTGCCACAGGTCTATCTAGGTTATCTTTTTCTTTTAATTTCTCGTACACAGTGTATGATTTTTTTTCTCTATATTTGGTAAGTAGGTCTGCGAATAGGTCGTATATGGCAAAACAACGTTTGCCGGGTCAGGTAGTAATATTAATAACCAGCTTTTGCCCGCGACTCCGTCCGCGTGGAATTAGTAATTTGGGCAGCTTATTTTTTTTTTATCCAATTTGCTTTTTCATCAATTATGGCTCTCCTTAGTTCCTCGATATAAAAAAAATACCCGCCCCCGCACACCCGCGTTCACATTCAACACCGTACTCCCAAGTCAAGCGTGCCTATAGAAGTTTTACTTCAAAACCCCCGATTTTGAAACATTCTTCCGCTCCGCTCCGCTCCTATTGGTGTTAGCGTGATGATATATAGCCTATAGCCTTCCTCGATAAATGTGCTATCTAACACTAAAAGAATTTTTCAAATCGGAGCAGTAGTTCCTGAGATTAGCGCGTTCTAACAAAAAAACCTGTTCGATAAATTCTTAAAATAGACGTATCTTTCTTATTTGTGAACCGATTCAAATTAAACAAACACTAAATGTTAATCCAAGAAAATAACAAAATATCAGTGAAAACCGCATCCTTCTAGGTTAAGCCGTTTCTGAGATTAGCGCGCACAAACGCACAGACAAACAGACAAACAGACAATAATTCTAAAAATCATTGTTTTGGGTTCTATTGTGCTAATAAATAGCCCTAGTGACAGTTTTTCTGAAATATCTTCAATGTACAGACACCGACTTGTTACAGATTTATTATACTAGGGGCGTTCAATAAAAAGTGAGAATGAGTATGTTATAAACAACTTTTACTAAATGTCATTTTATTTTTCGACATAGTCACCTTTTAGCATAATACACTTAGTATATCTTTTTTCTAAACTTAAAATTCCATTTTTAAAAAAGGTCTCATCTTGAGTACTTAAAAAATCTTGTACTGCAGCGACTACCGCGTCGTCGTCTTCAAATTTCTGGCCTCTCAGGTATTTTTTCAATCTCGGAAATAGGTAGAAATCACTGGGAGCGAGATCTGGTGAATACGGAGGATGCTTAAGGATATCGAACCCAGCATCACGAATTGCAGCCATTGCAACGGCGGACTTGTGTGCCGGGGCATTGTCCTGGTGGAACAGCACAACTTTCGTGAGTTTACCTCGCCGTTTTTCGCGGATCTCATTGCGGAATGTTGCTATTTGTTTGGCGTATAAAGTGCCCGTAATAGTGGCTCCATGCTCGAGATACTCAATCATTAATACCCCTTTACCATCCCAAAAAACAGAGCCCATGACCTTACCGGCAGATGGGCTCACCTTGAATTTCTTCGGAGTTGGAGATGATGGCCTTTTCCATGTCATAGACTGCAGTTTCGTTTCTGGGTCGTAATGATGGAGCCATGTTTCGTCCATTGTTATAAATCGCGCCAAAAAAAGTTCCCGGTCTTGCTGCATCAGGTTCAAAGCTTCTTGACAAATCTCTAGTCTAGTTTGTTTTTGCGTGTCAGTAAGCATTCTTGGTACCCAACGCGCAGATATACCTTTTTCATACCCAAGCGTTCATGTAAAATATTATGCACACTCCCCGTTGAAATCTTTACATTTTCAGCAATAAAACGAACCGTGACACGACGATCCGCCAAAACTGAGTTTTCGACTTTTTTCACAATTTCTTCAGTTACTGCTGTAGTAGGGCGTCCGGAGCGGGGGTCGTCCATTGTCGATGTTCTTCCACGTCTAAATTCGGCGCACCAACGTGCGACTGTCGAATACGGAGGAGCATTAGACCCTAAAGTGTCCCGCAAATCCAAATTGACTTGGTCCGTAGAAAAATTTTTCAAACACAAGTATTTGATAACGGCGCGCAGTTCAATTTTCTCCATTTTCGCTAACGTACTCAATAGCATTGCAAAGAAATTACCGTATATTTTTTTAAACAAACGACAGTTAGTTTTTTTTTTCATAGCAATCAGCTAGATAGATTAGCTTTATCGGCCAGTATTTAATTTCGTAATATTAAAAGAGTTTGCATCTCATTCTCACTTTATATTGAACGCCCCTCGTATGTATAGATTAATATGGAATATAAAAAAATCTAAGAAAAAGCCGTGGTGGCCTAGCGGTTTGATCTATGGCCTCTCAATCAGAGTGTCGTGGATTGAAATCCCGGCTCGCACCTCTGAGTTTATCGGAATATAAGTGCGAAATTAAATTTGAAATTTACCATGAGCTTTACGTTGAAGGAAAACATAGTGAGGAAACTGTATACACCTGCGAAGAAATTCAATGGTGTGTGTGAAGTTCCCAATCTGCAGTGGGCCTGCGTGGGAACTACGGCCCAAGCCCTTTCATTCTGAGAGGAAGCTTGTGCCCTGCAGTGGGACGTATATAGGCTGGGAGGATGATGATGATAGAAAAATCGGATATGAGAGCCCTTCCAACCTTTCTTCTATTCCACGACTATGACAAACAGTTTAAAACAGTGGGTTAGCCCAAGCAGTTGGCAGCTTACTAATAAAATCCTACGCACTCCCGTCTAGACGGCGGCTGTCGTTCTATTAAACCAATAATAACATTTCACTGACTGCCGAGGCGCCGGTGACTAGCTTAGTCAACTCATATTATAGATAGCCTCGTAAGACCCATAATCATTAGGGTTCCGTAACCGAAGCCCCGAAGGGTGACGAACCAATATTTATGTCGCTACACCGTTCGTCTGTCCGTAAGTTCATCACAGGCTGTATCTCTGGAACCGTAATAGACAGCTGAAATTTATACATAACTATACCTACTTCGTTTTTTTAGCATTAGAAATAAGGTAAACAATCTTGACGAGTCTTTTTATTGAAAAACGCTTTTAAAAAAATAGGTACTAACTATTACTTAAATTACCAAAATTTCCTTTCAAAGTGTTACATATTAGCGGTGACTTATTTTTAAAAGTATTTTTCAATAAAAATACTCGTCAAGATAACATACCTTCTTTCAAATGCTAAAAAAAACGAAGTATAAGTAGTTTTACAGCTTCGCCAGTGGTAGCAACTCGTGAAAAAAAGGGGTTCAAGACGACTTCTTCTACAGTTGCACTTCGCCACCTTCTTAAATCGTACTCATTGCCATTATGGTCTACTGTTCTGATTCGCCAACATTCCTATATTGTCACTTTCCTAACTTGTCCGCTTTCCTACGTGGGTCACAGTACCAACTCGTCAACATTTCTATTTCGACCACAGTGCCAACTCGTCAACAGTCTTATTTCGACCACAGTGCCAACTCGTCAACATTCCTATTTGTACCAAGCAGCACTATGGTTGATAAAGGAATGTAGACGAGTTGGCACTGGTGACCAGTAGTACTGTGGTTGATAAAAAAAAGTGGACGAGTTGGCACTGTGGTCGAAACAGGAATGTAGACAAAATGGGATATTGTTGATATCAAAAAGTGGACGAGGTAGGCTGATGACATGACACTGTGGACGATTTAAGAAGGTGACGAAATGGGACTGTGGACGAAGTTATCCAGAGCCAAAAAAAGTTACGGTAATATTTTAAAAGATGTAATAAAATTGCAGACACTTAGCACGTCATTTTGAAAAATCGAGGTACTTCAACGTTTTTAGACAGCACCCTCTATTCTTTCTTGTTTAAAGTTAAAATATTATCCTACGGGAACTACCTACCGGGATATTAAGTAAACTATGTCTCAATCCAGATCTTTGTCTATCTGTACGCCAAGTTTCATCTGAATCTCTTCGGCCGTTCTTGCGCGATGACACTAACAAACATTTAAACATCCAAACATCTTAACAAACTTTATCTTTATAATAGGACGTGTATCTTTATTGCCGCTACAATAACAAGTCCCTAATAAAAATAGGGGGTCCCAAACACCCAATATAAAATGACCCCACACTGCGTAGATTACTTCGAAGCAGGGCTCATCTACGGAACCCTCGGTGCGCGAGTCCGACTCACACTTAGCCGGTTATTTAAAAGCAGAATTTGAAACTTTTAGTATTAGACATTTATGTTCAAAATTTTGTACGTGGGCCTTAAAATAAAATATTAGGGGACAATATAGTATCAAAGGTTAAATTAAATAGAAGGATGTAGAGCTTTTATGAATAAGGAGGTAAGAGTAGAAATTCATTTACAACCACGTTTAAAAATAAGGGTTATTAACACATAAAAATACTACTCGTATAACCCAAATTTTTTTTTAAATGTGCACTACATATATAATTAACATTTTATACAAGAACAATTAACCTAAAACTAAAAACCTTAAGAAATATAATAATAATAATAATTAAAATATATTATGAAAAGCAGTCACTTCCCTTTAGGCAAGGCTCCGAAGATACTGGCAGCGTTCCCCCTTTGAATAGCTAAACTAATTCCTTGTCCGAGGTAGCTGCCAGCTCTACGGTCTCCTGTGACGTCGACTACCTTTTTGTGATTTCCTTAAAAAAACCTTATAAATAATTAAGTAGGTATCGATTTAACTTGTTGACTAATCAGTAATCAATATGGAATAGGTCAGTTCGAGGAAAATTACTTTCTAAAATCCCCCGCAAATTATAATAATGACAATATAAGGTAAATTACCTCCTGTTATCGATGACACACTTGACTGTCACTGAAACTTATCATAAAAACAATGGATGATTCGTATATGCACCGTGTTTTTAGGGTTCCGTACCCGAAGGGTAAACACGGGACCCTATTACTGAGACTCCACTGTCCGTCCGTATGTCTGTCACCAGGCTGTATCTCGTGAACCGTGATAGCTAGACAGTTGAAATTTTATATTTCAAACTAAATACAAACTGAAACATAGATGCACAGAAAAAACCCCAGAAAAAAGACCAATGCTGGGAATCGAACCCAGGTCCTCAGCGTTCCGTGCTGCGTGCTTACCCCTACACCATCACTGGTCTAGAAGTTAGCGACGAATCTTTCCCATACACCGTACACTTCAGTCTGTTATAATCACATTTAGGCAGTGATAAAGCGCATCTATGGTTTCACGGGATGACCGTAAAAGTAATAAAAAAATGAAGTTGAAGAAAATAAAAAAATAAATAGAAAAAGATACTTCATACTTAAGTTGAAATTTTCACAAATGATGTATTTCTAATACCGCTATGCTATAATAACAAATACTAAAAATAAAATAAAGTTAAAAACTAAAGGGCCATACAAGAAACGTGTTTTTTTTCAGTGTTTCTTTTTAACTCGAAGTTTATAACAGAGTTAACTAGACACTTCAAATTTTCACCAATTATGTATTTACTGTAGCCGTTAAGTACAACAAAAAATAACAAAAATCTATAATATAAAAGTGAACGGCCAGAACGGGATAAAAAAACGAGACAGAGCAGGATGGCGCTCTACAACACCATTTTGACACGTTTCACCCAAACAACGCCTTATTTCTCTGGAATTTTAAAGCAATTCGATTCTTTGACCTTGCGAATCGCGATAAACTTGAGAAAATATGATATTGGGTGTGTACATTTCGTATATTAAGCAAAATAAAATCACAAGTTCGAATTTCGAGCCAAAAGCGAGCGAGCGATCTATTATCTATGCCAGTGCCATTCAGGGAAAAAGAAATCCATTCATTATCCTGCATGCAGTCTGTAAAACTCTTTAAGCACTGACCTGCATATATAGCATGACAAGTTCCTATTTAGCCCGCGCTATGTTGCGGATTTTCAGTGGAACTAATTTATTTTAATGGCAATGATTTTCTTTGACAACAGACGTTGGAAGTCATTGAATGTCACCGATGTAAACAAAACGAAGGGATTCGATTTGTGGCATTCGAACATGGCGGATGTAGACAGTATATAATTTTGGTATTTCTGTTTCTTTGGCTAGTTGTGGTATAATTCTGATAGTGTTTTATGCGGCGATTAACCTTAACTGTTACAGTGATCTCAAAATTCTATATTGCTCTCGTGTCTGACATTTTTTAATGCGCAAGTTGTCTCCACGTGGTTTTTGGAATTTTACTATCAAGTTGCAAAAACTACAATTACCGTACAACGTGAGTCGCTCTCAGAGCAATTAACTGATATTGGCACAAGCCTAGTGGCCGCCATTAAGGAAGAGAAGAAGAAGAAGTAAACAAAACGAAAATAATTGTACATATTTCAGAATAATAATCGATTTTGCAATCAAAATGCCCAAAAAAGTTCACCCCGATGCAAAAAAAAAAAATACATTCAAATGGTTGCGGCAGTCACGGTGTTTGTTATCGAACTCCTCCGAAACGGCTTGACCGATTTTTATCAATTTTTTTTTCTATATTTGATAGGTTTGACAACAGGTTGTAGGCTATTTTTTATACCTACCCTTATTCTTCGCGGACGGAGGCGCGGGCAACAGCTAGTATAATATATTAAATATTAAGGGACCCACCTAACAGAGACTAACCAATATAAAATGATCTCACAATGCGTACACTTTACTTAGAAGCAGGGTTCTGCTAACACTAGATTATTATAGTTACGGTTGTTTACGGCGTATACTTAATATTTTGACATAGGTATCTAAAAATTTGTACGGAACCCTCAGTGCGCGAGTCCGACTCGTGCTTGGCGGGTTTTTTTTGTTTATCGTCAACTTCGATATAACTAAGGATGGAAAAAACGAACGCCACATAGAAGGGCAACTACCTTAAATATTGGATATAGCACATTTTATGTAAAGGAGACTTTCTTTTATTTTTGAAAACAATAAATACAATACGTTTACTTTTAGTTTACCACTCACAGATGGCTTGTCTTCATTTCATCTCCAACTTTAACACTATACAAATAAAGTAGCTATTACAAAATCTGCAAACGTGGGTAACAGTATTCTAAAATTGGCTTTATTTGTAAGACGTTAAAGTTGAATATGAAATGAAGGCAAACCAGTCAGTGGTAAACTTTATGTAATTTTACTGTACTACACATAAATGCGTCAAAAAATAACAGATCGAAAAGGTTCTCAAAGGTTCTCTGAAAAGGTTTATTTATTTGTAAATAACATTCACAACCAAAATAACATAAGGCCATGGAAAAATTAAGTGTTCATTCTGTTTTCACCCGTCATCGTCACAGGAAATGGACCGCATAATTTGACTTGTTCGATTCCCGGATAAGGCAGACGATTTTGAAAATCCCCATTACACTTAATTTGCTATTTCCAATATGGCAGCTGCGGTATAACAAATAAACGTTTGCGCATTAATAGCAGGAGAGGGAAAAATGTGGCGACGCCGATTCTGAAAGGAACTTTTATTTGTTCTAAAGACCCAACCCTTCCAGTTCTAACTCTAAAATAAAAGTCTGTGTTACATGCCCCCATTTTTTCCCTTTCAGTTCTGAATATTTTTTCAATTCTACAAACTCTCTTCAAGCAAAATCGTAATCCCGAGAAATAAAATTGTCAACGCTGATTCACACCACAGTGCAAGCAAAAATATCGGTTCGTTACAATCAGGGGGGGCACACTTACATATATCACACTTTTCATGCGACTACAGCGATCTCTGGTTGTTTGGTGGAGAACTAAATTAGCGGCCATCTTGGTTGACTTGTCAAACTTGTCAGTTGTCATTCATCAGCCATGGCCATGGCGTACCAAATTGTACGGTCAAGGACTTTAATTGATAGGCCACTTGCCAATGTTCGTATTTTAGCCGTATAGTGCAAATCGGGTTTAGCCGCTTATACTTCGTATATGCTGATTTGAATTAGACGGCTAAAATACGAATAGTGGCAATTAGCCTATCAATTAAAATTACGCGTAATTATAGCTGTACATCACTACCAACATATACATATAGATAGGTATACATCTATAGATACGTCACATTAGTTCTTCACCAGGGCGTAGGGCAGCAGCACCTTCCATACATGCATATTTGACCATAGAGTTGCCACTCTTGTTCATATAATATTACAATACTCTTTGGTTGCAATTTTCTTTGCGCGTGCGGCGGCGGCGCGTGCGTGAGTCATCATTGCCTTGGTTCTGTCTGTGGTCCGTTATGTCATGTTAAAATGATTTTGTAATTTGTTCGTAGGTTTCGAGGTCATTGCCATATTTATTATAATAATAGCCTTTAGCTGTCAGTTGGTTTGAAATTCCGGGAATTTATTACGTTCCCATGGGAATCATCAGCATCATCATCATCATTTCAGCCGAAAGACGTCCACTGCTGAACATAGGCCTCTTCCAAGGTTCGCCAAACAGATCGGTCCTGCGCCATCCCATCTAACGCATTCCCGCAACCTTAACCAGGTCGTCGCTCCACCTTGTTGGAGGCCTATACCTACACTGTGTCTTCTGGTCCGCGTACGCCACTCTAGAACCTTTCGGCCCCATCGGCCGTCAATTCTACGAGCTATGTGCCCTACCCACTGCGAATTATTCGAGCTATTGTATGTCCGTGACATTAGTTGTTGCGCGGATTTCATCATTTCTAACGCGATTCCGCAGAGAAGCTCCGAGCATAGCCCTCTCCATCGCCCTCTGAGTGTCTTTGAGCTTTCTTAAGTGGCCCATCGTTAGCGGCCACGCCTCAGTGTCATATATGTCATCACTGGCAACACACATGACCAGTATGCTTAGTATAAGTTTTACTTCACCAAAATACTTCTCGATCGCGTTTACGTAAAAATTTCAATTCTATGGAAACATGGACGCGCGGCCGCGGAGGCGCTGTCCATGTTTCCCTAGTAATTGATTTTTTTACGTAAACGCGATCGAGAAGTATTTTGGTGAAGTAAAACTTATACTAAGCGTACTGTTGTATGTAGTAGTAAAAACTTAAGTAAACGACCTGTTGCATGTAGTAATGCACATAATTGATATGGAGCTTAAGTCATTTTTCAAATTTGGAACGTTATTTGTTTATGGACGGACACGTTAAGTAACGTGCAACAGGTCGTTTACTTAAGTTTTTCACTTATATGTATATGAAAGGAATTCCCCTTAGGCATGGTTTCGAAGTTACTGGCAGGGGCAGTGTTTCCACTTTGAATAATTAAAAAAAAAAAATTTAAACTGTTTATTTCAGAAAAAAAAATACACTTTATACAGCATTAACTTAAATCCTTAATTTGTAGGATTGTTGCAGTTAATAACAATAGTATTATTTACCTACTTAATTTTTTACTGTTTGGCAAATCATCACTACCCATTAATATCATAACATAAACCTTTTTGTTAAGGAAGTACCTAGCTAAGCTATTTGTCCGAGGAAGCTGCCAGCTCTTTGGTCCCCTGTTACATCGCGATGTTACAGGGGGGAGGTTAATCGATTAACCTCTTTGTAATTTATTTATTTATGAAGCCTACAAGCCTTAGGATCCCATCCCACGGACCACAAGAGTCTCAAAACCGAATGGGACAAAATCATCTTCGGAGCCTGTAACCAGTTTTCACTATTAATAAGCGGTAATTAACTCAATATTTTAACAATTTAAAGTTAAGTTTGATTTTGAAGTGTATTCGTTTACTTGTTCCTATAAAATTTACCATTTTTAATAAAAATTACGTACTTACATTATTTTAATAACCTAGTTTTTGTAACTAAATGTTTTAGCCTCGTTTGAAAGCTGTTTACCTAATCAAGATTTTTTTTAAATTAATAACTGGCTGGCTGGCTGAAAACGTGATGGCCTAGTGGTTTGACCTATGGCCTCTCAAGCAGGATGTGGGTTTAAATCCTGGCTCGCACCTCTGAGTTTTTCAGACAGAGAGCGGTCTGGAGTTCCGCGTTCCGAGTTCCGAGTTGTGCGTTCTTTCGAATGTACTGAGTCCCTTACGATAACGCACACAGCAGGCAGTCGGAACTCTCGAGCGGTCAAAACACAGTACGCTTAGTATAAGTTTTACTTCACCAAAATACTTCTCGATCGCGTTTACGTAAAAAAAATCAATTACTAGGGAAACATGGACAGCGCCTCTGCGGCCGCGCGTCCATGTTTCCATAGAATTGAATTTTTTACGTAAACGCGATCGAGAAGTATTTTGGTGAAGTAAAACTTATACTAAGCGTACAGAACTCTGAACGCGGAACGCGGAACGCCATACCGCTCTCTGTCTGCGCGCGCTCTTTATGTGCAAAATTACATATGAAATTTACCATGAGGTTTACGGTGAAGGAAAAAATTGTGAGGAAGCCTGCAAACACCGGCGAAGAAATTCAATGGTGTGTGTGAAGTTCCCAATCTGCACTGGGCACGCGTGGGAACTACTGCCCAAACCTTTCATTCTGAGAGGAGGCCTGTGCCCTGCAGTGGGACGTATATAGGCTGGGATGATGATGATGAACAGACTGGCAAACGCAGCGTGGGGGGGGCGTCCATCAACGAGGTGGACGGACGATTTGGTAAAGGTCGCTGGGTCAAGGGGGATGCAAGCCGTTGAAATTTAAATTTTTAGGTACTGTATTTTTCCAGCGGAAATTGGCATTTTTGGAAAAATCTTGAATACTATGTGGAAGCTAATTATATGTTCGGACAGAGGACCATAGGAACTTTTTACAGCAAATTAGTTATACTACTTATATATCCTCTGAAAAGGAGTGTATTCAATAACCAGCCACCTCATAGGTAAATATTCAGTAAAATAAATACCTTTAAGAAATTAAAAAAGTCCCTTTTTCCTGCTCTCACTCAACACCTGTTACTTCACCCTGTCCAATGACCCCTGTTATACTGGATCCAAACCCGTCGCATGCCGCCCTGCGACCGCGCATCCAGACGGGTGACTCATGCGCCGTAGATCAATTCGGTAAGTCGATGAATCATCAGGCGTTGACTGTGATTATGACATGAAAACAAACAGACGTGACATAAAAGTTGTGTGAATAACTTATCGTTTACTATTATGATTTGTATGTTTTGAAATTATAACGATGAGTGATTAATGATTATGCACTTTAATCATCATCATCACTGCTGGATATTGGCCCAAAGAACACTACATTAGTAGTTTGACCTATGGGCTCTCAAGCACAAGCAGAGGGTCGTGGGTTCAAGCCGGGCCCGCTAAGTTTTTTAGAAATTACGTGCGAAATTACATATGAAATTTACCATGAGCTTTACGGTGAAGGAAAATATCGTGAGGAAACCTAAGCTCACTTGCGAATTAATTCAATCGTGTGTGAAGTTCCCAATCCGCACTGGGCCCGCGTGGGAACTATGGCCCAAGTCCTCTCATTCTAAGACTATGTAGTGGGACGAATATAGGCTGAGATGATGATGATGAAAATACGCCACAATACATCCATCCTCTGGACTCTTGCGGCGTCAACCAGAGGCTATGCTGTCTAAAGCACTTGGAATCATAACCGCTTTCACCTCTTCTGTCAAATGCTACAGTATGAGGGAAGAAAGAGATGGTGTACGCGATCGCGAGGGCCCGTGCGTTAGATAATAAAGCCTTAGGCTATTTTTTTGTTCACCTTGAGGCCTACCCACGGTACGTCTTCCGCCGCCACTCAAGAACACATTAGCCCCAGCGGTGAACAGTTCTTCAAAAGATGTGCCTTGCCCAATTTCGATGAAGTTTGGTAACAGAACAATATCAAGAGCAACGGTCTATTTCATTAAACAATAGATTTTATTAGGTACTAGCTGTTGCCCGCGACTCCGTCTGCATGAAATTCGTCTGCGTGGAATGGAATGGGCAGCTTATTTTTTTATCCAATTTGCTTTTTCATCAATTATGGCTCTCCTAAGTTCCTCGATATAAAAAAATTATCCGCCCCCGCAACCCCCCCCCCCTCCTCCGTACTCCCCTCCCAACCCCACCCCCACCGAACCCCTCGCACACCCGCGTTCACATTCACCACAAGTCAAGCGTGCCTATAGAAGTTTTACTTCAAAAACCGCCGACTTTGAAACATTCTTCCGCTCCGCTCCGCTCCTATTGGTGTTATCGTGATGATTATATAGCCTATAGCCTTCTTCGATAAATGTGCTATCTAACACTGAAAGAATTTTTCAAATCGGAGCAGTAGTTCCTGAGATTAGCGCGTTCAAACAAAAAAACCTGTTCGATAAATTCTTAAAATAGACGTATCTTTCTTATTTGTGAACCGATTCAAATGAAACAAACACTAAATGTTAATCCAAGAAAATACCAACATATCAGTGAAAACCGCATCCTTCTTGGTTAAGCCGTTTCTGAGATTAGCGCGCACAAACGCACAGACAATAATTCTAAAAAACATTGTTTTGTGTTGTATTGCGTTAATAAATAGCCCTAGTGACAGTTTTTCACAAATATCTTCAATGTACAGACACCGACTTGTTACAGATTTATTATATGTATAGATATAGATTGGACAAGTTAAGGCAAAGCATTCCATCTTTTTACTACGGACTGCTATGGAATGGAATTCGCGCCCATCGTCTGTATTTCCAGATAAATACAACCTAGGGCTCTTCAAGGCTAGAGTGAATAGGCTGTTACTGAACCAGTGAGATGCACCTTTGGCCTCATCTGCACTTTTCATCAGGTAAGATAGAGTCAATCACGGGACAATTTTACGTAAAAAAAATGTGTAGGTACTTAATGAAGCAGGATAATAGCAAATAGTAGCCAAACGGATTAGCTCGTTGAAATATCAATGGGTAGACCATAAAGCACACAGAACAGATGGCCGTTGGGGCCGAAAAGTTCTCGAATGGAGACCACAGACTGGCAAGCGCAGCGTGGGACGTCCACCAACGAGATGGATGGCCGATTTGATAAAGGCGCAGGTTCAAGGTCAATGCAAACCGCTTCCAACCGTAATGATTGGGTATCAATGAAAGACGTCCTACGGCTGAAATGATGATAATAATGAAAGTAATCATAACCGTATTTTACCGGATATTTCCAATCAAGTCCTTCGCTTGTCGAAAATGAAACCTCCGACATTATTGAAGGTATCAAAACGTTTGGTGTCGTAATATCAACAAAAAAAACTACTAAAAATAGACAAGTTAAGTATGAAGTATCTTTTTCTATTTATTTTTTTATTTTCTTCAACTTCATTTTTTATTACTTTTACGGTCATCCCGTGAAACCATATATTTCAAACTAAATACAAACTGAAACATAGATGCACAGAAAGAACCCCAGAAAAAAGACCAATGCTGGGAATCGAACCCAGGTCCTCAGCGTTCCGTGCTGCGTGCTTACCCCTACACCATCACTGGTCTAGAAGTTAGCGACGAATCTTTCCCATACATCGTACACTTCTTAACTTGTAAAAGTTGGCCTAGTAGCGCCATCTCTTGGTCC
This sequence comes from Archips crataeganus, assembly GCA_947859365.1. Classification (NCBI taxonomy): domain Eukaryota; kingdom Metazoa; phylum Arthropoda; class Insecta; order Lepidoptera; family Tortricidae; genus Archips; species Archips crataeganus. The sequence continues at coordinate 5,425,353 of OX402047.1, read as the reverse complement.
AGGTGAGCGGGTAGCTCCGAAGGAGTGTTGAAGTCTCTCGGTAGAGGGCATAACATAGATGCGCTTTATCACTGCCTAAATGTGATTATAACAGACTGAAGTGTACGATGTATGGGAAAGATTCGTCGCTAACTTCTAGACCAGTGATGGTGTAGGGGTAAGCACGCAGCACGGAACGCTGAGGACCTGGGTTCGATTCCCAGCATTGGTCTTTTTTCTGGGGTTTTTTCTGTGCATCTATGTTTCAGTTTGTATTTAGTTTGAAATATACTAAAAATAGCATTTCATTGGTCGTGGGAAGTACGTTAAAGCCACATCCTTATTGGAATGTTGGTCAAGGCGAAAAGTGTGTGTCATATTACGTAGTTCCCAGAGATTTTAAAAACAGGGTCTCAAGATGGAATCTTGGGGTCTAAAGCCATAAAATAATCAACTACTTACCATGATTACGACATGTTGAAAGAAATAGGTCACTCACGTTTTTACAGTCGACTGTACGGCCCCGTTGTTCCAAAATGTCAAACAAACCTGCCGTTCAAGTATTACGTAAGCAAATTTTGTACAATTATTGACCCTCCCCCATTTCAAAAAAAGTGCAAATCACTTACCCCCCTCCCATGCATACGTAAGCATGAGTATAGGTATATCCCCACGAGATTTGAGGTCACGCACATAACAACATAGGTACTTTTTGTAGCTATGTGTGTAATAATTTGCCTCAACTCTCGTGGCGTTACCTGTACAAAAATCTTTTTATTTTATTCTGTTTTGGCTTATTTATTGATTCATGTATGAGTAGCATTTATCACCTAGAAATAAGCTTAGGATACAGAAATTTCACACACATAATATTAATTCAAGGAAATTATTGATGGTAAATTGGTTGCCAACGTGTGTTCAAAAAAAAGTTAACTGAATTTTGAAAAAGTTATAAATAATATTGCTGACGCAATCATCATCCAGACCCCCAACCCCCATATGTCATCAAAAAGATGCAAAGAGCCTGTATCAAAATAGAAGTAATTACACGTGGCAACAAGAAGTACGTAAACAACTTTCTCATTTTTAACATTTGATCCATATTCCAACGTTACATCATGCCTGACTTATGCTCAACCTAAATTACAGTAAAATCAATTCTAATCGCTTATCTGAACCTACTCTACATCCGTCTCCAAAACGGCGTGAATGCTATTCAAATCGGCTTCTATGAATTCCCCATTCTAAGATCTACCTTATCGTAAATATACATAACATTCTTCAAACCAGCCAACAATGACGATTACCAGAAAACTGTAAAATAATCTAAGATTCAAATCCAAGTGGCAGTAGATAAGGTTTCGTAGGAAATGAACTTTTTGAATGAGACTGCATTAGACATTGAAAGTGAGGAAGGAAGGAAACGAGGAAAACTTGGATTCAATTGATGCCTCACAATAAAAATAGTACCCATTTCCCGCACTGTACATTCCCGCTAAATAATTATGCAGTCGCTTTATTTATGCTATAGCTTATTCTTATTAGGAAGTGGAATAATGATAATGGCGCTACTAGTAAGGCTCTACGCTTACTGTCTGGTAGCGAGTACGACGCAGTGAGCCACTTCTCTACCACAACCTTTTTGAGGAATCAACTCGAGCAGTTCTACGTTATCGAGTGATCCTTACAAATAAATATCTGGTTTGTTATCCAGATGAGTGCCTTCCCTTTTCAGCTGACCTGAAGTTACTTTACCTCTTATTATTAGTTTTGTGAGCCATAACGTACTCAATATGATTAGATATTTTATTCATTAGATAGGTGCACCTGCCGGTCTAATCAGATACGGTAGGTAAAGTAAATAACATCCATTTTATAAAGCACTAGCTGAGACCCGCGGCTTCGTTCGCTTAACCTAGAGTTCATCGATAAACGTCACACTAATTTAGACAATTTTTACACCCCTCCTCCTACTGTCAGTCTTATGAAAATCGCGGTTGGTTTCTTTTACCGTCATAAATCGCCAGAACGCCCCTGTCCCCCTTATCATCATTATCATTTCAGCCGAAAGACGTCCACTGCTGAATATAGGCTTCCCCCAAGGCTCGCCAAACATACCGCTCGTGCGCCATCCGCATCCACCTTTAATTAAGTTGTTTCTAGATTGCTCCTAGGTGTGGCAGTCGAATCGAATCGAAATTCTTACGAGAATTCCCAAAAACTTTATTAACAGCAGTGTAAAATTTCATGTCTCTGCACTTAGCGGTTAAGATTTCGTGATATTTTTACACAGATCCCGTGGGAATATCGGTATAAAAAGCCCAGGTGTTATTCGTATCCATATGAATCAGCTACATATGAAATTTAATTTAAATACATCCAGTGATTTATTGTGAAAGAATAACAAACGAACAAGTAGGATTACGCAGTTGCTATAGGAACTTGTTGTATAATTACATACAAAGCGCTTGTTAGATTGCAGTCAATGTCACGGTGATTCCCTGACATTGTGCTGCATAACTTATCTACTATTATTACTGATTAAATCACAGTAAAATTATCAGTCAAAACATGGCTACCTACATTGATTACACTTTAAACTGTCTTAATGTTAAGATATGAATCTTAAATCGGTGACGTAGGCATAAGTGGCTTTTGTACTAAGTAGTTACCGCTGGCTGTGTTTTGGAAAACACGCTAATTCAATAAATTAGTCCTGAATCGCCGACGTTTTGCTATGTTTATATATGAGACGGTTTTGTATGTATGCAAGCAAACTTTTGATTGCACATCTACAACAGTTAAAAAACTGCCGACAAGCCTTTTTTTCAGAAGCCGCTAGTTATAGGTATTGAAAAAATCGGCAATATGTGGGGAATTGACTTGCATGGAAAACTCTCAAGAAAGGTAGCTAATTGTTGAGGTAGTCTTAAAAGTCGCTAGATCTAAGTACTAAGTAAGTCGCTAAGATTAATATTTGCTAGACAGGTATCTTGATTACGGAACGAAGCATTCAGATTTTTATTACACATTTATTTTGATTACAGATTACGGAGAAGAGCAAGTCACTAACCTACATTGAATCTATTTCCCCTTATTTTATTTTTATCTCTTTGTTTTCTTGTTACAACAATATCGTATCGAACTGCTCAAGGAAAATGTCCCACTTCTCTCTCAGTAAACACTTTCTTTATAAAATGAATTTTTATGCCTACTTACTATTAACTATCAACGTTTAGTCATTCGATTTGTAATCATTTTGGAGGATTGCCAAGAAACATAACGTAGTTGCCTGAAACGATGACTGTAGTGATAAAAATCATTGACGCAAGTTATATTTAGGTGTACCTTAGTAACAAGTTTAATGTTATATACAATACACCTTGTTTATTTTTTACCCCATAACCTAGATATTGCAACATACGAAATACAATTATTAGCTTACTTAACTGGTGTCCTGCAAAACACATTTTTCTTAATAAAGACAAAGCAGATATTTGTTGCTTAGGCATGATACGCTCTTTAAAAATAACATAATTATCTACATAATTATAAAAAATGCTAAAGACTTAATATAATATCAAACATAATCACTGGAAGAACGTACTACAAACGACTAAATATTTATAAATTGTTTGTGAACAATCAATCAAATCACAATTAAATCCATAAAGCCAACGTTACACCCAAAATATAATCTATTAGCTGTATTTAATCTAAAATAACTCTTAAAAACCGGTTTACAATTTAAATCTAGCCTGATTTTATTAGGGGAATAACAAAACAGTTGATTTTTCGCCTCGCTTACAAAACACGAAACTCGTGCTATGAATGAGTGACGCATCTACGAGGGGATTCCTTTGCCGAGGCAAGCGGGGGGCGATATGCGCAGGCGCCTATAAAAGCGACCACGCGCCGCACTAGAATCATTCCGATACAATCTCCAGCCAGTAAAAGGCGCTAGAACTCGCAAAAAACAAAAAAAACATTCCAAAAATGAAGGTCTATTCCATCGTTGGTAACAAGAAGAAAGTCACCATGGAAACAAATGCCACGCGTTTGAAAGTCGTTGGCAACAACTGTGTCATCATTGTCAAGTACAACCACGGGCATATCGAGGTGATCGGCAACGACTGCAAAGTCGACGTCGTGGATAACTACGGGACCATCAACCTCGTCGGTGGGAACGGGCTCGTCACTATCTCCAAGCGGTTCAAGAATGACGACGTACAGATGCTTGGTCACTCCTGCCACTTGCTGGTAGATGGGAAGGAGAAGTCAGCATTCGACGCCGCTTTTACGTCACAACTGTCTCCCTTCAGCAAGAACTTGGACGATGTCATCGAGTCCATCTTTACATTCGTCATGCGTTGAAGATTTACGTCAAAATTTAAGTGTTTTCATTCGGAAATTTTCGAATACGTGCTCAGGAATGCACCCTTGTGGGACCGCTAGGACGTGACGTCGAAACGCTTGTGTGAATATTTTGGATATCAATATTTTTATTGATGTAAGCGATCTGCTTTTTCTCGAGCGGCGAGCCGCATCAAGTGCTTCGTTTATCTGATATTGTTGTATCAGTAGTTTTCAACAAAAATATTTTGTAATTCTCTGTCAGTGCTGAATTCGCAATTTTTTTTGAAAAATGCAAAGCTTGTAAAATGTAAGTGCTTTTTGTGAACAGTTTTATTAATTAGTTAAGCTAAGTGAAAAAATTACAAAAAAATGCCAGTGTAATAAAATAAATCTATTCACATGATATTTATATTTTACTCATTATAAACCCTTTACCGACCGCGTAATTATTATCTAGTATCTTTACAAACAAGTAGGTATAAATAATGACATTACGTCAAGTAGAACTTACAGATAATGATATCACCAAAAATTTCAATATTAACTGATTATTACGGTGAATGACATCTTGCATTGATTTGATTACCTTTACTTTGCAATTAATTTAATTCGCAAGTGGATATTCTCAGAATATGCATTCAATGTCATTAAAAGATTAAAGTAGAGTTGTTAGTCTTCTTCGATTATTTGTAGAGTCGTCATACTGACTCTACATTTTGTAAACATTTTTAGTTTCAGTGAAATAAAAATATTTAACATTTCCTTAGATACATAAAACCCCCTAATACAGGATGACTGGTTATTGGATAAATTACTTTAAAGACAATATAAGGTAAACGTACCAATGCTCGACACCTCAACACCCAGTCGATGACACCCATCTGTCACCTATCTTACTTAAGTACATAAGATTGAAGGTGCCATGTATTGAGTCAGTGTTGTGCACAGGGACGTTTACCTTAGTGCAATTCACTTGCAGCAAAAAGGTCATAGCATCTCGTCCGAAAATGATTATTTTCCTCGATATTGGTGATTTAAGATTATCCCTAAAACTGCCACATTCTGTTAAAAAAAATAACGTATGTGTTTTGTATGCCTGACTAGTAATAGAGACGTGTTGGTATATATGCCATTAGTCTTTATTATAAACTAGCTGCTGCTCGCGACTCCGTCTGCAAATTCCCGTTTATCGCTATCCCGCGGGAACTATGAAATTTCCGTGAAAAAAACTATCCCATGTCCTTTCCAGGGTCATAAACTATCTCCATACCAATTTTCATCTAAATCGGTTCAGTGGTTTAAGCGTGAGGAGGTAACAGACAGACAGACACACTTTCGCATTTATAATATTAGTATGGACGGACATGGAGAAATAAACACATCATCGCACCACAGGAGTTATTACAGTAACGACTTCATTTGAATTTTATCTAGAGCTAATATAATGTAGATAGCATGATGTCATTCGGAGTCCCGAAAAACCCACTCGTCAATTATTAAATATCAAGGAGTGGTACAGTGTGTTATCGATAGGGTTGACACAAACCAAGACCAGAATAATACCAAGAAAATGATTTTCTTTTTATTATTAGAGGGAGGCAAACGAACAAGCGGGTCATTTGATGGGAAATGATTACCATCGCCCATAAATATCAACAACTCAAAGAGAACTAAAACAATTACTTTGCTCACCCGCGACCTTACAATAGTTACGTTTATGCAAGAAATGTGCGTTCATGCAGTTCCTCCACCTCCACACTGTACGAACACACACAAATCACATAAACCCAACCATCACCACCACCAAGCTACACTGACGCGTTTCGAACTCAACCAGAGCTCATCTTCAGAGTTACCACAACCGTATGCTATGCTACCAAACGTTAAACTAACAAACCAAAACAAATGTTTTAACTTGTCACTGTAACTTCTCAAGTACCCACTTTATTTTTCTTATTCTCAAACTACCCCACAAAAATTAACTTTTATTGACATATTTAAAACTACCTTGAATTTTTTTGTTTATTTATTTATAAGGCATATTTAATTAATACTAACTGTTCAAATTCGACCCAAGCCGCAGTAAAGGAGAAGATACTAAATTTACCTGTTCATTAATAATAGACCCCATAGTGTTGTACCTAATTATTTCCATGCATTCCAGAACATTTCTAAGGAACATTATGATTTAGAGTTGAGTACTATTTATCAGATAGCGATCTCAAATGGTTATACAAAATCAATGGTAGATAGTTTAGTTCAAAAGAAGCAGGCACGGTTAGTAAATAGCATGCTTTACGCTGCGTTACCTTCTCAGTCTACTAACAAATATAGATCTAGCATCTCTTACGTCGGGGGTTTGTCTGATAAGATTTATGGCATTTTAAAATCAAACAATATTAATGTTGCCTTTAAGACTAACAACTCTTTGTACTCTAGGCTATGTAACCACAAAGAACAGGTAGATAAGGGAACTAGATCGGGGGTATACAAGCTTACTTGTAATGACTGCAATGGGATATACGTAGGACAGACAGGCCGAAGTTTTAATACTAGATTTAAAGAGCATGTTTCGGCATATAGGAATGAGCATCCAGATAGATCGAATTTTGCAAAACATTTGTTGGAATCAAATCATTCATTGTTAGATTCAGATTCTTATGAAGTGTTACATTATTGCGGCAAGGGGTTGCGTCTGGATGCTCTGGAATGCATGGAAATAATTAGGTACAACACTATGGGGTCTATTATTAATGAACAGGTAAATTTAGTATCTTCTCCTTTACTGCGGCTTGGGTCGAATTTGAACAGTTAGTATTAATTAAATATGCCTTATAAATAAATAAACAAAAAAATTCAAGGTAGTTTTAAATATGTCAATAAAAGTTAATTTTTGTGGGGTAGTTTGAGAATAAGAAAAATAAAGTGGGTACTTGAGAAGTTACAGTGACAAGTTAAAACATTTGTTTTGGTTTGTTAGTTTAACGTTTGGTAGCATAGCATACGGTTGTGGTAACTCTGAAGATGAGCTCTGGTTGAGTTCGAAACGCGTCAGTGTAGCTTGGTGGTGGTGATGGTTGGGTTTATGTGATTTGTGTGTGTTCGTACAGTGTGGAGGTGGAGGAACTGCATGAACGCACATTTCTTGCATAAACGTAACTATTGTAAGGTCGCGGGTGAGCAAAGTAATTGTTTTAGTTCATTAATATGGACCTCCGCAAAGTAACGCCTGATTCAATAAAACTCAAAGAGAGTCACTGATCCGTTGCCGGCCTTTAAAAAAGGAGAGGGATGGGGGAGGGGGAGAGGTATTGCCCCCCTGGCGCGGCCGTTGTTCTGTGAGAGGGTGGTACTGCCCCGGACGAGCCGGCCCATTCGTGATGCAGCGGCTATATTATGGCTCTACCACTACAAAAGAGTTCAGTAGAAAAAAGTGGTGTACAGTCAAAAGCATAAATATGTATACAGTCATCGCGTCAGAATATGTAAACATAAACCTTATGTTTAATGACATAGAGTCGTATATATATTTTTGACACCTTGTTAACGTATATTATTATATATTTTTGCACTTGACCGTACAATATGTTTACACACTTCTGACAAGTGTAAGTGACAAGTACTAAGCATTAGCTACTAAGCTCCGTGTAAACCTAGCATAACTCAGCAAAACTTTATTTATTTATTTTATTTATTTATTTATTTATCACATTACATCTATCTTAACAGTTACCCAATACGATAGAGTAGCACATTTCACTTACAATTTAGTACATTAGTGATAGCATAATACAAATAAAGTAACTCTTGTGAACTCATTAAGAGAGCAACAGAAGACATCAAGTTGGGAGGCTACCCGGTTTATAGTGCGCAGCGCGCGCGTGCACGGCGCGGCGCGCAGCAGCGCGGTGCGCGCGCGCGGCACGGCCAGCAGCGGCACCGCACCGCGCCGCCACACGTAGCGGTCCGGCACGCGCAGGTTTATCGTTGCCAGTACAGAGGGGTTGCTGCTCTTTCCTTGCAATAGTTTTAGTATGTATAAAGAGACGGCCAGTTCTCTCCTGACCTCTAACTTGTCGTATCCTACCATTCCCAACACAAACTTATATGCTTAGTTAGATTCTTCACTTGGAATTACAAGATTTACCTACAAGTGTGCTAGTTTTTGTATGATAAGATTCAGATTATTCTTTTTCTGATGTGAATAAATATCATGGGGAAATTTACACCTTATAAATCATCATAATGCGCGATGACGGCAAACCAGACTTGGCACTCATACAGACCCTAGAATTTAGGGCCTAGATTAACGTCACATACCTACTCATATACCAAACTACCTGAATCTTTCATGCATTACGGACGGGTTTCGGATTGCACATTTTTTAAATGGAAGGATCCACGTAGAAGGTACAGACAATATAAAAATGTTTTACTTTAAGTTTTTACTGATTTCTGTATTTTTGGTAATCTTGGTTGTGTGTGCTTGCAGTACCAAATGAACGTTTTTAGGGTTCCGTAGTCAACTAGGAACCCTTATAGTTTCGCCATGTCTGTCCGTCTGTCTGTCTGTCTGGCTGTCCGCGGCTAAGCTCAGAGATCGTTAGTACTAGAAAGCTGTAATTTGGCATGAATATACATATCAGTCACGTCAACAAAGTGGTAAAATAAAAAATAAAAAAATATTTTTTTTTAGGGTACCTCCCATAGACGTAAAGGGGGGGTGATTTTTTTTTCTCGACTAATCTTATAGTGTGGGGTATCGTTGGATAGGTCTTTTAAAACCATTGCGGGGTTGCTAACATGATTTGTCTATTCAGTGATCTGTTTGCGAAATATTCAACTTTAAAATGAAAATTTTCATTAAAATCGAGCGTCCCCCCCCCTCTAAAATCTAAACTGTTAGGTGGAAAAATTTGAAAAAATTCAGTATGGTAGTAAATATATCAAATTTACTAGGAAAATTATAGCGGCTAAGATTGCTTGGAAATTATTTGTAGTTTAAGAGTAAATAGTAGCCTAAGGTATAAAACATACCTAAACTTGGATGATTCCGTACACATACGAAATCCTAAGAAAAATATTACTCGATTTTTTTGTAATGGCTACGGAACCCTACCTTGTGCGTGTCCGACACGCTCTTGGCCGGTTTTATCTATCTATCTATCTCTCTAGAAAATGTGCCATCCAAAATTCGCCCCTCTGTTTTCAATATTATCAAAATCAAAAGTTAATTTCTGTAAGTAGGCCGTTAAGGGCTCTTTTATGTCTTATTTTCGAGTCTACTAGCACGGTACAGGGGCTGGGGGTAAGACGACAAAGGGGCAGAGAGAGGTGCGGGCGGCGAGCGCGCCTCGTGCCTGCCGCCCGCACCTCTCCCGGCCCCCTTTGTCGTCGTACCCCCCAGCCCCTGTACCGCGCGGGCGAGGACTCATTTATACGGTCTAGCAATAGCATAATACGAAACAATGTAAATAGCACTGCAAAACCAGAACAATATTAATCTAGAACCTGGCAACCCTGGAATCATTTTACAAGGATTAAGACATTCCGTGACTGCAGGTAGTTTCGCTTCTAGTTAACACATTTGCTGTAATTACCGCCCCATAACTTTACAATATAATTGCGCAGGGTGACAACGGTTTCAGGTTTTTTTGGGTCAGCCTCAGCGAGTAATAGTTTCAGTTATTATATTCTATCCTACTAATGTTATAAACTTATAAATGAGGAAGTTTGTGACGATGTGTGGATGTTTGGATGTTTGTTAGTCAAACATGAAATAACGGTGTAACGGATCTGGATGAAAGTTGGCGTACAAATAGACAGAAATGTGCATAGACATAGGACACTCAATAAACTCGTCACCGGAATGTTTAGTATCTTATGTCTTAATTCAGATTTTTGTCTATCTGTACGCCAAGTTTCGTCTGAACCCGTTCAGCCGTTATTGCATGACACTAACAAACATCCAAACATTAATCCAAATCTAAATATTAAAATAGGATTATTTGATCGATTTAAATGTTACTTTGTGTATCTGCATCAATGAACTACTTGATCTTGGTTGACAAAGTAAAAGGTTGTTATTCGTTTTATTTTTAAATATATTGTATAATATACTGTAGGTACTTTTCGCGGAGCACAATAAAACAAAAACAGACGAATTAGGAAGCTTCCCCTTTTACTTAAATCGCTTATAAAAAACCGTTTCCTACTTATCTACTGAAGTTTAAACACGGCTTTTCCAAATGCTACTTACCGATCCATCTCTGGTGGATCCGTTCCCAGAACGTATTCGACGATGCGTAGGCGCGGGTTTCCCGAACTCTATATTGTTGTAAAACAAACCGTTGCAAAACAAACTTTATGTCAAACTCTTCAGGCTACACATTTCCTTGTGCGTCTATGAGTGAGTTACGAGTATAGTAACGAGTACTGTACAATCCCCGATTCTTTGCCAAGTATTTTATGAGAAGTTTTATAACTAAAGATTGTTCGGATTTTCCTTATTATGGGTAAGGCTATTATGGGTATTTTGACTAATTCGGTCGTTTCAAATTTACCTTGCTTATTAAAAATTACTGGCGACACCGAGAGGTTTGAAAACAATTTTAGTACTTATATAAAGCGTCATAAACTGTCAAGGTTGCATATGCACTAATTGATTTAAACCTCTTAAATAAAAATATAAAATATGTTTCCGTCTAAAACGTAACGAAAGTCGTCTCATTTTTCGACACCGAGTTATTAAAGCCAATTTTATTAATAATATTTAACTTGTTATGTTATGATTTGATGTATATTTGGGGGTAGTCACCATAGAGAGATCTCTCTCCAGGCAGATGTTATGCCTGGGGACCGAAGTCCAATGGATGAAAGTTGGAAGTTGTATTTATGCAGCCGAGTTGAGAAACTTCGATAGCGTGATGTAGGATTGTAGTGATTAGTTCCTCATGTGATGACTAGATGGCGCTAGTAGTCGCTACATCAGCCCCCCTTTTTAGACCGGAGGTCGATACGAATTGCAGTGGAGTGCAGTCTGTGCGTCATGTGAGCGCTTGCAAGGGCCAGTCGCTCAGAGCCTCGTCGGCGAGCATTGTTGTTCCTCTGCTACTTGTAGATGCATGCCTGTTGCGTAATTGCTCGGAGCCTTGTTGGCGAGCGTTGGTTGATTGATTGATTGGCAAGTGGAAGTAGTGGGAGGAGGATTTGCGAACTGTAGACACCAGGCAGATAATAGATACTTACATGCTAGTGGTGCACAGTGCGGTGAGTATGGCTTGCTGTGAGACTGCGTCATCCGTCTTGTGTGTCTGAAGGTTGCGATTTTTGTCCAATGTCGTGGGTCACCAATTTGGGGGTGGTAACCATAGAGAGATCTCTCTCCAGGCAGATGTTATGCCTGGGGACCGAAGTCCAATGGATGAAAGTTGGAAGTTGTATTTATGCAGCCGAGTTGAGAAACTTCGATAGCGTGATGTAGGATTGTAGTGATTAGTTCCTCATGTGATGACTAGATGGCGCTAGTAGTCGCTACATATATTTTAAAACAAAATTATATGACATAACAACCATAGTTCAAGCGGTTACAGAATTATGATAATCAAATAATATTTTGTTTTCTTTGTTTCTTTTATCATATACATATATGAATTCCATGTTTACGTTACGAATACTTATGTGACGCTTTATAACGCTAATTCTAAAACCAATTTGGGTAAAAACTGGTTTTCTCACACCGGCAACTCATGTTTTAGTAGGCCAACACCAGTGAGTGAGTAACAGAAATCTCGCTGGTCTGTTGATAAATGGCAGTCAAAGCTGACGCTGCAAAAGTTTTGCCAAAAAACTAAAAAGTGCCTATGTGATTTTAAAGGTAATTAGTGTTTATTTTTAACCGGCTGTTTTTTTATATGATAGAGTAGTGTTTTTTAGGTAGGTGACATGTATTATTGTATTTAAATTGTCTTAAATTCACTATGAAAAAGAAAGTTTTTTTAAAAAAACGTTACACTTTCGTTACGATTACGTTACGTTTTTTATAAAATGTAACGTATTTTTTATAAAACGTAACGAAAACATGTAGTAAAGAAAATACTAACGGAAATGATTTTTTGTAGATTTTGTATGAAAAAATACAATTAGGCTGCGTATCCACCGAAGCTCTGCGAGGATGCGTTGCGAGGGATGTGTTTGTCATGAACCAATAGAAACACTTCATTTACATGGTCCTTGTAAATGTTCATCCATTACAAGTCGTATTTTCATTCGTATATCATCACCCCAGGCGGTTGAATTCGGGACCTCAAGGTTTGAGTCAACTTTTCTAACCATTAGATTATCTTCAAACAAATTTTAACTGATTCATCATAGTAGGTACTCTTGTTCTTGACTGTTTCATCACAGCATAAAGTGCTGACGTAAAATTATAGCAACTATTGCAACATACCTGTACCTATCTGCGTGACGTTACGTGAAATGTGTCAACGCATATATAATTTTGCTTTGCTTGGATTTCAGTAGATGCGAGCTGCTTCCAACAACAATGATTGGATATCAACGAGGGAGGCAAAAAGCCGTGGTGGTCTAGTGGTTTGACCTATGGCCTCTTAGAAGGTTAGAAGGTTTGAGTTTTTCGGAACTTATGTGCCAAATTACATTTGAAATTTACCATGAGCTTTACGGTGAAGGAAAACGTCGCTAGGCAACCCGTATACATGTGAAGAAATTCAATGTTGCCTGTGATGTTCCCAATCTATACTGGCCCCGCGTGAGAACCACATGATGAAAAGTATAGATAGGGCCAAAGGTGAATCTCACTGATTCAGTAACAGCCTTATGATATGTCAGGCCACTTCTGTACTCACAGTCTACAGTTATAGACTGTTGAGCTCCTATTTCATCCATCAATATTTAATGATTTCTCGTTGATTCAGTTTCCTCCATTCCTTTCTTTAAAGTAATTACAAGTTCTTTTTCTATCTGATATAGCATCTGATACCAGGAATATATTTGTTTAATTTAGTCTAATTTTTTATCTGCTTTTCCTTTCTATCTTTCCTTTAGTTATCTAACATGAGACTCAATAATAAAACAAAAGAGTGAATCTCTTCTTTCCCTATGATATGAAACATCGACATGATAAGTTCCAAGACCAAATAAGGTAAGAAATGTCTTGACTCATCATCCTGCTATAATTATTAACGCGCCTGACCAAAATTTTAAGATAGTAATGAATAATTGTACAAACACACGCGTGATGATAAGGATATTATAACAATAGTAGAGCAGAAATGCCATTGAGAAATACCCAAGATAAAACTTTTGTACATGCGTATATCTTGCCTGAGAATTCCCAAGTAAATGCCGTCATACTTCGGTTTAGAATAAGATGGATCTATTTCTTCCCGTGGGTGTGGTAGAAGTTCTAAGGGACCTGATCCGAGGGAGAGCAAGATAGATATGGTTCCAATGAATTCACACATGAATTGGAAGAGTTTTGATAGTAAAACTAATTTTTTGCTTATAGGACTGGAGAGCAGCGCCGCAATTTTACACCGAAATAACTGCTTACCGACCCCTACTTTAGCCCAATCATAAGTTTGATGTCTTCATGTTTTAGATTTTATATCCATAGGAAAGATAGCTTTTGTTTCTTGTTCCGTTTCACCCTCTACACGCGCTAGGCTTGTGTTGTTATTGAATTGAAGCAACTTGGGCCCAATTGTATTACAAATTACAAGCTATTTTGTATTGAAATTTACTAATACTATTTGCTTGTATTTTGTTATGCAATTGGGCCCTGGTCATTTAAATCATTTCGAGGTTTTTCTTGCCGGCTTCACGAACTTGTGATGTCCTGATTAACGAAGATCACGCGTCAGTAAGCGTAACAAAACAAATGACACTCAGACTCATAATTGTGGAATAAAAGGCAAGATTTGTTGACAGGAAAATACTAATAGAGGAAGTTCGCAGGTTTTCTAGCCATTAGAACATCGAGGCATGTTATGGAGAGTTAGAGGCCACATCCCCTTGTACACGTCACTTTAACGTCATTAATGTGACACTGTATGAAATCCATAAAAGGAGTTAAAGCGACATTTGTTTACATTTTTATGACGTGTTTTTGTGTTCGTAAATACGGCTTATGACGGGAGCTTATCTAAGTGATAAGTTTTTCTCAGAATTAGTATAATTTGACTTTAACAAGTTTTGTATGGAGTGCCTTTTTGTATTTATATTTTTTCAACTCCATTTTTTTTGAACTAAAACAATTACTTTGCTCACCCGCGACCTTACAATAGTTACGTTTATGCAAGAAATGTGCGTTCATGCAGTTCCTCCACCTCCACACTGTACGAACACACACAAATCACATAAACCCAACCATCACCACCACCAAGCTACACTGACGCGTTTCGAACTCAACCAGAGCTCATCTTCAGAGTTACCACAACCGTATGCTATGCTACCAAACGTTAAACTAACAAACCAAAACAAATGTTTTAACTTGTCACTGTAACTTCTCAAGTACCCACTTTATTTTTCTTATTCTCAAACTACCCCACAAAAATTAACTTTTATTGACATATTTAAAACTACCTTGAATTTTTTTGTTTATTTATTTATAAGGCATATTTAATTAATACTAACTGTTCAAATTCGACCCAAGCCGCAGTAAAGGAGAAGATACTAAATTTACCTGTTCATTAATAATAGACCCCATAGTGTTGTACCTAATTATTTCCATGCATTCCAGAGCATCCAGACGCAACCCCTTGCCGCAATAATGTAACACTTCATAAGAATCTGAATCTAACAATGAATGATTTGATTCCAACAAATGTTTTGCAAAATTCGATCTATCTGGATGCTCATTCCTATATGCCGAAACATGCTCTTTAAATCTAGTATTAAAACTTCGGCCTGTCTGTCCTACGTATATCCCATTGCAGTCATTACAAGTAAGCTTGTATACCCCCGATCTAGTTCCCTTATCTACCTGTTCTTTGTGGTTACATAGCCTAGAGTACAAAGAGTTGTTAGTCTTAAAGGCAACATTAATATTGTTTGATTTTAAAATGCCATAAATCTTATCAGACAAACCCCCGACGTAAGAGATGCTAGATCTATATTTGTTAGTAGACTGAGAAGGTAACGCAGCGTAAAGCATGCTATTTACTAACCGTGCCTGCTTCTTTTGAACTAAACTATCTACCATTGATTTTGTATAACCATTTGAGATCGCTATCTGATAAATAGTACTCAACTCTAAATCATAATGTTCCTTAGAAAGAGGCACAGTCAACAATCTATTAACATAACAATGGAAAGCAGCCAGTTTATGCTGCCACGGATGATTAGAAGATGCTGGTATAACAGCATCTGTGTACGTGGGCTTACGGTATATTTTAAATTGATGTTTACCATTTAATTTTGAAATCGTTAAATCCAAAAAGTTCAACGAACAATTTTCCTCCAATTCTTTTTTGAACCTTATCTTTACGTGCTTGTTATTCAAACCATTAATAAACACGTCAAGCTGTCTCATACTCCCTCTCCAGCATAGGATCAAATCATCAACAAACCTAAAATAGTACACAATATTACTATTACCCACAATATACTGATTCTCAAAATGATCCATAAATATATCTGCCATTAAAGGACTCAGAGGTGAACCCATAGCTAAACCATCACTCTGTAAGTAATAAAGACCATTGAACCGGAAATAATTTTGTTTGATGAGCTCTGGTTGAGTTCGAAACGCGTCAGTGTAGCTTGGTGGTGGTGATGGTTGGGTTTATGTGATTTGTGTGTGTTCGTACAGTGTGGAGGTGGAGGAACTGCATGAACGCACATTTCTTGCATAAACGTAACTATTGTAAGGTCGCGGGTGAGCAAAGTAATTGTTTTAGTTCATTAATATGGACCTCCGCAAAGTAACGCCTGATTCAATAAATCCATTTTTTTTCGCTAGTCTTTTTTCTGGAGTTTTTTCTATGCATCCATGTTTCAGTTTGTATTTAGTATGAAATTATATAATTGGACTTCTCACCCGGTACCAGGTAATCGTTGTCACAGTTTAACCTCTACAGTACTCCTTTAACACGTTGGCTGTCATGAGCATCACCGGTGGGATCACGCAATCGTCTCTGTGTGGCCATGAGCATCACCGGTGGGGTCAAAAGCTCATTTTTCAGGGTATTGTTTTGGGGATTATTTTTGGGACCAGAATCAAAATGTGAATGCGATTTTGTAGATATTTACAAAAACTTCATCATCATCATATCATCATCATCAGCCTATGTTCGTCCACTGCTGGACAAAGGCCTCTCCCATGTCACGCCACTGAGCATGATCCTCGGCCACTCTCATCCAGCTCTTGCCAGCCGCCTTGCGAAGATCATCGCTCCACCGAGTTTGAGGACGTCCCACGCTACGTTTGCCGATCCGTGGTCTCCACTCAAGAACTCGTCTACCCCAACGGTTATCGGTTCTTCGGGTTATATGGCCTGCCCATTGCCACCTCAGCGTGCTAATTAGATACCTAGCAATAGGTAAGTACTTCCTAGCACCGCAGTAATAGTGGGATCACTAAAGTTAAGTTAAGTTAACTTATCAGGCAAGTATCAGGCCAACGTGTTTATCAGGCAAGACGCTTTCTTATTTGTCATTCTACTGAAACAAAAGTTGAGCTACCCTACCTCGTGGTCACCCTACATGGCTAGATAGAATGGTCATTAGGTAAATGGGTAAAAACCACTTCGATAGCGTACCCCATATTTGAATGTACTTACTACAAAAATTGGTTATGGTTTGATATCTTTGATAATCTATAAACCCTATATATTCACCGTGTGTTTTTGTACCTATCTATTAACTTGGACATACCTATGGCATTAATACATCGATAGAAAAGAAACTAACTGGTATTCAACTTTTTGTCCAAATTTTTTTTTCTAATTGATACTTAAAATTATCGAGTTCTCAGCCATTAATAATATTGTGAAAGGTCCTTTAGAGTTACAAAAAGTTACTGTCAAATATTGACAGTGTTTTAACTTCGATGTCATAATAATTAATAGCCTTTTGCACTCGTCATCATCATCATTTCAGCCGAAAGACGTCCACTGCTGAACATAGGCGTCCCCAAAGACTCGCCGAACAGGCTGGTCCTACGCAGTCCGCATCCAACGCGCTCCCGCAACCTTAACCAGGTCGTCGCTCCATCTTGTCCATCTTGTTGGAGGCCTACCTACACTGCTTCTCCCGGTCCGTGGACGCCATTCGAGAACCTTTACACAGTTCAGTTATCGAGTACACAAGTTTATTGCGCAAAATTTAAAAATGACCCATATGACTTTTTTCTTGTTTTGCTCCGACTTCCACTTAGTCGGCTTTTAAGCGTTGTTTTTCTCATCATTATCATATCATTATTTATACATTATTTGTACAAAGTAAGTTCTAAATGACTTTAGCGCGTGCCTCTCAAAGGAATCCCCGAGTAAATGACTTTGGTATCAACAAGATCAACAACCATTACAGAGGTACTGCCGTTATATACCTACTTCATACTTTTTAAAGAAAATAGGGATGTTGAGCCAATAAAAAATAAATCGAATACACGACTCCAGTAAAAAACACTTTATTTTAGCCCTGAAAACCAGATTAATTTTCGATTAACTGCAAAATTAGATTTTTTGTTGCTTTAAAACAAATAAATAGTTAGTTGATTGAGTTCGCGAACAAAGTGACGTCGTTGCTATTGCCATTCAAACTCTATGGGAGAATTGTGTTTTGACAGCTCATAAAAAGTAGGTACCTTACCTACGTCAGTTGATTGGTGGTGTCAACATCCCTGGTGAATATACGTACCTACTTGCACTTTCCCAAAATGTGTATCTTAAAAGGTGCACTTGCACTTTAGAAAACCGTGTATTTCCCAGAAAGTCCGCTTTGCTAAATGTACAATATACTTTTTTAAGACAGTGGCGTTTCCCTCTTACATACAGGGTTATTTGTAATTCACTGACATCCTCTTAACCCTGAATTCCTATCACTCAAACAAATGTTTTTTTGTTTTACGACTTTTTAAAATGAAGCACTTTTTTTCCCATACAAATACACAGAGTATCGTAAAAATAAGAGGTAAGTAATCTCAAATTTTCAAAACGTTATTACACCAAAAATATTAAGTTATGACAAAAGCCGTAAAACAAAAAGCATTTCTTTAAGTGGTAGGAGTTTAGGGTTAAAAGGATGCTAGTGAATTACAAATAACCTTGTATTTCTAATCTCTCTGACGTGTTTTGAAATTACTTCATTTCGATAAAGTGTGAGATTTGAGAAAGAATACATTTCAGGAAAATGTACCTACCTACATTTTGATAAAGTGTACCTACTAGGTATTTGGTTTGGAAGTCGTGGTAGCCTATAGTGGTTTGACTTATGGCCTTTCAAGGGTCGTGGCTTAGATTATTTATACACTAGATAGTGTCAGTAGCAAACATTGCGATACAAAACATCCAAAAATCCATTTGACAGCTTCATATTACGATCGCGTTACGTCATTCGACTGAAGGGAGGCAAATGACATATAAGCCAACTGTTGGCTTATATTTTTCGGGACGTTTTCATGCCGCCTAAGCTCTATCTAGTGTATAAATAATTCTAAGGGTCGTAGATTAGAACCCGTGCTCGCCCTCGGAGTTTTTCGGAATTTATGTGTGAAATGACATTTGAAATTTACCATGAGTTTTACGGTCAAGGAAAGCTCCAAACGCCGTCGAAGATGCAATGTGTGAAGTTCCCACTCCACTCGGGGCCCGCGTGGGAACTACAGCTCAAACCCTCTCATTATGAGAGGTGGCCTGTGCTGTGCCCAGCAATGGGACGTATCGTATAATGGGATGTATAAGTAACAGTCTGCGTAATTACTTTAAAAAAAACTTAACAATATTACCGAACAAATTTGAATACAGTCGTCAATTAATTAGCGCTTACATAAAAACTACGAGCGCGAGTTTTTGCCGACATAACGGTTATGGCCGAATTTGGCACAGGAATCCCCGTGGCTGCCGCAGAGTAGTAAAGAGCAGATTACTCAATATTACTCAATGAAAAAATAATCATCATCATTATCATATCAATCAAAAGACGTCTAACTGAACAAAGGCTTCCCCCAAAGAGTTCCATAAAATGTTCGGTCCTACGATGCCCGAATCCAAATGGTAAAAGTACTACTGAAAATAAAATGGGGGACATGTCAGTTTCATCAGTAAAATTAAAGAAAATAAGTTTTGTTAAAAATTAAATTTTGAATGCCAGCTTTTTCGCTGACTGTAGGTACTATTTGTTGATTGTACTTGCATTGTCATCCAACCTACTTAAGTATACCAAATTTCAAGTAAATCCGACCAATGGGGAAGTGGGGCAAATTCAACTTCCAAGATTAGACCCGTATAACGTACATACGAGGGGCGTTCAATATAAAGTGAGAATGAGATGCAAACTCTTTTAATATTACAAAATTAAATACTGGCCGGTAAAGCTAATCTATCTAGCTGATCGCTATGAAAAAAAAAACTAACTATCTTTTGTTTAAAAAAATATACGGTAATTTATTTGCAATGCTATTGAGTACGTTAGCGAAAATGGAGAAAATTGAACTGCGCGCCGTTATCAAATACTTGTGTTTGAAAAATTTTTCTACGGACCAAGTCAATTTGGATTTGCGGGACACTTTAGGGTCTAATGCTCCTCCGTATTCGACAGTCCCACGTTGGTGCGCCGAATTTAGACGTGGAAGAACATCGACAATGGACGACCCCCGCTCCGGACGCCCTACTACAGCAGTAACTGAAGAAATTGTGAAAAAAGTCGAAAACTCAGTTTTGGCGGATCGTCGTGTCACGGTTCGTTTTATTGCTGAAAATGTAAAGATTTCAACGGGGAGCGTGCATAATATTTTACATGAACGCTTGGGTATGAAAAAAGGTATCTGCGCGTTGGGTACCAAGAATGCTTACTGACACGCAAAAACAAACTAGACTAGAGATTTGTCAAGAAGCTTTGAACCTGATGCAGCAAGACCGGGAACTTTTTTTGGCGCGATTTATAACAATGGACGAAACATGGCTCCATCATTACGACCCAGAAACGAAACTGCAGTCTATGACATGGAAAAGGCCATCATCTCCAACTCCGAAGAAATTCAAGGTGAGCCCATCTGCCGGTAAGGTCATGGGCTCTGTTTTTTGGGATGGTAAAGGGGTATTAATGATTGAGTATCTCGAGCATGGAGCCACTATTACGGGCACATTATACGCCAAACAAATAGCAACATTGCGCAATGAGATCCGCGAAAAACGGCGAGGTAAACTCTCGAAAGTTGTGCTGTTTCACCAGGACAATGCCCCAGCACACAAGTCCGCCGTTGCAATGGCTGCAATTCGTGATGCTGGGTTCGATATCCTTAAGCATCCTCCGTATTCACCAGATCTCGCTCCCAGTGATTTCTACCTATTTCCGAGATTGAAACAATACCTGAGAGGCCAGAAATTTGAAGACGACGACGCGGTAGTCGCTGCAGTACAAGATTTTTTAAGTACTCAAGATGAGACCTTTTTTAAAAATGGAATTTTAAGTTTAGAAATTACATTGCAAGTTAGTAAAAAGGTTGTGGACCCCTGGACCACTTCAATCAATGAATTCTGGGAATCAATGGTTTAACTAAATGATCCAATCGCAAGCAAGACTTGAAGGTCACACTGACCTCACGATACTAACACCATCTAGCGATATTCCACTTGTCTCAAAACCCTCGTTGAATTGATAATTAGTTCACAAGTCACACGCTAGATGTCAGCCTCAGACAAACTGTGCCAAGCAGATGCTGAAGCTATTACAAATGCTCGAAGTGATGCAACTGCTAGCATCTATGGTACTGTACCTGTTTTCGGTAACTTTTTTAACAGATAAATACCTGAGCGACCGAGTTTGGCTTGGGCATGGTATTTGGCTCAGGCTAAAACTCTAAAAGAGATAACACAAAGCTAAATAGATTGCTCGCCTCCGAAAATATCCACATAGCAAATTTCATAATTAATATACCAAAATTAGTCGTTTCAATTATTGTATTATTACAGTACCTAGCAGTAGTCTATATTTGGGATGTTTGCATATTTATTTATTAAATTACTAACCCCCTAGTTAACAGGAGCAGATTGACAAACTACGAAATTTTTTTATAACTCAATGGTTGAAATGATAATATTCTTTTGTCGAATATTTTAAAAAGCGGCAAGTACCTATAATGATTAATGATATTCATCGATTCTATAAATTGTACCAAATTGTAAGCCAAATGTTAGTGAATAAATATCGCCTCACCTCTTTCTCAAACTAGCAAAGGTATAAAGTAAAGTTTAGTAGAAACTTGTATAAAGAGTACAAAATCCTATTAGGTATAAAAAGAGATTTAGAAGACAGTGTCAAATATTATACAATTTTGCCAGAACAATTATTTGCAAGAAGCTTTTGTCTTTTTTGGGCATACTTATAGAAGTAGTAGTGTAACAAAAACGATCAAATAAATGTAATTTTTATTAAGTACTTATCTAATTTTTACACGCGCTACTTTTAGAACGCTTAATTGTGTATCATCAGCGCCACCTATTGACACAAGTGCGTACCACGAGGCTTGTGACGTCACGTCATAACAACGTGAGAAAACAAATATTTTTACATTTCGTTGTAATTCCACGAATTCTACGAAAATCAATTGTGTAACTATTTAAATAATAAACAAGGTAATTAAGTAATTTAAGTAGGTAGTAAAAAATGTGACAGTGTCAGCAACAACGATATTAATAAAGTTTCTAACATAAACAAAAAAAAAAACCTACTAATAAGTAAATAAGAGTATCTTTAAAATTTAATCTTCGGTAAAAATTAGCATTTACAAAATAGCGAAAGAAAATTTCATGTAAATAGGTCGTCAAAATATTTACGACCCGGATTATTTAACATAACTAAAGTTTACTGAGTTATTAACGTCTCCGGCTTGTTATTTTTGGTCGATGTTTTTTTTCGAGATTTTGATTTTTTTTTTGTGAATATCAGTGATATACAGGGTGTCCCAGAAACCGACGATAATCCGTTAAGGGTTGATAGAACTACTAATTACCTACCAGAATATCACATTTTAGGTTTAGTAAAAATGTTTTAGTTTTCGAGATATTGTCATTTTTGCAAAAATCTCGATTTTTCTCCCTCAGTTGAGTTTTTCGTCTGCCACAGCCTCAAATGACTGAATTTAGTAAATCTGATTACTGCTAAATATTGCAGAAAAGATAGGCTTTTAAACGTGATATTACTTTTTTTTAAATATTTAATCAAACTTGGATGAAAAACGACTTAAGAGACAGTTTTCAGATATTTTACTGTTTCATCCCGTAACTTTGGTACTCCATGGATTAAAAAAAATAACTACACTAAAGTGGCACTGGATATTAAAAATATGCCTAGCTAAAGTTGTTTACAAAATGGTATAACACTTACTTATTTGTACAACAATTTCAAATTTATTGCTATTTAATTACAGAAGAAGCTAATTAAATTAATCCAAATTACTAAAAAAACACCCACAAGACAAGAAATTTTTCATGTACCTGCAACGAAAATTCGCAATCTACTAAAAGCAGTGAAACGCTAACCAAAAACAAAGCAAATTCGATTTCCAAATTCGAATTTAAAAATTTTAAACTTTATTCGAAATTTTAATTCAACTTTACCAGCCTTAAAACAATAATTCTGCCGTCTTCAGACTAAATGGTGGCTCACTTGATTAGCTTCTTCAGTAGTGAAATAGCAATAAATTTGAAATTATTGAACAAATAAGTAAGTGTATACCATTTTGTAAACTACATTAGCTAGGCATATTTTTAATATCCAGTGCCACTTTCGCGTAGTTATTTTTTTTTAAACCATGGAGGACCAAAGTTACGGGTGAAACAGTAAAATATCTGAAAACTGTCTCTTAAGTCTTTTTTCATCCAAGTTTGACTAAATATTAAAATAAATTAATATCACGTTTAAAAGCCCATCTTTTCTGCAATATTTGTCAGTAATCACATTCACTAAAATCAGTCATTTGAGGCTGTGGCAGACGAAAAACTCAACTGAGGGAGAAAAATCGAGATTTTTGCAAAAATGTCAGTATCTCGAAAAATAAAAGATTTTTACTAAACCTAAAATGTGATATTCTGGTAGGTAATTAGTAGGTCTATCAGCCCTTAACGGATTATCGTCGGTTTCTGGGACAACACCCTGTATTTTACTATAAACATCTCGAAAAAAAAAACATTGACCAAAAATAACATAAGTCGGAGACGTTAATAACTGATTCAACTTTAGTTAAATTAAAATGCAAATTAATAAAATACGTTATTTTTTGCAATGTACATTTTTTTTCGTTCTTACGAGAGTTCTAAATCTATCTAACTTCAAATAAAAAGCATGCCGTCATGCTTAAGTGATACGCGAGCAAAACGATAATGACGTCACTGTAGTCGACGCCGTAAACAGCTGACGGCGTCTAATGGATAAATTCACCCACTCTCGCAGCGGTTCCATGGTGTAATGGTTAGCACTCTGGACTTTGAATCCAGCGATCCGAGTTCAAATCTCGGTGGAACCTGGTATGCTTTTTGTTTTTTCTTTGGTAAATATATGAACTGATAAATGGGATTATTTAACATTAGAGGTATTTACAACTATATTATGTGACACAATTAAAAGTCTAAAATTTAATATAAGCTAAATTAAAATGACGTACAAAGTAAAAATAAAAAAGTCATCCAGAATCTGAACTCCTATTCCTAATCTAATTACTTAAATTCGTAAATACAAATTGTTCCATTTCTTATAAAAAAATCAAGTGCATATTCAAATTCCAAAAGCAAAAAGACAGTCATTATGAAATAACCGACAGTAATTATCGTAATTCTAACATGAAATGTCACACGACTAACCTACTAGCCACTCCTATCCCCCAGAGCTCTATAGGGTTTAATGAAAAAGCATCAAATTCCGTAATAGATGGTTCCGTGCCACTACTTCACTAGTCTGACTGGAGTATCGCAAGGGACATACAAAATGTAGGGACGTAACAAAATAGCGCAGGGGACACACAATTTATTAATCAGAAATAATAATTCACAGGTAATGTTTAGTGTTAAGATATGGATGGGTGTGGGCAGTGAAGGGTTAAGGGCCGGTGGAATGCTTAACTAGGGATTAATATTTGATGATGTTGCATTTAAAATGCCGTGCGCGTGGCTGTATGTATCTAAGTACCTACATGACGCAAACATTTTTTGGGCGCATTATAATCTATACATATAATAATTTTATAATAAAATAAGATCATGCGTAAAAAATATGTTTTTGAAGCCTAAATTAAAAGCATTTGTTTTCTATATTGATGACGTCTGCCGTAACAAGTGTGGAGTTTGTAATTAGGAATTTTCATTTAAATAATCACATAATAAAGTAAGGTTCGCTTACGCAGATCAGAATTAACAATATAACTCTTTTTAAAAATAGTGTACTTATAAAAATTCACAGAACTTTTTTCAGTCAGTTTTTTTGTACACCTGTAACATGTTTTGATTTAAGTATTTAACTAAGAGGCCTCATAAAAAGTAGATAGAATTATAATGAAATATATATTCCGATACTTATGTAATTTTTGTCTTGCTTGTTAAATGAATTTTAACGTAATTTTCGTTTTGAAAAAAAAAACCTTCCGTAAATAATAAAATTGTCTTTCCGAAAGCGCTGGTTAAAAGACATGGTAAAATAGCCCTTTGCGACCTACTACCCGAATAAACGTTTTGTTTTGATTGATTTTGATTTCATCATTCATCATCATCGTCATCATCATCATCCCATCCCATATACGTCCCACAGCAGGGCACAGGCCTCCTCTCAGAATGAAAGGGTTTAGGCCGTAGTTCCTGCGCAGGCGCAGTCTATCTATCTACAGCCATTGTCCGTCCACTGTTGGACGTAGGTCACGTAGGCCTCCTTCATATTGCGCCAACACTCGTGATCCTTGGGCTTCCCTCATCCAGCCGCTGCCAGCTGTCCTCCTAAGGTCATCAGTCCAACGTGTCGCAGGGCGTCCCACACTACGTTTTCCCAAACGTTCTCCAGCACACGGCCCACACGGGTTAAAAAATAAACGGTGAACGAAGCCCTAATAATTAGACTAACCCGAGTTTAAACTGTTCCACCGGCCCTCTTGATTTTAATCCACACGTCCCGCGGGCCGGTAGCGAAAGAGTTAGTATTTTTAATTAACCTAATCAGTTAATTGGGGTGTGGCGTCGTTTAAATGGTAATAGGTGCTGACCGCTTGAGGATTGAATAATCTTTGTATCACGGAATAAATGCGGTAAATCCAAAATGGAATAAGTGTTTTTTGTCAAAGCTACTTAGTCACCGAAAACCCAAGTACCAGGATTGTAAGGAAATGTTGCAAGCTGGTCAATTCAATCTTTATCAATATTATTTTCTAAGACTTTATTTCCACGATGCAGGAATATTATACGAGTTATAGGTAGAAAGATCAGTACGCTTAGTATAAGTTTTACTTCACCAAAATACTTCTCGATCGCGTTTACGTAAAAATATCAATTACTAGGGGTGCTCCGCGGCCGCGCGTCCATGTTTCCATAGAATTGAAATTTTTACGTAAACGCGATCGAGAAGTATTTTGGTGAAGTAAAACTTATACTAAGCGTACTGATACAACGTGTCTCTACTCTCTGGACAAAGATCTAAATCGAGTAGAGTTCGTTCTCAGGAATGTTCTACTTTCGTAATATTCTTAGATTAGATATTTTTTTTAACCGACTTCAAAAAAAAGAGGAGGTTATCAATTCGTCTGTATGTTTTTTTTTTTTTTACAAAATAAAATTAATACCCACATACAAATCAACACATAGGAACATACTGTATCAGTTGTTCGCAATGAGTTTTACTGTTCAGAGGTTGATCAAGTTGGAATACTCTTTAATTACTATGTATCTAATCTACATACAGGTTGTTCCAAAGTATTAAATCGTAAATCAGTCATTTCTGAGTTAATACGGTAGCGTTTGGTGCGATGTTTTGTACAGAGCTTAGAAATATCCTAATCAACACGTCCTATTAGTCTATGTCCAGAAGGTAGAGACACGTTGTTGAAGTCTTAGGAGAAGGATACGTGAATCAAACTACAAGCTCGGTGTAAGACTAATACATGCTTTATTTACCCTCATGTGTTTGTACATAACCATGTAAACTACCTACACACGTTATAATAGATAATTATTTAAATTGATGAAGATATAGCTCATTATAGTTCCGTGTGACAGCACACCTATGTACCTACTTTTTTTACTTAGAAGTCATAAGTCCTCGCTCCTGAACTTCGACGCGCTTTCATCATCATTATTTCAGCCGAAAGACGTCTACTGCTGAACATAGGCCATTAGGCCTCCCCCGTAGTTCGCCAAACAGACCAGTTCTGCGACAATGTCTACGCGTTCCCGCAACCTTAACCAGGTCGTCGCTCTATCTTGCTGGTGGTCTACCTACACTGTGTCTTCCACACCGTGGACATTTGAGAACCTTTTGACCCCATCAGCCATCAGTTATACGAGCGATGTGCGCTGTACACACACTGCATCTTCAATCTGGCAATTCTTCGAGCTATGTCGGTGACTTTAGTTCTTGAGCGGATTTAGTCATTTCTAATGTGATCCCGCAGAGAAACTTCGAGCGTAGTCCTCTCCGTCGCCCTCTGACAGACTTTGAGCGTTCATATGAGGCCCATCGTTAGCAGCCACGTCTCAGTGCTGTAAGTCACCAGGTAAGTAGGTAACCATAAGGATTTTTAGGAAGAATTGCGACAACAACGCGCAATCCGTGCAGGGCACAGCAATTTATCATTGTTATTAATATACAGATAATAAGAAAAAGTCAGGTTCCACCGAGATTTGAACTCGGATTGCTGGATTCAAAGTCCAGAGTGCTCACCATGGAACCGTCTCTTAAAACCACGAATGTTGCTTTTCCAACAAATCCTTGACAATAAGAGCACACTTGAACAAACAAAGTATGCAGTGACAACATTTCATATTTCTAAGACTATAATTTGATTCGTTCTCTGTATACTGTTTGGAAAGAGAAAGACGCAGATAGTTTTAAATTTTCACTAGGATTATTAATTAATTTATTACAATTTTTTAAAGATGCGCTTATTCTAAAAGAGCGTAACGATAGTATAGATCCATTACTTTTATCTAGTCTCTATTAAAAAAAAGTGATGACGTAAATTTGTCATTAAGGTTGTTATCAAATTTAAAATTATGACAGCTCTTTTTTCTAGTGAAAAGGGTAAAGGAAACATATCTATTCTGTGGAGGTACAGGTAAGTACACATATGTTTTTTAAATGTTGTTTTTTTTTTAAATATGAAGAAATAAATTATAATAAATATTTTTCCGTGTTCAGGAGGCGAAACTCTTTCGATTCCTGTAGTAATTTTCAGGTGTTAAAAAAATGAAATGTTGTCAATTCTTTGTTCTTACGTTACGGCTGATAATTGATTTTTTTTTGAAAAGTTGCAGCAGACTGTTAATTTCGTAATGAACTATTAAGCGGTTCCAGGTGTAATGGTGAGCACTCTGGACTCTCTTTACTTTATGAATAAAAGTGTAGTACGAAGGTTGAACTATTGTAATTTGTATAATATACTAGCTGATGCCCGCGGCTTCGCACCCATTATTTTTTTCCATAAAAACCTTGGCCTGTCAATTACGAACACAGCAAAAATGAGCAACTCATTTTCTAACAAGCAATTAAGCGGTTCCATGATGCAAGAGTGAGCACTCTGGACTCTAAATCCAGCGATCCGAGTTCAAATCTCGGTGGGACCAGAACTTTTGCTTAAAAAATCTTAAGCTTTTAATTGCCCATGTAGAATGTTTTTTATTTGTTATAGAATGATGAACAAAAGTGTAGTATGACGGTTGAAGTAATGTAATTTGTTTTAATATGTTGTTATCAGTGTTCCTGATGTCGAAAGTGTAATGCATTTAATTTTAAACAGCAATGATACTACAGCTGTAGTTTTTTGTTAGCTTTCTTCAAATTCTGGGTTACTAGACGGCATTACAATGTTATGTAACGATTAATTTAAAAAAATCAGGTTCCACCGAGATTTGAACTCGGATCGCTGGATTCAAAGTCCAGAGTGCTCACCATTACACCATGGAACCGTCTCTTAAAATCACCAATGTTGCTTTTCCAACAAATCCTTAACAATAAGAGCACACTTGAACAAACAAAGTATGCAGTAATTATTTGTTCTTACGTTACGGCTGATAATTGGTATTTTTTTTTAAAAGATGCAGCGGAAAGTTAATTTTGTAATGAGCTATTAAGCGGTTCCATGGCGTAATGGTGAGCACTCTGGATTCTGAATCCTGCGATCCAAGTTCAAATCTCGGTGGGACCTGAACTTTTACTTCAAACATTTTAAGATTTTGACTGAACTATTTAGAATTTATGTTCTTCGTCAAAGAATTATGAATAAAAGTGTAGTACGAAGGTTGAACTATTGTAATTTGTATAATATACTAGCTGATGCCCGCGGCTTCGCACCCATTATTTTTTTCCATAAAAACCTTGGCCTGACAATTACGAACACAGCAAAAAAGAGCAACTCATTTTCTAACAAGCAATTAAGCGGTTCCATGGTGTAATAGTGAGCACTCTGGACTCTGGATCCAGCTATCCGAGTTCAAATCTCGGTGGGACCTGAACTTTTGCTTAAAAAATCTTAAGCTTTTAATTACGCATTATGTAGAATGTTTTTTCTTTGTTATAGAATGATGAACAAAAGTGTAGTATGACGGTTGAAGTAATGTAATTTGTTTTAATATGTTGTTATCAGTGTTCCTGAAGTCGAAAGTATAATGCATTTAATTTTAAACAGCAATGATACTACAGCTGTAGTTTTTTGATAGCTTTCTTATAATTCTGGGTTACTAGAGGGCATTACAATGTTATGTAACGATTAATTTAAAAAAATCAGGTTCCACCGAGATTTGAACTCGGATTGCTGGATTCAAAGTCCAGAGTGCTCACCATTACACCATGGAACCGGCTTTTGGAACCACCAATTCTTCCACCTGCAACTGTAAACGATTGAACAAAAACAATAATAGCACACTTGAACAAATAAAATAGGACGTATCAGATCTTTGTTCGTGATAGCTAGTAATTGATTACTATTATGAAAATTGTAATCAGCAACTAATTTTGTAATGAGCAATTAAGCGGTTCCATGGTGTAATGGTGAGCACTCTGGACTCTGAATCCAGCGATCCGAGTTCAAATCTCGGTGGGACCTGAACTTTTTCTTTAATAATTTAAAGGTTTCGTTTGCACCAGTATACAGATTGACTCTTAAGCCGTCAACAGAAATCTTTTTTCCTACTCTGTATCCTTAGTTTAAATATTTGAACGTAATAAGAAGAAAATCGGTAAATGTGATTGGTAATAGTTAGTAAAATTAATTAATTTTAAACTTACCCAGTTTCATAGTTATTCAACTTCTTGGTTGAACTTTTAAAATGTTGCACCAGTGGTATAATGTAATGTTTGGTTTTCATTATATTCTATGACATTGTCATTATTAAACACGGAAAAGTATAGATGACTTGGTTGAAGTAACGTCATATTCTCCGTAATATCAAAGGTAATGTACAATTGGGATTGTTCATTTTTTCTAAACCCCCTTTTTATTTTTTTTATCGAAAATATAGTGCATTTTAAGAAACTAATTTGAATATTTTAGCAATTCATCGATCCAATATTTTTTTATAATTTATTAAAAATTTGAGATACGACTTCTCGTAAATTACATGCCGCGGCTGAATCTGTGTATAAACCACAGACATAATGACAAAAAAAATGTGTCACAATCGATGGTTAGTTGTCATCTGACAATGTCACTTTACATTACAGTAACAATAGGTAGGTACAAAAAAACGATTTACGGCTATAGTATTTTTTGTACGTACCTATAAAATAAAATGGTCAGGAGTGTTCCCTTGAAAGTTCTTTGGCGGATTTAATCCATACTTACATTAAAATGATCCTCGCAACAGTACATCGTTCGATGTACTTATATGTACAATCAGTACATATAAGTACATCGTGTAAACTTTGAATTAACTTCGCGGCACCACTTCTCTCGTAAATCATCTCTAATGCGAACAATTAAATTAATTTGTTTGGGCTATTTGACACAATCATTTCCACAAGTAGAAATTAAACACTTCCTGTATAAATCCATTATTAAAATATAAAAAACGCGAAGAATGTTTTTCAAAATAGTATCCTTAAACTGACAGATGATAACTACGTCGAAGTGGCAGAGAATAGTACCTATAGAGAAACTAGACGGACGGCTTTTTTTTTTGTTGCACAGAATTTCAAAGTTAATGCCACTAGAAAGGTCAAACAAAGGTCAAACATTATTTTGCAAAAATACACACGATCATTTAATATTTTTTTTTACTACAATGTTATAAAATGATTTAATAAAAATATTCCTCGAAATGGTTTTGGAATTAGACCATATTGTAAAAGAGTGATCAATGCCAATTGACGAGATTTCATTTTTTTTAACACCTGAAAATTACTACAGGAATCGAAAGAGTTTTGCCTCCTAAACTCGGAAAAATATTTGTTATAATTTATTTCTCCATATTTCAAAAAAATACAAGAAATTAAAAAATATATCTGAATTTACCAATACTGCCACAGAATAGATATGTTTCTTTTGCCTTTTTCACAAGAAAAAAGAACTATAAAATTTTAAATTTGATAACAACCTCAACGTCAGATTTACGTCATCATTTTTTTTTAAATAGAGACTAGACAGAAGTAATGGATCTATTTTGTGGTAGTTTTGGAGTTACGCCATTTTAGAATAAGCACATCTTAAAAAAATTGTAATAAATAAATTAATAATCCTAGTGAAAATTTAAAACTATCAGCGTCTTTCTTTTTCCAAACAGAATACAGAGAACGAATCAAATTATAGTCTTAAAAACATGAAATGTTGTCAATTGTGCAATGTTAAAATAGGGATTGTTGAAAAAAATCAGGTTCCACCGAGTTTTGAACTCGGATCGCTGGATTCAAAGTCCAGAGTGCTCACCATTACACCATGGAACCGTTTTTTGAAAGCACCAATTCTTCCACCTGCAACAACACCTTTTGTATCATGCTTAAACAAAGACATTTGGACAAACAAAGAATGCGGTAATTCTTGTTCGTATTGTTAATAATTAAAGAAAAAAAATTAAGTAGGAAATTGGTTTTGTTAGAAGCAATTAAGTTGTACCATGGTGCACTGATGAGTACTCTGAACTCTGAATCTAGGGATTCGACTTCAAATTTCGGTGGCACCTTTTGCTTTACAAATATTTTAAAATTTTACTGCAGCGGTATTATAATGTTTGGTTTTTGTTATTTTATTTTATTATAAACAAAAACGTATAATGGAGTTGGTTGAAGTCTTGTATTTTGTGTTGACGTAACCAAAGTCAAAGCGTCCTTAATATCTAAGGCGAAATGTACAATTGTGCAATATTTAAAAAATCAGGTTCCACCGAGATTTGAACTCGGATTGCTGGATTCAAAGTCCAGAGTGCTCACCATTACACCATGGAACCGTCTTTTGGAACCACCAATTCTTCCTTGTTACGCCTTTTGAAAACGGTTGAACAAAAACAATTGGAGCGCACTTGAACAAACAATACACGTAGCATTTCTTTGTTCTTGATTGCTGGTAATTGATTATTATTATTAAAATAGTAATGAGCAACTAATTTTGTATCAAGTAATTAAGCGGTTCCATGGTGTAATGGTGAGCACTCTGGACTCTGAATCCAGCGATCCGAGTTCAAATCTCGGTGGGACCTGATCTTTTGGTTTGGGTTTCCGTTTATATTAGGAGCTTTTAGTGTCATCAAATATTAATCGACATAGCTCGAAGAATCGCCAGACTCAAGTGGCAGTAGGCAGAGCGCATCGCTCGTAGAACTGATGGCCGATGGGGCCAAAAGGTTCTCGAGTGGAGTCTACGGACGGACCGGACGACGCAGTGTAGGTAGGCCTCCAAAAATGTTGGATGCGGATGGCGCAAGATCGATCTGTTTGGCGAGCCTTGGGGGAGGCCTATGTTCAGCAGTGGACGCCTTTCGGCTGAAATTTATGATGATGATGAAATATTCATCGATTATTTCACAATGTATGGCAGCCATGGCATGGCATGACCTAGCTTATTTACGACCTACAATCTACCTTCCCTTCAGGGTTAGACACCAAATTCAAATTTTTCAATTGTTCGCGCAAACAGAAATGTATGTATGTATGTATGTAAACACTTTATTGTACATAAAATACAAAAATAATATAAAACAACAAAACAAAAAGAGTACAAAGGCGAACTTATCCCTAAAAGGGATCTTTTCAAGCTAACCTGGCATGAAAGGAAAAGCTTAAAAAAAATAGGCAAACAATAAAGGTAGGCTAACAATAACAATAATAAAAATGAAATATATTTATTTTGATTTGATTATTTTGATTTATTTCTGTATTTGATTTTATTTTTCTGGCTATGTTGTAGTCGGTTTAATTTTTATACTTTTTAACCCCAGACACAAAAAAAGAGGGGTGTTAAAAGTTTGACCGCTACGTGTGTGTGTGTGTCTATCTGTCCGCCTGTGGCATCATAGCCGATAAACCGATACAATTGCGGTTTTTTTTAATTAAAAGCGGGTTTCTTGGCGATGGTTGTTCTTAGACAAGTTTCATCAAAATTGGTTCAGCCGTTTCGAAGTCATCAGCTCTTTTGCTAGCTGTGGAAGGGATCTTAAACGCATAATAAACATTTACTTTATTTTCAAAAAATATGTGTAACCAAATTGCGTCGGGGGTTTGGAATTTTTTTAATTTAAGTATAGTTATTTTTCTATAGGTTTTGAACCGCTTTCTCTGCACGTGCTTGTGTTACTCACGTGTACGGTGAATTCCCGATCGATAGGTTAAAGTCAACTTGGAGATTCATCAACGCGATAAGTTGTATACGACACTCCACTCGATATTTATAATAACGCGGAAAAGTACTTCTAAAAGGTAAATCTATTATTGTCAGTACCTAACTTTCAAGATATGAGTAAAATACCGTTAATCTGTTTGTTTTGACGAAAAAAACAGCCAAGTGCGAGTCGGACTCGTGCACTGAGAACCGTGTAAATTAAAAAGCCAGCAATAATTAAAAAAATGGTCTATAATGAATTAATGACAGAGTTCTGTCTGTTCTGTCTGGGTTCTGTCTGTAACAAACATAAAAAATACAACCGAATTAATAACCACCTCCTTTTTTATCTCGGTTAAAAACAAAGATAAATGCTTATCAATGATTCTAGGATTTTTTTCTTTACTTTTGGGTACTTGTGTTGTTTGTGTCGTGTTTAATAAGGTCTTGACTAACAGACAGATGGACAGCGAAGTGATCTTTTTTTCTCTTAAGATTTCCTTTTTTCTTTTGAGGTATTTATTTATTTATTTATTTATTTTTGGAGAACCAACAGCTACAAATTACAGAGTAGGTTGAACATGTAATAACATAGGAGCCAATTAGGTATAGAATCTCACAAATAGAACCAAGAAAAAAAAAAGATTTATTTATTTATTTGTAGAACCCTGTGAACTACTTTGAGGCTTTGACACTTTGAAAAATGTCTATCTGGTCCCAGATAGCTGGATTCAGAGTCCAGAGTGCTCACCATCACACCAAGGAAGCGCTTAATTGCTTTACTAAACGATTATTCGTAAACGAAAATAACGTTAATTATCTTCAGTTAGTAATTGAATAAATACTTACACTGTCTTTTGTATTGGGTCTGTGGAAAAAGGAAAGAGGTATGAGTGTACAGTTACAGTCATACCCTCAATATAAGCTTTATAGATTTAGCGAGAAGTCATTTAAGTATACCGTTTCATCGACAGTACGGCAATACAGGAATCGTTTTGGTAACAATTTATAGGTAGAGTGTTTATACATCGACAAGAAGACCTCTGGACTCTAGTGTAAGACTTTTTGGATTCGATTTGTGGCATTCGAACATGGCGGATGTAGACAGTATCTAATTTTGGTATTTCTGTTTCTTTGGCTAGTTGAAGTATAATTTTGATAGTGTTTTATGCGGCGATTAACCTTAATTAACAGTGATCACAAAATTATATATTGCTCTTGTGTCTGACATTTTTTAATGCGCAAGTTGTCTCCACGTGGTTTCTGGAATTTTACTATCAAGTTGCAGAAACTACTATCACCGTACAACGTCGCTCCCAAGAGAGCTTACTTTGACACTGGCGAAATTGTCCTACCGAAAATAGGACAGAAGCCATATTTTTAAATAAATAATAATAATAAGACTTTTTGCAGGGAAATGGTTTTGGTAATAATGTGAGGTAGGATAGTGATGTTTATGCATCGAAAAGACGACCTATCGACGACTAATGTGAGACTTTATCCAAGTAAATTTTTCTGGGAACAATCTGAACCAGAGCAGTGACGTTTATGCATGCAAAAAACAAGTAAGTATGTACCTAGTTTGTGTCTTAGCGCTAAGGCCGCTTACGTAAGACTCTTTTTTCAAAATTGTCTTAGCAAAAGTTCAGGTCCCACCGAGATTTGAACTCGGATCGCTGGATTCAGAGTCCAGAGTGCTCACCATTACACCATGGAACCGCTTAAGTGATAAACAAAAAGATTAGTCGTTACCAATACAAAGAGAGCCGACAATTGAATAAATAGTTTGCTCATTGTTCTAGATCAGTGGCCATCAATTATTTTTGGACACTAATTAGGTACATAAAAGAGTCTATAGTATTGTTTTAACGAGACATCAAGCGGTTCCATGGTGTAATGGTGAGCACTCTGGACTCTGAATCCAGCGATCCGAGTTCAAATCTCGGTGGGACCTGACTTTTTTCTTTAAATAATTATCTGAAGTCTTATTGAACTCTAAACAACGTTGCGTTGCAGGAGTCTTGTTTGACAATGTAACTAAATAAATACCTAGATGTTTTGTAACAAAATATTTTTTTAATGCAAGCTTTTTGCTGAATTTACTTATTATAAACTTTTTATTAACTTGCACTGTATGTTTGTTCGTGTGGAATCTTTCAAGTATCTTCAATTGATTGAGCTGAAATTTCGCATGTATATAATGACAATGCAATATTATTATGACATGGAGCTGATCTGACGATGGAGCTGGAGGGTGGCCGTAGGAACTCTGTAATAAAACGACACGACCGCATCAAAGTTGAACTCGTTTGATTTGTCTTGACGAGTACTTCGGTAACTAGGGGCAAAAAGTACAATCAGAAAAAAAGCTTGTATTAAAAATATTATATTTTTTAGCAAAAACTTATCATTTAAGTATTGTACTTGTATTGTTATCCATACTTTATGTCTCTACCAAGTTGGACGTCAATTAGATCATCGATCGCTAGAACTGAGTAAAAGTGGACTTCAAGTTTTTACCTGAAGACAAACATACAATTTTTTGAGAATAAGCGAAAAGCTAACTATTTACTTGTTTCTATTTGATTGAGTTACAGGAAATCACGGCAGATACTAGTGTTAGTGAAAAACAACTGGCGTCCAAGCCAACAAATGCCTCTTAGAACTGACAACAGTACTGAATGGCACTACAAATTTAATAAGAACTTGGTGCAAGCAAAATTTTAATACAGTACCGTTATTTTTCTCATTGGCCTCGTTCCATGAATCGATTGCCAATAAAGTCTTCAGACATGAGAGCGTGAGTGAGCGTGTATTAAAAATTGAGAACACGCCAAGACGACAATATATACTGATATAAAGCTGTATAGCACACCAGTGAAAGTATTTTCAGACGCGTCGATAGAGATGCCAAAATCTGGCGAATCTGCCAGCCGGTTCCATGGTGTAATGGTTAGCACTCTGGACTCTGAATCCAGCGATCCGAGTTCAAATCTCGGTGGGACCTGATCTTTTGTTATCTCTTAAAAAATAATTTCTACTAATTATGTATGTGAAAGTTCGCGAGTGATTGTTGCGTGCGTTTGTGTTACCGTTTCACGCTAAAATAATACAGATAGTTGAACTTCTAGAATAACACATAGACCCTTTTTTATTCCGATATACCGACGGGATCCATGTAAAATCCAAAAATATAAGGTGCTAATAAGTTAGTTACCAATATTTCCAGGGCATAACTTACTCATCAAAACAAGTCACTTTCACTAAACTTTTCAAAATAAAAAAAATAACGCAAACTTTTCATATATATCCATCCAAACGGATTACAGTTTTAGTAATGGAAAATCGAAAATTTTTAAAAATTTTAAGTAGTTGTTCGAATGAAAGTGACTTGTTTTGATGGGTAGACTAAACCATAGAAATATTGGTACCTAATTTGTTAAAACCCTGTAATTAACCACTAAGTCTAGAGTCACAGTTTTGCACAGGTGTTCTTCATACTACGACGTAAGTTTTGGAAATTCTTGAATTTTCATTAGAAAAGTGAAATATTAAGATAGATTTTACAAACATTGGCACTTGTCACT
Source organism: Archips crataeganus (assembly GCA_947859365.1). Lineage (NCBI taxonomy): Eukaryota > Metazoa > Arthropoda > Insecta > Lepidoptera > Tortricidae > Archips > Archips crataeganus. The sequence goes on along the minus strand of OX402047.1, from coordinate 5,388,255 downwards.
AGTACTTTAGTAACTAGTGTACTTAACGTACAGTCGCGTAATGAAAAGGTTCCTCATCTTAAAGTCGACTGTTGCTTGCAGAAAAGTTGACGACTTCAAGGAATCACACGAAATTGCAATGATGATATTGACAGAAGCTGATTGCATTTAGTTTTAATAGATTCCCTGTCCCGAAGCAATGTGCGGCGTTCTTTCGACACGTCCCCATAGGTAGTAAAAATGACATTAATCGCTCATAGAGTCATGAGGCACATGTGCCTCATGGACGTACCAATAAAGTCACACATGAGGCGCATGTGCCTCATAGGACAGGGAACCTGTTAGTAATCGTAAAAGGCCTCCAACAACATGGAGCGACGACCTGGTGCGGGACCGATCTGTTTGGCGAGCGTTAGGGGAGGCCTATGTTCAGCATATATTGGACGTCTTTCGCCTAAAATGATGTTGAATCCCTGAATAAAATGAATCCCTATTGTGGTCTCTCTCCATCTTTACAAAATCGGCCTATCGTAAAACACGGCCATAATTTTAAGACACAACACAACGGCAACTCGTTTTAAGACGTGACGCGAGTGATCCGTATATTTTCACAAATCGTAGAAACGTTCATATTTTTGCTACATTTTCGCAGTTATCGGGAAGTTCTGTTTCTTGGAAGTATTTATCAATTTTATAAGAAATCTGGTTTCGTGCCAAATGTAACGATCGCAGAAATCATGTGCGGAGTGTACTTCACAGAAACATTTAATTTTAGTTAGCTTCCACACGAAAAATGTTGCGTAAAATTACGGAGATTTTTTTTTGAACAAAATATTTTTGAAATATATTTCACAAAGTGTAGTGGGGCGGTTCTGTACGCTTAGTATAAGTTTTCCTTCACTTCAATACTTACTTCTCGATCGCGTTTACGTAAAAATTTCAATTCGATGGAAACATAGACGCGCGTGCGCGGAGGCGCTGTCCATGTTTCCCTAGTAATTGTTTTTTTTACGTAAACGCGATCGAGAAGTATTTTGGTGAAGTAAAACTTATACTAAGCGTACTGAATGTTGATTAAAATATCGAAAAGTTTTTTGTTGAAAACGTAAATTTCGCCGGATTTATTAAAACGGCGTCGTATAGAACCTATTACGTTAGGCTAGTTTTAAAATGGTATACACGTGACGTCACGGACATAGCTCGAAGAATCGCCAGACTTAAGTGGCGGTGGGCAGGGCACATCGCTCGTAGAATTGACGGCCGATGGGCCGAAAGGTTCTTGAGTGGCGTCCGCGGACCGGAAGACGCAGTGTAGGTAGGCCTCCAACAAGATGGAGCTACGACCTGGTTAAGGTGGCGGGAACGCGTTGGATGCGGATGGCGCAGGGCCGATCTGTTTGGCGAGCCTTGGGGAGGCCTATGTTCACCAGTGGACGTCGTTCGGCTGAAATAATGATGATAATGATGAGGGTAACCTATCGATGTTTAGAAACTCTTTTACTCGAATTTCATTTATCCGAAAACGGTTCACCGACTTTTTAAAATCCATATGTTTTGTTTTTCCACTACTTCACAATGCCACGAATTCATTTCATCACAGTTTTATTTGCCAACAAAAACAAAATCCCGAATTACATTAATCCATTTTTTTATTTGCCAACCTAATCAGTTGCCATATTTTCATAATCTAAATGTAACGAAAAGCCGAAAGTATGTTTTTATTATCTACTTAACCTAACATCAGAGTAAGACAACAGTGCTTAATTTTTAGCGAGCGAGCGAAGCGAGCGAGCAAGACGGTTAGGAGCGGAAGCGACTCGGATAGGTTAGGTTCAAAGGCTAATGCGGGAGCGTAGCGGAGCGAAGCTCCCGCATTAGCCTTTGGTGTTAGTTATGTTTTTTATAACCACCTACAAAACCCCCTACCCATATAGCAAACTCAATAAAATATTTGGGCAACATTAAACAACAAAATTAATATTACGCTCCACACATTTGTCCACACAATTGTATGGTCGCCTTTTGTACCCCTGACCTTTGCGGAATAAATATATATTTTGCAAATGATCCTACGGAATTTCATGTAGTTGGATTTTGAATCATTTGGCAAAAGAAAATATGGTAAATAAAATTTCGGATAAACAATAATTTGGAAAATGAAAAATAGGAGTTTCGTTTTCGGAATTTTAATATTCGGAAATGAGCTTTTCGAGAATATGATAGGTAACCAATGATGAGTTTTAAACAATCTTAAAAAGTTTACGGTTTCAGAAAAAAACTTTTCTGACAGGTGGATATTGCTAGTGATCCGTTTCACGTTACATTCTTGGCGACTGGAGGTGCGGTTAGTGTACGAAATGTCAAAGTAATAAAGCTTGCGATACTAGCGCAAACTAGTTAACAGAAACCCACATTCGCTTCGGATACAAAGTTATTCCAAATGCACAGATATTACGAGTACGTCATGTCCCACTGCTCCCCCGGCGCCCCAGTTTACCATTGTAACTCGATAAGATATTTATTGACGGGCAACATTCGAAAATGGCTCCTCGCCGCCGTCGCAGAAACGGATCGCATTCTACATTTTTATTTTGTCAATATTTAATGCGAAGGTTTAGACGCGGTTCAGGGGCGCGACGAGTCCGAAGATATACTTCGTTTTTAGGGTTCCGGAGCCAAAATGGCAAAACGGAACCCTTATAGTTTCGTCATGTCTGTCTGTCCGTCCGTCCGTCCGTCCGTCTGTCTGTCCGCGGCTTAGCGCAGTGGTTATTAGTGCTAGAAAGCTGTAATTTTGCATGGATATACAGGGTTATTTGTAATTCACTGACATCCTCTTAACCCTAAATTCCTATCACTCAAACAAATGTTTTTTGTTTTACGACTTTTTAAAATGAAGCACTTTTTTTCCCATACAAATACACAGAGTATCGTAAAAATAAGAGGTAATTTCAAATTTTCAAAACGTTATTACACCAAAAATATTAAGTTATGACAAAAGCCGTAAAACAAAAAACATTTGTTTAAGTGGTAGGAGTTTAGGGTTAAAAGGATGCTAGTGAATTAAAAATAACCCTGTATACAATTAATAAAAAAATAAAAAAATTTTTTTTAGGTTACATCCCCACCCATAGACGTAAAGTGGGGGTGATTTTTTTTCTCGTCTAACTTTATACTTAGTGTGGGGTATCGTTGGGGGTATGTATTACAATACCGAAGTACGAAAGACCGAATGTATTAAAACATCGAATGGGTCAAAAGACCGACACGATTTTTTTCTGAAACCGTAAACCTCTCAGAATTTATTAAAACGGCATCATACAGAACCCATTAGGTTAGGTTAGGTTTGTTTTATAACAATCTTAAAAAGTTAACGGTTTCAGAAAAAAATCGTGTCGGTCTTTTGACCCATTCGATGTTTTAATACATTCGGTCTGTCGTACTTCGGTATTGTAATACATACCCATCGTTGGATAGGTCTTTTAAACGATTTTTTGATACAGTGATTCGTTTGCGAAATATTCAACTTTAAAGTGAATTTTTTTGTTGGAATCGAGCTAGCTTACTTAGGCTTTAGTTGCAAAAATTTTTCGCGCCCCGCCACTGTTGTAACCTGCACCTTTTGCACTATTATAATGGCGTATTATTTTGAAGTAAAGACCTCTCATCATTTCGCATCCTCCTCCGCCGCTGCAGAGGGCTTTTCATCACCGAAAGACTCATGGGAAAATTTTCACATAAATTCCGAAAAATCCCAAGATGCGAGCTCTTCTGGCTCGAACCTACAATCCTCTGCTTGAGAGGCCGTAGGTTAAACCATCAGGCCACCATGCCTCACAACAATACTAACTCTTATCTTAAGATGTATCCCGCATTAGCACCCTACACTCGGCGTAGAGCGGCAGCGTCCACGGGCATATATTTGCGGCAGCGCTTAGCGACCGGTATAAAATATTGTTTTTTTACCAATATCCCGACTGAGGGGCGGAGTTACCTGCCTCTATAGACTAGGAGTCGGTGCTGGAAACAAAGTCAACTATTTTTTATTTCATTGAGGCTAACTAACATCAGGTCACATGCCAAAGGCAATGACCACCACCCATGGACTTCTATCATCATCTTCATTATCCCCTACTCAAACACATCCCACTGTTGGGCATAGACCTGCTCTCAGAATAGGGCTTGAGCTGCAGTTTCCCACGCAATCCCAATACGAATTGGTAATTTCATACAAATTCCTCACGATGTTTTCTTTCACCGAAAAAGTCAAGGGAATTTCAAATATGTCAAAATATTAATAATAGTTACTTTTATCAAGATTATAAAGTGTTTTTTTTGCTTCAATAATGGTCAATGGTAAAGTCAAATGAACAAGAACAAAGAATTAAGTTTCGTAATTGACATAATTGTACCGCAGTCAGTTTAATTTATCAATTCGTTCTTGTTAATTTAACTGTACCATTGATCATTATTTAAACAAAAAAAAACACTACATAATCTTAATAAAAAGTTACTATTATTATATATTATATTTGAAATTTCCTACTACTATCGTTAATAATCAGTGTAGAGCAATTACTATGTTCAGCTAATTAACGGTATCAAAGCAATAAAAGATCAGGTCCCACCGAGATTTGAACTCGGATCGTTGGATTCAGAGTCCAGAGTGCTCACCATTACACCATGGAACCGCTTAATTGCTCATTAAATTTATTAAATACTACTTAAGAAGCTTGTTTACTTTGACGTATTTATGAACGTCGTACTTATGTATACGTGTCTTTGTAATTGCACAAGTGGTTCCCTTTCTGTGTGAAAACTATTGTTAAGTTGTTACCCATTTAAGTATTTAAGTTATTTGCGTGGCTTTAATTTTAAAATAACATCTGTTTCATAATTTATGTAAAATAATTGAGGGTACAAAATTGTGTTATATGTATATTTTAGGTTAGTTTTATTTTTGAAATTCTATTCAATGTTCCGTATTATAAAATATGTATATTAATGTAGTCGGACGTTACTATTTTCATATTAGGTGTTGTTACATATATCCCATTATGAAACAAAAATAAACAAAGAAGTTTTATCGAATATCACACAATTATACAATTTAGAAAAATAATACATTAACAAAATTTACAGAGTGATAAGAAAGGAAGAGATTAATGCAGATAGTGCAAGTAATTATTAAAATGTACAGACCATTAATAAAATACGTAAACTAATCGTAAATACAATAGATACAGCATCACATAGATAGATAGATGCATACCTTATAATACTACGCTAATTAAAAAACTGTAGCAGTAAAAAACATAACAAAGAAACAAACAATGTCAACGTGTATTTTCAGGACTTTAGGTTTACTGATAATCTGGATACGTGTCAAATTATAATGATCATTTGATATAAAGAAATGTTATCAGCAAATTATAATATATCAGATGACCACTACGTTATTCAATTTGTTTCTTTGTATTTTTCCTTCCAAAGGTTTCCTGTGTGTAAATACATCTCTCTCTCTCTCTCTCTCTCTCTCTCTCTCTCTCTCTCTCTCTCTCTATTTCTCTCTCTTTCTTTCCTGATGTACTTATTCTATTTTCTTAACTTTATGTATTTTGACACGTTCTCTTCTGACAGGTAGTAATTTAATTTGTAACAAGCAAACACGTCTACAGTCTCCTAGCCTATATCCAGTAAGTACCCCAGTATGTGGCAATATGAAATATGAAACGAACGTCCGTCCGTATGATTGATGTTGTGAATGTTTCATTTTAACTCTTTATCGTGCTCGATATAAGCAGATACGAGTCTGAATTGAAATTTGTTTCTTTGACTTTTGGCTCGACATAAGCTATATACTTCATTTATTTATTTATTTATTTATTTATTTATTTATTTCACTGTCAAGTCATGTACATTTTAAAAGATGTTAAGATAGATTTATAAGTCGGTCCATGACGCCCTGCAAGGGCACACAATTATACTTAAAACTAAATATTTCATTAAGTATGTCATATTTATATTAAACTGGAGTCATGCATTATTACTAGATATTATTACTTTTAACTTCAATTTTATGAACATACATTAGAATTAAAACAATCAAAAAATAAATAAAAAATAATAAAAATTAAATTACAATAATCACATTAGGTACATTCAATTAATTTTGATTATTATATTACATTATGGAGTATCTATCTATGTATGCCATCAAGTGCAGAGTGTCATTGAATATTTGATCTATTTACATTTATAGTGTTTTACACTCTCATCATTAAGGAACGCATTTACAGAATAATAACATTTTTCGATTAGGAACGCTTTCAACTTATTTTTGAAATTATTATATTGCGTTTCTTGCCTAATTGATTCTGGGATTTTATTTAATACTTGAGTACATTTATATTGGGGACCATTTTTAAACATTGCTAAATTCGACTTCGGTAAAAGTAGTTTATTTTTATATTGTGTTCTTGTCGTACTTATATCTTTATTTGCTTTGAATAGGTCAGGGTATATGCGGGTAAAAAGTGCTGATTGTAATATGTATAGTGAGGGTAGGGTTAAGAGTTTATGGTGTATAAAATGCTGACGACAGCTTTCGGGAATACGTATGTTAGCTAGTATGCGTATGCACTTTTTTTGCATAGCAAATAGTTGTTGTGCATCGGAGCAGCCCCCCACAGTATTACGCCATACCGAAGCCAGGCGAACGCATACGCATAATAAGCAGTTATGGCACATTCAAAATCTGTGCTTACTTTTAGTACACTTAGTGCATACACAAATTTGGATAATTTTGTTTTTGTGTTTGGAATATGAGCTCGCCAGTCCACACCAGAATCTATCGTTACACCTAGTAATTTAAATTCGGATACTTCTTGTATGTCTGTGTTGTTTACTTTTAACTTTAATTCCAAAGATGATCTTTGTTTGGGTTTAAATTGTATAATATTTGTTTTTTTTTAATTTATGTCTAAATTATTGTCTTTAAGCCATTCTGTTACTGTGTTCAGTGTGTAGGTAAGTTTCAAGTTACATTCAGCGCTATTTGTGCCGTCAACCAGTAGTGACACGTCGTCAGCAAACATAACGCATTTTGTTTCTGGATCTAATACAGTAGATAAATCATTTATGTAGACCAGGAATAGCAGACAAGCACAGACACTTCCCTGAGGAATGGAACATGTCGTACAGCGCATTTTTGAGGAGATTGTCGTTATTTCATTGGTGTTTTCGTTATTATTTTTAGCATTAGAGAGAAGGCAAGCGATCTTGACGTGTCTTTTTATTGAAAAACACTCTTGAAAAATAAGACACAGCTAATAGGTAACAATTTGAAAGGAAATATGGTCATTTACACTCTTTTGGTTTCATAAGTAATAGTTACTGTTTTTTTTAAAGCGTTTTTCAATAAAAAGACTCGTCAAGATTGTTTACCTTATTTCTAATGCTAAAAAAACGAAGTAGGTTATGTCGAGCCAAAAGTCAAAGAAACATATTTCAATTCAGACTCGTACCATTAGATATGGGAGTCGAATTGAAATACCGGTCATAATCCCAGATTATATCCCTCTGCAGGGCACAGGCCTCCTATCAGAATGAGAGGGCTTAGATCGTAGTTCTCACGCGGGCCCAGTGCGAATTGGGAACTTCATACATATCTTTGATTGGTTCGCAGGTGAGTGCAGCTTTGCTCACGAATCTTTACCTTCACTGTAAATCTCGTGGTAAATTTCAAATGTATTTTCGCACATGAATTCGAAAACTTAGATAACCCCAAAAAATCAGGTTCCACCGAGATTTGAACTCGGATCGCTGGATTCAAAGTCCAGAGTGCTCACCATTACACCATGGAACCGGTGGTGATAATGAATAAATTAATGAAACGTGTACGATTTCTACGTTAGATCCAACGTCATTGTTCTTAAATATTTATTCAAGTGTGTTATAGAAAATGTGTGAGCTGCTACGTAATTTATATAAGACTAGCCCCGCGAGACTTCGTCCGCGTTAATCATTGATGCTCTGCTCGTATTAGTCGTAGCGTGATTTTATATAACCTATAGCCTTCTTCGATAAATGGACTATTCAACACAAAAATAAATTTTCTATTCGAACCAGTAGTTCCTGAGATTAGCACGTCAAACCAAACAAATTCTGAAGCTTTATACTAATAGTATAGAATAGATGATTGATTTTTTATTTTAAGTGATTTATAACAACGCGGTTGGTGCTGAAATTGAAACAAGAAAGAATTGAAAGAGATGAAAACAAGCACTTATAAATGTATGAGTTGTTAAATAGGTATTTGTGTAACTATTGCATGATTTTGTTAGTAAACTTTAAGTACTGCGGAATGGAGCATCGAGACAAACCACTCTGGTTTAACGATGGTCTTATATTATTGTTATGTAATCTTGATTTATCTCTGTAATAAATAAATAAATAAATAATAATAGAAGAATCTACCACCCGGTTCATAAAACCACTGTTGAGAAGAATCCAGCAAGAAACTCAACAAGGTATTTAGTTTTAAAAACAGATCTACAATGTTATTTAATTACGTACAACCGAATTAAACAGATTTTTTTAAAACAGTAGTGCGTATCGTTTTTTTTACAAGCTTTTATTTAGCTCACCCCGTTTGTTTTATTCTTGGGTCAAATTTTAGAAATCGAATTTGACCCACTTCCAGTCTTTGGATTCACCTGAAATTTGGTATACTTATGTAGGTTGGATGACAATGCAAGTACAGTCAACAAAAAGTACAGTCAGCTAAAAAGCATGCTTTAAAAAATATTTTTTTTTTAAATTTATTTTTTCAGTCGTCCTTGTCCATGATATAATTATTAATTTTATAATATACCTTAGGTAGCCTTCTTGAATCAGATTTGACCTGCTTCAAGTGCTTCATAGGTAATATTTTTTCAAGCCAAATTTTAGGATTACAAGTTATTTTCGTGAAGGTATTTTTATTCCGGGCAAGGTCGCGGGTTAACACTATTATGTAAAAACTTTACATTACCTATAACTAATTTTCAGTTTAATCAAACTCACCTGTAGTATTTCGATAGCTTCGTAACACTCCAACCCTCGAGAAAAATCAACGAAGCCCAGAAACCAAGCCGCCACCTTTATTCTCAAACCGCGATCAAAAACGCGTAACAATAATACAAGATAAAAAACCCAGCCCTTAGGTAAGTTGCCCCGAAACAAATGACTGCCAAATAGAAAAAGCGGCATTCCGCGAAAGCAAATCAGTCAAGGGGTTGACACGTCAGACCGACAAGTATTTATGACCGGCCAGGATGGGAAAAGTTTTAAAAACTAACCACTTTTCATTTCGAACGCAATCTACGGGACGACAAATGGCCCCGGGACATGACCATGCCAGTTTCGAGTTTCATTTTTTTTAGCTGTTGCTCTCTTTCGCGGAGCTTTGGGTTCCGTAGATGATCAGTTGCAGTAAGAATGATCAAATAGCATAGAGGCCAACTACAGTTCACATAGTATTGAAGATTGTGCGAATGTTTAGTGTACGAGGGGCGTTCAATATAAAGTGAGAATGAGATGCAAACTCTTTTAATATTACGAAATTAAATACTGGCCGGTAAAGCTAATCTATCTAGCTGATTGCTATGAAAATAAAACTAACTGTCTTTTGTTTAAAAAAATATACGGTAATTTCTTTGCAATGCTATTGAGTACGTTAGCGAAAATGGAGAAAATTGAACTGCGCGCCGTTATCAAATACTTGTATTTGAAAAATTTTTCTACGGACCAAGTCAATTTGGATTTGCGGGACACTTTAGGGTCTAATGCTCCTCCGTATTCGACAGTCGCACGTTGGTGCGCCGAATTTAGACGTGGAAGAACATCGACAATGGACGACCCCCGCTCCGGACGCCCTACTACAGCAGTAACTGAAGAAATTGTGAAAAAAGTCGAAAACTCAGTTTTGGCGGATCGTCGTGTCGCAGTTCGTTTTATTGCTGAAAATGTAAAGATTTCAACGGGGAGCGTGCATAATATTTTACATGAACGCTTGGGTATGAAAAAGGTATCTGCGCGTTGGGTACCAAGAATGCTTACTGACACGCAAAAACAATCTAGACTAGAGATTTGTCAAGAAGCTTTGAACCTGATGCAGCAAGACCGGGAACTTTTTTTGGCGCGATTTATAACAATGGACGAAACATGGTTCCATCATTACGACCCTGAAACGAAACTGCAGTCTATGACATGGAAAAGGCCATCATCTCCAACTCCGAAGAAATTCAAGGTGAGCCCATCTGCCGGTAAGGTCATGGGCTCAGTTTTTTGGGATGGTAAAGGGGTATTAATGATTGAGTATCTCGAGCATGGAGCCACTATTACGGGCACTTTATACGCCAAACAAATAGCAACATTGCGCAATGAGATCCGCGAAAAACGGCGAGGTAAACACTCGAAAGTTGTGCTGTTCCACCAGGACAATGCCCCGGCACACAAGTCCGCCGTTGCAATGGCTGCAATTCGTGATGCTGGGTTCGATATCCTTAAGCATCCTCCGTATTCACCAGATCTCGCTCCCAGTGATTTCTACCTATTTCCGAGATTGAAACAATACCTGAGAGGCCAGAAATTTGAAGACGACGACGCGGTAGTCGCTGCAGTACAAGATTTTTTAAGTACTCAAGATGAGACCTTTTTAAAAATGGAATTAAAGTTTAGAAAAAAGATATACTAAGTGTATTATGCTAAAAGGTGACTATGTCGAAAAATAAAATGTCATTTAGTAAAAGTTGTTTATAACATACTCATTCTCACTTTTTATTGAACGCCCCTAGTATAACATAATATTTTATTTTTAAATTTTACATAAATGATTATTTTAAGTTATACTTATTGTAATCAGGGTACCCTTTATAGAAATCGATGTGGAGGACTATATGCCTAATAAGCATTGCTTATGGCTTTACGGTCTTGCTTGAAGTAGAACTTGGAAAGAAGAGTCACTCAACCGGAGGCGCATTTATGTATTTAAAACTCAAGTTTCTCATATCTATGACACCACGCCCACTACACGATAAGAGCAGTTACTGGATTGAGAATACTTATCCAATAGCTGTTTTTCAATTTAAGTGCCACGACGGAAAAAAATGTTAAAAATGTTACCGTAACCTTTTGGCCAAACTTTTGATTGTAAACGTTTCTCGTATAATTTACAAGTGAATAAATACACATAAAATATAATAAAATAAAAACAAAAATATAAAGTCTGTCAAATAAACCGCCCCAACACACTAGCCGCATTGTCCCACTGATCCGCGATGGACAACCTTTGCACCAGAAACGACCCAGAGCAATGGTCAAGACCTCTCTCAAGAGGACGACCACTTACCACTTCTCGTATAGCTTTTCTAACACAGGGTGACGTCACGGGTTAAAGCTACTAATCACTATTTGCGAGTACAATTTACACAAACGACTCAAAGTGTTTTCCAAAAGAACCCCAACGCAACCCTTACAGAAGTTGTCGTGACGATTTGTACAACCGTCGGCGCTATATTGCGCGCGAGACGAATGGTGCAGGGCGCCCTTTAATAAAATATTTACAGGATTACGAGGGTGTCTCGATCTTAGCGAAATTAAGCGGGAGAAATCTATTTGGATCAGTGACAATTAAATTTTAGGTGAGTGGTTTAAAACTTCGTATTTTACCTGTGGGAATAGGCCACAATAAAGATCTCTCTCCAGGAAGTCTGAAGGAAGAGATTTGGAAGTTGTATTTATGCATTCGAGTTGTTAATCCTTCGGTAGCGGTTTCTCTAATTGGCGACTAAATAGATAGTGTAGAGGTCTTACTTTATTTAATTTATTCTATTAATATTATATCCGACTCTCTTCCACTTTCACAAAAGTGTTCCTCTTCCATCCATATGCCAATGCCCATTAAGAGTAAAATATATACCTAATACTCAAATCCAAGTTTGGTTTGAATGTTTGGGTGTTTGAATGTTTGTTAATCAATCACGCAATAATGGCAGAACGAATTTAGATGAAACTGGACACACAGTTGGACACTAAGCCCGGTAATGAGATTCCGTAGGGATAATATTTTTATTTTAGGCGAAAGGAATATACGATGATTAAAATTAAATGCAAAAAGTTTCTGTCAAATCAGCACTGCAATTTCGTGTGATTTCTTGACGTCAACAACATGTCTATAACAGTCGATTTTTAGACAAACTTTTTCATTCCGCGACCGTACACTTTCATCAAGAATGTAATTTTTTCTCGGTTTGATGAAAAGCTACATTAAAAAAAAACCTGAAATTCGACAAAGCAAAAATTCAGGTCCCACCGAGATTTGAACTCGGATCGCTGGATTCAGAGTCCAGAGTGCTCACCATTACACCATGGAACCGCTTAATTAATCATTACAATATTAACAGCCCATTAAGCGTTAATTAATGAATTTTAATCGTTTACTGAATGAAATCAGTACCGCATGTTATTGTTTGTTCAGTTGTTTTAAATATTTTTCAATAAATGTACGGCTGCAATTAAGATTATCGTGTGTTCATAATGTGGTTCCATGGTGTAATGGTTAGCACTCTGGACTTTGAATCCAGCGATCCGAGTTCAAATCTCGGTGGAACCTGAAATTTTGCTATATTAACATATTTTATTAATATTATTGTCTCTGGCATACATCGAATTAACAAACGATTTCAGTGGGACTGAAATGCGGATGGTATAATTGCAAATTTTAATCATGCTCTTCCATTATGCGATTAAATAGAAAACTAAGTACATCAATGATCGTAACCAGAACCTGGCAAAACACGACTCTTTTTGCTGGATAAACTTGGATTGTCATAAAAACTGCAAATCCGTAGCAAATTTGAAGTTATCCAATCACTGGCAAAGGCTGGAATTAATATCACAGGATTAACCCGAAAAAAAAATTGCAAGTTAAATAAAAACTTGTAAAAGTAAGTTAAAAAAATATTTTTAGTACAAAACTTTTTTACTGACTGTACTTTTTGGGATTGTTCTTGCATTGTCACCCAAACTATATGCGTACCAATCCAGTTTCAAGTTGATGAGATTCACCGTTGAAGAGTTCCGTCCTGCGGAGAAGATTCTGGCCAGATCTCCAGAATTTCACTACCAAAATATTGCTTGTCATTGACCCAACATAATTAAGCCAAATTTCAGGTCCAAAATATAAGTATTAGTTCATGGAAATGGTTGGCCGAGAATAGGATCTTTGCAATGGACTTTTATGCATCCCGGTTCTGTAACAGGACCAATGTGACCGTGATCATCATCATCACCAGCATCATCATTATTGTCAAGAACTTGCCATGGTGTTAGTAAAGAGAGCGCTTTCTGGGATCTTACTTAATCCCTTACCTAAGTTCGAATCAATATTCTTATTTATCAACCAATCTAACATATATTTTTTTCAATTAGAAGAAGCTAATTATGATAATGTAATGAAAAATATAGGTCCCACCGAGATTTGAACTCGGATCGCTGGATTCAGAGTCCAGAGTGCTCACCATTACACCATGGAACCGCTTAATTGCTCATTAAATTTAAGCTAGCTAACAATGGTGACTACAATTTTGAGTACGGCGAACAATTGAACAAATACATAGTAACTATTGTTCCTGCTCAGTAGCTATCAATTATATGATGGCAGTAAGTAAATAGTAAGTAAAAGATCAAATTGTTGTAATAAGCAATTAACCGGTTCCATGGTGTAATGGTGAGCACTCTGGACTCTGAATCCAGCGATCCGAGTTCAAATCTCGGTGGGACCTGATCTTTTTGTATTTATCTCAATTATTGTTACCTTTTTGTCAACTGTAACATATAGGTATGTCGTCACGTAAGTTAACACCGTCTTTGTTGCCCTAGTTTTGTTATAATTATAAACTCACTGTAATTAGTGATTTGTTTTGTTAATAAAGAATGATTTGTATTATATCTAGTCAGCCGACTGTTTTCATAAAACAAATGAAAAAAAATATTCCTGATAAATATAAAGAACTAAATTAAATTGAAATACTTAAAACAAATAAATTGAATCAAAGTGAATTAAATTAAACAAATTCAAATGAATAATATACGAGCGTGGATGCTTTAATACTTGAGTAAGTATCTAAACAAAGTGTGTGTTTCCTATCTTGATCATGTAGGTTTTTCCTAAACACCTATTTATCCAATAGCCACTTCATGTGACAACCCTAAAACAATCGAAAACGGGGCACCCCTTGTGAACCCTTCCCATAATTCGAGCATTACTACACACCGTGAATGCTAAAACATTTTCAACCTTTGTCGTTATACAAGACGGTTGATATCAGCTCGTGGCAATAGTTGTAGTTACTCTTGGGAAATTGCGGGTGTGCCAATAGGGTTGTCACTCTGCAAGATGAAGCCTCCGATGGAGGAAATCTTAATCCAATACGAGGCGACAGCGAATGATTTATACTGCGTCGATCAGGGTGCTAAGAGGAAGTATTGTTTAAGAACGTCAAAATTGAAAAAAAAAAAATCACGTGACACTTAACTTCGATGCTGATAAGTAAAAATGTGTCAATCCAAAAAATCTCAAAAATTTAGATTTGGATACGTAATTATACCTGGGCCCAATTGCATAACAAAATACAAGCAATTAGTATTAGTGAATTTCAATACAAAATAGCTAATTTTTCTCTACATTTTGTAATAATGAGGTGACCTTCACAATATCGAAAAATGGCAAAACTAGTTGTCATAAAAATTAATAAATTGTATTGAACTACTCCTAATCATTTTTTTAACGGCCATTTTCGCGAAATTATGTTCATGCGGATTAACAATGTTATTACCCATCAGCATTCACTTAACTTACATAATGCTTATAATTTACAAGTTTTTGTATTTGTCATGCATTTCTATTTCTTTAATAACTTTTTTTACTATTAAGCTTCTGCCTAGTTTAATTTTCACATAAAAAGTAAATAACAAAAAAAAAATACGTAAAGTCGAATATAGATAAACTCTATTCTTTAAATTTTTAGTTTTTGTGGCTGTATGCACTGGATTTTCTACGAAAATTTTATTTTATGCACTAGAAAAAGTAATTTTATCCAGCCTGCATCCAGAACTTTATGAGCATGAGATGTGAAAAATAAGCTTTTTTTTATCAGATACGCAAGAAAATACACCATCTTAGCGCTCCAGCCGGCAATACACTCAGCGCGGGCACCTGAGCGCAATCTCATTACGCCTCCTGCCTCGTCGGTCTAATATTGACGAAAGGATTTTTCCCATCGCCGTGTCTTTTTTAATTTCTGATACTACGTGGTAAATACTAGCTTGCCCTAGCTCCTTTATCTCTTTCATTAAATAGAGCAAAAATACGTTAAACCCACCATCATTGGTATTAGCTAGTGTATAAATAAATCCCGTGAGAATTTCTGAAAATCTTAAAATTCGTTTTTTAATGTTATGATAATCTATTTGTAGGTACTAACGGCTGAACCGATTTACATGAAATTTGGTGTGGAGATAGTTTGAGACCTTAGGTGTAATGCTAATTCTACACGGGGTAGCGGGGCGCTGCGGGTGAGGCATTAAACCAAGTTGTAAGTGCAACAAGAGGTTTATTTAAACTATTTATTCCCAAGCTATCCCGCCCTTTTCACACATACATAGGCCATATATAGGCTTAAATCCTATTAATGTAATACATAGGGTCATGAATGCAATTGGCCAGTGATCTGATATTACTAATCTTCTATACATATAATAAATGTGTAACAAGTCGGTGTCTGTACATTGAAGATATTTGAGAAAAACTGTCACTAGGGCTATTTATTAGCGCAATAGAATCCAAAACAATGATTTTTAGAATTATTGTCTGTTTGTCTGTTTGTCTGTTTATCTGTTTGTCTGTTTGTCTGTTCGTCTGTGCGTTTGTGCGCGCTAATCTCAGAAACGGCTCAACCTAGAAGGATGCGGTTTTCACTGATATGTTGGTATTTTCTTGGATTAACATATAGTGTTTGTTTCATTTGAATCGGTTCACAAATAAGAAAGATACGTCTATTTTAAGAATTTATCGAACAGGTTTTTTTGTTTGAACGCGCTAATCTCAGGAACTACTGCTCCGATTTGAAAAATTCTTTCAGTGTTAGATAGCACATTTATCGAGGAAGGCTATAGGCTATATAATCATCACGCTAACACTAATAAGAGCGGAGCGGAGCGGAAGAATGTTTCAAAATCGGGGTTTTTGAAGTAAAACTTTTATATGCACGCTTGACTTGTGGTGAATGTGAACGCGGGTGTGCGGGTGGTTCGGTGGGGGGGTGGGGTTGGGAGGGGCGGATAATTTTTTTATATCGAGGAACTAAGGAGAGCCGCATAATTGATGAAAAAGCAAATTGGATAAAAAAATAAGCTGCCCAAATTACTAATTCCACGCAGACGGAGTCGCGGGCAACAGCTAGTCTATCTAAATAAACATGAGGCAACTCCTGTACCTGGGTTGTGAAACGGCCAAACCTGGCAGCGGGCCACTGTGGGCCACATTCGGACGGCGTCGCGTGCCCGACGTCCCAGCGTCACCGACAGCCACCACGCTGCACAGACCAACCAGCTTCACAATCACAACCACCAAACCTCCTTGAAACAAACAGCCACACGAAGCCACACTCGTATTGTTTAGGATCCCGCGCTTCAATACTAAATGTCTGTAGTTAGGCCCAGAAAAAGCCGTGCTGGCCTTGGGATTTGACCAATGGCCTCTGGAGCAGAGGGTCGTGGGTTCAAACCCGGGGCTCGCACCTCTTAGTTTTTCGGAATTTATGTGCGAAATCACATTTTAAATTTACCATGAGCTTTACGCTGAAGGATAACATCGTGAGGAAACCTCTACAAACCTGAGAAAAAATTAAATGGTGTGTGTGAAGTTCCCAATCCACAATCGGCCTGTGTAGGAACTCTGGCTCAACGCCTCCCATTCTGAGACGAGGCTTGTGCCCTACAGTGGGACGTGAATAGGCTGGGATGACGATGACGAGGCAAGGAATCCTCAGTTCGCGAATCCGACCAGTACTTATAGATGTATATTTTTGTGTCAAAAATAAAAAGTGAATTGAGATAATTCAGCTTTTTCTCATTGATACCTACTTCATAAACTTTGACGTAAAACATTGTTATTGAAAACTCCTCCTGGGATTTGCGAAATAGTAAAACTAATGATTATGGCCATGGAATCCGAATAACAAGACTAAAAGTACACTTACACTCGTCGAGTACTGTCCGGTCATTATGTTAATGGCTAACTATAATAGTGCCTCCTTGTTTTTAACTGACTTCAAAAATAAAAGGAGGAGGTTATTAACCGATTCGGTTGTTTGATTTTATATTTGTTACTTCAGAACTCTGTAATTTTATAAATCGATTTGAAAATGTATTTTGGTTGGAGAGGGAACACTTTCAACTAGGTCCCATTGCCACCAAAGTCAGGATCTGACATTTGGAAGTCAGGGAAATCAGAGGATTCTTAAAGTAAGTGGATGTCTAAATTAGTTTGAGTATGTTTTGTTGCAACTCGCATCTACCTACATTTACACTTGGAAATCATCATTTGGTGAAGTTGGTGACGAGGAAGACCACAGTTGGTCACCGGAACTACTCACTGACCAACACCTATTTCACGGGTTGTGGTCTTGTGGTTCGATTAGGTACTTTAACACAGTCTTAATTCGGAGGAAAATATCTGAATTGGATAACCAATATTTTGTAAAAAATTACGAGCAGTTGACATCACTCACACTAAATTTGCTGGCTTTTGCCAGGTTAGGACTTCAAACAAGTTAGTAGAAGGTTATTTTCGTGGTTTTTTGGAGTCGGAATTTTTTTATTTTATATGTTTTGGTCTTCGATGCTCATTCCAGACATTATATTTTGATTCAGTCGTCTTTTTTATCTTAGTATGGGAAACTGGATGTTAGGGAACCGACCCTACTACAAAACCTGTTTTTTTATTTATTTATTTGGACCTAGTTTCGTCTAAACGGATTTCAATAAAATCCACAAACATTAACTTTAAATAAAAGCTACACGAACTTAAACGCGACCAAAATACTTACGATAAATAACTTGTATTATATACATATTGTTCCTGCCATTCAATAAAACATAAGTTAACCCATTCATTGCCATTATTGAAATATCGCTATCGCGCAACTAGGAGTTGAATTGACCGGCCTGTTATTAATGGGACGCGGCCCGATTACACTCAATCTCCGATAATCCGCGGGGCCGGTGGCACGGGTTAACGGTTGTTGTAATTAGTTTGTTTAGTTTCGTTCTGTGACGCAAGATGACGCTGTTACTTCCGAACAAATTTTGTACATCGCGATATCGACTGGTTAGATCAATTTACCATAATCGTTAATTCCTAGTAGCAAAATTTCCATTCGTATTTTTTCCCAAATGCTTTTTTTATCACTATAGTTTTTTAGTGAAGCTTAGTCAAACCTGACATTCCTATGCCATGGATTACAATAAAAATAAACAATAAATGATAATGTTTTCAAATTTCGCTATTTTCAATCATAATAAGTACCAATCCTGGGATGGGATAAAATACTTCAAGGTTTCGGTCACATCACAACAACTGTAATTAGATACTTACAAGTAAATTCCACGATTAAGCTGCTGTATTTTCGATTGAAGTAATCTTAAAAGTCGGTCCCAGGTACTGCTGAACAACACACTAAATTTGTCCCATAATACGCAAACTTATCTAAGGACATGAGTATAATTTAACCAATAATAAAGTCGTTTATCCAATAAGGAATAAACACTTTCGCGGCGATGTTTAAGCAAAAACTCAACTTGATAAACATAAATTGATAAACTTCAATTACAAGTTTTTGTTCAACTTGTTATATTAGGTCTTCTAATTATGGGAGAAATCTTGGAAGTAAAATTTTATTCATTTCTAGCGATAGGGCTAAATTGAAATTTGGTACATATGTATGTTCGTTGGGTGAAATTTTAGTCAGCAAAAAGTAGTTATTAAAAAAGCTTCAATTATAATTTTTTTTGACAAAAAATAGTCTCAATCCTTCCTACTGTAGTTTAACCACGCGATCTCATAAACTCTAAAATTTAACCGTCAGTTAAATCCCGCATTCCCCGTGCCACCGGGCCCATGGCACGCACTAATTGCCGACGAGAATTCGATGCAATAAATCAGGGACATAATTTATTGCGTCGCGCGCGCAGGCACGCCGCCCGAAATCCAGCGCCATATTTGAATTTGGGGACGCTAGGGTTAGGACTGGCCACTTGTTAGGTTAGGTTATATATGTACTGGAACGATGGGCCCCAAAAGAAAGCTCAAAGTCACTCAGAGGGCGATGGAGAGGACTATGCTCGGAGTTTCTCTGCGGGATCGCATTAGAAATGAAAAAAATTCGCCCAAGAACTAAAGTCACGAAGAATCGCCAGAACTGATGGCCGATGGGGCAAAAAGGTTCTCGAGTGGCGTCCACGGACCGTAAGATGTAGGTAGACCTCTATCAAGATGGAGTGACGACCTGGTTAAGGTTGCGGGATCGCGTTGTATGCGGATGGCATGGGACCGATCTGTTTGGGTGTCCATGGGTGGTGCTAACTTACCATCAGGTGACTCATTTGCTTGTTTGTCTAAAAATTGTAGATTGAAACATCCAAACATCTTCACAAATTTTCTCAACAGGATTGGATAGGACAGGAAATGCTCTAGAATATATTCTTATCTACAAAAATATACAGTATTTTTTTCTTCTACCTCGACGTTAATCAACTTCTCCCTTTAACCAGCTAATGGTTCCCACGCCCTCAAACCAGCACAAACTTAGTCTAACACAAACTCAATCAAACCAACATCCCTAATTAAGCAAATTTAAAAAGGTCCGCTGTTCCTAAACAAATCCCACCTAAGAGAAAAGTATCGTCCAATATTTCATTACAACCCGACAGGCGATAGCTCCATCTCTTTCCCCCCAGCTGCGGTGCGTATGTTACGTCTCTATCGCACGTGGAATCAGTCCGACAAATTAAATCCTGGCTCAGATTATTACATAGCCCAGTGTACGACCATAAATAACCCGTAGGGAGGTTGGTAATGTTAGCGAAATTTGAATTTAGAATGTTTTTTTCCTATGTTTTGGGAAGCGGAATAGAAGGTGGAATTATTTGGGAAATTGTTTTCTTACATGCGTGATGCGGGTATAAGTAAAAACACTAACCATCAAAGCCGAATGAAATCATAAGACAGAATTGACAACCTTTCATTTTTTTAACACCTGAAAATTACTGCAGGAATCGAAAGAGTTTCGCCTCCTGAACACGGAAAAATATTTATTATAATTTATTTCTCCATATTTAAAAAAATACAACAAATTTTAAATCATATATGTACTTTAAACATGAAACTACCGTGAGACTCACTCATAGTGAAAATAAACGGATCACTCACGTCTTAAAACGAGTTTAACTCGACATGTTTCGGGCTAATCCGTAGCCCTTCCTCTCGGAGTCGCACGTCACGTGTTGAGTGCACGTTTGGCAGCCGCCGTGACGTGCGACTCCGAGAGGAAGGGCTACGGATTAGCCCGAAACATGTCGAGTTAAACTCGTTTTAAGACGTGAGTGATCCGTTTATTTTCACTCTGATCATATATGCACTTACAAATAGTGCCACAGAATAGATATGTTTCCTTTACCCTTTTCACTAGAAAAAAGTGCTGTCATAATTTTAAATTTGATAACAACCTTAACGTCAAATTTACGTCATCACTTTTTTTTAATAGAGGCTTGACAAAAGCAATGGATTTATTCTATCGTTACGCTCTTTTAGAATAAGCACATCCTTAAAAAATTGTAACAAATTAATTAATAATCCTAGTGAAAATTTAAAACTATCAGCGCCTTTCTCTTTCCAAACAGAATACAGAGAACGAATCAAATTATAGTCTTAGAAATATGAAATGTTTTCAATTTAGAGAATCAGGATCAGACTAAGGCATGATTCATCACCATCATCATCCTAGTTTGTGTACGTCTACGTCCCTTTCAGAATGAGAAGGCTTTGGGCCGTAGTTCCCACGCGGACCCAGTGCGGATTGGGAACTTCACACGCACCATTGAATTTCTTCGCAGAGGTTTCTCCAGGTTTTTTTTTAGAATTTTTTTGTTTTAAATTTGGTAGCATAGTGAACGGTTGCGGTACCTACTCTGAAGATGAGCTCTGGTTGAGTTCGAAACGCGTCAGTGTAGTTTGGTGGTGATGATATTTGGGTTTGTGTGATTTGTGTTCGTACAGTGTGGAGGTGGAGGAACTGCATGAAAACGCATTTTTTATGCTATCGTATAAGTTCGCGAGTGAGCAAAGTAACTGTTTCAGTTCATTAATATGAACCTCCGCAAAGTAACTCCTGATTCAATAAACTTTTACCAAACAATTCAGCTGGACTTATCCTCATGGCTCAAACATTTCGGAATTATTTCGCGATACCTTTGTAAAACAAAATCTATTTACATCCAAACACAGAACCTCCCATACAACCTCCCATTAACGAACCAAGATCGCTTTAAAGCAGATACAATGGCTTTTAATCCCACTGTCACCCGCTCAGCCTGATTAATAGGACTCAAATGTACACCAAAATGTACCTTATAACAACGGCATAAGGTCTGTGTGAGGGATCAGGGGGAACACAATGTAATGAGTGCTCGTTTAATCCATGTAGTATATACTATACAGGTGTAATATGTATATGGTTTTGGAGTTAATTTGTTCGTTACATGGATGTAGACTGTTACTGAATCAATACTTTGCTTTCATCTGCACTTACTGTCAGGTGGATAAACGATAATTAAATAATTATACATCATTTTTAGGGTTCCGTACTTGGGTAAAAACTTGGGCTAAGACTCCGCTGTCCGTCCGTCTGTCACCAGGCTGTATCTCACGAACCGTGATAGCTAGACAGTTGAAATTTTCAAAGATGATGTATTTCGGTTGCCGCTATAACAACAAATAATAAAAAATACTTAGAATAAAATAAATATTTAAGGGGACCCCCATACAACAAATGTGAATTTTTTGCTCGTTTTTGCTCGATATTGATAACGGCAACAGGCAGACGTTTAAATATTCATAGAATATTTAGTTATATATATTTACATTACAAATTAATACTTAAAAAAAAACAAATATTTAAGGGGGGCTCCCATACAACAAACGTGATTTTTTTGCCGTTTTTATAGATAGTGGTACGGAAGCCTTCGTGCGCGAGTCCGATTCGCACTTGGACGGTTTTATTTAATAGCTAGCTAATTCATATCTATTGCGACACTTTGCTTAGCTGTCGTAAGCTAGGTATCATATTACATTCACATTTTTTGTTGCGTCACGATTTTTTGTATCAACTGTATTTTTACGTAATTACAAATTTCTGGATAAACATTAGTGTACTTAAATATCTTATCTCCGTGCCGGGCACAAGCGTCCCCTCAGTGTGGATTGGGAACTTGACAAGCACCATTGAATTTCTTCTCAGGTTTCCGCACGATTTCGCACATAAATTCCGAAAAACTCAAGAGGTGCGTGGGAGGTCGGGCTCGAACCCATGACCCTCTGCTTCAGAGGCCTTAGGTTAAACCTCTAGGCCACTACGGTTTAAGCGTTAGGGCTGAAGTTACTGCACTGCTCATGGTAAACTTCTCGAATGTAATTTTGCGCACGAATTAAAAAAACTCAAGAGAAGCGAGTTCTCGTGCGATTTTTGGTTTTGAAGTTGGAAACTTATGAGCATATCATGCATCCCAGTTGTTCCTGCGAATAGGCTACTTTCCTAACTAGTCAGTCTTTTAGATTATCAAAAAATATTGGATACGTATTTTTTATTTTGTCAATTGAACAAAAAATTACGAAGATATGGCGCATTGAAGTTTCGCGTGACGTCACTTGTTCCTACACTTTGTATGAGCGTTTTAGGAACAAGTGACGTCACGCCTCGTCACGCGGAACTTCAACGCGCCATATCTTCGTCATTTTTTGTTTAATTGTCAAAAGAAAAATTACGTGTCTAATATTTTTTGATAATGTAAAATACGGACTAATAAGAATTATTATTTTTTTACCTAGGAAACATCCCTATTGTTGGTCCATTTTGTTAGGGCCTGTTGTGTCTGGTGATAGGGCATTCGAATTCCATGTGGTCTATGGTCTGTTTCGGGTCATTCTCACTACATTCGAACGCCGCCAACCCACACCATCCCAACTCGTGCCAGAAGTATGCCCACTGTCAGACTTCAGTCCTCAAGCTCAGGCTCAGTCTTCGCCATGTGTGTTGGCTATCATTAAATCCATTGGGCCGCCCCCGGTTAAGCTCAACTCTTTGAGCACTCTCTAGTGCTTTTTACTGTAGTTGAGCATCCCATTCTTTCATCCACACTTCCCTATCCTGTATACAGATCGGTATCTACATAAACCGCAATTTACCTACAACTCTAAAACTGTGAAACTGGAGCCCCATTAGCAATGCACACTTGTTAGTCCGAAACCATTTGTTTCCCGCAACGCGACCTAATCCCGGGATTGTCCCGCATAATCCCGGATCACGAATCATGACACTATTGTTGTAAGTGTGAAACCGACACAAATAGGCCTACGGCTTTGCACACCCCTAGTGTACGCTATAAAAACATTTGAACATCAACCTTTGGTGTAAAAAGCTGCGGTGTAATTTCCAATGTGAGCGAAGTTCTAGATGACGATGGAATAGAGGTCCCCTCTTTAAAATCTCAATTATTTTTGCGTGGCGAAAGGAAACCTTGTTGCTTACAGTTTTGGGTTTACTTTGGTTTGAGTGTTATCGCTTTTTTTTGACATTTGCGGCACAATGGTTGAGCCTAGGTCCTCTTGATTGAATTTTTATTTGTAAAAGTTCATTATGCCGTTAGTAACGAGATTATTATAGTTGTACTTTTTGGGGCGCGTTATTCAAATATTGACGTTTACTGCTAAATGAAACGGTAAATTTGAACTTGGGACTTGAAAGGGTCGTAAAGTATGTTACGTATGTAATAGTGTATTATTGGACGCCTCATTTAGTTTTGTGTAAACAGGTGTTTTGTTTGGCGCACGTTGCGGAAAACATGATTGTCTTTGGGTTTTATTTTTTTCGCTCTGTTTTCGTTGGCAAAAGGTGGCAAAACCCATCGTACCGACGTCTTTAATTTCTAATTATTCTTTTGTCTTTTATAAACAACGTTTACTAGCTCCAATAACATCTACTTATGTCTAGACTGCGAACTTTTTGGACTAATTATATACTTCTTAAAGAAATAAAATAAAACAGGATAAAATATACCTACAAATAAATCTATAGTAACTAAGTACTATTTTCAGAACTAATATCACGATGCAACCGAGCAGATATAAATTAGAGCAGATCAAATATGACATTTTGAACTTACATTTTTTTAATAACAAACTATTCTTTTACGTTTTTCAACCTTTGCTCATATATCAAAAAGGCACAACAAGACAAGTGATCAATTTCTGTATTCATAAGATTGGTTTTTTCAACCGACGAAAACAAAAGGAGGAGGTTCTCAATTCGACGTTTATATTTGTTTTTCAACCGACGAAAACAAAAGGAGGAGGTTCTCAATTCGACGTGTATATTTTTTTTTTGTTTTTTTTTTTTTTTTTTCTATGTATGATCACGCATAACTTTTTACAGAGTAGTCCGATTTTGATGATTCTTTTTTTATTGGAAAGCGTATTCCGCGATGGTGGTCCCATTTAAATTTGGAAACAATATTCCTACCCTAAGGGTAGAAAAACAGGGGATGATTGATTGTTCAGTTACTGATTGCACTATATGACCACGCATAACTTATTACAGAGTAGTCGGATTTTGATGATTCTTTTTTTATTGGAAAGCGTATACCCCAAGGGTGGTCCCATTTAAATTTGGAAATAATATTCCTACCCTAAGGGTAGGAAAACAGGGGATGATTGACTAACTTTTTACAGAGTAGTCTGATTTTCATAATTCTTTTTTATTGGATAGATAGGGTATACCTTGAAGTTGGTATTATAAATTTGGAAAAAAATTTACCCCAATGATGGAAAAAAGTATAAAATAAAAACTTTTTAACAAAAAATTAAACCGCCGAAAAAACTGAAAAGCAAAAAATAATACCTTTTTTGTTTGACCTTAATCTAGGTACCAGTTTGAAGTCGGTGCCTAAGCACGAGCCAGGAGGAGTGATAGAAGCCAATCAGGTAGACGATTATAGGTCCACTCCTCCTGGCTAAGTGCTGAGGCACCGACTTCAAACTGGTACCTAGATTAAGGTCAAACAAAAAAGGTATTATTTTTTGCTTTTCAGTTTTTTCGGCGGTTTAATTTTTTGTTAAAAAGTTTTTAATGTTCAGTTATCACTATCTGTCAGATAAATATAAGCGCTGTCCTTTTCTTCCTACGACTTGAGAAAAGGAAAGCGATAGTTTTAACTGACGGACTTTTATCTGGGGATTGAAAAATCGGTCCTAAGTTTAAAATGGGTTATTTTTCAAGCGTTTCAACCGCCTCATTTCCGTGATCAATATCTATGAATTGGCTGTAGATTTTGTTGGCATTTTCGATTATTTATTACATGACTTGTATTTCTACGGATAACTGAAAACTGTATCGAATCTTCTGCCATTTGTACAAAAATGTGTCCATGAAAGTGATTCGAAACAAGCTCAAATAATGACTCATATTGGCCCTTTAGCTGATTTTTTATACGGCAAAAAGCCATTCATATACTGAACCAGTACGTTTTAACTTTCGCTTCACGTATTGCCAATTAAACATCCCAAAAACTCCAATATGTAAAGACTTCGGTTTTAAATGTGTTTTGATATACGGATGCAATAAAACGCTACCGTAAACTCCGGCCTACCAAATCGAAAGCAATTCCCGTAATGGCCGACCACATTTACGCGGTACGACAAATAAAAATAAATTTACATCCCGTTTAACGGTGCCGTGCGACGGTGCCGTGACGGCGCCCGCGGGTGTCGTGAAGCCGGCGATAATTGTCGAACGGTTATAGATACGGCTCGGACGAGAGAGTTTGAGGCGATCGAGAGGTATAGGTAACGCCACAAGAGTTGAGGTGAATGATTAGTAGTTATTAGTAGTGAATGAATGAAATGAGTGAGTGAATGAAAATGTGAATTATATGATCTTATGGTGAAATACCTACGCAATACTATGCATATTATAATTTTTCTTTTATCATTTATATCAATAAAAAATAAAAAATGAATAAATAAATATTAGGGGACCTAGTCCCAAACTAAGCAAAGCTTGTACTATGGGTACTAGACGACGATAAACAAACTTATATAGATAAATAAATACTTAAATACATAGAAAACATCCATAACTCAGGAACAAATATTCGTGCTCATCACACAAATAAATGCCCTTACCGGGATTCGAACCCAGGACCTCTTGCTTCGTAGGCAGGGTCACTACCGACTAGGCTAAAGCGGTCGTTCCCCCTTATCCCTTTTATGATATAAAACAATTTGAACCTATAAGAAATATTCGCAACAAAAAAATCTGTATTTTAGCAATAGCATCATCTGATGGAAAATGGTCACTACCGCCCATAAATATCAACAACTCAAAGAGAGTCACTAATATGTTGCCGGTCTTTAAAGGAAGTGTAAACCCTTCTATCGAAAGCCCCGATATCATAGTTGTATGGAAACACTGCTGCCGGAAGTTGATTCCACTGTTTCACTGTACGTGGCATTAAGTGCCGAAGAAAATGTACAGTGTTAGACCGCCATTCATCGAGGTGGTTAATGAAACTAAGACTTTCGGCGGGAGTTGTGATGGTGAAATATGCAGCAGGCAGCAAATTATAGTACAGTCGACTACAAAAAAATCGATACGGCCAAAGTTACAAAAATATGTATACACGACCTTAATGTTAAGTCAATAAAGGTGTGTATACATATCTTTGTAACTTTGGCGGTATCGATCGATCGAAAATAATTTTTCTCAAACATGCTATGAAATATTGACGTTATGTTCCTTATAATACGCCACGAAGTGTCACAATGCAGGTGCGGCTAGACAAGAGGTCAATAATGGAATTTCATACAACATTGCTGGCCAAGGCCAGCAAAGTGATCGTCTATTGTTTCATACCATGACGTTTATAAGTCTATGGCATCATAGCAATTAGCCATTAAAAAAAAACTATAAGCAATATTTGCGTTTTGGTTAATTATGACATTCTGCCACTACGCTTATTTAAGGTAAGGTAAGATAATGATGAGGTAAGGTGATGATGATGATGAAGATGGTGATGATGATGTGATGATGATGATGATGATGATGATGATGATGATGATGATGGTGATGATGGTGATGGTGAGTGATGGTGATGATGATGATGGTGGGTGATGGTGATGATGATGATGGTGTTGGTGATGATGATGATGGTAATGGTGATGATGATGATAATGGTGATGGTAGGTGATGGTGATGATGATGATGGTGGTGGTGATGGTGATGGTGATGATGACGACGACGACGACGACGACGATGATGATGGTGATGGTGATGATGATGATAATGTTGATGATGATGATGATGATGATGATGATGGTGATGATGGTGATGATGATGGTGATGGTGGGTGATGATGATGTTGATGATGGTGATGATAATGATGGTGGTGATGGTGATGATGATGATGATGATGATGCATGTTTGAGAAAAACTCTATACAAGCCTTGGCCACGAACAGGGATTGCCGGCCTCGTATCTCTAGAAGGCCTCGTTAACACTCGGCCATCTATAACTACTCGGCCGGCAATCCCCGATTTCGCGGCCGCTGCAGTAATGTACTATTTCGGAGCACTCGCGGTGGTAGAGCCTTTAGACACACAATGAAAACCTACGTCCCTTCGCATGCACAAGGAATCCGAACGATCGGAAATCAATGACTGATTATCGACAGCCGTGGTAGCTCAGCTAACAAGTGTTTTAACCGCTACCAGTGACCTGTCGCATATATTGAAGAAATGAGCCACACCGAGCGGAAGGTTTTTGCTTACGGTACAGTCTTAATTTGTTAAAATTTCATGGTAATTGTAGTTTATTTCTTCATTTTATGCGGCAGCAGCTGATAGCAGTTGACATGCTTCTAGAACGGACTGGATACAGAATTCAAATTCATCGTCAAGAAGACACTAACAACTGAGGCGTATAAAATTAATGATTATTCTTCATAGACAAAGACATGTTTGAAAATATTTCTGATCCGCATTGGCGATCCCTGGTTTCAAATAGCGTATATACCTATACTGTGTTAAATACTTGAAATGTAGGTAAGTACTTATGTGATTAAAGAACATCCCGTGTTTTTGGAAGTCCTTGTTTTTTAGTTACAACTAATATTTAGGGGATCTCTAGGGTTGTTTACTCATTTGCTTGTTTTGCATCGATTCATGTCCCATCCCACTCACTTGAGATGGTCTGTTCGATCAATATGTCCACAAACTTAGTTTTCTCTATCATTTTTGAATTTGATAATAAAGTGTAGTCTAAAACTAACATTCTACTCAATACGCATTTACCCTACCTCTCCACCTGTTACAACTCCAGTAGGCTCGTCGTAAAGGTAACGACCCATTACTTCAGCGGTTTGCATAATGCCTGCAGACTGCAGGCCGATAGTTATTGCCGATGACTATGTGGCTGGGAATGGCTCACCATACACAGAGCAACTTTTATTTCCGATTAGTTAGTGCTTGTTCAGTTGCCACCAGATATATGTAGGCATTTTTATTTACGGGACGGCTCGAGTAATTAAATAAGTAGGTATATTTTCAGGGTACACGGAAGGAACATGTCTAGTCACCTTTATTAAAAAATGAGATTTTACTATAACTTACCTTTGAATTAAATAAGGATACGTATAAATCAATAAATGAAATTGTAATTTACAATAAAATATTAACAAAACAGTCCGCCGCTTTTTTTATCAATATAATTTGAAGTGTGCCAAAACACCTACATAACACAAAACACACACACACAGACAAAAACACCGCACTAACTTTTTTTTTCATTTTGTGAATAAAGTCTTGTGCCTTCATTGTTAACTAAAATATGTTGCCTTTATTGGAATTTGTAAGCAACATTGCTGTAGACTTTAGCGCTTCAGCGCTGATTTTTGCTTAATTTTTGATTGACTTTCAACAATACACTTCGCCCTCTGTGTACTTAACATTTAACAATGACTTTGAGAAAAATAAATTAGTTCTAAACCACTTTCAAACAAACATAAAGGCACCTCGCGTGACGAGCCAAAACAATTGAAAGCCCCCATCGAACTCCAATTATTTGAACGTAACCGCTTTTTAATTGGCAATAAAAGTTGCCAGCAACAAATCAATGTGGCAACTTGGCAGTAACGAATCTCCCGCGCGGTAAATCTTGCTTAGTTCGCTAGATGGCGCGCGGCACGCGATGCTGAGTCCATCAATTAGGGGAAAATGTATCTGCGTTGGAGGAATTGAGTTTTACGGTTTGCTTTGACTTTTACTGAAGATCAAAGTAAAAGCCATACTTTTTGGTTTAAGCATTTGGCTACAATCCTTATTTGTACGAAGTTAAGTTCCGTGATGGCATAGAGACATTTTAAAATAAGTTTTTTTTTAAATTTTGTGTAAGGAAGGAACCACTTGAATACGGGCAGCGCTGGATCAGTCGTTGTGGAACTCTTTGGGGGACGTCTTTATCCAGCAAAGGAAGTCTTTTGGCTGTTATGATAAAACGAAAATTTTTAATTTTTACTACAGGCTTTTTGCTGACTTTCGTTGATTGTAAGTACTTAGGTACATGTCCTCATCTGCACTTATCATCAGGTGGAATAGAGAACATATCCGCATCATATTAAGGTCAATATTACTAGCTGGTGCCCGCGAGTTCGTCCGCGCAGTAAAGCCGTCCGTCCGTAGTAGGTCCGTTTAGTAGAAGAAGGTATAAACGACGATAACTTTTTTCATTGTTACCCGATTTTAACGACACAAAGCTTAAATGTTGCTCCAAGTTAAGCTTCATCTATCTGCGAAAACGCAAAAAAATCCGTTGAGGATTTTCGGAGATTAGCTTGTACGTACAGACAGACAGACGCATGATTTCTACTGTTTTATTATAATGTATAGATAAATATGGAGAATTGGTAAAAGAGAAGAGATCGCTGTGTAGCGATAAAGTTGCTTATCGTGTTAATTGTCTTAATGTATAATGTCCAAATTGATGCATGTATGTAAAATAAAGAGTTAGTTATTTTATTGTATTATTTATATTTTATTGTACGAGCAAACATTGCAAGTTAAATACTTGTAGAAAGTTTATTTCTCTAAACTTTTCAGTTTATAATAAAGAAAAAAAAATATATACACGTCGACTTGAGAACCTCCTCCTTTTGTTTTCGTCGGTTGAAAAACGTTCACATTCGGATAAATGCCTGGTAAAATGTTAGGAGCAATTCATTCTTATCTTAGTTTCGTCTCACAGTATGAACGCCTTGTAAATAATTTGAGCAATAATTATTCCTGAGTTTTTACTTCCATTTCTACGAAAGGATTTAAGTACTTTAAACTAAAATAGCTAGTTTTTTTTTTTTTTTTTTACTTAATTGTAAATTTTAATATACACATTTATACTTATGAAATATTTCGCCAAATTGCAAAACAATTTGTTGGCGAACTATACACTCAATCCAAAAAATTTTGTGCACAATAGATACAACACATCTTACAAAACTAAACTACTGACTATAATACTACTTCACAATTTTTTGTATGGAAAGAGTTAATCAACCAAGTTTTCAACTTCTTTTTGAAACAATTTTTGGTTTCACATTCTTTTTTTTCTTCATTCATTGAAACGCTTCCTCGATGAAATCGTTTTTTTATAGGAAATGATGCGATTTTTTTGACTTTTCAGTGCAATTTGAAGTTGAACGTCATGACTTAAGATAATTGCGATAGATGGCACCACGTGCCACTAATTGGTGTGTGCAAGCAATTTAAGTTTTTGGATGGGTTGGTCAGGGGCGACGTGGTGCAGTTGTTAGCATTCTCCGTGCGTATAGCCAAGATATATGGGTTCGAATTCCGTCCAGCGCTTCCGAAACTATTTAATTTTTTGAAAATCTTAGAATATCCAAGTAACTGCCATACCTATTAATAGTAATATATTTTTTTTTTAAGAAATAAGATAATTTATTCAATAATTTACAGTACAAGATGACAAGAAATACAATGTTTTATAAATAACGTCTTTGTAACACGTGTAATATAATTAAGTTAAATTTTGGTTATTTGTAAGCATGTTAGTAGATAGAATCTCCAGAACTACTGTAGGTAAGTACTGATTATAAAACATATTTGACAACCAGAAAGGCCTATTGCTTGCTTTAAATTATATTTTTCCACATATTACTGCTTATTTTCCTGAATTGATTTCTATGTGGTTTACCTATAATAAAGAGCCAGTGTATTGTATTGTGTTGTATAAAAAAAAACCGGCCAAGTGCGAGTTGGACTCGCGCACGAAGTGTTCCGTACCGTTATCTATAAAAACGGCAAAAAAAATCACGTTTGTTGTATCGGAGCCCCCCTTAAATATTTGTTTTATTTTAATTTAATAATTTATTTTTAAAGTGAATATATAACGAAATATTCTGTGAATATTTCAAGCGTTTACCTGTTGCCGTTATCAATATAAGCAAACAACGAGCAAAAAAATCACGTTTGTTGTATGGGAGCCCCCTCAAATATTTAAATTATTCTGTTTTTTAGTATTTTTTGTTATAGCGGCAACCGAAATACATCATCTGTGAAAATTTCAACTGTCTAGCTATCACGGTTCATGAGATAAAGCCTGGTGACAGACGGACAGACGGACGGACAGCAGAGCCTCAGTAATAGGGTCCCGTTTTTACCCTTTGGGTACGGAACCCTAAAAAGCTCACACTACATCTGGTCAATATGGGCTACTTTTATCCTGAGAAAGTGCAAAATTCCCGCAGGACTCATGTAGTTGCTAGTCAAATTTTATCAAGTCTCGTACCCGTCCAAACATTTCAATGGCTATCACAACATCGCATCAATTAAGTCCTAAAGTATAACTAACTATAGTTCTACGGTGATCCCTAGCTACAAACCCTCCAAACTAAATCACACGAGCAGACATGAGCGCCGATCCCCCGGGAATTCCCCGCTACAATTAATTCCCACCGTAACGTATAATTGTTGCCATGTGTATCAATTTGCACCCAATAAAGGTAATAGTGTTAATTTTTGATCACGGGTGGCCACATTTGGTAGTGTTTTTTAGTTAAGTATGCAAAGAAAAAAGAAAACTCACTGAATAGTTACAATACAGCATTGGTTGATGACGTCAGATTTTTATTAAGGGTTCCCACACAGCTACATACTTCTAAATCTAAATGCGTATGATAAGGCTCCCCCTTTAATTATTTTTTGTGTAGTGATATACTGTCACAAGTGTCACTTTACCAGCGCTGTTAAAGTGCTAGATGTCAAACTGCGCGGGTCCAAATAAAAACTCCGTAGCTTAATCCACGCGTAAATTGCGAAGAATTATAAATATTGCTTTCCACACAGAATAAAGTATAAATTGGACCGTTTATGACACAATATATTTCAAGTAAATTTTAATGTCAAATGAAGGTACTTACTTGCTTATTTGATACGTAATAAATGCGTTACATTCTATTAAAATTAAATAACTCCAGTACCTCTACCATGAGTTTACACTAGTTTACGTGACCGTACTCGCTAGCGACGGCGTAAATTATTTGTATGGAGGTTTGTACAGCGCCTCTAGCGGTCACTTACGGAAGTACAATTCTCCATACAAATAATTTACGCCGTCGCTAGCGAGTACGGTCACGTAAACTAGTGAAAACTTATGGTAGAGGTACAGAAAACGATTTAAAAAGTATTTTTATCGAAATGGTTATCGATTTACATTACAAAAAAAAACAATCCCCAATTGAGAATTTCCTGCTTTATTTGAAGTCGGTTAAAAAGTGTAACTAGCACAGCGAAACCAGGGGCTAAATTCAGGAACGGACCTTCACGGGTTTGGTAGCGCTAATTCAATCGCTTGGGTTGGGTTTGGTTTGAACTGCTATTCAGGAACGCCAAAAATCACTGGTTTGCGAGAGGCTTGGGCTGAGTTTGGGATGAGCCTTATTTATTTGTTTATTTATTTATTTATTTACAAAGCGAATTGACAGGAAAATAAGGCTCATCCCAAGCTCAACCCATTCCTATCCTCTCCTAAACGATTGAATTGCCGCTCGCAAACCGTGTTGGGCCGTTTCTGAATTTAGCCCCAGAACACAACTCTACTACCGGCACGATTTGATTGACCAAGAGATGTATAAAGATCACTATTAAGTGTAATTAAGTAAGCTTCATATAGCTGACAAGATACCCCTTACTACGCCGTACATACTGCGATGTAAGTACTATAGCTAACCAAGCATAGCGACATCCCTTTTCCGAAGCGTTTTATCGCATCAACCATCCAATACCTATCACGGACCATCCTGAATTTTGCATAAGGAAAATATACCAAAAAAACTCCTCTGAATATAAAGTAAGCAAAGAATGATTGATTCTATATAGCGAGTGAGATGTCACATAAAATATTGATGTCGCATCATAAGGGAACCCTTTAGTGTCCGACTGGTTCCTTGGGTACTTTTGGAAATTGTGCCCGGATATTTTTTGGTTTCGGCGAACGTTTCACCAGGAATTATACCTACGTAGAAATATTGTATTATTTTGTGAGTATTCAGTGTAGTTAGGCCTCCAACAAGATGGATCGACTACCTGGTTAAGGTTGCAGGAATGCGTTGGATGCGGATGGCGCAGGACCGATCTCTTTGGCGAGCCTTGGGGGAGGCCTATGTCTTTCAGCTGAAATGATGATTATCTCCGATAGTAATAATCGCTGAGAGGGTAATGAGGAAGAAACACAATAAAAACGCCGAATAAGGACTCTAACTCTTTTTGGGTTCACTTGTGGTTTCGGTGAATATTTCCCTTTCGTCCAGCTCTAGTTGTCCCATTGACCAAAGCTCTTTGCATATTTCCGGCGCCACGCACCTTGATTCTGGCGAATGTTATGTTGGTATAATGTGGGACGCGGAATTGAATATATTGTGACCGTTTGGTACATTTGCATATTTTAGAGCAGGGAGACGTATCTTTTTACTAGCATCATTATCATCATTTCAGCCGTACGACGTCTACTGCTTGGCATAGGCCTTGATAGCCAATCATTACGGTTGGAAGCGGCTTGGATTCATCGTGAACCTGCGGCCTTTACCCAATCGTCCGTCCATCTCGTTGTCAGCCCGTAATAATTCAAACGTTATAAAAATTCTATATTATTTAAAAAAAACGGCTATAACCCATCGAGTGCTCACAGGCGTGATCACATTTTTTTTGCGAAAATGAATTCTGATTACTGAATGATAATGAATACTGTCTGGTATTCAAGTCTACGCGAGTCTGGCGTCTATAAAGGAGTAATCCACCTCAAAAACATACATTCCCTCACAGAACCGTAAAAGAAAAACCAATAACGCTATATTAATTTTCCTATGAAAGTGATTACTGCAGTGAACCGAAACATATTTTTATGCCGCAGTAAAGGCGACAAGCCCGTATTTACGATAGCTATTTGATACTAAGTGATATAAGTGATAGGGAGATAAAGTTTATGTTGTGCGTGCGTCAGAGTGGTAGCTTTTTGAGATAGCTTGTATTGGATGGGTTTTTCTCGAGGTTGACGAGATGAGTAGACATTTGCTAGATCGATAGGAGAGTTAATAAGTTTTGTTGACTGACTTAAAATTTGTGTTCAACGCTCAAGTTTTTTAAAATATAATATAGGCTTGGGTTTGACCATAATCACGCCTGTTGGCCTACAATATATCTAGCAGTAGCCGTCTTTCGGCACACGACGTAAAATCACTGGTAAAATATCTATGTGCTATGAAAGCACAAAAGAAGACCGATGATTTTGGTTTCCATCCTTATGTTGTCAGGATTCCCAAAATCCGCACAAAGCGATTTCGCTTTTCCTTCATCAACCGTACAGCTAAAGAGTGGAATTCCCTAACTGCGTTTTTTACCGTTTTTACGTTTGTTTACCAGGCCGTTTTCAAGTCTAGGGTGAATTAGCATTTACTAGGCAAGCGTGCTCTATCATAGACCTCATCTTCGCTTTTCTTCAGGCGTGAATGTGGTCAAATACATGCCTATATTGTACAAAAAATACTACTTAATTATTAATTTGGCAAAATAACGATGCCAATTTGAATTTAGGAATATTACGTTATGCGAATTAATGTAGACATGTTAATAATACTGGAGGTGGGAGGAAATATTCTATCTACTATGCAACTGAGCATTTCCCGCACAAACCATCAACAGGTTAAAAACACATCTTTATTACATAGAGAGAGACGTCTGCCCTGTGGATTTACACCGTCACGTAGCGTTATATCAATTTAATCTGCCATTGAAATTCACTCGGCGCACCCACGAATCAATTACTGGGAGGCTGTGGAACATTCAAATACCGCCCTCTGTTGGGGTGGCCAGCCATTACGAAGTTTTTAGGATATCTAAATTTATTTTTTTCACCCCCGTGAAGTCCAACGTACAAAGTATTGAACGTACGTCTCAACAAATGTAAAATTTCATGATAGGCCATTCTCATTGTGACAATTCTGAAAACTGTACCCTTAACAGGGGTTAAACTCGTAGAACCTACGCCCAAAGGCCGTATTTTATAACGTACGGTCGCTTGCTATCGCAATCACTATTTCTTTCTATCATACGGTATGAGACGGTAACAGAAAGAGATGGTGAATGCTATAGCAGCGCCCGCACGTTATAAAATACGGCCTTTGGACGTAGGTCTTACGAGTTTAACCCCCTGTTTCACCATCCATTGATCAAATTTATTTGACGGATAAATGTGATGCCGTCTCTGTTTGTTTTGTTCGAATAGACGAAGACGGCATCACATTTCGCACCATTCGT
Organism: Archips crataeganus; assembly: GCA_947859365.1. NCBI lineage: Eukaryota > Metazoa > Arthropoda > Insecta > Lepidoptera > Tortricidae > Archips > Archips crataeganus. The sequence goes on along the minus strand of OX402047.1, from coordinate 5,352,023 downwards.
GGAAGAAAGACGTAGATGAAAAAATACTACTTTTCAGGAGAGCAAAAAAACTACCTCACAGGTTTATTATAGATCGCAGACAATAGTGACATATACGGTTACATAGATAAAAAATCACTGGTTGTATGGGTGTATCACATTTTGCAATAAAAATATGACTATTATGAGAAAATCTTCAAAAAGTAACTTACTCCATACAAATCATTTACGCAGTCGCTATCGAGTACGGTCATTGTAAACTCATGGTAGTGGTACAGAAGACTGCGTAAAATTGGGCGGTCAAATTGACATGAGTTTTGTTTTTGCGGATTGGGAACTTCACACACACCATTGAATTTCTTCGCAAGTGTATGCAGGTTTCCTCACGATGTTTTCCTTCACCGTAAAGCTTAAATGTAATTTCGCACATAAATTCCGAAAAACTCAGAGGTGCGAGCCGGGATTTGAACCCACGACCATCTGCTTGAGAGGCTGTAGGCTGTGCCACATACAAATACTTATTTAATGTTTCCTCGACTTACGCGTGGTCACCCTACCCCGGATAGAAATGTTATTGAAGAATGCGCGTGTGACTGAATGTGAGCCAATACTGTACTGAACGTGTACTTACGTGTTTTGGCTTGCCTTTACATAAAGTATGCTCAACACATTCGGTGCCGCGAAAGCATATGAGCGTTTTTAATTTAAGTGGTGGCGCATGGTTAGGAAGCATGCGGACTTTGCACAACCACTGGTTCGATTCGATAGCGTGTTGAGTTTACGTAAATTTTCACCTATTTATATTAATGTACATACACTTCGTTTTCTTTGATACCTATCCGTTAACTTTGACAAATCTCGAAGGCTTTTTGAATAAAAAATAAAAAAATATACATATTAATAATAGCTGCTAACCGTGACTCCGTCTGTGAAGAATTCGTTTATCCCTATCCCGCGGGAACTATACAATTTTCCAGGATAAAAGATATCCTATATGATAATCCAGGTTATAAATTATCTGTGTGCTAAATGTCATCACAATCCGTCAAACGGTTTAAGAGTGAAAGTGTAACTAACATCCATACATCCATACAGACTTTCGCGTTAGTACAGGTCAATGACCTAGTATTATTGTCATTTTGACACTTTTGTAGGAAAATAACTGATGCATGTCATTTTCATATTTCTGTGAAGTGTATTCAAATAGCTAACACATAAATACTTTCATTCGATCCATTCGTGCCAGCCAGTTCTTGTGAGTCGACCCGTAATATTCAAAAAAATATTTTTTTTTGTAATACCTTTAGGTTTTTCTATTGCTTTATCTATGACATGCCTGGGGAGGCTGTTTAATGTGATAGGTAGACAGGCAGTCCATGCCCACTGGCCATACACATTTTTTGTTTTTGGTATTTTGAAGTAGGGCTCATTGGGCAAGCTTCTGAGTTTGGAAGGTCTCCTATATCTATCCAGCCTCCCCATCATATCTTTGTATTCTAGTATCACAGCAAGCTTTATCTTATCATACACATTAGTAAGATTGAGTTCACAGTCATCGTAATTTATTTCTTTTTATTATGTAATAGTAATTTTAAGCTGTTGGTTTTCCAAATAAAATAAAATAAAATAAAATAAATAAAAATTAGAAAATTAGAGTCCAAATATGCAAGTAATGTTTTAAACTTTCGTGATTTTCACTCATTATTACTACCACTCACGTAAATACTATATAAATAAATAAAATAAGTAGTAATAAATATGCAGGTATGACTAACTTAACCTGCATTACTGCTATTGTAGAGGTTAAGTTTGGGTCTAATAAGAAATATAAAACATAATTAAGTTAATCTCCAATGGGCAAACTTACACTTCAGGATTAAGGTGACTCGACTTTACGATACTAACTTAATTGACACCAGGCGATCTTTAAAATTTCACAATTGACATCTTAAACATACACAACATTTCCGTACGACAAAGGCAAAGCCATAAATAATATCAACTACATCGATATCGATATAATATTGTTCAAGCACTACGGCGTTCTGTTTCGCGTATTGTCCACTAGCACTACTGGAGTGCTATTATGTAAATACCAGGATTACCAGCATCCGACAATGGATATTATAATGGGCGTGCTGATGCGATTGGGACGGTGTTGGGGCGCGTAACTCAATACGCAAGTTGGACGCCCCTGGTGGGAAGAGGGATGTGAAATGTCGATAGCTTTAAGGGTATCATAATATCGATGACTATTTGCTTTCAATTTTACTTATCGATTTCATTATAACTGCAAAAATCTTAAAATAAATGGACTCGCATTACTTTGTGGAGGAACAAAATAAGTATTCCATTATTTTAACATGGACCTTCATACGGTAACATTTGAATATTTTGAATCTATACAGTATTGTGTATTTACACTGAAAAAGGTTAGTTTAGTCTTTAGTTTTTTTGTCCTAATTGTTAGTAAGGATAAAGTCTATTTATTGATGTTGTTTTATTTATCAATTACATAATTAACTAAATTTAACTAATAGGCAACTATTTGTTCTTTATACAGGAACCCTGTCTTCACAGGCCTATAATAAATCTAACGATTTTTTCCGTACTTTAAGCCGTATGTTTTAATTTGAACCAACGACATCTTAGGCCGGGGCCGCACTGGTAAGGCGACCGGCGACGCGACGCGACGGCGACTAAATGAAACATAGTAGTCTGGTTAACATCTACCTTTTTGCATAAAATTTTTGTATATTCACCGAAAATTACGATCAAGGTGTCATTCGATTTGGAATATTATGTAGAAAGTTTAAGGGAAGGTCCCAAATGGGGCCGATAAAAATTAAAAAAGTTATAAGCAATTTATTAAAAAAAATAATAGGAATTTGTTGTTTTTTTATTATCTCAAAAACTATCACAGATATTCAAAATTTGAAAAAGATCTGAAAAGAGCAGGAAATTTCTAAAAACAAAGTCCTACCTCATAGAACCGTATCTATAATATTTATAACTTTTACAGAGCCCTGAAAATAGAGGTAAAAGTGGGTGGTCTGGCTTCCGCGCACGATTCGCCACTCGGACATGGTAACAAAAAAAATCATTTTAACATATTAAATATGAATATTAAAGAATAAAAAAATTTGAGTACTTTTGGGATACATAAATAAACAATAATCCGCCGGCAAAAAATTTTTATCCCCATTTTTTCATTAGTTATGCATTTGTTAACCAACAACTTTTTCTCAATTGAATGTTAACATAAAAAATCCGATTATTATTGAACTACAACCGTAGGATTTTTTTCACTTCGTGGAGTTATTCTTAAGAGACACAAAAATAGATCCCCGTTGGAAAAAATTTAAAATTTTAATTTTCCATTTATTTATTAACAATCTAAAATGTAAAAAAAATAAAAACTGGATAAAGATAGGTAAAATTTATTTTTATTTTTATTTTATTTTATTTTTATTTATAAAGGGAAACACACAGCATATTACAATCCAAGTAGTTAGCTTACAAAGTTGACACTCAAATGTTTCGATTTGAAACGGTTAAAAGTTACTTTAAAGTATTTTTTTTACTTTTTTACCACCATTATTTAAATAATTGCGATAATTGCGATTTTGATGCAAGATCTCAGCTCAAGATAATAAATACAATAAAGTTTACTGCTTGAAAATATGGAGCTTGAAGCAGGGTCTGCTTCTGCTGAACTATCATCATCATCATTATCATTTCAGCCGTAGGACGTCCACTGCTGGACATAGGCCTCCCTCATTGATGCCCAATCATAACGATTGGAAGCGATTTGCATCCACCCTGAACCTGCGGCCTTCACCAAATCGTCCGTCCATCTAGTTGGTGGACGTCCCACGCTGCGCTTGCCTGTCCGTGGTCTCCATTCCAGAACTTTTGGGCCCCAACGGCCATCTGTTCTGCGTGCTATATGGCCTGCCTGTCTGCTGTACTATAATTTTACAGAAATATTTAATCGAGCTGAAATGCGATTACATCTATTAGCGACCAAAAAAATAGACGATTGAGACATGAAGCGAAAATAAAATAAACGATCGAGGTGAAATGCGACTAAAATCATTAGCGACCAAAAAATTACACGATTGTGACATAAGACAAAATTTAAATAAACAATCGAGGTGAAATGCGACTAAAACTATTAGCGAGCAAAAAATATACGATTGTGACATAAAGCGAAAATAAAAAACACGATCGCGGTGAAATGCGACTAGGTGAATCGCTACAAGGAATTTTTGCTTTTGAGGTACATAACTGACAAACGTTAAGGGTTTGAATTATCAAGGTCGTGCATTATTGTCGTTCATTCAAGGTCGAGACGGGGTGGTATTTTAAACGTCAAACCTCTTTCGCTTCTCCTGCTATTAATGCGCCCACTTTCCTAACTTTTTCGTAGGTTCCACTAATTGTGGCACTCATCAGTGAAACGTTATCTTTTTGAACTTTAATCTCTGCAATAACCCACATCTTATGCAATTAACTTCGTTAGGTTACAGATCTAGCTTGTTATTAATTCTGTATGCCTGCCAGAGCGCAAAAGTAATCTTAATACAATGGCATGAATTTCAAATTGCTAAGCTTAGCGTTGAAAAGGAGTAAACGACGAGCCTGGCTCCTACAGGTTAGCTGCGTCTAGACTCTCAAATATTATCGCTGCAGAGATTTTATCGACAATTGCCCATCACTAGGCGTTCCGTAAACTCAGAGAAACTCCGTAAACGGATTCGACATCTCAACTAAGCGACAGTTTTAAAGTATCCCCCCAGCCTTGCTAACTCGATTCCGAGACGTCTCAACTCTCACCGGCCATCTTTATGTAAATTCGACAACGTTAACGTTGCGTACGTAAACATGTGAAATGGCATGAAACAAGTACACGTGGAGCCGCAAATGTAAGTTGGTGATCGCAAAGACATGTTTGATTATGTCTTGTCGTGACGCGTTTTTTAATGCTTTCGGTTGTGTTATAAGTTGATTTGGGAAAGATACCCAAGAAGATACTTTACAAGTTTTATTGGGTGGGCATGCGTGAAAATGGATGGAGTTTTTACGGGTGCAGAGACGTTTACAGTTATTTGTTTTGTTGAGTTTTTTGTTTCGATCGTACTCCGAAGAATTATTCATAGGGAGTAGATATTGCTTGCTTTCTGTTCTTTGACAGGTTTGATCAGTTTAAAAGACGAAGAAATTGAATCGTGTATCAAGATTAATACCAACTTTTTTGCTAGCTTTTTACTTGCCGTGGGGTCAGATCTTGGAATTCAAACACAGAACATTTCTAACTATGCATTGTCATACGTCCAAGTGTAAGGCATAACCCTCCCCTCAGAACTGCGGATTGGTAACTTCACACACACCATTGAATTTTATATGGGGAACTTCACACGAAATTCTTTGCAAATGTGTACAGCTTTCCACACCATGTTTGCCCTCACCTTGACGCTCATGATAAATTTCAAAAAAATTTCGCACATAAATTCCGAAAACCTCAGAATTACGAGATTCTGAGTTGAACCTACGACTTGAGACACTGCGACTTACCGCGACTGACCAGACGCGTGTTAGTGTCACGCACCAGTTGTAATGAATGAAACTGTAAGCAAGATGGCACACTATCTATTGCGCCAACTTTCTTACAATTTAATTTATTACAACTAGTGCTACATCTGGTCTGCGCCGGCCTAAATGTTTAATTTAATAGGTCGTACATTATTGTCGTTTATTTAAGGTCGACAATTACTGGGTTGCATTGTAACCGCATCCCTAAGTATCTCAGTTAGCGAAAACATTCTCTAATGTTAACGGACATTAGTATTCACAACCAATATATCCTCCGATACGCTTCACTCCCTCCACTCGTACAATCTTCATAGACACGTCTTCTAGAAACCCAACAAAGGCTGTCTGTATCAAAACTGGTAGACGTCTCCGCTACTTCCCATTTACTTCGCGACTTATGTACCCCAGAGGCAAACCAACGTTCCAACCACCCACTAAAGTCGATTTTACAATGCCTCCAATACCAAGGAGCCGAGTGAACCTCTGCTAAGAGGAAACGGATGTTATTTTGAGTGGAATAAGAATTTCTATCCATAATCATATATCGAATTGAGTGCCGTTATCGGTGTTACATTTTCGAGCTTACTAGAGGGTAGTTACGGTTCGTTTTTGTTAGTTGCCAGTGTAAAGCAGGTGCGATGGAAGTGCGGTGGTGACACGGTACAATTTGAATAAATTTGATCGCGGCGGCGCCCATTTTGGCCGGAACGGGAGACGATATCGGAAAGTGATACTGTGCCTGATGAAATTTTGCCCGACACTTTGGCTGTCTAATCCTGGCCACCCGATTCTTTTTAGAAAAAAAAAGTGTTTTTTTCAGCTTCATTTGTTTTCTATTCAGCTTGGTTTGCACTGCGTTTCGATTATACAAAATATTAAACGCTACAGGGGATCTTGCTTGATAATGTGAGTACTACTTATAAATGCGTAATTTAACGAAAAGGCTCCAAACCTTTAACAAGCCGGTTTTGATTTTGGATTTACTTTTAGTACCAACAAAAGCGAAATTAAAGAAAATGTCTGTGGTTTAGATCCTTTTCGTTAAATTAAGTCCAATTGAAATTATATTGAAATAAAAAAGAAACTAAAAATAACTAAACTATATGTACTTCTCCTAAGTCCTGCCTCAGTGGAAGAGTGCCCATAAGGCTGGCAGCTGCATTTTCGCGCTGGATAGTGGTTGCAACGTTGGGCGAGAAATGCACCAGCCCTATGGTCACGAGCAATTTCAAACAATTATGTTTTTATTATTTCACTCTAAAGTAGACTCAGACTGGCTTCGTGACCACGGCCGCTGGAATGTGGTCGAAACGTCGAGGTCATTTTAGTAATAAATAGTTCGTGCTAAGTCCCGAGAACTATATAATTGACTTTTACAATTTATCAAAAGAAAAAGTTTTGTAATTTATAAGATTTTGTACAAAAAATAAAAAGTTCAGGTTCCACCGAGATTTGAACTCGGATCGCTGGATTCAGAGTCCAGAGTGCTCACCATTACACCATGGAACCGCTTGATAGCTTATTGCAACAATGTGATTATTATGGAACTGTTTAATAACTGTCACTGGGTAATTGATGGTCAGTGAGCAGATACAATAAATGTTTATTCAATTGTTATCTGTGCTCAAAATTTGTAGTTAAAATTTTATGAGCTATTACGCGGTTCCATGGTGTAATGGTGAGCACTCTGGACTCTGAATCCAGCGATCCGAGTTCAAATCTCGGTGGGCCCTATATTTTTTGCATGATTTTGCCATAATTAATATTATGGTTTCAACTTCGTTTTAATTACCTAATAAAAATGCGAATCGAAATAACGAACTATCTAAGCGTTCCGCACAAATTTAAAATCCAGCAAAAAGTTTGTATTTCACAATATTTCAATGAAAAATTAAATATTTTTTGCGGATCAGTGAGTTTTGGACTTACTTCTTGTTAAATTTTGTAGTTGTAGATGGTTGTAGACAGGTATCAGAATTATTACCTATCCTACTGGTTTTTCCGAGACTTTTGTATGAAAACACACTTTCAAAGGATTCGATGAACACCGAAACTTAATTATTTTACTGTTTTAAATTAACTTCAACTTGAAACTTTTACGCATTACGGAGAAAAAGGCTCAGGTGAAACTGACAAAGAGACAACGCAGTTATTTTTTAAGTTTTTCCTTTTGAGAAAAACTCAAAAAAATTGCATGTAAATACAAAAAGATTAGGTCCCACCGAGATTTGAACTCGGATCGCTGGATTCAGAGTCCTGAGTGCTCACCATTACACCATGGAACCGCTTGATTGCTTATTACAACAGTTTGATCTTTTACTTATTATTTATTTACTGTCATCACATAATTGATGAGTCACTGAACAGGAACAATAGCTTTTGTGTATTTATTCAATTGTTACCTAAATTTGAAATTGTAGTCATCGTGTTAGTAAGCTTGAATTTAATGAGCAATTAAGCGGTTCCATTGTGTAATGGTGAGCACTCTGGACTCTGAATCCAGCGATCCGAGTTCAAATCTAGGTGGAACCTAATTTTATGACATTAAAAACCTTTAATTGCTCATGTTACACCATTTTTGAATAAACACTTAATTTTGAAAATGCAGCATCAGCGTAAGCTTCACTTGGCTAGGTTGCTTGTTGGCGTTCTCAAGTTTAAAACGCCACTGTATCTCTTTGACAAGCTTTCTTCAGCAACTTGCATCAGGGCTCGTGTGGCTAGGCAGTGTGCAGCACAGCTGTTCACTCCCCGGCATGCGTCTGCAGCTTTTAGAGGCAGTTTCCGTTATGCAGCGACTAAGTGCTGGAATAATATTCCTCCGCCAATAAGGAACCTGCAAAATATTCATTCCTTTAAATTGAAATTGAAGAAGTTTATTTATGAGCACCAGAAAGGACAGGAAACTTTGAGGCACGGTACAAGTTGTATTTAGTTGACTTACTTTATTGGAGCGTCCCATCCTTCTTGCAAAATCTTAATTTTATTGTACTTAGCAACTCTTTGATGAGTGTATCTGGGTCATTCTTCGGAGGGCCAAATTACAGCGTCCAGGCAGAAAAAGTACCCGCAATGTACAAATAATTGGCTAGAATATTTTTTATACATTACTTTAGCACTTAATCTAACTGGGGCACGATTCCTTTTTTGTTTGAAGTAAGTATAATTAACTGTAAATAATTATCAAACCTCTAAAACCTTATTCCCTTGGTGCGTCCATTGCCCATTTTGTGAACAAACTACCCCGAAAAGAACATGTTATGTATTGAAATCAAGTATTGTATTTAGTTAAATAGTCACAATATAAGTCATTGGTTTAAAAGAAAAAATATGGTTCCTAAATTTATCGCAGTTTTAAAAAAAAACGATGTTAAAACTTTGTCCAGAGTAAGCTATGATTCCCTTGGTGCCTCATTCAACATCCTGCTGTTCCTTACTTAAACGTCATATGACGCGTTGTGATCGCGGGGCTCGACAAACGTCAGTAACGCTTCCAGCATGGCCGGGAGAGGTCGTGACACGACGCTGGAATTATTAGCTATGGAGCTAAATATATGATTACCTTGGCTTTGGTTCGGTGTGATTCTGATTCTCTTGGACTTACATATAAAATTTTGTGCACGCAATTGGTACATAGTGTTAAGTAAAAAGAAAACTACATTACTGCCTGCATATGTTGAATTAGTAGTAATTATTATAACAATAACAGTTTCGGCAGAATCGACAAGAAACATACATATTCTTATTCCCCTGGTTCTTATTCCCTTGGGTTTTGAACAAGGGAATCATAGTTTTCTTGCGTTTTCTTGTAAAGAAAAATAGTTTTCTTTTAATTCGCTGATTTATTCATTTACAAATGTATTCAATTGATAGCAGGTCTCAAATATTACATTCTCTTCAATGTTCTACTTTTTTATTCCCCTGTCCTTTTGTATGATTCCCTTGGCGTTTTTCTTATTCCCTTGGCGTTTTATCTTATTCACCTGTCATTTTTCTTATTCCCCTGGCACTGAAAACTTAAAGTAGTATATTTCAATACCAAACTGACCAAAATTAATGCCTATTCGATAAATCTGCTTATAATTACATACAATTTCATATTTTATAGTAAATAGGTTGAAAAAAGCAAAAGTAAAAAACGCCAAGGGAATCAGACGGAGAATCCGATTCCGAAGAATGACCCATCTATATAGTTACTTCAAACCATCTAAGTATCTGCCACTTCTTTATAATAGTGATTTAAAAGTGTGTATTTTAGTTTGTATTAATTTTAATTGGTAAATTAATTTCACTCAACTTCTTTTTTTTTTGTTTCTAAATAGTAATAATACTCTTTGGATCGGAGAAAGGAGATGATTATTTTGGTTACGTTTTTAATTAAGCACTGTTTAGTTAGGTTGTTGTAGTAATAATACTCTTTGGCTATTGTTGTTGGTTTTATGTTTTTTAAAAGTTCTTTCCGTTCGGAAAAGACAAAGGGTGGATCCATACAGCCAAGTCATTTAGGGCCACCACAGACCGAGGTGTCTCCGTCGCCGTCGCGCGCACGCCCCGCGCTTCGGTCTGTGGAAGCTATAAATGTTACTTATTTTCATTTTTTTTTCTTTTATGTCAGTGTAATATTTGTTTGTGTGGCCTTCCGTGATTTTACTATACTGTGGCCCGGCGGAAGACCAGTGCTGGTTTTTTAACCAGCGACACGCTGGGTCGGGACCCTTTGTAGCGACACCAACATGTACCTACCTATGTCTATGTTTGTATTTTTAGTTTTAGCCTGTGTACGTATTATTGTTGTTATAAATAAATGTTTTTCTTTCTTCTTTCTTTCTTTCTAATTAGCTTTATGCACTTTTTTTTTATTTAAACGGTTAAAGAGTCATCACTGCTCTTTTTATAATTTGAATATTTAGTAATAAGAAGAGAGAGCAAACTAATAAAAAAATACTAAGCATGTAGAGTCTACTTTGTATACCTTTATTGGGAGTGAGAGTGCAGTAAGACGACGCGCAATAAAAAAGTTAGACAGCGCCCGGTCTACACAACATTACCATCATCATCATCATTTCAACCGGCGGACGTCCATTCCCTCAACATTAACAACTACCCAAAAATTCTTCAGCCTGTCCGTACGTCGAAATATCGTGAGTTTATTAAAGGTAATCACGATCAACATCCCGTAGCAAACATATCATATCTATGTAACTAACCATAATAATAAGAAACTGCTGAATATTTGAATAAATACTATCCAAAAATAAATAATTTGATATAAGCTAATTAAACATGTAATTAAACTAAAAGTTCAGGTTCCACCGAGATTTGAACTCGGATTGCTGGATTCAAAGTCCAGAGTGCTCACCATTACACCATGGAACCGTGTCTTGGAACCATCAATATTTCTATTTGCAACGACACCTATTGTAAATGCTTGAACAAAAACAATAGGACACTTGAATAAACAAAATACGCAGTAGAGCTTAGTTCGTTATTGCTGGTAATTGATTATGATTAAGAATGGGCAGTTAATTTTGTAATAAGCAATTAAGCGGTTCCATGGTGTAATGGTGAGCACTCTGGACTCTGAATCCAGCGATCCGAGTTCAAATCTCGGTGGGACCTAAAGTTTTAGTATCAATAATTTGATAATTAACATGAAATTTTAAAAAAAATATATAATTCTTTGATAAAAATAAAAATAAAAAAATAAATATTAGGGGACAATCTTACACAAATCGACCTAGTCCCAAACTAAGCAAAGCTTGTACTATGGGTACCAGACGACGACAAACATACTTATATAGACAAATAAATACTTAAACACATAGAAAACATCCATAACTCAGGAACAAACATTCGTGCTTATCACACAAATAAATGCCCTTACCGGGATTTGAACCCAGGACCTCTTGCTTCGGAGGCAGGGTCACCACCAACTAGGCTAAGGCGGTCGTTGATGCACAAACAAACAATTAAATTGACCAAGAGCGTTCCGCACAAGTTCACGTTAGGTTTCCATAGCCATACTCGTAAGTGTCAGTTATCACCAAAAGAAACGTCGCGTTTAACCCTGAAAACTGAAACAATTTGCAAAATCGTTCCAACAATTAACACCAAAGGTTTCAGATATAATTCTCATTAAAATGCTAATTCGGAACCTAAAGACGGTTATTTTAAATCATCATCATCATCATTATTTAGACGACCAGATGGCCTAGTGGTTAGAGAACCTGACTATGAAGCTTGAGGTCCCGGGTTCGATTCCCGTGTCGGGGTAGATATTTGTATGAAAAATACGAATGTTTGTTCTCGGGTCTTGGGTGTTTAATATGTATTTAAGTATGTATCTATCTATATAAGTATGTTTATCCGTTGCCTAGTACCCATAACACAAGCTTTCCTAGCTTACTTTGGGACAAGGTCAATTGGTGTGAATTGTCCCGTGATATTTATTTATTTATTTATTTCAACCGAAAGACGCCCACTGCTGAACATAGGCCTCCCCCAAGGCTCGCCAAACAGATCGGTCCCGTGCCATCCGTGCAATTATTTTAAATAATTATTTAAAAATTTTTCACAAAATTGACACTATCCTGTTAGTCGTTGTTCGGTAGATTCGTTGTGTGGTGAAATAAAACCTCAGAGAAAAAGCTCTAAAAACATTGTTTGTAAATAAAGTTTTTGGAGCTTTTTCTCTGAGGTTTTATTTCACCGCAAACCGAATCTACTGAACAACGACCAACCGATAGTGTCAATTGTGTGATTTTTTTTAAATAATTATTTAAAATAATTGCACGGATGGCACGGGACCGATCTGTTTGGCGAGTCTTGGGGGAGGCCTATGTTCAGCAGTGGACGTCTTTCGGTTGAAATAATGATGATGATGATGATGATTTAAAATAACCATCTTCAGGCTTTAAATTAGCATTTTAATGAGAATCATATCTGAAACCTTTGGTGTTAATTGTTGGAACGATTTTGCAAATTGTTTTAGTTTTCAGGGCTAAAAGCGATGTTTCTTTTGGTGAGAACTGACACTTACGAGTATGGCTTTGGAAACCTAACGTGAACTTATGTGGCACGCTCTTGGTCAATTTAATTGTTTGTGCATCAAATTATTTTAACTTTTTTTAAAAAATTTAAGTTAATTAGCAAATTATTAATACTAAAAGTTCAGGTCCCACCGACATTTGAACTCGGATCGCTGGATTCAGAGTCCAGAGTGCTCACCATTACACCATGGAACCGCTTAATTGCTCATTACAAAATTAACTGCCCATACTTAATCATAATCAATTACCAGCAATCACGAACAAAGCTCTACTGCGTATTTTGTTTATTCAAGTGTCCTATTGTTTTTGTTCAAGCATTTACAAAAGGTGTCGTTGCAAATGGAAATATTGGTGGTACCAAGAGACGGTTCCATGGTGTAATGGTGAGCACTCTGGACTTTGAATCCAGCAATCCGAGTTCAAATCTCGGTGGAACCTGAACTTTTAGTTTAATTACATGCTTAATTAGCTTGTATCAAATTATTTATTGTTAGATAGTATTTATTCAAATATTCAGCAGTTTCTTATTATTTATGGTTTAATGTTATTAGTTTCTTATTATTTAATCAATAGTAATAATAAAATGGCTACATAACACTTGGCTTATGCCCGTATCTTGAACCAAAAAAAAACAACTTTATGTCGAGACTAAAGCTCCTTGACTTCATAATAATAATAATAAGTCATGGGACAATTGACACCAATTTATTGGCCTAATCCCAAACTAAGCAAAGCTTGTACTACTGATACTAGACAACGGATAAACACACTAAAACCCCTTCTACACGGTTGGGACCAACCGCCGACCGTCGTGTCGCTCGCGTCGGCCGACAGCGTTCCATACGGTTGGGGCCGACCACGGACAATGCGCTCGCGACCAAGGCCGTTGACATCAACCAAATATCGGTCGGGTCAACCGATTTCTACACTGTCCATTTTTAAATCAACCCGACCAAGGACACGATGGTTGGCGGTTGGTCCCGACCGTGTAGAAGGCCTTTTATATAGATAAATGCATACTTAAATACATATGAAACACCCAAGACTGGAGCACAAACAATAATACGATACAATGGATATGTTTGCTACGGGATGTTGATCGTGATTACCTTAAGCTCACGATATTTCGACGTACGGACAGGCTGAAGAATTTGTGGGTAGTTGTTAATGTTGAGGGAGTCCTATGTCCAGCAATGGACGTCCGACGGTTGAAATGATGATGATGATGGTAATGTTGTGAAGACCGGGCGCTGTCTAACTTTTTTATTGCGCGTCGTCTTACTGCACTCTCACTCCCATTAAAGGTATACAAAGTAGACTCTACACGCTTAGTATTTTTTTATTAGTTTGCTCTCTTTTCTTATTTTGTGAAAAAATATGACGCAGTGATGACTCTTTAACCGTTTAAATAAAAAAAAGTGCATAAAGCTAAAAAAAAGGTTTAATGTCAAAAAATTAGGTTCCACCGAGATTTGAACTCGGATCGCTGGATTCAGAGTCCAGAGTGCTAACCATTACACCATTTAACCGCTTAATTGCTCATTAAAATAATAGGCTAGCTTATTATCAACTTTAAAAAACTACGTAAAATTACGTGACTTTCTCTATTTGATCAAGTGTGTTCATCTGCAAAATTAAAAGATACGTATGCATAATACAACTGTGATTAAACTAAATGGTTATTAATTTGACTCTTTTCGTCAGCCGGTTCCATGGTGTAATGGTTAGCACTCTGGACTTTGAATCCAGCGATCCGAGTTCAAATCTCGGTGGAACCTGATATTTTGAATAGTCTTAGGTCAACAAATTTTTAGGTTACTTAAGGTATAAGTTGTATGTTGAATGTTGTTTAATGAATCCACTGAAAATCAACATCGTTATACTCTTTGCGGCCACATATGCTATTTTGGACTTCAATTTTGAAACAAGTTTCAATGCTATATCTATTATATGGCTCCTTTTAAATATAATATTGTATATCAATGTTGTTGTTAAAAAAAACTTTCTTCCTTTCTTTATCTAGCTCTACTAACTACCGTAAAGTCGGGGTACTTTGATCAATATGAAAACTAACTACAAGAGGTTATAATAAAAAGTAATAAAAACGTGGGCGGTCAGCTAAAACCAAAAATATGGCAAATGTGATATAATTTAATATCAATAATAAAATCTGGCCAAAGTCACCCTTCAGGGCCAAAGTAGCTAGACTTTACGGTAATAAATAAATAGTTCAGACAGGTTTTGGATATCTTTTAACGGATGATTGTTTAATAGTTCTTTAAGTAGGTACAAGGTAACAGAAAATTGATTGTTTTAAAGCAGTCACCTTACTATGATTTTCATGATAGCTTGTTATTATTCCTTAAAAAAAAACACTATCGACTTCTTGACAGAGCTAAATATCATCGCACTATCACAGGTCTCATCGTAGATAAAACGACTTCCATTTTATTTCTACAATTGAGTGATGAGCACTTATTTTACCAATTTGCACGAGCGTATATTATGTTTTTTTCTTTAAATTAATTACTTAATTGACTTGAATATGATGTAAACGCGTTTTCAATCACATCACACAGTAAAATTGTAAATACGTAATTAAATTAGCTAATTATCACAAATAACAAATTAAAAGTTCAGGTTCCACCGAGATTTGAACTCGGATCGCTGGATTCAAAGTCCAGAGTGCTAACCATTACACCATGGAACCGCTTGTAATATATGCCCAATATATTCATGAGATTCTACCTCTCACTATGACGTCACGCATAAAGTCACGATTTGCGAGGTCAAAGGCAGATGCGCGAGTGAAAGGCCTAGGTAATAGCGGAGTGGCCTACTTAAACAGCTACAACGGTATCACGGTGAATAAGTAACTCAGATTGCCTTTATCATAGTCTGCTAAAATATCAGATGGCTTTATTTTTGTTTGGTTGGTACTTCTAATATATGTATATATATTTACAAAATAATAAATGAAATATATACATATAATTATGAGTACCTACGCGAATAAAGTAAAAGGCGCAGATGAATCTGGAATGTTCAGCAGATACTTAGGAATTCTTACTGACATTTATCATCATCATCATCATCATCATTTTAGCCGAAAGGCTTCCACTGCTGAACATAGGCCTCCCCCGAGGCTCGCCAAACAGATCGGTCCCGTGCCTTCCGCATCCAACATGATCCCACAATCTTAACAAGGTCGTCGCTCCATCTTGTTGGAGGCCTACCTACACTGCGTCTTCCGGTCCGTGAACGCCACTCAAGAATCTTTTTGCCCCATCGGCCATCAGTTCTACGAGCAGTTTTACTAACATTATAAACGCGAAAGTTTGTATGGATAGGTTTGTGGATGTTTGACACGTCAAAACGGTTTGATAGATTCTTATGAAATTGGCCGCAAGATAGTTTATAGTCTGGATTAAAACGTAGAATACTTTTATCTTACAAAATTGCATAGCTCCCGCGGGATAGCGAACGAATCCTTCGCTGGACGAAGTCGCGAGCAACAGCTGTATTTTTAGCTTGGTGATGGCGATGGTTGGGTTTATGTGATTTGTGTGTGTTCGTACAGTGTGGAGGTGGAGGAACTGCATGAACGCACAATTCTTGCATAAACGTAACTATTGTAAGGTCGCGGGTGAGCAAAGTAATTGTTTTAGTTCATTAATTGTTGTTGTCAAAATGTTTTCATTTTTGCATAATTTCAGCATTTTAGGACCAAGGATTTGGGCTGGGCGTTGATAAGTCAGTCTCAGTGAGTCAATGACTGAATGAGTCAGTCATTCAATCAGTCAGGACTTTTCCTCTTATATCAGTTAGTGAAAGCGCTGGGGGCCCAATACCTCTCCCCCTCCCTCACCCCTATTCCCTCTCCTTTTTAAAGGCCGGCAACAGATCAGTGACTCTCTTTGAGTTGTTGGTATTTATGGGCGGTGGTGATCATTTTCCATCAGATGACCCGCTTGCTCGTTTTCCTCCCTCTCATAATAAAAAATATACACCGTGAAATTTTAGCGGTTGTTTTCCCGAAACCAGGTGATTTAGTTTCGATTGTACAATCGATTTATAATTACTATTTTGACTAGAGTCAAAAATCCAATTGTGAAAAACGAAAGTCGAAAATGACCGCAAACCAAAATAGTAATGCTTCGTTGGTACAAGTAGCGTACGATCGTACGATAGGTTAGGTACCAACGAAGCGTTACTATTGGTTTGGGGTCATTTTCGACTTTCGTTTTTCACAATTGGATTTTTGACTCTAGTCAAAATAGTAATTATAAATCGATTGTACAATCGATACTAAATCACCTCGTTTCGGGAAAACAACCACTAAAATTTCACGGTGTATATGTAGATAATCGGATAAATTTAGTTATTACGCAATCAATATCAAATTTCGATGTCTGCCAATCGCAAGCAAACTACTCGAACCCGAAAAGAGGGTAAGCAAATTGTCAAAAATGTAGGTATCCCAAACAAAACAACATCAAAGGTCAATATGTCCCACATCCTGCTGATTCTTGGACAATCTCGCGCTCGCCTCTCATCTATAATGCAGCATACTGATTGCGTCCACGCACGTGTGTGCTTTGAATTATATATGCGTGGCGATTCTAAGGGCAGGGCTGTATTGAGGGCTATGGCATTGCATTTTTATACAAAATGAGATAAATTGTTGATTGATCTTTTGTTTATTACTAGCTTTTGCCCGCGGCTTCGCTCGCGTGTACTATGAGTATTCCAAAGAACCAAGATATCAAGCAAGCAAGCATACAGGCAAGCAAGCAAGCAGGTCCACAATTGACCGAGAAATCGGTGAACATACCTACATAAAAAAATACATAAAGTGGAATGCATAACCTCCTCCTTTTTTAGAAGTCGGTTAAAGTGCCCTTTGCGGCCTACTTACAGTATAAACTTATGAATTTTGAAATTTTAGCTTTCTACAACCAGTAAAACGCAAAATCCCGTTTTTTCCCGTTCCCGTAAGAATTTCGGGAAATGTTTTCTTAATGCTCCCCTACACTCCCCAAGGAACCCACTTGCCAAATTTCAGCTTTCTATAACCAGTAAAACGAATAAGCCCGTTTTTCCCGTTCCCGTGGGAATTTTGGAAAGTCCTCTCTCAATGCTCCTCGACACTCCCCAAACAACCTACATGCCAAATTTCAGCTTTCTATGACCAGTAAAACGAAAAATCTCGTTTTTCCCGTTCCCGTGGGAATTTTGGAAAGTCCTCTCTCAATACTCCTCTACACTCCCCAAACGACCGACATGCCGAATTTCAGCTTTCTACGACCAGTAAAACGAAAAATCCCGTTTTTTCCCGTTCCCGTGGGAATTTGGGAAAGTCCTCTCTCAATGCTCATCTGCACTTCCCAAGCAACCTACATGCTGAATTTCGGCTTTCTACGACCAGTAAAACGAAAAATCCCGTTTTTTCCTTATCCCGTGGGAATTTCCAAAAATCCTTAAACCTGTTTTTTACTATTATAATTACCTACTTCCATGCCAAATTTGAAGAGTCTAGTAATTATAGTTCATAGGATCCCGTTGAACTGAATATATAAATCCCGTTTTTTCCTTATCCCGTGGGAATTTTCAAAAATCCTGAAATTAATGTTTTAAATAATGTAATACCTACTTGTGTATCAAATTTGAAGAGTCTAGTTATTATAGTTCTTTACTGAGATAGGGTCACTCGGAATCGAATATATAAATCCCGTTTTTTCCCTTTTCCGTGGGAATTCCCAAAAATCCTTCCTTAGTGGATGCCTACATTGTATAAGGTATCTATGTGCAAAATTTCAAGTCTCTAGGTCCAGTGGTTTGGACTGTGCGTTGATATATCAACAGTCATTTAGTTTATTTGGATATTTCAACCCCATCGCACCCCATCCAGGGAGATGGTATTTTACGTCTGCCACGTCTGATTTTAAAACCGTTGTTGTTTTTATAAACAGCGACCCGATAAACCATAGAAACAACACCCATGTTGATTTTCAGACTTTGTTACCCCTTTCCCCCCTTTTAGGGGTTGAATTCTCAAAAAACCTGAAACACATGTTTACTCATTTATTATTCGGAGTACTTCTGTGTAGTTTCGAATAAAATAGTCGAACTAATCTTGTTTCCCCATAAAAACTTTGGACCCCCGTTTCACCCCCTTAGGGAGTGAATTTTGAAAAATCCTTTCTTAGTGCACCCTTAGACCTTATAAGGAACCTACATGCCAAATTTGGAATCTCTAGGCCCAGTGGTTTGGGCTGTGCGTTGATATGTCAGTCAGTCAGTCAGTCAGTCAGTCAGTCAGTCAGTCAATCAGTTTCTTCTTTTATATATTAAGATTTATATTAGTCTTAGTCAATAACAACTTTAATTCCTGTTCCCATGGGAACTCCGGGAAAATTACCCTGTGTTACTTCCGCAACTGAGACGTATCTAATGACACCTCGCACTTCAAAATCCATTGAGCCGCTTAGGCTCCAGGACGTGCCAAAGAATGATACATACATACCCACACACAAACATAAAATAATACAATAATACGCTCGAAAAAAATTTCTCTCCTTCCACAGACGGGTAAAACACACGAAGAAGAGGAGCAAAAGAGGCCTAATCGACACGGGCTGAAAAAAATCACCCATTGTAATTACTTATAGTCAACGGAATTTTACCTACCTTGGAGTGAAACTTATAATATTTCGTCAACGTCTTCGCATTAATAAAAAAATCAGGTTCCACCGAGATTTGAACTCGGATCGCTGGATTCAAAGTCCAGAGTGCTCACCATTACACCATGGAACCGGTGGATAATCTGTTAAAAGTTATAATTACTACGTAAATCGGCACAATATTTTGCTTATTTATACAGATGGTATTCAAACCGACCGACCCCGATTGCGTTACTGAGATGTGACGTCAACCAAATTAAAACAATGATTAATGATCGTCATTGTTTTACAAAACTTCCAATTTCTACGTTTACTTAAGGATTTTAATGATATCTGGAGGCACTGCAGATATTTTAATAAAAAAGCTGGGTTTTTCATAAGTTAATATTAATTTGCATCTACATTTCAGTATCCAAATTAGGAATTCCCCTTATAATAGCATCTGATCTCCATTCTCTTCGGGTACCTTATGATTTTTACTTCTAACAAACTTTAATTTTGACCTATGGTTTCTCAATCAGAGGATCGTAGGTCCGAGCCCGGGCTGGCACCTCTGAGTTTTTCGAGATTCATGTGCGAAACAATATTTACCACGAGCTATACGGTGAAGGAAAATCTTACGCTAACTGCGAAGAAATTCAACGATGTGCGTAAAATTCTCAATCCACACTGGACCTGCGTGGGAATTACAGCCCGAGCTCTCTCATTCTGAGAGGAGGTCTGTGAAAAAAACTCAGAGGCGCTATAGCCCGGACTCTTTCCCACTAGGATATCATGACTTATATTAGATTCAGTATAATTTGGAAAAAAAATAAAGATGCCTGATTCAATGAATTATTGATTGAAGATTCTGGAAGAGATCGCTTCGAAGCGATAAGGCCGCCCATTGCTTGCCTTACATATGTTTTCATGTACTTGCTTTTCTGTATTGTATTATTTGTGGTGTACAATAAGAAGTCAGTGTATTGTATTGTAAAGTCCTCCGAATCCGCCCCTGGGTCGCAGAGGGAGTGCGTGCTAAGAGGCGTTTAGTGCAGCCCGGACAAATCCCAAGACCTCCAGGATCATCAAATACGACAAGGCTTTGCTGTTTTATTTCTGCTTTGTCTACTGACTAGATACGAACAGGGTTAGATTATTACCAACGAGATTCAACAAAAGAAACATATTCTTCAATTCGGTCTCAACGAACTCTTTTGCATGTAGGTATGTTTTTGAAAATAGCAGGTGTACAATTTCCATGAAAAGTGATCTGTTAAAGTCGAAGTCAAAGTGTTTTGTTTGCAATCAGTTTTTGTATTATTTTTTACAAACTTTTTTGTTATTTTTTATTTATTTTGTAGCGTGGGACGTCCTCAGACTCGGTGGAGCGATGATCTTCGCAAGGCGGCTGGCAAGAGCTGGATGAGAGTGGCTGAGGATCGTGCTCAGTGGCGTGCCATGGGAAAGGCCTATGTCCAGCAGTGGACGAACATAGGCTGATGATGATGATGATGATGATGATTTATTTTGTGTAAAGAAATATTTAGATCCGACTGTTTAAGAGTGTGCTGTTTATACCGAATCCTTCTAAGTAATAAAGATTTCTTCTTCTTCTTAAATTTAAGAGCTATGCTCTTGTCGGTGGAGTAACCGCCACTCCGCGCGGTCTTCGGCCAGCCGTTTGACTTCCTGTTTATAAAGATTTATAAAATATAAATTGAACCGACTCCAGAAGACCTCCTTTTTCTGACCGTTTGAAGTCGGTGCCTCAGCAAAAGCCAGCAGGAGTGGACCTAATATCTACCTTATCTAATACTATCTTTTGAGCTTACATTACTTCTGTGGGCTCGTGCTGAGACACCGTTTTCAAACAAATCAGAAGAAAGTCAAAAGTCACAAAATCGTCCTAATAATTTTGTATTTTTGTTACTCTGAGGTGTGGCGCGGGAAACGGATAGAAATATGAAGACGAGCGATTTGGTAAAAGGACAGTTTACTACTGAAAACATATTATTACTTTAACGATGGTACAGTGAGCGATACAATAATGCTTACTTACAATAAGCTAGGGTTGTCACATGTCTTATGATCTAGGGTCACTCCACCTCAACTCGTTCACGTCAAGACCGCAAAACGAATTTCAACGAAATTTTTTTTTTGTGGAATAAAGGTGTTAGGAAAGTACCTTTTAAAGTAAAGAGAAAAAGTTTATTAAAAAAACTTCCTGTGTTTTTTAACTCTACCCAACAGATAAGCCATTAACTTAATGATCCATCGATCATAACAGCGCAAACAGCGAGCACTCACGGAGATGGACAAACATACATAGTATCATTAGTTTGTTTTCAATCAGCCCCTAATCATATTGGGTTTGATTAGCTTCGATTAAATGATTTGCTTTTGGCTGATTTAGGGTGGAATTAATACTTAATATTGTTCTATTTTTTTATCAAGTCAGACGTTACTCCGACCTCCGTAGAGCAGCTCATATAGATATAAGGTGTTTTGAATTAAGTACACAACTAAGGGACTCCATACATCACTGTACAAACTAAATATGATAATGATTAAAATATCTAACATATAAACATCTCGTGTCACGGTGTTTGTTATTGAACTCCTCCGAAACGGCTCGGCCGATTTGTATGTAACTTTTTTCTTTGTATTCGGTAGGTCTGAGAATAGGTCGTAGGCTACTATTCTTCGCGGACGGAGTCGCGGGCAACAGCTAGTGTTTATTTATCTAAACATGAACAAGGAACAGAACAAAGCCATGTAGGTATTTTTTTTCTTTTACTTATGTTTAATTTACTTTCTTGCTTACATGGAATTATAATACGATTTTTGTTCGTAAAAAATGTATTTTTGTTACAATTAGTTTTTTTAGAAGAGCCCTTTGCGGCTTAACTTTGATTTTAAATATCGGTATTGACTGTCATCATCATCATCCAGTCTAAATAGGTACGTCTCACTGTAGGATCCATGCCTCCTCTCAAAACGAGAGGGCTTGGGCCGTAGTTCCCACGTAGACCCAGTACGGATTGAGAACTTCACAAATACCATTGAATTTTTTAGTAGGTGTGTGCATGTTTTACAAGCTCCTGGTAAATATCAAATGTAATTTCGCACATAAATCCCGATAAAACTCAGAGGTGTGAGCCTGGGCTCGAACCCACGACCTTCTGCTTGATAGGCCATAGGTCCGATCACAAGGCTATCACAGCTTTTTGGGCTACCAAGGCCTATTGACTGTACTTAATGTACATTGGATGGGCCTGATAAAAAAGCTCAAAGTCACTCACAGGGCGATGGAGAGGGCTATGCTCGGAGTTTCTCTGCGAGATCGCATTAGAAATGATGAAAATCCGCGCAAGAACTAAAGTCACCGACAAAGCTCGAAGAATCGCCAGACTCAAGTGGCAGTGGGCAGGGCTTACATCATAGGCTTACATCGCTCGTAGAACTGATGGCCGATGGGGCAAAAAGGTTCTGGAGTGGTGTCCACGGGCCGGAAGACGCAGTGTAGGTAAGCCTCCAACAAGATGGAGCGACGACCTGGTTAATCGGGATCGCGTTGGATGCGGATGGCGCGGGACCGAACTGTTTGGAAAGCCTGGGGGAGGCCTATGTTCAGCAGTGGCCGTCTTTCGGCTGAAATGATGATGATGAATGTATATTATCCGTTCCATTTATATTCTACTTTACTCTTCATCAATACTTATCATCCCTGTAATAAGTACATTCAAGACACTCCCACTTTCGCAAACTCCATTTCGTCACCTGCATAAATAAGTATACGTACATAATTGTGTCATCGTAACAGAAGACGCTCTGAGGATAGCAAATCATATTTCTCGTCTTCGCGTTAATGGCGAAACGAAGTTACGATCGTCGCGCTTATTTGCATAATTCTGGCCTGACAGCTCTTACGAAATGAAATTTGACCGTAACGAGATAAGACTTTCCCCATGCGAGTATAATGAAAAGCTAACGAAAGGTTTGCTTTCGCTGTTTTCTTGAAGAGTATGAACTCCAGACCTTCGTCATCTTAGCCGTCTTAGAAAATTGGTTAATTTTGTATGATTCCGTACCCGAAAGAGCAGTAAGTACCTAATAGATAAACAACTGAAACTTATGCACAATTTGCTACCCTACTCGACTTCGTACAGGTGTATTACTAATTAAATAAAAACTTTTTAACAAAAAATTAAACCGCCGAAAAAACTGAACAGCAAAAAAATAATACCTTTTTTGTTTGACCTTAATCTAGGTACCAGTTTGAAGTCGGTGCCTCAGCACTTAGGCAGGAGGAGTGGACCTATAATCGTCTACCTGATTGGCTTGTATCACTCCTCCTGGCTCGTGCTGAGGCACCGAATTCAAACTGGTACCTAGATTAAGGTCAAACAAAAAAGGTATTATTTTTTGCTTTTCAGCTTTTTCGGCGGTTTAATTTTTTAAATAATTTATTGAATCAGGCGTCTCGAATGCATGGAAATAATTAGGTACAACACTATGGGGTCTATTATTAATGAACAGGTAAATTTAGTATCTTCTCCTTTACTGCGGCTTGGGTCGAATTTGAACAGTTAGTATTAATTAAATATGCCTTATAAATAAATAAACAAAAAAATTCAAGGTAGTTTTAAATATGTCAATAAAAGTTAATTTTTGTGGGGTAGTTTGAGAATAAGAAAAATAAAGTGGGTACTTGAGAAGTTACAGTGACAAGTTAAAACATTTGTTTTGGTTTGTTAGTTTAACGTTTGGTAGCATAGCATACGGTTGTGGTAACTCTGAAGATGAGCTCTGGTTGAGTTCGAAACGCGTCAGTGTAGCTTGGTGGTGGTGATGGTTGGGTTTATGTGATTTGTGTGTGTTCGTACAGTGTGGAGGTGGAGGAACTGCATGAACGCACATTTCTTGCATAAACGTAACTATTGTAAGGTCGCGGGTGAGCAAAGTAATTGTTTTAGTTCGTTTAATTTTTTGTTAAAAAGTTTTTATTTTATACTTTTTTTCCATCCTTGGGGTAATTTTTTTTCCAAATTTATAATACCAACTTCAAGGTATACCCTATCTATCCAATAAAAAAGAATTATGAAAATAAGACTACTCTGTAAAAAGTTAGTCAATCATCCCCTGTTTTCCTACCCTTAAGGTAGGAATATTATTTCCAAATTTAAATGGGACACCCGTGGGGTATACGCTTTCCAATAAAAAAAGAATCATCAAAATCCGACTACGCTGTAATAAGTTATGCGTGGTCATATAGTACAATCAGTAACTGAACAATCAATCATCCCCTGTTTTGTTACCCTTAGGGTAGGAATATTATTTCCAAATTTAAATGGGACCACCCTCGGGGTATACGCTTTCCAATAAAAAAGAATCATTAAAATCGGACTACTCTGTAAAAAGTTATGCGTGATCATACATAAAAAAAAATATATATACACGTCGAATTGAGAACCTCCTCTTTTTGTTTTCGTCGGTTGAAAAAAAACTTTCGTACTTACCTTCTCTCAATAGTCTCAGTAGAAACAGCGAAAAAGATTACAACAAGAAGTAATAAAAATAAAATAAAATTAAAAATGTCCCACTCAACCAATATAAAGTAATCCAACACTGCGTGCATTTTAGTTAGAAGCAGGGTTCTACTAACACTGGTTTTTTTAAATACACGGTCGTTCGTAGGCTACATTTTGACAAAACTACAAATTTGTACAGAGCCCTCGGTAGCAGAACCTGATTCGCATTTGTACTTTTTTAACCGACTTCAAAAAAAAGAGGTGGTTCTCAATTCGTATGTAGGTATGTTTTTTTCAATGAATTGACACGTATCCAACCATGTACGACAATTACTTAAGTACCTACCTTAGTTTTTGTGGTAATATGTTGAAACATTATCTGCGCTATGTCACCAAGGAGGTATCAACGATTGGCTACTATAAGGTTTGATAGTAAAGATATTCAAGCTATCCCATCCCAGCCTATAATACGTCCCACTGAAGGGCACAGGCGTCCTCTAAGAATGAAGGGGCATGGGCCGTAGTTCCCACGCGGGCCCAGTGCGGCTTGGGAACTTCACAACTCACAAATAAATCCAGTACAGTTGAGCCAGTCCAAAGGACACCCACGTAAAAAATTACGCCACACTTTGTTGCGTTACGAGTACACTATTGACAATCAGCTAAATGTATAGTCGGGGTAAGAAAAGATTTGTCAACCTTAAATTGGTTTAACAATCATGAAAAACTTTTACAAAAATATCCATGTACACTAACACTATTTTTGGCTATAATACTTTGGATTCATGTTGTGGCATCTTGTGTGATTGCTCACTAAAATCGTAAAGGCATTGATAGCCATTGGCAATTGGGCCATTTTCACATTTTGCGCAGGTGAACTTGTCCCAGGCTAAAAAAAAAGTTGTTTCCGTATACACTGTCTATTTTCTGCGGTTATTTGAGTGAAATGATTGATGATTTGCAATCAGCTATATGCCATAGATACTGAATATCAGAATCGAAAAAAGATGCTTAGTATTTAATTTATGTAATATTTGAAATAATAATGGTAACAGAGTGGTAGCTCTATACACAGTGTAGTAGTAACAGAGTGTTCCGCGCAAAATTTGAAAATGACACAATTACTTTGATATCTTTATAATCATTTATAATCATTTATTATTTGTAAAACATAGGTATGAAGGTGATACAATATCTTAGTATATCTTAGCAATATAACATTCATTATATTTTCCATACCGTGTTTTCGTTGACGAAGGAAAGTTATAATGGTTACTACTAAGATTGCTAACTTACTAACATAAAAGCAATCTAGAATTTCCTACCTACTTACCTGTAATGGAGGACCGGGGCATCCTAACACAGGTTTACTATCTGAAGGGAAGTCCCAATTCACAGCCATTGTACTTGTTAAACAAGGAAAATAAACAATTTTTCGTTTTCATTTTTTTCTAAGCGCGTATATTCATATTTGCCCTACGGTTTTTTCTCCCTTTGGTATGCAGTGTAAATTCTATTTTTTTTTCGTAGTTTACTAAAGAAATAATAGGCATACATACATGTAGTGGTTTAAGGAAGACACCTACTTACAGAAAAGTGCGATTTTCTTGAATAAAGCCTTTCGATTTATATGTAGTAATAATTATGTACCTACTTAGTACCTAAATCAAGCATAGGGTCTTGAGCTTGAGCTTGCACCGCTGAGTTTAATGGAATTTATGTTCGAAATTACATTTGAAAATTACCATGAACTTTACGGAGAAGGATAACGTTGTGAGGACACTGCACAACGAACCACGGAACAAGCCCTCTTATTCTGAGGGGACACCTGTGCCCTACAGTGACACGTATAGACTAGAACGATGAAAATATTTCGTACTAAATACAAACTGAAATATAGATGCACAGAAAAAACCCCAGAAAAAAGACCAATGCTGGGAATCGAACCCAGGTCCTCAGCATTCCGTGCCGCGTGCCATACCCCTACACCACCACTGGTCTAGAGATTAGACACGAATCTTTCCTATACATCATACATTTCAATCTGCTAAATCATCACCTTATGCAGTGACAAGCGCACATCTATGTTACACCCTCATCGAGAGATTTTAACACTCCTTCGGAACTAACCGCTCACCTGGACAAGAGATGGCGCTACTGTGCAACTTTAAACAAGTTAGCTATGAAGTATCTTTTTTTTTTTTGTACTTATTTTTTCAACTTCATTTTTTTATTACTTTTAGGGTCATCCCGTGAAATCATATATTTCGTACTAAATACAAACTGAAATATAGATGCACAGAAAAAACCCCAGAAAAAAGACCAATGCTGGGAATCGAACCCAGGTCCTCAGCATTCCGTGCCGCGTGCCATACCCCTACACCACCACTGGTCTAGAGATTAGACACGAATCTTTCCTATACATCATACATTTCAATCTGCTAAATCATCACCTTATGCAGTGACAAGCGCACATCTATGTTACACCCTCATCGAGAGATTTTAACACTCCTTCGGAACTAACCGCTCACCTGGACAAGAGATGGCGCTACTGTGCAACTTTAAACAAGTTAGCTATGAAGTATCTTTTTTTTTTTTGTACTTATTTTTTCAACTTCATTTTTTTATTACTTTTACGGTCATCCCGTGAAATCATATATTTCGTACTAAATACAAACTGAAATATAGATGCACAGAAAAAACCCCAGAAAAAAGACCAATGCTGGGAATCGAACCCAGGTCCTCAGCATTCCGTGCCGCGTGCCATACCCCTACACCACCACTGGTCTAGAGATTAGACACGAATCTTTCCTATACATCATACATTTCAATCTGCTAAATCATCACCTTATGCAGTGACAAGCGCACATCTATGTTACACCCTCATCGAGAGATTTTAACACTCCTTCGGAACTAACCGCTCACCTGGACAAGAGATGGCGCTACTGTGCAACTTTAAACAAGTTAGCTATGAAGTATCTTTTTTTTTTTGTACTTATTTTTTCAACTTCATTTTTTTATTACTTTTACGGTCATCCCGTGAAATCATATATTTCGTACTAAATACAAACTGATATATAGATGCACAGAAAAAACCCCAGAAAAAAGACCAATGCTGGGAATCGAACCCAGGTCCTCAGCATTCCGTGCCGCATAAGGTGCAGGTGGTGCATAAGGTGATGATTTAGCAGATTGAAATGTATGATGTATAGGAAAGATTCGTGTCTAATCTCTAGACCAGTGGTGGTGTAGGGGTATGGCACGCGGCACGGAATGCTGAGGACCTGGGTTCGATTCCCAGCATTGGTCTTTTTTCTGGGGTTTTTTCTGTGCATCTATATTTCAGTTTGTATTTAGTACGAAATATATGATTTCACGGGATGACCGTAAAAGTAATAAAAAAATGAAGTTGAAAAAATAAGTACAAAAAAAAAAGATACTTCATAGCTAACTTGTTTAAAGTTGCACAGTAGCGCCATCTCTTGTCCAGGTGAGCGGTTAGTTCCGAAGGAGTGTTAAAATCTCTCGATGAGGGTGTAACATAGATGTGCGCTTGTCACTGCATAAGGTGATGATTTAGCAGATTGAAATGTATGATGTATAGGAAAGATTCGTGTCTAATCTCTAGACCAGTGGTGGTGTAGGGGTATGGCACGCGGCACGGAATGCTGAGGACCTGGGTTCGATTCCCAGCATTGGTCTTTTTTCTGGGGTTTTTTCTGTGCATCTATATTTCAGTTTGTATTTAGTACGAAATATATGATTTCACGGGATGACCGTAAAAGTAATAAAAAAATGAAGTTGAAAAAATAAGTACAAAAAAAAAAGATACTTCATAGCTAACTTGTTTAAAGTTGCACAGTAGCGCCATCTCTTGTCCAGGTGAGCGGTTAGTTCCGAAGCAGTGTTAAAATCTCTCGATGAGGGTGTAACATAGATGTGCGCTTGTCACTGCATAAGGTGATGATTTAGCAGATTGAAATGTATGATGTATAGGAAAGATTCGTGTCTAATCTCTAGACCAGTGGTGGTGTAGGGGTATGGCACGCGGCACGGAATGCTGAGGACCTGGGTTCGATTCCCAGCATTGGTCTTTTTTCTGGGGTTTTTTCTGTGCATCTATATTTCAGTTTGTATTTAGTACGAAATATATGATTTCACGGGATGACCGTAAAAGTAATAAAAAAATGAAGTTGAAAAAATAACTACAAAAAAAAAAAAAAAGATACTTCATAGCTAACTTGTTTAAAGTTGCACAGTAGCGCCATCTCTTGTCCAGGTGAGCGGTTAGTTCCGAAGGAGTGTTAAAATCTCTCGATGAGGGTGTAACATAGATGTGCGCTTGTCACTGCATAAGGTGATGATTTAGCAGATTGAAATGTATGATGTATAGGAAAGATTCGTGTCTAATCTCTAGACCAGTGGTGGTGTAGGGGTATGGCACGCGGCACGGAATGCTGAGGACCTGGGTTCGATTCCCAGCATTGGTCTTTTTTCTGGGGTTTTTTCTGTGCATCTATATTTCAGTTTGTATTTAGTACGAAATATATGATTTCACGGGATGACCGTAAAAGTAATAAAAAAATGAAGTTGAAAAAATAAGTACAAAAAAAAAAAAAGTTACTTCATAGCTAACTTGTTTAAAGTTGCACAGTAGCGCCATCTCTTGTCCAGGTGAGCGGTTAGTTCCGAAGGAGTGTTAAAATCTCTCGATGAGGGTGTAACATAGATGTGCGCTTGTCACTGCATAAGGTGATGATTTAGCAGATTGAAATGTATGATGTATAGGAAAGATTCGTGTCTAATCTCTAGACCAGTGGTGGTGTAGGGGTATGGCACGCGGCACGGAATGCTGAGGACCTGGGTTCGATTCCCAGCATTGGTCTTTTTTCTGGGGTTTTTTCTGTGCATCTATATTTCAGTTTGTATTTAGTACGAAATATATGATTTCACGGGATGACCGTAAAAGTAATAAAAAAAATGAAGTTGAAAAAATAAGTACAAAAAAAAAAAGATCCTTCATAGCTAACTTGTTTAACGATGAAAATGTTGGAAATAGTATTTTTATCGCTCTTTGAAACACCTTGTTTATTCTATGGGAGAGGTTTATGCATAAAAACACCAGCTTTTTGAACATCATCGTTTATTGAAGTGACTTGCCTATAACATAGTTTAGGTTTACGACATTAGGATTGCACGGTTGTCTTTGGATTCGTTTATACGATCTTAACTATATAATACAATAATATACAATTAATTAATATTAACATTTAAAAATTATATGAAACTCTTGACATTTACCACTGAATTGTATTTTTACATTTTTTTTATATTTAAGTTTCTGAGTAGGTATCCGTATCCTATAGTATCCGGTAAATAGCACCTTAATGCTTCTGGTTTCACCACTTTGCTCGAAAACAAATAGCTTTGTTCATAAATGATTCAAAAACTGTTCAATGGCATGTTCATGTTTTACATTAAAAAAAATATGGCACGAATGAAGCAAAACCAAAGTTTTTCGTAAAAAGATCTGTATGCTATCTAGTATTAGTATATTTCTATGTCTTTGGCATTACGGATTTCACTGAAACAGTATGTTGCGTTAAAACATCTAATAAAATACTAATTTTATTTTCGCCCGTGTGTATTGAAGACTGATAAACTTTATACATCTAATTGATTGCAGCTAAAGCTATAAAAATAGACAACATTTTGTACATTGAATTATGTTAGCTTAACAATTATTTGAAATATTTACAATGCCGCAACAAATAACTTTGAAAATAATAATCAATAAATAATATTTAATACTTAAAGAATTGACACTCCGCTGTAAATGTTGGGTTTATGTGTTGTACTTGTTCGTAAAGTTGAATTAAAAAGTTTGACAAGCTACATAGGTACCTAGTTATAGGTAACGCCATCAGAGTTGAGGCGAATGATTACACACACGGCTACATAAACTACTGATTGCAAAAAAAGTAGCGAATGAATGAAATGAATGAGTGAGTGAAAATGTGAATTATTATGATCTTAAGGTGAAATACCTACGCTACTATGCATATTATAATTTTTCTTTTATCATATAACCTATTTTTGAAATAAAAGATTTGAAACTGATAAGAAATATTCGTAACAAAAATCGGTATTTTATAAAAAGCGAAAAATATGCTTACCTGATTAAATAAAATAGATCAAAATATTTTATTTTCTGTTTTGTTTGAACTAAATGTATTTTCTTAAATATTTTTTAACGAAATAGGTTGAAGAAATTTTTAGTTAATTTTGTAATTCACTGTTGAGTCTGTTGATCTTGCTGTCGGTACGAATAAACGTCAAAATCCCGCTGTCATTACATGAGATGTGGTTGTGTGCGTGGCCTCAACTCTGGTGGCGTTACCTATAGTAAACATTTGATATACTCGTAGTAAAAACTTGTTATAAAGTGCCTACACAATATTTAATAAAAAAGCTTGATTGTTGAAAGAAATTTTTCGAAAATCTCTATTTCTTTTTTTAATGGAAGGTCATTTTCTATTCCACAGTATTAATTATTATTTAAGTGATTCAACTAAAATGTATCAAAGATAGTGATATGTGAGTATTTGTTTATTTAAAATTAAGCTAAAACTTCATCACTGGCATTGTAATTAACTAATTAAATGTATACACAAATACATAATAAATGCTATACAGTATTTATTAAAATTCTACTATGAAGTACTGACAGAAATATTAACGAATATAAATAAAAAAAAACAATTGATTACTAGTGCAATGAAAGTGCTATATCATATTACGAAAATTTGCAACACTGAAATAAAGATTGAATGAAGTTTTTCACCATCAAATTTTGAGCACAATTCATTCACATGTGCTTTCAATTTAATTTAGATAAATACAAATTTAGATACAACTATATTTTTTATACTTTGCCAATATTTAAAAAAATCCGTATATAATTTCACAGCCACCCACTTCCGTTTCTTTTTAATGAAGAATATTCATCAAGCTAACATACTGATATTTCAAATTGGAAAGTTTGTAAGTTGGTTGGTGCCATGTATACAATTACATTACGCATAAACGGCTGCACGGATGTAGATACAATTTTACACACCGATAGAGCATTACTCGAAGACAGACGCAGGATAGTTTTTATCCCAGAACATTGCATAGTTCCCGCGGGATAGCGATAAAAAATGTTTCCCTAAGTCGCGGGCACTAACTAATTTAATAATGTAATTTACGTAAAAACCTGTAGTCTTATTTAATCGACCACGACCTTTAATCAAATTCAAAATAATGGTGATCAACTGGAATGAATTATCGGAATTTCTTAACAACTTAAGACTTGTTTTAAAACCAAAAACTTTCAAAACGTTTGCTTACCTTTGGAATGATGCTATCAGTCTAAAAAGTTCATAAGCATTTATCATTAATAGGAGATCAAAAACTCACATTCACGAAGCCTTTACATGTATACAATTTATCCTATAATCAGCTAAATACAAACAGCTTCATGGTAACAATTAACAGTATTTTTCTAAGACACACTGATCATCTTTATCGATAATGCTTTCTGCTGAAATTGAGATGTGATAATTAAAAAAGCTTGAAGTAGAAATTGTCTTTTCAGTTCTGGTGATATTATATTGTCCAACACATTTAGGACAATTTCAGTCAAGGTAAAGAAGCAAACAATTACAATGAACTAACAGTAAATAAAACTTCAGCCCTTATTAAATATGAGAATTTGTACACAAAACGGGCCATTATGAAAGTACTTATGAAATTAAATCTTTGGAATCCAGTAGCTTTGTAGGTTTCAAATCACTAGCAAAATCCTTAATCAAAATCACATTGTATTTTGGGAATCTTTGGGAACACTTCACTTTAATTCTTGATAAAGTTTATAGAAAAACATCAATTGCGCAACTTCCTGCGCCAACGCGGCTTCTTGATTGCTTCAAGCCTTTTAGCCTTGTAGCCTTTTAGTCTGCCATGTCATGTCTGATGCGCCTGAGTCTTCTGCCTTAGCGCCAGCTGGCAGGCGCGAAGGCAGTCGACGTTCAAGAGGCGAGTGGCTGGAGCGGCGCGGAGGCGATGTGGGGAGCCCTGAAGTCTGGGTGCTGGGGACGCATCTCTGGATGCGGTTGGTGCAGTTCTGGTGGAAATAAAACACTTATGAAATATACAATACTCGTAGAACGCAATACAAGGAGGTAAAGTAAAAGCGAATTCCTATACAATCAAAGATATGGAGACGACTAAAAATGCTTTGGCTACAGGTGGTGGTGGAAAAAAACTGACAGGATAATATTATAATGTATAGTATTGTTTTTTTTTTTAAAAACATGACTACTCAATATGCGTCGTGATGGTGATGCTTGGGAACCTTCGGGTGAACAACTTCTTCGTGTAACAAAGAATATCGGTAAGATATCAGCTGTTACCCGCGAATTCGTCAGCAAAGAGCTCCAAGAACTACGCAAGTTTCCAGGATAATAACTATCTTATGTAGTTACTTTCCTGGGTCTTTATCTTCATACCGAATTTCGTCTAAATCGATTCAAACGTGAAGAGTTATTATTAGTAGGTAAAGATCAGAGATAAGTACAGGTCGATTCACAAAAGCTGGCACGAATTGATCGAATGAGCGAATGAAAGTATTTATGTGTTACCTATTTGAATACACTTCACACAAATATGCAAATGACACGCGTCAGTCAGTCATTTTCCTACAAAAGTGTTAAAATTAGATTACTTTCGTTCAATCCATTCGTGCCAGCTTTTGAGAATCGATCTGTAAGTCCGAACTAAAGGTGGACAACATGGCTGTGATGATGCTTACCTATCCTATGGTCCGGCACATGCATCTCCGCATGCATGGCATGGACATCAGTATGCGGAGGCACGTGCTGCGCCCTCAGGTCCGCATGCTGCGTCTCCCGATGCCTCCGGAGGTCCACCTTGCGTTGGAACGCCCGCCCGCACAGGTCACAGGCAAAGGGCTTGAACCCCGTGTGCTTCCGCGAGTGGGTGATCAGGTTCGAGCTTTGGCTGAAGGCTTTGCCGCAGACTTGGCACTTGTGGGGCTTCTCGCCTGTTAACAAAGAGGTGGGGTTAATTTGCTGATTGATGGACTAGTTGTGGAGGAGTATAGTTGATGGACCAAGTGCTTCACCATTTCTATCAGCTACTAAATTAGAAAGACAGCAGGCTAAGGCTAAATGCATGTTGAACTCCGAGGTAAACACGACATTTTTTTTGTATTTCATTGTTTTTCATAGTAAAAACTTATTTCGTAGTTTTTACCTTACATCTTCATCTTGCGACGTAACTCATACATAATTACACTTTTAAAGGGTTACTTTTGATCTCGTGAACTTTGAAACCTGAAGCGAAAAATCCTAAACTCAGAAATACAATGAAGTAATTAATTTTTACCTGCTTTCAAATTTTTACGGAACCTTCAATGCGCAATTCCCATTTTTTGTATTTGGTCAGTTTTTCAATGCCATCCCAAAATTTTAAGGAAAACAACTGTAGGGTTATTAGTTATTATTAGGAACACCTGGCACTTATTAAAAAAAATTGCCAAAATTACCTCGAACCTAGGGTCCAGAGTGTAGATAATAACTATGACAAAAACAATATAATTCTACAGCCAACAGCTTAAGCCTCGTATGTACGTCCTCAAAAATAACCTGTCCTATATACACGATTCCGCAAATACTCACTCGTATCGATTCTACGCGGTCAGCCAAATACTTGGCCAATACTCCGCAAATACTCAGATACTCGGTAAATACTTGCGAATAGTATTAATACGCGTAATCTCTGCGAAGTCCACTCCGCATTTCAGATTCGACCCATGCGCCGGACTTATAAAATTTATAGCTGATCCGACTGTACCACACTCAAACAACAGTGAACTTTGGGTTGTTGGAGTAAGGGTTAGATTTCTGTGGTTTCGTATAAAGTTCGTACGAACGCATTAAAAGTTTATGAGTATCGTGATTCAAGTGTGGATAGGAATTTAATATCTCGTTTCGTTGTGTGGGTCGCTTTGTTTAATTGTTTGTGGATGCCTTTGTTTCATGTGTGGACTGTGTGGAGGCCGTACGGAGGATAAAAGGAGAGGGCAAATCTTAGTGTTACGGTATTTAGTGCAAAGTAATATTATTATCTAAGCACTAAAAATTCAGATTGTGTATTCATCACTGAACTACAAGCACCGGAGTAGGGGCAGGTCGAGACGGAGATGGCGGGATGACTTGTACCATTTTGATCCTTTTTGGCGGAATTTTGCAAAGGATAGAGACAGGTGGAAAGAAAAAGGCGAGGCTTTTACTCAGCAGTGGGACATCCGATAAAAATGATCGTCTCTTATCTTACCATTAACTTCAAAGGTATTGTAAAATATGCGGTCAAAAGATAATATAAAGGCAAAACTTTAAAACGAACTAGACTAAAACTGCAAATTGAAAAAGTCGTCAAGATATTTGACGTTGTGAGCCTTTGATGTTTTAGTTTTACTGACACCGAACCTTAGTGTTACCTAAAGGAATTAGTCGTAGGAAAGAACAGGTTGACTATATAAAAGTTGACTGTCGCTAAACGCTGTTATTTACGTAGGTAGTAATGAATTATGTCAATAATTTTTAATTTGATTTTTGGATAATTAAGTTAAACATTTACCTAACGTGTTTGACCAAAAGCTCGACTTATCACTACAATTGAAATATTTTAAGACTTATACATAACATACTTACATAGAGTAACTCGTATTTTTATCGAAAAAATTTTTAAACTAGAAAAACATTCTAGAAGTAACACAGGTTCATGCAAAATAAAAATTAATGACCTCAATTGTCTTCTAAATTTATTAAGTAGGTAATTTTGCGAAACAAATAAAAGTACGTCCGGCTTCACAAACAAAAAAAATCCAGCGGTACCAAACCAAAACTTTATATATCTACCACAATACCCCCTCCCAACTGCAGTAGGTAATTACCTTCACAAATCACAGTCGACTATCGACCAAAAGGGATGACGTCAATCAGGGGTAGTGCGGTGACTACCCGGTTGATTACAGCCAGAGCGAGACCAATGAACACCCGTCCTGCTCTCCGCAGTGTCGCGATAGCCGAGCAATTTATAACCGACGTACCATTGGCCGTGATTTTGGCGGGACTCCTCCCCGCGTCGCATAGCAACCGTGGGGGGGTACCCCCACCCCGTTATGGATCGCAATTTTCCTTTGAATCGGAAATCAGGGTCGGGCGGGCTCGTTAGCTTCGCAATATGTCTACAGATTTTTACTGCTTGTGTGTTTTGAATGTGTGCTTTGATTGGGTTGGATAATGATCTCGTCGCCGAGAAACTGGTGGAGCCTCAGCTCGTTCTTTTTAGGATTTCGCGCCAAAAGTTTGCCAACGGGACCTTAACTTCTTCAGCCTCACGTCAAATGACTATTAGTATTTATATCCTAATGACAATGACGAAAATATATTTTATTAATTTACTCTCAAAAAGTTTCGCCAAACTATGTATGATGTTTATTGTTTTACTGTATACGTTTGCTTCGACATATATATCCAATTTAGTACACTGGGCCTTGCGAGGCTATTACCAAGCCTCCGTGTCTTTTATTATTTAATTAGGCAAATGCATGGTGACCAAAAACATGGACAACGTTAAATGGTAGTTACCCATACAAGACGACTGATTGGAAAATAACCTATAATACCTAGACTAAATAATATAAACAGACATTTTTAAGTGGGGTAGAGCACGTAGTTTACTTTTTAAAGCTGACTATTCATTTGGAAATCACGCGCAAGTTCAATTATTGTACGCAAAAGTACCTACGTACCTCTTACTCGTAATTAATTTGATAAAATTTATCGCGAACGTTGTGACCATGTTAATATTTATTTACCTATTTAAAATTACAGTTTTTACCTAAACAGCTAGAGTCAGACCGGTGCAAACTTATAGACTTAACAGAGTAGGATTAACTTCAACAATAACTTAACACTTCACAGAGTACCTATGATTAACTTATAAATAATTTAGCTTATAAAATCTACTTAAGGGCCATTCTACTTTTAGTTAACCATTAATCTTTCGTGAAATATAAGGCATACCTGGTGATTTTTTTCAAGTGTAAATGACTTATATGAAAACTGAAATAACTAAATTTAATATTTTAAAGCAAAAAAACTTTAAATTCAAAGAAATTTTGTGGAAAAAATTGGTAACTCAGCGGAAAATACAACAATTTCCATACAAATGGCGGGGACACGCGTGTCCACTGCGTTACCTACTTTATAGATAATAATGATTACTTTTTATGCGTAGTGATAATTTTAAATATAAGCTTAATTATGTGCCTATTTAAATCTTTAATGATAAAACCGAGCACTTTACCGTTTTTGTAAAAAAATATTTGAAGAGCACATTACTAAAAATGACTGGTCAACGAAAAGTAGAATGGCCCTTAACCCCTCGTATGCTTAAGACACGGATCCGTATCCAATTTAAGGCATTCATTTTGTATTTTTAAAAAATCTTTATCATTGGATTTATATTAAACTTGAGATTAGAATGCACGATTTTTTTCACTTCCCGCATACGGGTTAATCAAGGTACAGAGCTTTCAGGCATCTGTCTTTAAGCCACACGCAACGCAAGTACAATATATATATAGTACGCAAGTAGAATATATACAATATAGAATTACCTAGTTGTCAAGCTATTAAAGAGGTTAAAGAGGAAGGTAAATGTGTCAAAAATGATTTAGGTTATGTAACTAACGCATTTAAATATTTATAGTTGTATAATGATAGATAAAAATAATGTCGGTCTTTAAAGCATTCAAATTATTTGCAAAATACGCCCAGTATTAAAAAAAACTCTGAGTGGGATCATGAAATACCTTTATCCTAAGGTGCAATGTAAGTAACATGTTCCCTTTTTAAATATGTTTAGTCTATAAGTTGTTATGTTTTGTAACTTTCAGTATGATAAATAAATATTTATTTATTTTATTTTATTTTAATGTCAGTTGTACGGCTTAACACATCAAAAGCTATTTTTACTTACAAATTAAAATGTGACAATTGGCCTTGCTATATTTATTCTGATTTAGGAACTGTCATAAAAAATGGTAAAGCACTTGGTAAACGCCTAAATACAAAACAAAAAATATATGTTTGAAAAAAAAAATTGCTGCCTGTATCTTTTGTTAACTGTGCTTGTATGAACATATAGCTTACATAATATAGGTATAGGTATCTACCAAAAGTCACGGGAAGTGGATTAAATTCGACTTCTATTAATTTGAGCCACACAACAATACTAACACGGCTAGTTAATGCATATAATAAGTTTGTATAAAAAATCTATATCTAAGTATTGTTGTTTTACTCATCTGCAAACCTAAATCTCAATCAAAATCCAAACAATCTAACACTTAACCGTTAACTAACATGTTGACAACTAAAATAACTGTTCAAAACATTCCAACTCTCAGTCGCCCGAGTGCCACATTTACGCCTCCTCGTTACGCGGCGTAAAACGCAAGTCCTTATCCTTACGCCGGCGTAAAATCTTGACGCAGCCTTTAGAGTTGGCTGTTGGAGGCCGCTTCCCTATACAAATGGTTTGAAAAGGCGTAAGCTCTGTGTAGGCATAAGGCGTAAGGCGTGTGTCTAAAATGTAAGATACTTGGATATAATAAAGTGAAGGCAAGAAATATAAATCATCGTCATCATCTACAGCCTTTACACTGCTGGACACAGACTTAGAGCTTTAGACTCCTCATTAAATTGCATTGTGTTTTTAGTGGCCTGATGATTTGCGTGACTTATGATCTTAGGTACCTAATATTTACAAACATATAACTAGTCTGATGGAAATTACAGTATGATTTCACCATTATTTATTTAATAATTATTACAAAGCACTGTTCTCGGAATTTGAAAAAATATCACTAGTTTTCTATGTGACACTTATGTAAATTAGGGAAGAGGATATTAGGTAAATAGGTACTGTGTTCTTGGAATTTAGAAATTGTAATTCAATAATAAATGTTTTTTTTACCATTGTAAAATAAGAATAAAATATACCTACAATACTTCCAAATATAAATAGTTTTCTTAGTGATTATGATACAGCTTTGCATAGTTAACATAAAGATAATACCAACCAAGTGTTAGCTCTTGCTTTTATTTATTTCATCAAAGTAATAATTAGATATAAATTGCCAAATTTGTATGCGTATCGGAGTTTTTTTAAATTCCTATCTGAAAAAATTGTTTTTGTGCACAAATGAATAATAGTGCTGCGTAAATAGAGCAAAAGGCACACATAATAGGATACTCAGTTGAAACGAAGATCCCTTTGAAAATAAAGGAATATAAAAATATTATATTATGTACTACTTTTTGCACGCAACTTTTCCTCTGCATAATTTGAGACTTAGGTACTAAGACTTCGTAATTGACATCGGTTGCTATAGGCAACAAGCGATAGCCTTGAAGTGTCACGCCGCACACTTTTCATATCACAAGCGTCTTAACTAACTTCATTTAAAAAAAGCAATGAATATTCTTTAAACTTCCTGTGGCCGCCGGAGTCAAGCGCGGTCGCGTAACTCCGTAATTACGGCGATATTACGCGAGGGAGGAAAGGGTGCTCTTAATTGTTGCGAGGGGAACTGAATGAGAACTTGTCTGTATCGCGAATCGATATACAGACAATTCACTATCCGGGAGATTGGTATCTGAGAAGTTCGAGATCTTTGTAGGTAGTTGGAGAGAGGAAATGATGATATGGAAATTTCATATCAATGTTAGCAGATGTGGGAGTGAAAGTGAACTACGCATGTTATTACTTTTACCTATTGCGAATGCTAGACTTATTTTATGGGATTTAATGTTATTTCCATCTCTTGTTATTTCAAAATAATAAAATACCAGATTTAATTTCAGATAAGCTGGTTTATGTCACTTTTAACCACTATTTAGGCCCATGACTTCGTCTGCGAAGAAATCGTTTATCACTGTCCTGCGGAAATTATGTAATTTTCTGGGATAAAATCCTATGAGGTCATACCCTCGAACTATCTGCATATCAAATATATCATCTAAATTGGTTCCGCGGTTTAAGCGTGAAGAGGTAACAGACAGACACCCTTTCGCATTTAGGCTGGATTTCACCAAACTTTTATTCCGAGAATAACGCTTACTCTCAGATAGTACTGTCCAACCGCCATAGTGATTTGACATTACTATCTGAGTGTGAGGTTTATTCTCGGAATAAAAGTTTGGTGAAATCCAGCCTAAGTAGTATATATAATATTAGTGTGGATTATATAGTAATTAAGTAAGGATTTGCAGACCTTATTCACTGAGTTTAAGATTCTGTACCTGCCTCAAATATTAGTATGTCTTAGCTGACTGTTCGGCAGTTACCGTTATCTCCTACTTCGTTACGCCAACGCCGCCATTCCGTCGCGTCGCGGAAATGGCCGAATAAAGAAAATTATGGCCGCCGTTCAGATTTGCACTTCTTTAGAGTTAGTGCACATTGGAGGGTTAGCTTCGATATCTGCCACACAGTTCCGATAGATGTCACTTTGTTGAAGTTTAAACTAATTATAGACATCGTTGCGTCAGTTGTCTCAATTTTCCATAGTAATCGATAAATATGATTGAAAGAAAGAATGTTCAATTATTTTTTTTTTTTTTTTTTTTTTTATATAAGAGGTGGCAAACGAGCAGACGGGTCACCTGATGGAATTAGATACAATTAGCAAAATTCAGCACAAAAAACAGGTCGGAGAGTTGCCTTTTAAGTAGCAGTGGGCAGGGCACATTGCTCGTAGAATCAAGGGCCGATGATGTAGTAAGGTTCTAGAGGGGCTACTGCGAACTAGAAGACTTGGAGTGGCAGACCCATTATGACAGACTGACAATTCGTAAAGGCCACTCGATGATTGTGGAATTCTTTGGGAGAGGTCTTAGTCCAGCAGAGGAGTTTTTCCGGCTGATATGATGGTGACTATTAAATAAACAATATCTTCCTAATTTATTGAATCAGGCATTACTTTGCAGAGGTCCATATCAATGAACTGAAACAATAGGGATGTTGACACCATTAGAAAAGAATTTGAAGACACGACTCCAGTAAAAAAACGCTTTATTTCAGCCCTGAAAGTCAGATTAATTTTCGATTAAATGCAAAATTAGATTTTTTGTTGCTTTAAAACAAATAAATAGTTAGTTGATTGAGCATTGTGAACAATGACGTCATATGTCGCTATTGTCATTCAAACTCTATGGGAGATTGTGTTTTGACAGCTCATAAAAAGAACGTCAGTTGATTGGTCGTGTCAACATCCCCATTACTTTTCTCACCTTATGATAGCTACGTTTATGCAAAAAACACATACAAATCACAAAAACCTTCACCGTCACACATACACTAACTGAAGCTCACATTTCTTGCATAAACGTAGCTATCATATCGCGGGTTAGCAAAGTATTTGTTTCAGTTCATTAATTTCTTTCTCTTGTGGGAAATTTGTCAATGCTTCTACCGACACGTATCGGCGACAGGCTGGACTTATAGTTTGTCGCATTTTTATACGCAATCGCCCTCCTTCCAGGTCGGTCCCTGTCAGTATCCCGGTCAGTATCAGGGTTGCATCTGGAGCGGATAATCTGCCTCCACCGGTTCCTGTCCAGCGCATCTCTTACGTCAGTACTATTACTTATTCTGTGCTACCGTGTAGAATTTGGCGGTCGACCAGTCTTTTATTTACGCGATCGCATCGGGGCTTTTTTCGCAACGAAAAACTAGTGTAAGCTTGGTAAAGGCGACCTTTTTAAATTTGAATTGTAGACACTAAATACTGCGATCAAATCAGCTAAACTTCATACTCCATAAAAACCTGAGCATCTCAAAATTTTCACAGCAACATTAAACCAGACTCCGATAAAAATGAACCGAACGCCGAAACGTAAACGTGTGCAGTAACGTTAATATCGGGCCGGTTGTGATTGAACGCATCCGGGCAAGCGATAACCGTAAATCCCGGGATTCCCGGGTAGGTATCCCGGACAGCCTGGGTAACAGGCCCGGACCGGGGTATTCCGCTGATTTTAGGAGATTTGTAGGTTTTGACGTGATGGCGATCGTCGTCGGGATTTAGGTACGAACCTAATAAAATGTCATACGATTTCATAGTTATCCTACTTTAACAATAAAATAAATTGTGGGACGATTAACACAAACTGACCGAGTCCTAAGCTAAGTAAAGCTTGTACATAGGGTACTAAAGAACAGATAAACATACTTATGTACCTAAATATATTAAACATCCTAGACTCGAGCACAGAAATTCGTATTTTTCATACAAAATCTACCCCGACCGGGAATCAAACCCGGGGCCTTAAGCTTCGTAGTCAGGTTCTCTAACCACTACGCCACTTGCCATTTCCATTACGGTCGTTTGTGATGTTTAGATGTTTGGATGTTTGGAAGTAAATGACACAATAACTTGGCGTGTAAGTACAGATAGGCAAGAATCTGTGTTGAGACATACTCAATATCCCGGTAATTTAATTATTTATTTATTTATACATCAATAAAAATTACAGCATTACAGTATATAACACCAATGAGCTGTAAAATTCGAAAATACAAATAAAACTTAAATAACTATTTAGGGATTTTTGAAAGACGTCTTCGTCGCTTCCCTAAAACCTAAAACGACGGAACACTACACCCTCCGGCCAGAAGTCGGAGCGCAGGAACATCTGCTGGTGCTTGGCAGGCACTTGGAGCCTAAATGAACTGAAGTTGTTAGCCCTTTGAGACTCGAGTGGGTAGACGG
Source organism: Archips crataeganus (assembly GCA_947859365.1). Taxonomy (NCBI): domain Eukaryota; kingdom Metazoa; phylum Arthropoda; class Insecta; order Lepidoptera; family Tortricidae; genus Archips; species Archips crataeganus. The sequence continues at coordinate 5,309,293 of OX402047.1, read as the reverse complement.
TAGACGGGTAGACGAACAGCTGGGATCCCTGTAACCGACCCCGTGCTGCCTCGTAATACGTTGCCGTGGAATCATTTTAACCATAGACAAGAATAGAGGGCGCTGTCCAAGAACGTTCCGGTTCCTTGGATTTTAAAAGGACGTGTCAACTTCGTCTGCAGTCAATAGATGGCGTTGACCAAGCGTACGTTGTGATTAATGTTACTAATATTTTTTAGGCCGAACTCCTAGGACTGTAATGTTACTCGTGAAGGCATTTCTAACGCGAACGTAGCCGCGGGTTAGAGCTGGTTACTAAGTAAATTCACCAGTTTCAAGCCATACTACTAGGCTAATGGGTATTAACATAATTCTTAATCTTTATAACCCATCAAATAATCACAGCCCCGGACATTATCCGGAAATCATCTCCATTATCAGGCCGTAAACGGGATTCGCAATAAAAACGCGTTAACTCGATTACTGCCCTTGTGGCCGGGTTAGTTTATCCGAGTGTAGTGATTATTATTTATAATTATTATTTGTTGGCCACTAAATGGCTTTTAAAACAGCCACACCAAAGGATGAAAGTACAGACAATGTATGTATAGTATAAAAGACGATACTGACAGCAGTGGCTGAACAGGAGAAACCTTCGCTGTAGCTAGACTTAAAAAAAATACAAATATTGAAAGAGCTAAAGCTGATACTATACTGTAATTTATAAATGTAAAACTCAGCGTATCACTATTATCCTGTTTTATGTGTTTGATTGTTTTTACCACTAGGTACTTACCTATAATTAAAAGCGGAAGATATTTTACGTATCGAGAATAGATAGAGCTGTAGTTGTACGACTTGTACGCAAGTAATTTATCCCGGATAATGCGTTGCTACCTGATAATAATTAGGTGTGCATGTATCAAACGTCCCAAAAAAAAAGTTAAGTTCCCAATCCGCACTGGGCTCGCGTGGGAACTACGGCCCATGCATCATTCTGAGAGGAGGCCTGGGTGTCCTGCAGTAGGACGTGTATAGAGGCTGGGATAATGTATCAAACGTTATTCTAATTGAGGACTTAAAGAGATGTTTTTAGCATTTATTAGAACATAAAATTTAAGAAATTTAATTGGTTAAATTTTGTGCTCAAATAAAAAAAAATCTAATCCCTAAATCGTGTAAGATTATCAGTGACTCACTTAGCCAGATTACGATTTATTACAATAAGGATAATTATAATTCGGTTACGGAATCCGGCCCTGGTTGGCTCATCTGCACAGTATCACAGCCCTGGATTTTTATGGGGACGTACTTTGGGCGGTCGTGAATTAAATATATGATGGCTCCAACTTAAAGTGCTTCGGTGGCAAGATTTCACGAAATATGGCGTCGAGGATGTATGGGGATTTTAAACCGACCGATGATATAATAGTTTGTTTACATCCTTTTATTTTTAGGGCTTCTAAAATAAATAGTTAACATGGAAACATCACGACAAAGTTAGTTCATGATTGGTAGATAAAGATATTTTTTTGGTTACATTTAAAAGGCTTAAAACGAAAATAAAACACTTTTATTTTGTAGGCAGATATTTAAAAATTATAAACATACCCTTTTAATGCTTAAAAGTTAATGCTTAAAATGCTTAAAACACTCTTACAAATACAAAAGAAAAAAAGTCCTTTCTTCAAAAACAACTTTCCAAACCATAGGCAACACGCTAAACTCAGCTTAAAAAACCGCAAGCCATAATAATAATTTAGTCGCGGTCTTGCCAGACTTAATTATTCATGGACTTAGAGAAAAAATGGCGAAGTAAATTGGGGAGAGACGCTGTGAATTCAGGTAACATTTACATGTTCATAGATAATTCAGGGAGCTTTTGAACGCGGTGTGGCAACACTGTCTTGTGCATGGCCGTTTTGAATTTTGAATATGGAATAGTCTTCGGAACGAAATGAAAAAGAACGACGTATGCAATGTACGTGGATTTTAAAATTAGAACGGTGTGGATTTTGGCAGTGGTAAAAAACCTATTCAGGTTAATAGCATATTGTATTTTATGCATATTTTAAAAGCGCAACATTAAGTTACAATTAGTGAAGAAAAAGAAAAGCAAAGGCAATTGCAAATAATTGAAGTATTTAACAACGATCGTCTAAATTCTTTACAATGCTTATACTTACACGACACGACATAATCCACCATAGTAAAGTTAAACTACTAGGTAAAGTTAGCTGAACTAATCTTTGATATTGCATTTACATTACTCAACCCGCGTTAAACAACCAAATATCATCTTTTGTTTTAATTGGAATATTAGTGCCTATAAGAAAAATGTTTCAGTACTTTCATCAGCATTAATAACAACATATTTTGTTACGCAATTAAAAAAAAATATCGATGATTTTCATTGTACCTACTTAAATCAAGTTCTGTGTCACGTGTACCTAAGTAGGTAAACTGTGCAGCACAATGTCATCATCATCATCATCCCAGCCCATATACGTCCCACTGCAGGGCACAGGCCTCCTTTCAGGATGAGAAGACTTGGGCCGTAGTTCCCATGCAGGCCTAGCGTAGATTGGGCACTTCGCACACACCGTACCGTACCGTACTCGTACCGTGTACAGCACAGTGTACTACTAATAAGTAAACTGTGTAACGCAGTGTACCAGTAACTAAACTGTGTACAAGTAAGTATACTTAGATGAATTGAGACTGCACTTAGCTGGTCGCCAGATTAAGGATGCAGCGGTGCAACGTGAGCTGCTTGTTAACACTATTGTCTACATAGCAAGCTTAAGATCGCGGGGTTGTCGGTGAAAAGTGATATTGCGTATACTTAGGCTCTATGTTCCTACAGTTTGTTTAACGTAAAATATGAGTAGGTTTTTCAGTTTAATAAACACTAGGTATCTTAAATCGATTTGCTCCATAAAATAATGAAATGGGGACTATTAATTAACATAAGTACGTATCAAGATATTGCTTGTACTTGTTTTACTACTACTATAGTCAACGACCGTGCTAAGAAATAAAATCCAGTGTAAAAAAAATCTGAATATTTATAAATACCCATAGGAAAAAAATGCTATATTTACTAATCTGTCACACGCAACAAGTATGTAAGTATGGCATTTGTTTTCCTACAGTTGAAATTGTCAAAATTCCGAAACTTCATAGTTATGCTATGTCACGATTTACTTCACAACTACAGCCGTTAAATATTATATAGATCTTTTAAGTTTCACCAAAAAATAATTGATTACGAGCTTCTCTAATAATTTTTGATATATTTTAAGCAAAAAACATAAATACATACTTAGATGGGCAAAGTCAAACGTACGTATTTTTTAATTAGTAAGCTTATGAAGAGTTTATGCTTAAACCTTGTATGTAAATGAAGAAAGAATAAAAAAAACGCAAACCCGAAAAGATGAGCATCTTTTCCGCAGTCAGCTAAAAGGAGCCGTGGCTCGTTTATACCTACAAATCCACACTCTAGACGTCGTGATTACCACGCTCTAGTGAAGTGCGGATTTTCCCGAGAATCCCGGTTTACGATCCCTGCCTCCCACCCTGGGGGGATGACCACGGATATAGGATTTAGTAGACTTGGAAAAAATGTTATCGATCCCCGCCCGTGTGATTTGGTTTGGGAAAAATGTTGTTGATGCCTGGCTGTAATTGTGATTTTGTAGAGAAAGGTTGTCGATGAATGGTTTTAGGATTTGTAAAGGGTTGAGGAAGGTTTTGATTTTTGTCTGGTTTACTGACTTTTACTTGGGTATTGTTTGTCCGGGGTACGAATAATCCACCTTCTTTTCAGCGAAGGTTTAAAATACCGGCCAATTGCGAGTTGGACTCGCGCACCGAAGGATTTGTACAGTCGGCAAAAAATACGGTCTACCCACCCTACGGTTGAAGTTCATTTGCACGTCATGATACGAGGTGGATTTTCTCTTGCAATAATATGATGGCAGTGACTAATGACTTCACTCAGAAAAGTCAACCTTAGCGATATTTAGATCATGCAGAAACTTTTGTTAAAACTGGTAGACCACTTTCTTGGCCAACCATACATTTTTAACTTCAAACTGACTAGCCGCTGATCACAAAGTTTTAATTTCTTCCCTAAAACCGACTCACGCTCGACCGGTTTTTTATTATTTATTGATAATGCAGTATATGTATTGTATATTCCTTCTTATACAGGGTTATTTGTAATTCACTAGCATCCTTTTAACCCTAAACTCCTACCACTTAAACAAATGTTTTTTGTTTTACGGCTTTTGTCATAACTTAATATTTTTGGTGTAATAACGTTTTGAAAATTTGAGATTACCTCTTATTTTTACGATACTCTGTGTATTTGTATGGGAAAAAAGTGCTTCATTTTAAAAAGTCGTAAAACAAAAAACATTTGTTTGAGTGATAGGAATTCAGGGTTAAGAGGATGTCAGTGAATTAAAAATAACCCTGTATATAAAAATCTCGTGTCACAGAGTTTGGCTGATTTTAGTTGGATGACTTGAAATTAGGAGCGGACAGTGACTCAAACTCAAACTCAAACTCAAACTCTTTATTGCATTTAAATGTTGTGATTTAGTTAGACGACAATCAACAAAAAGTGCAGTTCGCAAAAAAACTTGTATTAAGAGTGTTTTTTTTACTGACACTAACAGAAGACAACTATCATCTTTAAGTGCTTCGGATATTCATTAACTGAACTGCTAAGGAATGGAATTCGCTCCTGTCGCCTGTATTTCCAGATAAATACAACCTAGGGCTCTTCAAGGCTAGAGTGAATAGGCTGGTACTGAACCAATGAGAACTTTTGGCCTCATCTACACTTTTCATCAGGTGAGATAGCTACAATCACGGGTCAGTATTATGTAAAAAAAAAATCGTGCGTACAGCTCCTCCGCGCGGAAGAAGTGAAACTTCGGAATGTGGAAATGAAAAAGGCACTTATACATCAATATGAACCTTATTGCAATAACCCAAAGCAAAGAAGTGGCTAGCAAGCAACCAACTACAGCGCTAGCGAAACAAGTTACATAACTCGTCGCTAGATGGCGTTGCTCCTCGTGCGCACGTTATTTTCAATATTTTTTCTTGATTTTTCGTAATTCTCAAAGATATTCAATACTTTTTTTACTAAATACGTTTAAAATACTTTACTCTACTATCTACCATTAAAATAGTTTTGATTGTTACAAGTTTTCATACTAAACCACACAATTGTTCTGGATCGGACTGACGAAGTTTTTAACATCCGTAATAGTCCGACAAGCTCGTGCGCGGCGCTCGGCGGAACCCTGTCGCAGGGAGCCTCTGCTAATAATAAGTAGTAATTTTAATAAGTGCGGCAAACGCTGACTGCGACAGAGTTCCGCGGAGGGTCGCGCACGAGCTTGTCGGACTAGTATATATACAATCCGAACATCTCGTAAACGTCAACTTGCGTTGCGTTGCGATGCGTTGCGTATTTAACGCAACGCATTTAACGCAACGCTTGGTGGAAGTCGCATTAGAAGTTTCACTTCAAAAACAAAAACTACTTCATATCACAACCACAACCTCCACAAAACCTAATAAACTCAAAATTGAACCACAGCTGTGACAGTGCCGCCATTTTGTTATTCCTCCAAGATGGCGCGTGTTTACGGAGCCCGCTATAAGATTGCGTTTCCATTAGAACTGGGCCAGGAGTGTTGACAGAGCGGAGAGATTCAATCATTGTTGCCAACGTTTACTCAAACGGTGCTTTGTTGGTTCAATCAAAATTTTACGTTTGACATTTATTGGATTACTGGTTCCGCGGGAGAATGGCGTAAGTAGAGATTTGAGGGTTTTATTTTCTACTGCGTTGTTGTTTTTTTGATGTGAAAGTTCTAATTTACTAGCTGAGAATTAAATATTAAAATATTGACAGACCTTGATTTGGGTGGAACTTTGCTTTTAAATTATTCATCCCCAGCATCATGAACTGAAAGACTTCCACTGCAGGGACCTTCTCTCAAAATAAGATGTCTTGGGCCAGGTAGTTTCTACGCGGGCCAGTGTGGATTGGAATCTTCAAATATGTCGTTGAATTTCTTCGTAGGTCTGTTTGTACCATCGCCCCAGACGCCAGATACCCATTTTCAAAACAAATTTGCTTGCAGCCGTTGATGTTTATTGCTATGGATTGTTATGGACAGATGTCTAGCCACTGCACGCAAACTGGGCCTTTAAGGTGGTTATCTGGCGCTTGGGGCGATAGTACAAGTGTCACGATATTGTCCTCCACCGTAAATCACAAAAAACTTCTCTGCTTGACAGGCCATGGGTGAAGACCAAAAAGTTGCACACTGTTAAAGCTGCATTAGCAGGTAGTTAAAATTACCATTAACTTTTTCCATTATTATTTGTATGGATAATTTGAATGTATGGTTCATTTTCGTGTCACAATGGAAATAAATACCTGCTAATGCAGCTTTAACAGATGTGCAATTTTTTGATCTTCACCCCATAGGTAGGTCACTGCTCTATCACGACTTTGATGACAGTTGAATGAATCATGAAAAAATCGATGTCAGGTTTTGTATCCCACGTAACTAGTTTTTAGTCAAAACATTTTTACACAGATATAAAACAAAGGTATACAGTTACAAAAGTACAACAGATCCTACAACAGATTTCTACCCTCCCGAAACCTGACGCAATCCCACTATTTGTTCAAATATGCTGCTGAGTATAGCAGGACGTTTACGATTCGCTTCTTACAGAAGATATGTGTTGTGTGTAAATGCCACTTAGGTGGGAGATTTATGGTACTGGCTAGCGAGACGTGTTTTGCGTTTGTTTTGTTTTTAAGAAAAAGTTGGGCTCGGATTTTGAAATGTTCAATTGTTTTTGTAAGTTTAAAAGGTGAAAACAAAATAATGAGCGTTTGCAATAAAAATGATAAACTAAATCTATTATATGACAAGATATTTATCATCATCATCATCATCATCTTCAGCTTATATTAAACTGCTGTTTTGTTTACGATTTTTTCCTTCATCGAACAGCTCATGGCATTTCAAATGAAATTTTGGACATAGATTCCACAAATCGCAGTAGTGCGAGGGTTTGAACTCACGACCCTCTGCTTGAGAGGCCATAAGTCAAATCGCTAGGCTATCATGTCAATTAAGGTATTAATATTTTAGTTAAAATGTATTTACTTGAAAGTCCAACTGCGAACATTAGGAGCCACACAAGTATCGTTTCAAAACCAAAGTACACTTTTTAAAGGTAATTCATCTCTTCTTTGTTCCTTTCAACGAGTTAAAAAAACTCACATCGAGCCACTAAAATTTGCAATAATAACAAACTATTAACACACTTCGTAAACCCAATCCCAACTAGCAATCCAAAGGAAATTCCGCACATTTGTTACCCAAAATGAAGACACTGTGAAAATCATCGGAGACCAGAAAAACGAATAAAGCTTTGACAGCTTGATAAATTCGTTAATTCTACGCCCTCAACGCTGGGGCAGACATTTGTATTTCGAACCCCAAAATTGGAACAGCCGAAGTCACAATGACGTTGCGGAAAATGGAAGTTGCGTTTGAAAATTTGGAATTTTGATGGTGAGGTTGAATAAAATTTGTTTCTTAGCGGTTTTTTGTTCACATCTTAATCGTTGATACAGTTGATATTAAGACAAATTGGGTCCCACTGAAAAACAGCGTTGTGGTTTGCCGCAACATTATGCCCAATTTATACTAGGTATTCGATGATTTTTTTTGTATCTTTTCCTGTCAACTGTAATTCCCGTGTATCGAATATGTGTAAATAAACATCTCTCTCTCTCTCTCAAATAAAGATTTTTTTGAAAAAAAAAAGTTTTTTTGACTAGTTATGTTATGAGTTGTGTTGTATTAAGGCCAGATGCCATATTGTTTAACTTGCTCGTAATAAATACCATTTGAGACCAATGATGATTGTGATTGCGACCGTGGACCAGTCAGCTAATTAATTTCAATACTAGATGAAAAAACCCGCCTGTATAATTCCCGTTCCCATGGGAATTCCGGGAAAATATATATCCTATGTTACTATGTCAAGGTCCAATAAATAGTTTGAATGTTTTGAGGAGGAAGTGACAGAATGCCAAAATATTTTTGTTAACCAATGTAGGTTGTAGGTCAACAAAGTAATGCACATTTTTGCACACTTGTGATATGCAATATTACAAGGCAGAAACAAGTGACAAATCGCTTACCTAAGTAGCCTTCTGTTTTAATTAAAGTAATCTGTGACCGGAGCCATTTTTCTTCAGTAGCAAAACAAAAACAATACTCCAAAATTAGTCAACAATTAACTTTATGCCAAAGGCAATAAGAACTTAAAGCATGGTTTAATACCGTTGTTAATTGTAACCCATCTTGTTACGATTTCACAACAGCTCCCCATTTGGCGACGTGTTCCAGACACCGTAACGTTACGTTGCGAGTGTTGCGACTCAGTTGACAGTGCCACAGCGATTATAAATAGCAAGAGCACTTGATTTTAAAACGCCACTAAAAATGCTCCTTTTGATAAGCTACTTTTAAATCTTAATGCCATTTGATTAGTAGTTTGGATACGCAACTAACCCCACTATCACTGGTTTAAATAAACACTGCACGTGGATAATATGCAGGTACCTATCTAATTATAGGTACCCTTAAACGAACAATTGTTGTATACAGGCTGATTCAGGAGTGAAAGCGGTGATGAGGACGACCACACTGAGCATCTTTTACTATGGGTCCAGCCACGAAATCGCAAAAAAATCTGCTGTTCCATACATTTCGGATAGTTAGCGATCAATTTTAATTCTTGATTAGATGTTTTTTTCGCGATTTCGGGGCTGATCCCATAGTAAAAGTTGCTCAGTGCGAATCTCCTCATCACCTGTTTCACTCCTGCTCATGACTCCTGAATCACCCTGTATATATTTATTTATGTCGGGGATCTCAGAAACTGCTATGTTGGGATTTTCAGGGGCCAACAAGCGATCTAGCTTGGTCTTATCTCTGGAAAAACACGAGTAAGTTTTCGAGTTCTAGAACGAGCGAAGCTCGATCAATCAGTCACTTAAGCATTTAATAAAAGACAGTACATAAGCCGTGATGAAGCCGTGGTGGCCTAGTGGTTTGAGCTATGGTCTCTCAAGCAGAGGGTCATGGATTCGAGTCCGGGCTCGCACCTCTGAGTTTTTCGGAATTTATGTGCGAAATTACATTTGAAATTTACCATGAGCTTTATGGTGAAGGAAAATATCGCGAAGAGACCTGCATAAACCTGCGAAGAAATTCAATAGTGTGTCATTCTGAGAGGACGCCTGTGCCCTGCAGTGGGACGTATATCGGCTGGGATGATGATGATGATGATGAGTACATAACTATGTACTACTAATATCGCCATTTTTAGGAAAGCAGAGGCTTAACGTATTCGCAATGACACTCATTCACCGTCTCTCCTTAGCTAGAAGTGCTGATTGTGATTGCTGCCGTGTGCGCGTTAGCTAACAAACTTGTCATACGCGCTTGGTTTTTACAAATAATAAGTGTTTGTCTCTCATTTCAAGACCGAAAGCAGTCTTGCTTTGAGCTTTTTTCTGGAAGAGTGCCGTGTCTCTTCTAATGTACTGTCACCGGTCAAGGAATGCAGCAAGATTGCCGCCCCCGTCGGGATTGCTCGCAACTATTCGGGAATGTTCCAGTCACTTCACTTATTGCGATATATTTGCGAGCGGGGCGGGGCGGCAGTGCTAGCGGAAACGAATGAATATGTGCGCTTATGAAGTACGCGAACAAGCAAACGTAATACCTGGTTTACACTCGCGTAAGTTAAAGGTGTTGACAGCCCTAACATCTCCTTTGTCAGCAAAAACTAACGCATCTTCAGCACTGCCGAATTGAGAACAATACGTCAATGCTGAAATGCATAATATTAGTATAAATAGTAGTAATCAATTAATCTTAAGTTAGAATACTCTTAATTGTAAGACTGGATTGTCACTCTGCTAGTTTAAATAAAATTAAGTAAATAAATTATTTTTTAAATTAAAGTCCTGACGATCCACTTAATTGGCGCAGCCGTTAGGATTCCTGTCGTTATCCTTCTGCGTCCTTAAATCGATAAAATTTCGATTTCACGCCGCACCAGGAAAACGTGTGTTTCTACACTTCAACGGGAAGACATCGAACAAATAAATCTATTAAGTATCGTCAAGAGGCCACCGCAGAAGCTGTCCAGCCGATCCAGTCAACTCAGGAAGCTGTCCAGATCCAGCCAATCCTGTTAATCCAGAGATTCCAGCCAGCCGTAAGGACACGTGAAAGCTGCCGGGGGGAATGTGAGTCAATCTTTTTCATCATCCTTTCTGCTCCTTTTATACGTATCCTTATTTGCATTAAATATATGTGTGTTATTAGGGATTAGCCAACGCCGTAATAACATCTTTATAATATTGCAGAGTGTCAAATTCCACTCGCGGTATTGACCTAGTTACGTTATAAGCATTTTATACCTAAGTTTTGTTGTAATTTTTTTTTAATATAATGGAAGGCATTAACCGAGTTCCTGCGGAGATAGTTAAGATTATCCCGATTTTTGAAGGGGATGCGAGACAACTCCCGTTATTCATAAAAAAATGCGAGTACATTATAAGTAACTTTGCGGGGGGAAATGCTCAGAACTTGTATCTATTTCATGTAATCACAAGTAGACTCGCAGGGCCTGCTGCCAACCTGGTAGGAGAACGGGACCAGATAGAGACTTGGGATGAGATAAAACAGTTGCTCAGCCAACATTTCGGCGATCCCAGGACCGAGGAATGCCTACTGTTAGAATTAGAAGCGTTGAAAATAAGTAGAGGTGAAAGTTATTTAGAATTCTGTCATAGAGTTCAACATCATAGAAGTATTTTGTTAGCAAAAGTAATAGGGACCGTGGCCGACGCCACATTACGTGCCGCTAAAACTCAGATTTATACACATACTTCCTTGAATGTTTTTCTTTACAATTTGCCACCATTTTTAGTTCGTTTAGTTAGGCTAAGAAACATAACGACCTTAGAAGGTGCCCTTAAAACTGTCATGGAGGAACAGAACTTCCAAACAGTTTACGACATAAAAAACCCATCTAGGACATCTAGAATTAACAGATCTAACCCTAGTAATTCAGAGTATATGCCTAGAAACAATAACATAGGTTACGAAGGTCAGCAGCAACAGAATATAAGCCATAGACCATCGAATAGTTTAGGTAATTCAGCTCAGTTTAGAAATAACAGGCCGCAAAGTGGTAGCAATTCGCATAACTTTAGAAATCAATCGCAACAGCTAAGTAGGTTCCCACATAGTCAGCAGAACGCGGGTAATGCACCTTTTAATGCATCGTCAAGTCAGCACAGGCCGGTCAATGTACCGCCCCGCGCGGCGTACGGTAACATAACAACTCACGGGACGTCGGGTTCAAACACTGATGTCACAATGCGTACGGCAAGTTCAAGGCGAGTTAATTACACAGAAAATAATGATCAAAACAATCTGTATTTTGAACCTAGCGTGGAACCCACACCGGGACCATCTCAGTATTATAACAGCGAGTTGGAAAATTTTTTCATAAGGGCCTCAGAAAGCGGGAACGAATAGAAATTAATTATAACAAAATAAGAAGTCTTCCGCACATTCAGATACCCGAGTTACAGGCAGTTTTTATGATAGACACCGGAAGTACGAGGTCTTTCATAAGCCCCCAAAAGGCCGAACAGTATTTTAGTAACTTTAAACAGCAGGAAAGTTTCGAGGTAATTAGCACTCATGCAACAAGTAAACACAATGAAATTGTGTATATTCCGCTACCAAACATTTTTAAATGCTCTGACCGACATAAGTTTTATGTTTATAGCGTAGACAGTAAGTACGACGGCTTGATAGGTAGTGATCTACTGAAACAGTTAGACGCGAACATAGATATGAAAAGCCAAATGCTTTTCACCAGAACAACACAGATACCGATAATTTACACGCCTCCCATGAGGGAAACTTATAAGTTGCCCCCGCGTAGCGAACTTAGAGTTAAATTACCGGTAAATGTATTAAATGGCGATGCCATATTAGGTTTTAAACAGTTTACGGAAGGGATAAGAATGCCCGCCGCGTTAGTTAAGTGTGTGAATGGTTACGCAACCACAGTCATACAAAATTGCAAGCTTGAACATATGACGTTAGTGGTTACGGCACCTTTTATAGTAGAGCCTTTTATTAATGGACAAATTAGCATTAACTTCTCCGATAACGTGAATGATACGGACCAATTGTTGACAGAGAATCTCTCCAAATTGAGATTGGATGACCTAAATATGGAAGAAAAAAAGGTGATAGGACAATTGTGTGAGGAATATAAGGACATATTCTATTGTGAGGAAATTCCTTTATCATTCACAAATCAAGTAAGACATAAGATTAGGACAGTTAACGAAGACCCAGTCTTTATTAGGGCACATAGGATGCCCCCGGTTCAAACCGAGGAAATTAGAAGGCAGGTGGAAAAAATGTTAAAGGACGACGTAATCCAGGAGTCACATTCTCCTTGGAGTGCTCCGGTCCATTTAGTCCCTAAAAAGGTCGACATGTCGGGACAGCAAAAATGGCGTATGGTGGTCGACTATAGACGCCTTAACGACGTCACTGTCGATGACAAATACCCTTTGCCAAATATAAACGACTTGTTCGATATGTTAGGGAAAAGTGTTTATTTTACCACATTAGACCTGGCTAGCGGGTACCATCAAATCGAGGTGGACCAACAGGATAAATCAAAAACGGGTTTCAGTACACCGTTTGGTCACTATGAATTTAATAGAATGCCGTTTGGGTTAAAAACAGCTCCTGCTACGTTCCAGCGAGCAATGGACAACGTCCTCAGGGGTTTACAAGGCTTGCATTGCCTCGTATACCTTGACGATGTTATAATATTTTCTAAAAGCTTGGAAGAACACGTAGTTAAGCTTCGAGCAGTGTTCGATAGATTTAGGGAAACAAACTTAAAAGTTCAGTTGGATAAGTCTCATTTCCTTAGGAAGGAAGTCCTCTACCTAGGACATACCATCACGAGTGAAGGTCTTAAACCAAACAACGACAAGATAGAGGCGGTACTTAACTATCCATTACCAAAGACAACAACTGAAATTAAAAGCTTCTTAGGACTTGTAAGTTATTATAGAAAATTTATCAAAGATTTCGCCAAAATAACTAGGCCTTTTACAGTATGTTTGAAGAAAGGAAAAAAGATTGTGATAGATGATGAATACAAGAAGAGCTTTCAACTTTGCAAGGAGCTTCTAACAAACGCACCCTTATTACAGTTCCCGGACTTTAAAAAGCCGTTTATTCTTACAACCGACGCGTCCAACTTCGCGATCGGCGCGGTCCTATCCCAAGGGACCATTGGATCAGAAAAACCCATAGCTTATTTTAGTAAAGCTCTAAGTGACACACAGACTAGATACAGTACTATTGAAAAGGAGCTTTTAGCGGTAATTGAAGGTGTTAAACACTTCAGACCGTACTTGTACGGGAATAAGTTCACAATTTTCACAGACCACAGACCATTGGCGTGGCTGTATTCGTTAAAAGAGCCCAATAGTAAGTTAACGAGGTGGCGTTTAAGGTTACAGGAATACAACTTTGATATATGTTATAAGAAAGGAAGTCAAAACACAAACGCCGACGCATTGTCCCGTATAAAACTCAATATAACAAACGACGACGATGCGTCCATGAAAGTCAACGTAGACGACGATGACTTCGACTTAGACAAATTTGTTAGGGACACAGCCACAAAAATGCTGGTAGATACAGAGCCGGAGACACAGGCGGATATGTCGGAACCCGAAATAGAAATAGTCGAAATTTCTGACTCGGATGACGGCGCCACTGCTCACTCTATCTCTAATAGGGAACACGAAGGAATTCCTATAATGAACGAAGCAATAGATTCGAAGCCTAGGCAAATCCTCGTCTATACTTGGCTCAAAAATAGTATTAGTGTTAAGGATATCTCAAATAAAAAACAGAAAATTCTAGAAGTACATATGCCAATAAACAACTCAGATTTAGTTAAGAAATTTTTAAAAGAATACACCAACATGAAAAACAAATATTACGTGTATTTTGAGGACCCTGCTTTCAGAAAAACTTTTAGTTGTGTGGTAACAAAACTTTACAAAAAGGGAACTCAAAACTTAATAGAATGTACCGAACGTGTTGTTAATCTAGCAGAATCAGAGCAAGACCAAAAGGCAATTATAATTAAGTACCATGAAGGTAAAAATTGCCATAGGGGTATTAATGAAACACTGTCGAAAATCAAAAGGCACTATTGGTGGAGTAATATGAAAGAAACGATTTCGGCAATAATTAATGGATGTGAACAGTGTCGTAAGATGAAGTATGAAAGGAAACCAATTAAGCCTCATATTCAACTTACCCAGACACAAGAAACCCCATTCCAGGAAATTTTCATGGACCTTCTATTCATTGAAGGTAAATATTACTTGACCACAGTAGACGCTTTTAGCAAACTAGGTCAAGCAATAGCGATACCAAACCGTAGTACCCCAGAAGTAGTGAGAGCTTTGATTAAGTACTTCAGTATATACGGCATACCCCGAAAGCTCAGTTGTGATTCAGGAGCAGAATTTAACAACGAACTCATGAAAGAATTGTTAGCCTTGTATAAAATAGAATTACACATAGGAACCCCAAACAATCCCAGCTCCATGGCAGTCGTAGAACGTTTCCATTCCACAATCATAGAAATTTATCGTCTAGCTAAATACGATAAAAGCGAATTGGACGCCGCGTCAGTCATGACATATGCTATCATGGCATATAATAGTACTATCCATAGCGCAACAACGTTTACACCTTATGAAATTGTATTTGGGCATACAGACTCCGGTAACCCGTTCAATATAGATAGGGAAAGAAATCTCCTGCAAAAACTACTTCAGGATCATAGAAAAAGACTTAAAGTACTATATGAATATGTTAGTGATAAATTAGTTAATGATAAAGTTAAAGTTAGGGAAAAGAAAGGCGGTGAAAACCCACCCGAAATCAAGGAAGGCGATGTCGTATTTATGAAGGACACTCGAATCCGTAAAGCTAAAGAACTTCCTAGATGTGACAAAGCCAAAGTAACAGGTAGCCCATCGAGAAATATTATTCCTGTGCAGGTTAAAAAACGCAACACTCGCGTAGCAGTTAAAAATATCAAACGACCTCCACAGGTGGCGTGTGATAATACTGATGATCCTGGCACGTCAGGGATGCAGCCTCAACATCCAAAACCTGGAGCGGAATCCAGGGATAGCTCCAGTCAGGATAGGTACAGCTCTGATGAGGACTAGCTCTAGGAGCATAATTAAAGTAATAGATTTAGAATACATAAGTGCACTTTTCGAAAGTAACTTGGGACAGTATAATAAGCTAAAGCACCTTATCGATAGTAATAGTGAATCCCGAAGAGAACTAATGGGTTTGGAAATCCAGGTTGATTCTTTTACAGACTTATCCAGAGATAGACTACGCCAGATCTTGCCATCAGCAAGAGTGAAGAGAGGCATTCTTAACCCATTAGGATCTATAGTAAAAATAATAACGGGAAATTTAGATAATGACGACGCTATTAGGTATAACTCAGTAATTGATAGTTTAAAGCATAAGGAAATTTCTGTAGAAAACAAGGTTACATTAATGCAAAGGGCATTTGATAAGTTAGTTAACGTTTCAGATGATATTAATTTTAATGTTAAGCACTTGGACTATAAAACCAAACAATTAGAAAACATTCAGAAGTATGAAACTAAACATTTTAATATTATGTCTATGATGAACAGTATGTACCAAATCCTAAATAACTTTCGGACCATTTATAATATTATACAGGAAATTGAAACTGCCATTGCCTTCAGCAAGTTAAGTACTTTACACCAATCTGTAATAAATTCAACTGAATTATTTAATATTCTCATTGAAATTGAAAAACATGCCACTTTAACATACCCTGTTTCTAAAGAAAACCTACTTAACATAGAACGTAGTATAGAGTTAAAATCATATATTAGTAATAATCATTTAACATTTGTACTGGAAATCCCATTAATAGAGAAAAACACATATATTTATTACAAAGTTGTCCCCATCCCAATATATAACCCTGACACACACCAAACCTTTGCTATCATTCCTAAATACCCTTACCTTATGATGAATAGATTAATACTCAGACCCGTAGCAAGATACTGCGAGGAAATGGAAGAAAATAAGTTCATCTGCACGGAGGACGACATAGTGCAGCAACCAACAGCGACTTGCATCGAACAACTAATGCTACTACGAGACAACCTCGCGAACTGCAACCAGCAACTGATTAAAACTGAAGAACAAGTTATTCAAAAAATCACATCTGACCACTGGCTACTTTATACGCAAAAAAGTACGATACTGACGGAGACATGTGGAGATGAAGCGACAAAACATAATTTAGAGGGAACATTTATACTAACTCCGAATAAACATTGCGAAACAAAAATAGACAGCATAATTATAAAAGCAGTTACCAACTCAACTTTAACAATTTATAATCTGCCACCAGTTATGTTACCAGAACTCCAGCTCGAGACCCAGAGAGATGACAACGAAGTGGATTTGCGAGGCGTGGACTTCGGCGACATAAGGGACATCCTCAATAGTGTTAAATTCAATAGTGAAAATAATAATAGTGATTTCTTTATAGATTATAGAGTCAGTGTATGGACCATAGTACTATATGTAATAGCTTTTACAATAGGCCTAAGTTATTTGTCTTTTAAACTATATTGCATATTTTTCAAACGAAATTACCTGAAGCCGACTAAGCCTCCTTCAGATAATTTCTCTCTTGGGGAGGGAGGAGTTAAAGGTGTTGACAGCCCTAACATCTCCTTTGTCAGCAAAAACTAACGCATCTTCAGCACTGCCGAATTGAGAACAATACGTCAATGCTGAAATGCATAATATTAGTATAAATAGTAGTAATCAATTAATCTTAAGTTAGAATACTCTTAATTGTAAGACTGGATTGTCACTCTGCTAGTTTAAATAAAATTAAGTAAATAAATTATTTTTTAAATTAAAGTCCTGACGATCCACTTAATTACTACTACTGTTTTTTAAATTAAACAGTCATTTAAACAGTAAACTTTGAAGCATAGATGTATCGAAGTAAATGGGGTCTTTCATTAGAAACTACTTTTTTTTTTCTGACTCGAGATGATCTCACATAGGCTATGTTAACGCAAAAACAGATTTATTAAAAAAATAGTTTAATATTTATTATATGTTTAAGCTTAAGCGCTTGTGAAAAGAGAGTAAGTTTTCCCGCTCTTACTGATGCCGCATCCCCGAGAGTGCCAGGAATTTGGGATTTTAGGGGACTCGCCTGCTATATTGTGGACAGTGGCACTCGCCCGCTATTGTCGTTAAACGATTGTCTCCGTCATTATGAGTGGGAAAAATGAGACTTGAGGAGACTTCTGGGAAAATAACTGAGAAGATTTAATTATCTGAAATTAATGCCATAATAGTGAAATTGAAAAATTGCAACGTTACTTTGTGGAGGTATGTTTAAAGAATGATCATCATTATTATTGTTTTTCGTTTATTATATTAGTGTGTACTTGCGTGTATTCTTTGTATGTTTGTGTATTGATTATGTTAAGTTTATTGGTTTGGGTTTACTTTTGATTTCGACTCTTTTTACTCTGCATTGTATGCCTACTCTTGTCTCTGGTGTCCTGTAAATCGTTCAAAGGTTAACTGGAAGAGATCCCTTTAAGGGATAAGTTTGCCTTTGTACATCTGTCTCTCTTGTTGACTGTTAATTTCATGTTTTACGTACCATAAAGAGTTTTACATAGAAGAATGCGCCGCAAGAAACTTGGAAACAGTATGTCAGTTATGTGTAGAAGACTAACAACGTAATCTGCCTCCATGATGTCGATGCTTTTAATCTTTGATCAATCTTTTAATAGTTAGGTACCAACTGAAACACTACGATCATTCGGATGGCTATTTTAGTATTAATAGCGTGCAGATCACTTATTTGAATAAGACAGACGCAATTTGCCTCCGTGATATTGTTGCGTTTAGTACTTACTAACTAAAATAAATAAATATTAGGGGACAATCTTACACAAATCGACCTTGTCCCAAACTAAGCAAAGCTTGTACTACCTATACTATGGGTACTAGATGACGATAAACATACTTATATCTATACATATAATAAATCTGTAACAAGTCGGTGTCTGTACATTGAAGATATTTCAGAAAAACTGTCACTAGGGCTATTTATTAGCACAATAGAACCCAAAACAATGATTTTTAGAATTGTTGTCTGTTTGTCTGTTTGTCTGTGCGTTTGTGCGCGCTAATCTCAGAAACGGCTTAACCTAGAAGGATGCGGTTTTCACTGATATGTTGGTATTTTCTTGGATTAACATTTAGTGTTTGTTTCATTTGAATCGGTTCACAAATGAGAAAGATACGTCTATTTTAAGAATTTATCGAACAGGTTTTTTTGTTTGAACGCGCTAATCTCAGGAACTACTGCTCCAATTTGAAAAATTCTTTCAGTGTTAGATAGCACATTTATCGAGGAAGGCTATAAGCTATATATCATCACGCTAACACCAATAGGAGCGGAGCGGAGCGGAAGAATGTTTCAAAATCGGGGGTTTTTGAAGTAAAACTTCTATAGGCACGCTTGACTTGGGAGTACGGTGCACGGTGTTGAATGTGAACGCGGGTGTGCGGGGGGGTGCGGGGGCGGGTAATTTTTTTATATCAAGGAACTAAGGAGAGCCATAATTGATGAAAAAGCAAATTGGATAAAAAAAATAAGCTGCCCAAATTACTAATTCCACGCGGACGGAGTCGCGGGCAAAAGCTATAGATAAATAAATACTTAAATACATAGAAAACATCCATAACTCAGGAACAAATATTCGTGCTCATCACACAAATAAATGCCCTTACCGGGATTCGAACCCAGGACCTCTTGCTTCGTAGGCAGGGTCACTACCAACTAGGCTAAAGCGGTCGTTAAAATGTGACGACAATAACGATGGCTGATTCAATGATAATATGATACTACGCACAGTAATTACACGCACTGTATAAAAACTGACTTGATTTGTTGGCGCATTTTACAGATAGTAGCCGTTAAAAAAGAGCGTCTATTGAAAAGTTTAGACCATTGAGCATAAAACATATTTATACTAAGTAAAAAATCTCCCTTAACGTCTATATTGTAGTCCATTTGCCGTCTCTGTTCCCTGCGACATCGTCGTGGCATGGAATGCTACAGTCACCCGGTTTATTGCGACGGCGATTGATGCTGGGAGGAAATCTGGGAGGCTCCGGTAAAATGTTGGACGCCAGCAGTTGGCTACTCTTTGACAATAAAACTGTTAAACTTGAAACTTTTATATTACTCGACCCAATTTATAATAGTATTTTTATATTCGTATTTTTGCTTTTCTAGGAGACATCGAGTTTGGTGAGATTTATCTTTGCTTAATTGTTTTGTTTTCTGGTAGTACCATTTATTAATGTTGTTGTTTGCGGCACGGTGTATTATTATTACAGTAAGTGATAAACCGTAGATCCTAATCGACCATGCGTCTTTTATTTGAATAAGGTACCCATTTTTGTGAATCCCATAGTCTTATGAATTCTGCAAAATAGCACGTTAGAACATAAACTGATAAACTGACGATAAACAGTTACTACTCCTTGTTGTGACCATTAAATAAAAAAAATAAAAAAATAAAAAAAATATTTATTTCAAGACTAGGAGTCCCACAATGTGTTAGTTACAAGAGCATAATATAAAATATATTTATGGCCACAGTATTATATATTCGCGTATAAAAAGTAACATAGCGCCCTCACGAAATTTGATCATGGCCATACTTAGTAGCAAAAGCAAATTGAAAAATTCATAACACGCAGTCTAAAATATAGTAAATATTGGATTACAACAATTTCAATTGTAAATCATAACGTTCTCCCACTAATTCCCCCAGCCGGGGTATTATGTCGATCCCAATATATGTAATACCGTAGACAATAAATTGCCACTCCATAGACAATTAGGGGGAAATATTTGAATCCAAAGGGTTGGTGATTTATGGCAAGATAATATTTTATGCTTTATATTATACGATTTTTACGAAAAGATTGAAAGAAATCTAAATGTGTATGAAACAGTAAGGCTGGCTATTGCTTACTTTATAATTTTCCATGTGTACCACTTTTTTGCAATTGATTTTTATGAGATTTTTAATAAAAAGTCATTGTAAAATATTATATTGTGTGCTATAAACATAAATAGCTTTAAAATAGTGACTTACATAATTTAATAAAATTATTTCATTTATAAAATGGTTCTCAAAATAAATCAGGTTTACACTCGATAAACTCGGTTTAAATGATTTACTGTCATTAGGTACAAATGGAAATCGTCCACGTGAAATGGCCATTTTAAATTTGGGTCAAAAGTAATAGTATCCAAAGTGAATTTAATCAAAACGCAATTGTTCTCAAAAATATTAACAACCAAATTTATTTTCGTTGAAAATTAATTAAGTACTAATGGAATTTTGTCCATTATAAATAATGAACTAAATTAAATACGCACCAAGTGAATGTAGTATAATATGAATTAAGACTCATTAACAGAAACATTTATATTTGGACGATTATACCAACGATGCACATATTTCAAATGGGACTTATTTACTATTGGTAATCTTTCCCAGTGAACGTAAATACTAATGGACATTTATTTTTGGACCTATATCATATTTGTCAATTTTAAAATAGGACATAATTCAATTTTAACATTATTCTGGTTGAACTATGTTCGTTGTGGATGTATTTCTAATGCTCATTTTTCAAATGTGACGAATAGTTACAAGTGGACGATTTTCCATTTGTACCTAATGACAGCAAATCGTTTAAATAATGGCTACGAAGAACGTGCAGCACGACTACGAACTGCGGCGTAGCTGTAGCTACAGGATAATGACCTATGTATACTATAATACAAACAATACATATTTCGAAGACTTGTTTTAAAAACAAAACTTGCTTGAAATTTCTAACGAATGAATTCGACACGTGTTACGAAAAAACTGTTTTTGAAAAAAGTCATCTGAAGGATAACATCGTATCGTATCCGTATCGTAGGGTTGTTACACTTGTAGAGTTATAGATATTATGTCGTATATTACAATAGACATAAGTGGCGCGTGGTATAAAATACCCTAAAGGACTTTACATACTCTTAAAAAGATAATTACCGGCTTAGCATGACATTTATTATGTTTTAAAAGTAAAAAAAAAATATTAGATCAGCCAGTTGGTTGCATTGGATGAAATCTGACAGCTTACCCGAAAACTATGGGGTTGGCGTATGACCAAACCAACTGATCATATACAATGTTTATTTTTATTTAAAAAGAAAATTACAATTCAATGTAGAGAGGATACCAGATTAGGCTGAGCCTGTATCTTGCGGCCTGCAAATAACGTACTGGCAATATCTTCAGTTAAAGTTTACAATAAAAGTAATTTAAGTTGCTTTTGACAGTATGAGCTGATACAATTTTCTTGCCGATATACTTTACGCAAAATTAACGTACAGTCGAAAGCATAAATATGTATGTCATCTCGTCAAAATATGTAAACATCAACCTTATGGTTAGTGACGTAGAGTTGTATAGATATTTTTGACACATTGTTAACGTATATATATTTTTACAAAGTACATGTTGCTTTATTATTATAAACGTTGACGTAATCTATTGACGTAATAATTAAAAACAACGTTTCACATAATTTTCACTTATCTAAAAATCCAACACGATTAAGTGTGATTCTAACAAATGCACTTACATTTTGCCACTGTTATCCTAACACTCGAATGCACCGGTTCACATCTGAACCGTTCCTTAATCTAATTTCGACCTTATTCTGAGCGCAGAGTGGCTGACTTTTGTTTGCAACGGGAGTGCAAAAACACTTAGCCAACTGGTATTGTCGTACCGACAAATCAAAACACTTTGCAACCTGTCGGCGGCCAATCAAAATAGCCGAGTAATTTGATAATGGAACGTGGGCTTCGAATTAGCGGTAGCGATGTATGTTTTGGTTTTTAAAAACAACTGACAGTTGTGACTGGCCATTACGGCTTTAATGAAATAAAAATAATGTCCTTTGATCTAAATTTCAATAGTTCGTAGTCAAAAACTAAGAAAAAAACACGTTAAATTGAACTAAATAAGCATACATCTTTCTTACGTGTAAATTACAATGTAATAAGTAAATAACACTCCAGTAGATCTCAAATTACTCAAAAGGTTCCTCAAAAGTAACAATTGAATTACTAACTGGTGTATGATCCCTTAATAGCTTAAAAGCACAAAAAAACATTGATTGTAAATTCCATAATGACAGTTGCATTGGCCCGCACGCTTTTGTCGTGTGTCGTGGTATAGTGTCTATTGCGTTGCCATTAATGTGTGTTCACATTAAAAGAGTGCGATTTTGACTTCTGTGTTCGGTTTTACAAATAAAAAAAAGGAATCCTTTATTGAATCAGGCGTTACTTTGCGGAGCATATTAATGCACTGAAACGATTACTTTACTTTGGTCAGCAAAGTAATAATAAATAGTAAGAAATAATATAATATATTATTATAATAAGTACCTTTAAAGGGATTAAAGCAATCTTTATTAAGTAGAGTCAAATCGATGTCCATGATTCATATCTGTTAAGACCTTTTTTCTTAGGAAGGCGTGCAGAATCAACTTGAAATCAATTTTTAAAAGCAGTGGCCGCATTGCCTAACGCGCGGTCGTTTCGAAGAAAGAAAGAAAATACATTTATTTACAGCAACACAAGACACATCATCAATATTTTTACAAAACAAAAAACAACACGAAAACTAAAGAAAGAATGTGTCATTGCGGTTCCAAATCGGACACTGGCTCAGCATAATGCTGAGGCGTTTATAGCACCCCAGCGCTGATTTTCAGCCAGTACCGTTGATGACACCCGGATCGCTGTTTAGATAGATAAATAAACAGCACATTAATAGCTACATAAGACTACATGCGTAAATAGATAATTTGTAGATTATATAAGCAAATAACAACAACAGAATTACTTAAACATAATTACTGTATCTCACTTGCCACTTGTATGCTGTCACATTCACTATCTCTTTCTGACCGCATCTATACCGTGTGACAGAAAGAAATGGTGAAAATGATTATGATTCCGAGTGCATTAGACAGGTTTTAATTTAAGACGATGGTTTCTTGCAATAATAAAAAAAATCAGTTTCTGAATTCACGTGATGAAAACCTTATGAAAAGGTGTTTTTATACAAAACTGTAATGAAACACAACAAGGTACAGCTTGTTTGTATATAGGACTATGAAACGCTCAAGTATTTAATGAAAAAAAGGCTGAAAATTATTCATCAGCGAAAATAGCTTTATTTTTCATAGAAACAACTATGACATGACCCAGAAACTTATTTTTGTGTACTTCTCGCACTTCGCCGGTTTTTTATTCAAAATGATTTTTGAAAAAAAATCTGATATAATTGTATTTAGGATCTTTTTTACTAATTAATTGTTTCAAATCATTAGCGTCAAGTTTTTGACTTCAATTTTCAATTATTCACTTTTGGATATACTCCTTTATGCATATTCAATAGCATAATTTTATGTGAAAATAGAAAGTCATTTAAATAGCAACAAATTAATCATTACTTCAATATTAAAAACCAATGCACCACATTCAGTCGTACGCACCAACCAACCAATTTACAATTAAATTTATTATTTAAATAATCACATCCTGTAGTTCGGCGCACGCGCCGCCACGTGTCCAAGCACCAGTTTTATAAGACCCCTAATGTAGTTCACACTATAAATATCAGAGGTCAACTTTGACCAGCCGTGTCGCATCCAGTGTATGTTAACGTCATTGCAATTTGAACTCTGTTAGTTTGAAATAGAGTCCTCTAAGAGTTTTAATAGGAGTAAACCAAAATTGGCAGGATTAGGTGTGCATAGTATGGGGCTGTACCAAATCTAATAAATGAGTTTTTTATAGAGTTGGTAGGCGCGTGCCTATAAAAGAACAAGACTTCGCCCGCTGAGAGTAGGCCTACCGTATAAATTTAGAGGCTGGCCTCTATATTTTTTTTGTGGATTAGTCGTTTCGGATTTTTTTCTTTTAGGTACGTACCTATCTCCTTGCGTTGTGTGAGGCCTTAGTTCTTCCCAAATTGAACAGAAAGTCATTTAAGGTTTTTGTTCCCAAGGTTATCAAATTAAAACATACTTTTAAAAGAGTGTATCACTTTTTGATCACAATGAACTCTGAAACCTATTTTTTTCGTTTGGAAGAGACTTGTGTAGTCCTAAGTATTTCATATAAAATAAATAAATCTTCTAATATATAAAAAAATCGTGTCGCGGTGTTTGTTATCGAACCCCTCTGAAACGGCTGGACCGATTTTTATGAACCTTTTTGTCTATATTTGGTAGGTCTGAGAATAGGGCGTAGGCTATTTTTTATACCCCTATTCTTCGCGGACGGAGTCACGGGCATCAACTAGTAAAATATGTATGTCATGGGACAATTAACATCAATTGACCTAGTCCCAAACTAAGCAAAGCTTGTACTCAAATTCCACACAAATATCTGCCCCGACCGGGAATCGAAGCCGGGACCTCAAGCTTCGTACTCAGGTTCTCTACTCTAATCACTAGGCCAACTCCAACTTGAAACCACTCGTTGCAGAGAAGAAGTTTATTTTCTCTTTTCAACCGACGAAAACAAAAGGAGGAGGTTCTCAAGTCGACGTGTATATATTTTTTTTTTATGTATGATCACGCATAACTTTTTACAGAGTGGTCCGATTTTGATGAATTTTTTTTTTATTGGAAAGCGTATACCTCAAGGGTAGTCCCATTGAAATTTGGAAATAATATTCCTACCCTAAGGGTAGGAAAACAGGGGATGATTGACTAACTTTTTACAGAGTAGTCTGATTTTCATAATTTTTTTTATTGGATAGGGTATACCTTGAAGTTGGTATTATATAAATTTGGAAAAAAAATTACCCCAAGGATGGGAAAAAAGTATAAAATAAAAACTTTTTAACAAAAAAGTTAAACCTCCGAAAAAACTGAAAAGCCAAAAATAATACCTTTTTGTTTGATCTTAATCTAGGTACCAGTTTGAAGTCGGTGCCTCAGCAATAGCAAGGAGGAGTGGACCTACAATCTTCTACCTGATTGGCTTCTATCACTCCTGCTGGCTCGTGCTGAGGCACCGACTTCAAACTGGTACCTAGATTAAGGACAAACAAAAAAGGTATTATTTTTTGCTTTTCAGTTTTTTCGGAGGTTTAATTTTTTTTAAAAAGTTTTTAAAGCATGGAACCCTAAAAAAGTATTGCGGTGATACGTCTGTATTAGTCAATAAACTACAATGTTTTAATAGATTTACGGAGAAGAGATTGCAACTTTGTTTCTATGAATGAATCGACTTTTTTCATCGAGTTTTAGTTAAATGGCCTCATTTGCATTTTATGAAAGGTTACATAAGAAAACCTTTTTTGTTATGATTCCCTTATCAAGAGCATTTTTACCACATGTCTTACTGATTGAATTACTCACACACTGGTAACACCAAAAAGTCAAATCCATCGTCAAGAATGCATTAAATACATAAGGCGTACCTATTATAAAATTAATGATTATAATGATATCAATATCACCCTTATGTAGACCATAGTTTTTTTTGTAAGGAATCATCAATGCGAGTCGGAATTATTTCCAAACATCTGTCTATGAAGATAGGAATGTTTGAAAATAATTCTGACTCGCATTGAATGGTTCCTAGTTTCAAATAGCGTTTCTACTGTGTTCATTTTTGATATGTTGAATTTTTTAGAAGTATTTATGTACTTAAATAACTTCGATCTGTTTGGAAAAAATATATATAGGTATACCTTGTTGATTTGCTTGAGGGTTTTATGAGAGCTTGTTATACCCTAAATGAATAAAGATAAATTTGACTTTGAATAATAAATAACTTTTTTTAAATTTTCATTTTGAATAAGTACAAGATTTTTTGCTGGTTGTATTGGTTGTTTAATGTAGTAGACTTAGCCTCCTATTTGCATACCTAATCACACCAAATTTAAAATCAATCAATCACTAAAAACGGGTGAAATTCGATTTGCAAGACTTGAAGACAACTTACATACATACAAACATTACAAATTAAATAAAAGCTTGTAAAAAATTAAGAAGATACGATTAACTTACAAATTATGAGTCTGATGAAAATAATAGTTCTTGTTTCTCGAGGTAACTCTTTGAAAATGAAAAAATGTTTATTTCGTTTTTAACCTTACATATTAACATCAAGGTTGGGACCTCCTTTTAAATATAAAGATATCTGTGCCAGGACGTTCCGCTCCTCTATAACTCTTTACTCTGCTAGATTCTCTTTTAGTTTTGATAGTCAAAATAAATTTAATCTGTATGCATGTAAATCTCAAAGTTTAATCAAGCTCTAACCCCATGCTATTAGCCGGCCAATTTCCATAAGCAATGATTAACGGAATCGCCCGACACTATCCGTTTCGGGGGCTCTCGGGGCCACTCGGCGACATTCGGGGGTATTCGGAGTTGCTCGGGTCACCTCGGGAGGGTGCTGAGCTAATCGTGATAATGTGCTTATTAAATTAGAGGCGCGTGCGGCGCCACGCGGCAGCTCTGGTTACTTGCAGTTAAGTGGTATCACTTGTTAGGGAAGATCGATGGGTGATTTTTAGGTTATTGGCCTTGAAAAAAGTTCACGGTGCTCTTGTTGCCCTTAAAAAAATTAATAGTTTAAAAAACACTAGAAAAACACGCTTTTATAAATGCACGTAAAAACAAAAAATTTGGCCATCTTCCAGCTCCATCATCAGACCCTGGTTACCACCTGGGATCAAAGTGCTCGTCAAGACGAATCAAACGAGCCCAAACTCGACGGGGTTGTGTCATTTTATTACATAGTTCCTATGGCCACCATCCAGCTCCATCATCAGATCAGCTCCATGTTACCATAATATTGCATTGTCATCCAATTTACACATACGTGCAAAATTTCAGCTCAATCGGAAACCGGGAAGTGGGTCAAAATCATGTTCAAAGTTTCCATTACATACTTAGTTACATACACGTGGACCTAATAAAAGCGTGTTAAAAAATGACAGATAACCCCTCTTTTTTTAAAGGTAGTTGAAACGGTTTGCAAATACCACTAATGCTATTATTACATTGATTATCTCTATTTTATTTGTTTAACATAGCTCTACGTATGACTGAAACGACATTAAAAAAACTTTTTTTTTTAATATCATGTACGATATAGACACAGAAAGTTTTTAATTAAACGAGTTTTGGGCATTGGGTTTGTGGCTTAGGTGACTAGGTAGTAGTAGATTGTAACTGTATTACCTACGATGACCTCGTTGTCCGTTTGTTTGTTTGTCTATGTTTCTTTTTTTAGGGTTCCGTACCCAAAAGGAAAAAACGGGACCCGGGATGACTAAGACTCCACTGTCCGTCTGTCTGTCTGTCACCAGGCTGTATCTCATGAACCGTGACAGCTAGACAAGTTTAAATTTCCACAGATGATTTATTTCTTTTGCCGCTATAACAAAAAATATTAAAAATAAAATAAAGTCAAAAATTAAAGGGCGGTGACCGTCATACAAGAAACGCATTTTATCAGCTTTTTTAACTTGATCTTTATCTTTCTCACAGCATAAGGGAAAAAATCCATGAAAATAACGACAGAAATACCATTATTTTTTTGCTTCTTTTTTGGGCCTACGCTAGCTGACGCGGATTGCCCGGAACGGACGCCCGTCGTGCGCGCGTCTAATAAGAAATTGTATGAACAGCGCTAAGAGGCGCGGGCGCGTGCGACGGATTTTACGTAGATTTTCGACCCGCGAGCGGGCGCACGCGGCGGGCGTCCGCGTCAGCTAGCGTAGGCCCTTAAAGTGTAGAACTTCTACGCAAAAATATACTTAAGTATCCCATTTTGATAACATTATACAACAATCTGTTTGAATATGTTACACCTATCAAAGTCCTAACATTACACAAAACATCAAAAACTATAACAGAAAAGACAACAGATTCCACCGAAAATACTGCAGGTGTCGGATTACGAAACGCGGGGCCAAAGAGGGCGAGGACATTAATTTAATTACCCATCTCTCTCGGGACAGTCTAATATTATACGGGAGTGAGGCAGACCCGGCATACAAATGCGAGTGTCATTTTTTCGCGTGAGAAAAAAAATCTCAAAACTGATTTCCCGTCGGCATCCCTAGCGGGATCGCGTTACGTGTATCGTGAAAATAAAATCTGTTGATATTTTTCTTGACGCGACGCTGACATTGAATTTTGGAATTGTTTGCGATTTTCGCTTTTACATTTTCAGGCGAAAATAAAAGATTGAATTGTGTTTGCTTTTTTGCCGCCGCGCGGGCATCAAAAACGGAACAATCAAAACAGTGGCGCCATCTGTACTGTATGGAATTGGTCTAGGTTTAAGAGTACCTACCTACAGCTTAGTTATTTTTTATAATCAGAGTCACTCACCTCCCAACAATTGTGGTGGGACTTTTAAAATTTCGACGTTATTGACCTTTGTCCTGACGCTCTATCCAGTTCGTCCCGATTTTGTCCTTCAAAAATTTATTTTAAACGAGTATTTTTATTTATGTCTAGTGTTCAAAATCGTTGTTCAGTAGCTTTATTTAAATCTAAATCGTGACAATGAACTGAAACAATTACTTTGCTCACCAGCGACCAAAGCAAAGCAAAGCAAGCGGACGAGCAAAGTGATTGTTTCAGTTTATTATTCAAAGCCTGATTCAATAAATTATCTAAATCGTGACATAATTGACGTTAAATAATAAATGTATATGTAGTCATAATCAAACCGAATTTCAATGATATCCGATTATCGATTGACTGTCCCGATGTTTTTTTCTCAAAAGGTAACAATCCTGTCTATCAATCTATTACCTACAGCTATTGTACGTCAACTGCTGGACGTAGGCCTCATTCATATTGCGCCAATACTCAATCTGTACAAAAACAATCCTGTGCAATGTTACGAGTATATTAAGAAATAGCTGAGATGGGCGAGGTATAGCTGTGTAATTATCCCAGTTTAAAACTGGTTCTTTAACACTTTAAAATTGATAAAATAAAAGTTATCGTAGCAACTATAACGAAAATAACCATAAAACGTAACTATTAGTTATGAACTTTGAATCAATGTAATTATGTACATATTTAGTACAACAATTATTCTTAAATCAACTTAAGTATTAACGAGAAATGGTAGACAAGAAAACCCTAAGACAGTCATAATCGAACGTGCAATATTTATTAGTTTTTGTTTTGCTGACGCGATTTCATCCCACAGTTTCTCCTCTATAAGTATATCTAGAACCATTATAAACTCAACGCATACATGTAGGTACGTACGTTTGTGTATATGTAACTGCTGACAGGATTGTCAGAGGCATGTCTGGAGGGCTTTGTAGAAGAGGGCTGACAGTGCAAGGAAATCTGGATATAACGTGTATATCGCTAAGGGATTTAGGAAAAGATATGTTTTATATGGATATCGGGTGTAGAAATCTCGAAAAGGTTGGAGAATATCGAAGTTATACGTTATGTTTTTGTGGTTACGATAACCAATTTCCTGTTGTACGGGTTTTCTCTTTTAATTTATTTAAAGGTAGGCACTGGGATAGGTAAGTGTTGTAATCGATACAGGATGATTGCTATTGTAGTGGTTTAAATAATTTATTGAAACAGGCGTTACTTTGCGGAGGTCCATATTAATGAACTGAAAAAATTACTTTGCTCACCCGCGACCTTCCTTCCTTCCTTCGCGGGTGAGCAAATTAATTGTTTCAGTTCATTGCAGTGGTTATTTTACATGATGTTCTATATAACAACCTTTTATTTTACCTGCTTGCAATATTAGTGTTAGTATGAATGCGTTAGCCGTCTTTAAAATTTTCAAATCAAATTTGAGCCATTTACGTTACAGATGACAAATACAAGTGCAGTCAATTATAAGTAAAAACAGTCAACAAAAAGCTTGGATTTTTATTCATTAATTGTATGAAACTTACTAGGTACATTAATTATTGACCCGACAATCGCTCATTATTAGAATAAAATCCAAAAATGCTAGATTTTTGCATGAATTTTTGCTGAAAAGTCATCCTAAAGATGTCTTCAATTATAAGGGAGCATTTAAAACCAAATTAAAAGCGTGTTAAATATAACTAAACTATGTAAGTAATGTAATAAAACTAAGTAAATTAATTCAGATAGGGATATAGGGACCCAGATTATTTTCCTAGCAAGAATGAAACACATTACCAATAACCATCCTGTAGTTACGGGGATTTTAGTTGTTTGTTTGCGGTATTTTAAGTTTTTTTGCAGTTTATCCTGACTTATAAATCACCAAGTTTGTTAAAAATAAGTAAAACTGTGTCAAAATGCAACTTGATAGTGAATAAATAAAACTCACTTTTTATACGTACCAACCCGTTTTACTAAATGACATTACTTAAATTTCAAAACTTTGAGACTAGTAAGTACGATACTGAAGATATCAGTAAACAATTACACATAATAAAACCATGAAGCAAGCGACTTTAACGAATTAAAAAAAACGCCACTAAAATCGAAGCATCTAAGGACTCCAAGAGTCCTTAATTAAACTCCAGGCACGTACCACTCCTTGATTCAACCCCCTAGGGTGGGACACTTCTTGTGGACTCCCCCCTTCCTTATGGACCGCTTAGATTTCCCCCCCTAGGTTGTGTGGACGGAATACTTGAAGCCTGGAATCTTGTACGAAGAATTGAAGAAGAGATTGAACTGTTTTGCGTGGACGTTTTAAAGACAACTTTATAAAATTGTGAAAACCTTTCATACATTGATATTTGGTAGACGATGAACATAAGAAAACAATGATAAGCCAAGAACAACATCACGTAAAAGTTAATAAAGCCAAATGCAAACACATAATACGTACGTACACGCAAAGAAAACGTATTTTTCATGTAGGTATCAATTTTAAATTTGAACGTGTGGTGTGCCTATTTTCAGTGGATTTGGACAAAGATATCAACGATCGTATTTCCACCGTATTCAGCTCTGCCTATCTCCCCTCTTGAAAATTGCGCTTTTGTTTCCAATTACACGATTGCAATTCACTTTTAAGAACTTTCGGGATGCTTTTTGTAATTTTTAAGCAGAAGAAGGCTTTAAAAGTAATCAAAGGGGCTCTGAACAGAAAGTTAAGAACATTTGGCCCAAGACCGGCAATTATGAAGTGTTTTATACTTTTAATTTTGTTCTTGGCAATCTTTTGCCGGAAAAATCGCTTTACGGACGTTTTTGCTTTAATTGTTTGAGAGTTTTGGAGATTGGGAGGGAAATTTGATGAAAATAATGATAATTTTGAAATAAAGGGTAAAAAGATAAATCAATTAGTATGCACAAAAAATACAATTTTATACTCAAAAAACAATACAGATACCATATAAATTCAGTGTTGAGTAACTATCACGATGAACAAATAAACAATAACATAAAAACACCAATCATATTATTTAAACAATGTTACTCAGATAGATAACTAATTACCATGATTGCGTTTTTTCACTAGCACAGTGCAAACCAATTTCGCAAATGCTTTTTAAATTCTTCATTGCAGACCGCGGGGAAGTAATGCAAGAAAAAAAGAGGAAACGCGTCCGTTGTAATTATTCCGAGAGCTAATGTGCCTTGTTTATTCCACGCCTAATTAAGAGGAAGAGTTTTTTAAAATGCTTTAACGGGAGCGTTTTAAAATCAAACATTCATGAGATGGGAGCCGGAACGTCTAGATGATCGTTTAACTTTCACAGTTTATTGTTTCAGGAGTTTAAGTGGTTTCCGGCTTCTATAAATGTAAAATCATGGCTTTTATAATAAATTACGCCGGGCATGCCACAAGGGTCACATTTGGGCCTACTGTTGTAGACATAATGAAACAACATGATTTGTAATCCATGAGTTCAGCTTCAATTAAAGCGAATGTAAATCGGTAATTATAGAACCAAAGAACAGCGGCAACTGAATTAATATTAACGACTAGAACTGTTAGCAACTACTGCTAACTACCTACTAACTTGTAAATTGCCGTTCTAACAGGTACAAGTTCAGGGGTTACAAACTTCCGCACTCAATTAGCGTTGAATTAAACCTTCGAGCGAGGTGACAAATCGCAGGTCGTGGTCGTACATCTTGACGTTGAGTAATCACCCACCATTTAATTTCGGAGGCGTAATTATAAATAAAATTTCGACGATAAATTGTCTAGGGTACATTAATCAACAACTTGGGACACTGATTAAAATGCCGTTCAGGAACTATTCGCCGAGTTGATGTTAATAATTTACGGGAGGGGATCAGGTGCGGTGTGACCTGACAGAACATCTGCGAGTGAGGTGTTAAGTGTATTTGTGCCGTAAAAACAGGGAGAAAATGTAATCAGGGTATACGACTACTACAAACTAGCAAAATCACACGTTTTCCATCGTAGAGAGGATATAATTTTAGCACCGTGACAATCATGTTTACCTACATCGAACGGATTTTAATTTAAAACCATTATCGGTTTTTGTTTCAAACACTAATTAGTTTGACAATAAAAATCAATATAAAGCGCTTTTTTGTCGACCTCTTCGATGCTTTAAATAACTATTTTCCTAAATTTATGATTATTCATATCTTTTGTTCATATTTTCATTCTCTAACAATTGGTATTAATGATCGCATTTACTGCGTTGATAGAACAATTTGTTGGACAAATTGTGTAAGGGGCTTAAGGATAAATTATTCAGGATTATACCCTTGTCCTTTTAATCGTGACAATGCCTGATAAGGGAAAATGATTATTGCATATTATGCTTTATTGCGTAATGCGTAATATGTATATTACTCATTTCCTCCTTTATTTATAGATTATTTTACTGTGATCAAAAGATTTTCGATGACAGCTAAGCTTACGCATACTCGTATTTTTTTGTGTTTAATGTCTATTTTGTTGCTATTTCTAACAATAATAATTAACGTATTATGGGTAGTTAATGCAATGCGCGGTTTGACAGTCAGTAACTACTTTAATATTTATCCCAACTATTAATCCCATACATTGATTTTGAACTCTCTAAATAATCTACATTTATTTTATACACCGAACTGTCTAGCCGCTATATAACTTTCATTACAAACCAAAGATTTTATGCGCCTCAAACCGTCGGAGCTCTGAACTACTGAGCATTGCCATCAAATACCTACGGCACCCCAGTTCATTTAAGAAGGGTGGGACTTGCTCCATCTTCCGTGATTCCGTTTTCATTGCCTCAGCACTGGGTGCGAAGGAGAGGGCAGTAGAAATCTTCCATTTTCCAATTAGTGGGAAAGAGACAGTGACAGAAGGGTTGGGTGCACTAGATATAGGTAGATGTGATGAATAAAATTTACATGTTTTATCAATATGGAGGTGCGAATTTGGAGGTTTGGATGCTGTAGTTAACAGTTGATAATCTGTTCAGATATTTGAACTTGCCGAAATAATGAAAAATTCTGACGATACTCTAGGTTGACTTACTGTTAAAGATTTGATTACTGAAAAAGAAACAAGATTTTCAGTTTATCATAAGTAGGATTATAATATAGGTACGGTCACGTGCAAAAATATTTAATACTTTAACAAGGTGTCAAAAATACCTATACAACTATATGTCATTAACCATAAGGTTGACGTTTACATATTTTGACGCGACGACTGTATACATATTTATGCTTTTGACTGTACATAATTACTTAAATATTAATAAATAAGCAACGTAAATAAGTAAAAAAGGTGCTTCTATGGAATCATAATTGTAGTGTATAAAATATTTAGATCAAGAACGCTAGGTATAGGTATAAATCAGTTTTACCAAAAGTAGGGCAAAAGCTCTTTCAAAATCATCACTGTGCAAAACTTTACCAAAACATGGGCGTAAAATCATGATAGCACTTTAGGGTTAAGCAGTATACGGCCGCGACGAATCTTACCCGGCAGCTTAAGTGTTACCGACACAACACCGAAGACCGCAACATCTTAAATTCATAAAGGGCCTAAGGATTTACACTCACGAGTGTTAAGTTTGACAAGCGAAATGAAACTATTTTGTTTATTTAAGATTTTGTGGCTTGTTTTTATCATTTTAAAATTATTTGATGAATGATCATGTGCAAGACGTAAATACATAAAAATAAATGCTATTAAAATTTCAAGTTCGTGCTGATTTTGTAATAGGTACATGCTTATAGTCATGAAATAGAAAAAGTTAAAATGAAAAATTTAAACTTTTAGGACCTCGGAACTCTTTTCAAGGCCTGGTGCGCGGCGCGGTGGTGGTAAGCGGAGTCATATAATCAATACACTATACTTAATCTACGCTAGGGTCACGAAAAGAAGTGTGACTCTAGGTTTAAATATAGCACCTGCCCCAAGTTACCGTAAAGTTTTTTCTCTATAGGTCGTATAAGTGCTTATTGCCAGCCTTATTTATATGTACACATATCTTGACTTTGTCTTTAGATATTAAGAGGCATTTTTGGCCTTAAGAGGGTACGATGGCTGAGAGAATTTTGAGAAATAGGTATTTTAATTAAAATGTCGCTTGCTCGCCCGAACCCCTCCATGTCAGTACAGCGAGAGCGGGACAACTGCACCTCAGACCGTTAATAGGCGCGTAAAATTGATCAAAACAGCATTTCGTAATCCCCTGTTTTCTTCTCGAAAACTGGACCAATAAATTTATTTTTTTCACAAATAATTAGAGGACAGATTTAGCTATGCCCCTATGTTTTCCTTTTTTTGTTTATAGAAGGGATTCTTTTCTGATGAGTGTCTGAAAATGACGTTGAAATTGGGCAGCTCATATTTCTTATGTTAATTGAAATATGGAAAAAAACGAAACATAGGGGCATAGCTGTGGTAGATACAGATTACACAGTAAAAAAAATTTGGCTCTAAAGCCATTATCCAGGGAGGAAACAGGGGATTACGTTTGTATGGAGAAATAGTGCCCATCGTACCCTCTTAAGGGGAAGCAAGCAGGGCATTTACCCAGAGCATCGCGCTTGCAAGGACTTTGTATAACATCCCAAGTAGACATTGCATTGCTTTTACTGTCAACATCAGATATACACGGTGATTTTTAATCGGCGATATTAATCCCTAGCCAATATTTTAACAGATGAGGTTTCAAGCAAGTGAGTCTCTGTACAATTAATAAAAATAACGTTGTCTTTAAAACTTCCTCCATCCACCGAATGCATGGTCATCGTACATTTGTTGAAGTTAAGTAGTTTCGTCTAGTGTAGTGTCATCGTTTTGGCGGGGAATTTGACAGGTGTCTCACGTCAAAGTTTGTTCAAGAAACTGACATGTCAAAGAGGTTTTAAGCTCATGTAGGGTGACAATGATTTTACTTAAATCCAAATAATTGTTATTAAAAAATAAACTTTTGTTTCATGTAACTGCTACTCAAACCTGGTGGCCACCGAATACCTACTGATCAAGAAAAATTGATTCCTGATCACTGATTAAAACTAATCGTGTATTGTTATGCTCTCACGAAATTGAAATACTTACTATACTTTGCACATAGCAAGGTCTCGCAAGGATCTACTGTATAGTGTGTTAAAAGAGTTGTCTTGTGTCTTGTTGAGTTGTGTTGTGTTTTAAATGAGTGGATTAGACATAAGAACGCAGAACGTACCAGTGAAACAAGTCTCTAAGAGTCCTTGTCTTAATCTTAACAAAATGGGATAAGATATATCCAAATCAGAAATGTTAGAGCAACTGCTCTTCGTCCTCCAGGCCCGTCTGTCGCTTTCTGTAACCCAATCCACCCCTATAATCTACCCGCAAACGTCTCGAGCTCGCAATTATTATAAAACACCCACCTAGCTCATCTTAGGCGTTAATATACATTAATTATGTGGGAGGGATGTTGTGACAGTCTTGAGTTATGGTGGTAAGTAAATGGACTTAGAGTTTGGTTTAAATTGTTGATGTTTATGAAGTGTTTGGGATTGTGAAGTTTTTGATTATGAAATATGGAGATCCATTGGTTGATATCGTTATTAAAGAGGAATAATTGAATTATGGTGAAAACGTAAGTATTTTTAATAACTTAACAAAACATTGAGTTAAAGATTCTATTGTACCTAAAACTTAGTTTGATGCAAAAGTGAAATCAATATCTTAGCTTTCTGTGGCTTCCCATGAGGCTGACATAGTCACATTAGGTGTACTTAAGCCTCGTTAAAATATTAGAAAAAAAAATACCTTAGCTAGCTCTTATCATCATCATCCGATTCATACGTTAAAGTTCCTTGAACGTCGTCGTTTTTCGAAGTATTTCCACAAACCATTAAACTTTATGGTTGTTAAAAGATCATCAATTTTTTTTCTTCAAATTATTGTTTGATTTAATTGATTTTATTACAAAACATACAAAATAATGTAAATCTCTAAACTGTATATTGTTCAAAACACTCACCAGTATGAATGTATGTATGCTTCTTCATATCAGACTTCTGATGGAATCGTTTCCCGCAGTACTGACAAGGGTATGGCCTGGTGTCCGAATGGATCAGGAGATGGGTGGACAGCGTGCTCGATCGCTTGAAGGTCTTGCCACATTGCTTGCATTCAAAGACCTTCTCCACACTGTGGACAGCCCTGGAAAGAGGGGGGAGTGTTAAGTGCTCGAAGAACACGACAGTTTACAAGGGGCTCAAGAAAACAATACAATGGGGATGTTGACACCACCAATCAACTGACGTTCTTTTTATGAGCTGTCAAAACAGAATTTCCCATAGAGTTTGAATGACAATAGCGACATATGACGTCATTGTTCGCATACTCAATCAACTAACTATTTATTTGTTTTAAAGTAACAAAAAATCTAATTTTGCATTTAATCGAAAATTAATCTGGCTTTCGGGGCTGAAATAAAGCGTTTTTTTACTGGAGTCGAGTCTTCAAATTTTTTTTTAATGGTGTCAACATCCCTATTGTATTAATTGTATTGTATATTTATTTGATGCAATTCAGAAAACAGATAAGTCCACGGTGAAAAAAAATACAAGGTAGATTTATGGGTTTAAAGCGATCTCTTCCAGATAACCCTTTACAAAAGAAAGAAGTAAGGAATAGATTAAGTAAGTGATGCAATTTAAAACAAATGAGAGCAATAGCAAAAATAAAATAAAAACAATCATACATACAATACGAATTTACAATAAATATAGATAGATACATAGATACACAGCAACATGTCAATAATAATTACTTATAATCTCTAATATATAAAAATCTCGTGTCACGGTGTTTGTCACGGTGTTTTTGTCGCCAGAGCTTTCGTCTTCGCAGAAGAGTGGCTTCTCTGTCGGTATTCTACAGGCTGCATTTCGGTGAATGTGCTTCGGTACTGCACGACCTTATTCCGCCTGCTCCTTTCTTCCACAGGTCGACCAGGAGTAGGCGGGGTCTCCACCCTTACGTTGTCAGTATTCCCAAATTCCGCACAAAGCGTTTTCGCTCTTCCTTCATCAACCGCACAGTTAAGGAGTGGAATTCCCTGCCTGCGACTGTGTTCCCTGAACACTACAATTTGGCCGCTTTCAAGTCTAGGGTGAATGAGCATTTACTAGGCAAGCGTGCTCCATCGTAGGCCTTATCTTCGCTTTCCATCAGGCGTGATTGTGGCCAAACGCAAGCCTATACACCGTGAAATTTTAGTGGTTGTTTTCCCGAAACGAGGTGATTTAGTTTCGATTGTACAATCGATTTATAATTACTATTTTGGCTAGAGTCAAAAATACAATTGAAAAAACGAAAGTCGAAAATGACCGCAAACCAATAGTAACGCTTCGTTGGTACAAGTAGCGTACGATCGTACGATAGGTTAGGTACCAACGAAGCGTTACTATTGGTTTGCGGTCATTTTCGACTTTCGTTTTACACAATTGGATTTTTGACTCTAATCAAAATAGTAATTATAAATCGATTGTACAATCGATACTAAATCACCTCGTTTCGGGAAAACAACCACTAAAATTTCACGGTGTATAGTATAAAAAAAAATAAACTCCTCCGAAACGGCTTGGCCGATTTTTATGCAACTTTTTTCTCTACACTCGTTAGGTCTCAGAATAGGTCGTAGGCTATTTTTTATCCCCCCCCCCCCCCATTCTTCGCGGACGGAGTCGCGGGCAACAGCTAGTAATATATAATACTCGTGCAAAAGATGACAGATAAAGCTTCTTAAACAATAGGATTAAAGATAACTTATATTTAAAATGATACTTTGAGGATTTAAATGCTATGATTATTATTATTATTTTATTATTGTTATACTTTGTGCTTTGATAATGTTGATTTAGGTAATTTGAATGGAATATTTACAATTTTTGTAATTGTATTGCTTAAATTTTAATGCTTTGATTATTATTATTGTTATGAGTTTACTATTATCATTATCATTTTATTATTATTCTTTGATTATGTTAAATTATTTAAAATGGATTATTTGAATTTATTATTGTTAATTTTAATATTGCAGTGCCTTATCGGGGTTTATGTTTTGGACTTGTAATATTTTTGTAACATCTAATTTAACAACATAATTATGCAATAAATCATTTGAATTGAATTGAATTGAAAACGGAAACACTTACTGGCTTTAATATGCAATTCATTGATATGTATAGTAATAATAATAAATTTATAAATCCAAAAATCAACATCCTTTTTTGAAGATGATTAGCAATTAAACTGCTTTTGGAAGTAATTTTAATCTTTGAAAACCAAATATTACTTAAATGCTTGGGTTTGTATGTCTTTTAACCTTTTGACCGCCACGCATCGTTTTTGTTTGGAACAAAATTGATTCTTATGCGGATGCGGGTAGGTTTAATTTTGTATTACCGTACTGTCGTCTATAGCCGACGCTGGCGGTCAAAAGGTTAAAGTTTCAATAATAACTCACCTGTGTTGACTAAGACTGATTTCGTGCCCAAACGTCTTGCTGCACAGTTCACAAGCAAATGGCCTCTTCCCATTATGAGATCGCCTCGCATGCACTTCCAAGCCATGAGGAGTGCTGAACATCTTCTCGCACTTGACGCACGAGTACACGTCTCCAATAGGCAAAGGCCTTGAAAGAGGACTGGGAGCACCTAAAACCGCTGCTCGTAGACGAAGGAGCTCTGGCCCTGCTGCTTGCACTGCATGAAGGTAAAAGTTGCTGTATCCACCCCAGGGAATCCCAAGACCTCCAGCGTCTCGTAAAAGATCCGCGAAGGGTAAATGAGGGTATAAAAATGGTCTTTGCGGTTGAACTCTAGGCGCATCAGGTCTTAAAAGGGCACTGACGGAGAAGGATTCCGATCTTCTTGGAGGTGGCGAGGAATCTGGTAGTCTTCTTGGTGATGAAGGGGGAGAATCCACTTCGAGTTCTGGCGAACTGGAGCGGACTGAGCGGGGGGATTGAGGGGATGGTGCCCAACACGGGCTGCCGCAGCGCGAATTGGGTGAAATGCCTTCTGGTCTTGTGACATCATTGTGGTTAGGTTCATCTTCTTCTTCGTCTGTTTTCTCGCTGACTAAACGATTGATGCCGAATTTGATTTCATCTGAAACAAAAAAGACAATGTAACAGGATTTTTCTTGAAATATCTCAAAAGTATGTTGTCTGAGCGTTTAAAAAACAGAGTCAAATTGAGTTTCCTAACCACAAGCAATAATCCAAATGTAACAATCCGCCGATCGCCAAATTTCCCGATACACTTCCAACCTAACAAATGCACAGCAAATAACAGTAAAGGGACATCAAACAGTAATTTGCCAAAACATGGGATCGTTCTCGCTTTCCAATCGGGCACAAAGGGTACAAACGCCCCTGGGCCCAGTGAAAAAGCGCAGGTGCCTCACTTGTCGTCGACGAAATGGGCCATATCATGTCGTAGTACCAAATTGACTTTCATTGGGACCCTCCGGCCAACCCCTGTAATTAACACATCGGGTCTGGGCCCCTTTTTTACAATTTGCTAATCTCTCGGGTGGAACTATGCGATGTTTAGTTTGGCGTGCTGTCCTCATTTTTGCTTTATATTACGCGCCTAGAAACCTATTGTTTAAGTTTTTAGTAGTCTTACTTATAATATAACTTTTTGTTTATTTTTTTTATTTGACAAACAATGACAGAGTTGATATAATAAAACTAAGTGGTCTTTGGTGCCAATTTTATTACTGTAACAAATAAAAATTATACAGTAAGATAAATACTAAAAGAAAAAGGTTTGCATTTGTCTAGAGTAAAATTTACTAACCGAATAATTATTCTGCTAAATGGGACATTGACTGGATTTACTAATCATATTAATATTATGAACGTGTAAGTTGTATGGATGTTTCTTACTCTTCCACGTTAAAACGGTTCACCACACTCTGATGAAATTTGGCACACGGATAGTTTATAATCCGGTTTGACAAATAGTATACTAGTTACCCTAGAAAATTGAATGGTTCCCGCGGGACAGCGATGAACGAATAATTCGCAGACGAAGTCGTAGGCAACAGCTAGTCGATAATAATTGAGTAAAAGTAAAACTCCATCAAAATTTAATTGAATACTCTCACCGAAAATCATACATCATCATGCGACCATCAGAGTCCACATCCAAAAACAAACATCCATCTCGCGGAGACAAGTTGTACTAATGAAGAGCCACCCCTATATCCGAAACGCAGCAGCTGTCGTCATCTGGAGCGGAACCAATCGGGAATACTCGGCTACGCTCGGCTTTTTCCGGCGACCCTTCGCTTTCACGCCCGATCCTTCCCGAACAATGGTCATCGTTTAAGGGTTGCCTCCGTACACTTGTTTGTTTGTCCCCTTCACGGCTTTATTACCCCATAGTATTTATTACATATTAATGGTTATTTGGATTCATTGTTCCGCCCCGACAGTATGCTCGAATTTATGGGTTTGCAAAATATTGAATGGGATAATGGAGCGAAATGTAAAGACGGTTATTTGGCGCATTGTGCCGTTTTGTAATTAGATGATCTTCATTTTGGAATTTGATTTATGGGTAATGATATACGCATGGCGGCGTCTTAGCTCATTATTAACTATGTACTATAATAAAGAGTTGAACTTTGATTGTTTTTATATATGTGGATAGATTTCATAAGAACTAAAATCCGAATGACTCCGGAAAGAAGGGCTACGGATTAGCCCGAAACTGTCGAGTTAAACGGTTACCTATCATACTCTCGAAAAGCTCATTTCCGAATATTAAAATTCCGAAAACGAAACTCCTTTTTTTCATTTTCCAAATTATTGTTTGTCCGAAATTTTATTTACCATATTTTCTTTTGCCAAATGTTTTAAAATCCATTTTTTTATTTGCCAAATGATTCAAAATCCAACTGCATGAAATTCCGTAGGATCATTTGCCAAATATATATTTATTCCGCAAAATTATTATTCCGCAAAGGTCAGGGGTACAAAAGGCGACCGGACAAATGTGTGGAGCGTAATATTAATTTTGTTGTTTAATGTTGCCCAAATATTTTATTGAGTTTGCTATGTGGGTAGGGGGTTTTGTAGGTGGTAGGTGGTTATAAAAAAAATAACTAACACCAAAGGCTAATGCGGGAACTTCGCTCCGCTGCGCTCCCGCATTAGCCTTTGAACCTAACCTATCCGAGTCGATTCCGCTCCGAACCGTCTTGCACGCTCGCTTCGCTCGCTCGCTAAAAATTAAGCAATGTTGTCTTACTCTGATGTTAGGTTAGGTAGATAATAAAAACATACTTTCGGCTTTTCGTTACATTTAGATTATGAAAATATGGCAACTGATTAGGTTGGCAAATAAAAAAATGGATTAATGTAATTCGGGATTTTGATTTTGTTGGCAAATAAAACTGTGATGAAATGAATCCGTGGCATTGTGAAGTTGTGGAAAAACAAAACATAAAATATGGATTTTAAAAAGTCGGTGAACCGTTTTCGGATAAATGAAATTCGAGTAAAAGAGTTTCTAAACATCGATAGGTTACCAAATTAATCGTTACACAAGACGGGCATTTTTTAATTTAAACTAGGTATTTAAAGTTTACCGAACTGAAACAATTACTTTGCTCACCCGCGACCAGCGACAGGTCGCGGGTGAGCAAAGTAATTGTTTCAATTCATTAATATGGACCTCCGCAAAGTAAGGCCTGATTCAATAAATGAAAATGTACCATTAATTTTTTTTAAAGAACAAATTTTGCCGTCACTTATTCAAAATCATAAGTATATATTCATAAAAAACCGGCCAAGAGCGTGTCGGACACGCCCAAGGTAG
Source organism: Archips crataeganus (assembly GCA_947859365.1). Classification (NCBI taxonomy): domain Eukaryota; kingdom Metazoa; phylum Arthropoda; class Insecta; order Lepidoptera; family Tortricidae; genus Archips; species Archips crataeganus. The sequence goes on along the minus strand of OX402047.1, from coordinate 5,266,556 downwards.
GGTTCCGTAGCAATTACGAAAAAATCAAGTAATATTTTTCTAAGGATTTCGTATGTGTACGGAATCATCCAAGTTTAGGTATGTTTTATACCTTAGGCTACTATTTACTCTTAAACTACAAATAATTTCCAAGCAATCTTAGCCGCTATAATTTTCCTAGTAAATTTGATATATTTACTACCCTTCTGAATTTTTTCAAATTTTTCCACCCAACAGTTTAGATTTTAGAGGGGGGGGGGACGGCCGATTTTAATGAAATTTTTCACTTTAAAGTTGAATATTTCGCAAACAGATCACTGAATAGAAAAATCATGTTAGCAACTCCGCAATGATTTTAAAAGACCTATCCAACGATACCCCACACTATAGGGTTAGCCGAGAAAAAAAAAATCACCCCCACTTTACGTCTATGGGAGGAACCCTAAAAAAATTTTTTTTACTTTTTTTTATTCAATCACTTTGTCGGCGTGACTGATATATATATTCATGCCAAATTACAGCTTTCTAGTACTAACAGTCTCTGAGCTTAGCCGCGGACAGACAGACAGACAGACAGACAGACGGACAGACATGGCGAAACTATAAGGGTTCCTAGTTGACTACGGAACCCTAAAAAGCGTCCTTATTTTGTTTGAGTCATTTTTTTGATTTTTATTCATACAGTTTGCCACAAAACTGACACAAAAAAAGTTGTAAGGAAAATTAACATTTTTTTAATCATTAAAAGTCAATTACGCTGCAATTAAAAGTTAATTCTGAAAAAAACAGCAGATACATTTCAAATTGAAAATGCCTAGAAACACTCAATAGAGAAGATCGTCTACCTAAATCAAATGGATCTGCAAACCACACAAGTATCGCATAACGGTAATTAGATTACAATGTGTCTGCATTTTTCTATGCAAGCCTGTATTAGCATTGCCCAGTGCACTAATGCAATTTTAATTATAAGAGGCGCGGCGCAAATTGCTATATGCATTGTTTGTTATTTTTCTGAGGCTTTTAACAAATTAGAAATACGGCTGAGTGTGTGTAATCGGGTGGGGTTTAAGTTGCGCTTTTTTAATATCATGATAGAGATTTGGAATTTTGACTTTCCAATTAAAGGAACATTTTATAAGGTGGTGTTGAAGTAAAATCCATATTTTTATAGTCATTCAGATTCATGTTCATAACATTTTTAAAAACCGTGGTGGTTTAGTGGTTTAACCAATGGCCTGTCAAGCAGAGGGTCGCGGGTTCAAATCCTGGCTCGCACCTCTGAGTTTTTCATTACATTTACATTTCATTTACATTTGAAATTTACCATAAGCTTTACGGTGAAGGAAAACAACGTGAAAAAACTTGCATACACCTGCGAAGAAATTCAATGATGTGTGTGTGAAGTTCCCAATCCGCCCTGGGCCCGCATGGGAACTACGGCCCAAGCCCTCTCATTCTGAGAGGAAGCCTGTGCCTTGCTTTGGGACGTATATAAACCAGTACCTCTACCATGAGTTTACACTAGTTTACAGTGACCGTACTCGCTAGCGACGGCGTAAATGATTTGTATGGAGAATTGTACATCCGTAAGTGACCGCTAGAGTCGCTGTACAATTCTCCATACAAATAATTTACGCCGTCGCTAGCGAGTACGGTCACGTAAACTAGTGTAAACTCATGGTAGAGGTACAGAATGATGATGATATCTGGTTTTCATAAGGGGCCAAAGTCGCCGTCTATTGGGTCAGGGTACCCCGATCTTACGGGATTACCGATAATCCATTTATACGGACGTAAATTATGCTATCTCGAGTTCGACTCGTTCTTTTTTCGGAACAAACTGACACTGTAAATTTAACGTTACACCTCCCAGCAGATTTTGAAAAATAAAACCAAGCTTTTACCAACACTGCCACACACAATACGTAGTTCAATATCCAGTAGTGCATACTAAATTTGCATATCGTTTACATACTGATGCTCGTACGCAAATCCGCGTGCGATAGCTTAAATTAGTTACGTCGTGAATCGGGTTCAAATCAGTACGTATACAGGTATGGATATACACTGGTTATTATAGCTTAGAACTCGGGGTGCGTTTAATGCACGTATGTATTTAAAGTACCGTATGTAATACTCGTATGTATGTAAAACTCTCTTCACTTCTCATGCTCTTAAAAATGTTACTTTAGTCTCTGCATATCGGGAGCTTCTTTTTAATCTCTAGGGGACTAAACTATTTTTTTTAAGTGAATCTTCTAATGCGACTTCCAACAAACGTTGCGTTAAATGCGTTGCGTTAAATACGCAACGCAACGCAACGCCAGTTGACGTTTACGAGACGTTTGCATTGTATATAATACTAACGGATGTTAAAAACTTCGTCAGTGCGATCCAAAACAATTGCGTGGTTTAGTATGAAAACTGGTAAAACCCAAAACTATTTTAATGGTACATCGTAGAATAAAGTATTTTAAACGTATTTAGTAAAAAAAAGTATTGAATATCTTTGAGAATTACGAAAAATCAAGAAAAAATATTGAAAATAACGTGCGCACGAGGAGCAACGCCATCTAGCGACGGGTTATGTAACTTGTTTCGCTAATTTGTATGAGACTTGATAAAAGCGCCATCTAGTGAGTAATTTAAATACATAGATGCATAAGTTAATTTAGTTCTTTAAGTTACTGCAATAAGGTTCATATTGAGGTATAGGTGCCTTTTTCATTTTCACATTACGAAGTTACACTTCTTCCGCGCGGAGGAGCTGCACGCACGATTTTTTTATTTACTTTGGAAAACCCTAAACAGCCAATCACGGTGTTTGTGAATGGAAGATTATCGCCATTTTCAGTGATTGTGTATAGACAATTTTAAGGGCGTGGTGGCGTGGGCGTCAATTTAAACTATAATACGCACTCATGAATGTCGAAATATCTACTACTGGTTTGGGTAAACCTCTGTCAAGAAACTCAACAAGGGATATATTATGTTATCAAAACATATTATTATCTATAATGCTACATCCGAAGTAGTTAACAATGAACTGAAACAATTTACTTTTGCTCATTCGCGACCTTTAAAGGTCGCGGGTGAGCAAAGTAATAGTTTCAGTTCATTAATATGGACCTCCGCAAAGTAACGCCTGATTCAATAATTTTGTTATGTACTCTATGTATATAGGTAATACTCGTATTGGTATTATAATTGTTCGTAAGCCCCAAAAACTGTCAGTTATGGGCAATGGGTAAGTTTTTAATTTGTTTATGTTTTGACCTTTTTAAATTTGGAAAATTGTATGTGATTTCTGCTCAGAATCACGAGCTTTTTTGATCCTAATTCCTACTATTTAGGAGAACAAAAGTGTCCCAAGTTGTTTTTCCATTGAGTTACCATTTTTCAACCGAGGAAAAAACGGAGGAGGTACTTAAGTCGACGCGTATATTTTTTTTATGTATGACTAGCTTTTGCCCGCGACTCCGTCCGCGTGGAATTAGTAATTTGGGCAGCTTATTTTTTTTATCCAATTTGCTTTTTCATCAATTATGGCTCTCCTTAGTTCCTCGATATAAAAAAATTACCCCCCTACCGAACCCCACCCGCACACCCGCGTTCACATTCACCACCGAGCTTCCAAGTCAAGCGTGCATAGAAGTTTTACTTCAAAAACCCCCGATTTTGAAACATTCTTCCGCTCCACTCCGCTACTATTGGTGTTAGCGTGATGATATCGCACCTTCGGTGAGACAAGGCCACAATTGTCGAAAAATCCAAAAATGAGTTAAGTATACAGAAAGTTCTAAAAACTATGTCTTCACATGGAGGGACAAAAACATCCATTAAATACCGCGTTAAATCGCCAGAGGGCGAAAGTGGCTTTGTCTTATTGGTGCGTTTCTTTGGTGTATGTTGGCGCGACAAAATCTTATTGGCCAATTTCCCGACAACCCGCGAGTGATGTGATCGTCTGCTGGAGCAACGAGGGCTTAAAGGTAAATATGTCTTTTGTTATTTAAATTTTTGGAAGAACAATGTCACATTTGATGCACTTTTTGCCTATAAAATGGTCACGCATTTGGAGATACAAAGTCGCTCAAGCAATTGTGACTTTGTACCTCCAATAACTTTAAAACTTTATAGTCTTAAATTCAAATGCGGCCTTGTTATTCCATTCCATTAAAAAAAAACAATGTCATGTAAACAATTATGACTTGATTATGACCTTATTATTCCAATACTTGCTTGCAATAAAATAAATAACGACTATTACTGACGTTGTCGTTCCAATTATATTTTTACTTGAGCAGTCATAATTTACAATTATACTTCATTTAATTTAAGGTTTGAATTAACGGTCAAATTGTAACACACATATGTACCTGTTGTACATGTACATTTATTATATTATATTAACGGTATTTATTATGTTTTCATTAGAGAAGTTAACACAATTTTAAAAGTTTCGTCCACCTTTCATACAAACGAGGCTACTTTGATATCTTATTTCTATACCAGGATAGTGCCCCGGTTTGGATCTGATGATGGATATCCAGAGCATCGATAATGGTGGAGTATGCGGCGTCCAAACAGCAAGATCGGCAGTTTAACCGATAGGGACACAGCTATATTTTAGAATGAGAATGAATAACGCAACAACTAGGTATCTCATTCTAACATTATAGCTATGTTTCTATCAGTCGGATAGCAGATCGCGATGTTTGAAGGCCGCATTAGATTTATAAGTAAAGTCCAGCCGGTCGCCTCTTGTCAAAGGATGCCGCCGCGCAAACAAAAGATGCCGTATAAAGTTCCCAGTAGTAACAAAGCCATATTATTGTGCATACAGTACTGATAATGGCCTGCTTAACACACACACAACTGATTCAATCAACCAGTTTACACCACAGCGAGAGAATTTGTACAGCACTGAGATTTTCATTCATTTTATTGCCATTTTAGTTGTTTTTCTAAATGTGTAGGTATAATTTCCGTGTTAAACGCAGATTCAATCAGGTGGGTATCTTAGGAACTATGTTCTTTATCAATGCTTGGAGTAGCCATCATCAGACCACAGCCAAAGCACCGCCTAGTGAAAAACCAAGACATCAAAGTGACCTCGTCTATATGAAAGGTGGACTGTGGGCGATATTTTTTGCAGGTGATTGTATTAAGATTTTTTTCTATGAAAATGACAGAATATTTTTATAACAGTAATTGTTTGTGAAAAATATTTTTTTTGTTTTTAATTAAAGTATTTTATTTGTTTTCAAATAACATCTACTAAGCATCGTTCGTTGCTTTATTATAGTAGACAAGATTGTTGATTCCAAAGACTATTGATCTCTATTTCTATTGATCTCTTGATTAAAGTAAACACAAAGTTCCTAGACTTAATGTAAGTAATAAAAAATAAATATTTTATGATAATAAACGTGTTTTTTTAACGAATAATTAGTCGTAGTTTTAGTTTGAACTCAGTCATAATTACAAAATGAATTAAATTTTGGTAGAACAAGGGCATATATGTACACCTTCGCTTAAAAAAAATTATAATAAATTAATGAAGGGTTCCTAATTCCTATAAGCAATATTTCGCGATTCACAAAAGTATAAGGCTTGTTCCATGCGAAGAGAAATTACTTCAAAGCTATACGAGCAAAACAATACAAGATTGAACACAAAAAAAACTTTAAAATGTCTCTCCTGTAAAATCATAAAAATCATAAAATGCCCTTGTCTCACCGAAGGTGCGATATGTATAGAATAGATAGATAGATAGATATAGATAGATCACTTCCAACTTTTTACAGAGTAGTCCGATTTTGATAATTATTTTTTCATAGACTTTATTTATGACCTACATGGAATAATCGAAAATTATATGGAAGTTTTCGGACACTTTTTTTCTCTTAGTAAGATCCAAAAAGCTCGCGATTCTTAGCAGAAATGAAATACAATTTTCCAAATAAAAAAAAAGTCAAAACATACAACAAAATAAATACTGGCCACAATAAGTTTGCCATAAAAATCGGTCGTTCAACATTCACAGATTTGTCAGCACCCACAGCTACTTTATTAAAATTTAGATGAATTAGACACGGTCCCCATATTATACAGGGTGCGTAATATTGGTTACTAATCCATATTAACGGCCGGCGCGTGACTTCGCAACTTTCGACGCACCCCGTAGATTATAATTTTATTGAGTTCCATTTCTCTGGTTTGATTTTTATTTGATGTATTATAATATTTAGTGTGGTACTTATTTATCTATAGATTTCTTTCTTGGTGGGATAAACTTACATACTTACATAACGATAACTCTTTATTGGACTGAAACAAAAAAGCTGAATGGGTGAGCAAAATAATAAAAATAATAACTATACCTAAACTAAATATCTAACTTAAAAACTACTAGACTAAGTCTAAAAAAGGCCCCCGTGGCATCATACCCAAAAGGCTGGCAGCATTCCCTCGTTGAATGGCGATTATTGGCGATGGCAATGGCGATTCGTTGAGAGAGATAGCTGCCAGCCCTTTGGTCTCCAGAAATGTCGAGCAGGCGCTTTTGCACTTCTTTAACCAAAGATAAGTAATTCCGAAAATATTTTCAGAAAAATTTTAAGATAAGGTAAACGTCCCTGTGCTCGACACTGACCCAATACATGGCACCTTCAACCTTATGTCATAGTAAGAAAGGTGACAGATGGGTGTCATCTACTGGGCGTTGAGGCGTGGAGCATTGATACGTTTACCTTAAGCAACGGGCAGCCTAGTGTAGTGTTACACAGATATCTTTTCAAAGCAATTTTTACAAAGGAAAGAAGAAAGAAACGAATTCAAATAGGGGTTACAATTATCAACATTACCTACTTATTGATTTATTTACATCGTCATTTCGACCGCATTTCAGCGGCCACGAGTTTACTCACAAAATCGCGAAAGTAAGCCTTATTATAATCCTATCCCAACCCAACCCCAAGATTGAAGATTTCTTAAAAATCTGTATCATTGCACTTTATGTGTCACATCCAAATTATTAGTATCATGACACAAAAGTAAAAAAGCTCATAGTTTTTTAAAAGGGCAAATGCTCCAATTTACGCATTCAAATTGGAACCATACACCAAATTACACACGGTTAAATTTTAATAATAATAATAATAATAAATATTAGGGACAATCTTACACAAATCGACCTAGTCCCAAACTAAGCAAAGCTTGTACTTTGACTGCCCTAAAAAATATTATAAGACCTTGTCACAGTGAACCAGCGAAATGTATAAATCAAATGTTATCATTCGTTTTTAATGTCTTTTATCAATCGTAAAGATATCTGTTAATCCGGTTTTATCGTGGGGATTACACGTACCCGAACTTGGATTGAATGCGATGAAAAATGACCGAAATGAGCTGGAACTGACGCTCTGTAGAGATAGATATAAGGTAGTCGTTATTTTATTTGAAAATGAAAAACATGAAAAAACAGGAATATAGCCTATGCTACCGTAGTTTGGAGTATTAACTAACTTTAACTTCATTGTTAAGCCGAGTTCAGACCTGCAAGAAAAATCATACAAGTGAGGCCGTACATCAAACGAGTTCGAAGTAGTCAGTGGAGCGCCGCAATGTAATGCAAAGTGCACGATTTTTTGCAAGTCTAAGCTGGGCTTTGTGATTAAATGCGCTTGTTAAACGCATGGACCTGACTGGATGTTGTAGAATACATAAACTAACTTGCGCCCGCAACTTTGTTTGCGTAGGTAATAAAATTAACGATTATAGTAAAGTAGTTGATGCCATTAACGAATAATCACAAGACACTGTAATAATAAACCAGCAAACTGCGTGTCGGACCACAGCCACTTTGAAACAGGAATAATACAATATTTATTTTCTTATCGAAATTCCTTTTTAGTAATCCTCTATAATCCTCAAAGAATATGCCAAATCTCTCTATATCAGCTGTCGGTGCGCAAGAATTTTCTTCCCTATCTCTTAATAGTGCAATTCTATGACCCTCAAAGTGTATGTGTATGCTGAATTTTAAGTCTCTAGCTTCGGTGCTTTAGGTTGTGCGTTGTCTTTCAGTAATCGATAAGTAACGTTACTATTATATAAGTATTTTTGAAAATAAAAAGATTAAAATATGTATTACTTACAAGAATTTATTCTTGCTATCTCAATTGAATTGGTTTCTGAATTACACATATTCTTAGTTGCATTTCCACTATATTCTCGAGTTTACTATTTTTTTAAACACATAATCGTGCCGCTCGTAAAAGGCTTAATCATGCCTGATGTTAAGCAAAGATGTAGCCTAAAATGGAGCACGCTTGCCCAGTAAATGCCCACGCAACAAACAAACAAACGTTAAATCAAACGTTAAACGTTACAGTATTTATTCAGCACCCTTGATTATCACCAGTGCCTCTAAAATCGTGTGACGTTTATCTCCAAACCTCGGGTTTAATCACCCTGGATTTATTTGAGCAATTAATCCTCTACCGGACTAATCAAAGTTACTTTTTGAAGGTCATATTTTTAGATTAGATTCGGTAAATTTTATTATTTTAATCATTTATTTATTGTTTTTGTCCGTGTGCGAATGATTTGGTTTATCTATATGGCGTAGTTTTGAAGAATTAGAGATTGTACGTGACCAAATTTAATGAAAAAGACTACAAATTGATCTTTTTTAAACAACAGGATATTTATAGTGAAAAAATACGGATAACTCACGTATTTGATCGATATAGATGTGAGTTACCCGTATTTTTTTACCATGAGCGAGTCTCACGGTAATTTTATGTTCAGAACAGGATGTTTGTAGAACAATCTGATATTATCTACTTAATAACAATTATAGCCAAGCTAACATATTTCCACACAAAAATGTCAAGTGAAGTGTTATCATTTTTTCATCATCCTAACTACCTAATATTTTAAATGCGAATGCGAGTTTGTTTACTGCTATTACTCTTACTGATCATGATGAAATTGGGTATGGAGATAGTTTAACACTCTGGGATGGTCCATAAGATAGCTTTTGTCCCGAAAATTGCATAGTTGCATACCCGTGGGATAGTAATAAACGAATTCTCCGCAGACAATGTCGCGGGCAGAAGCTAGTTAGTTTAGTTAATATAAACGAAAATAACTACAAAAGTCAACCTAACTCCTAAGTATATTTTTTTTCAACTTTTATTAGGTCTGTAAAATGTTAAAGCACTTCCCCTGGGAAAGCAAAATGTAATTCCAACACGGGCTAAGTCGGGGATAAAAGCTAGTTTTCTAATAAAAGTTTTCTTTACCTAAAAATAAACTATTTTGTTGGTTTATATAATAAGCGAAGATTAGATTTTTTTACGTCACGTACGTTTTTACGTTAAGGTGCTGATAGAGTTGAAGCTCCACTTGTAATGAACATTCGAGCGAATGTTATAAGTAAAAGCCATCGGTAAAAGCTCCCAAAATAAGCAGTAGCGATCTAGCCAGCATTCCAGCGAGCGTTTTAGCGTGTAGCCTAGCGAGCGAGCGTTCTTGTGATCATTCTGGCGTCCATTCTAGTGAAATAACTGTAAATATACTTCGAACTTTTTGTCGAGCCGTGCTCTCTCTATCTCTTCTTGCCGTCCCTCTTCATCTACACCTCCCACATGCCAGCCTTTTCTCGGGCCTGTAGCGATTGCTACAATATTCGCGAAATGTTCGTAGCGACGTTGCAATGGACTTTACGCTATGCAATTCGTTGTTAAGTGTGACAACTTTAAAGACGACGAATGCTAGATGTTTCTCAGTACCTTTAAATTCTGGATGCGTTGTTTTTATTATCAACAGCACACTTTTTACAAGCAAATTAGCTTGTTATGTATGTTTGTTAAAGCCAAATCTTGCAATTTTTATTTCATCCACTTCTTGTAAGAGGATTGACTTTATGTAGCTCGGATAACAATGCAAGAAATCAACAAAATGTTCAGGCAGCAGAAAAGCTTTTATTACAAAAAACTTATAATCTTTGAATCGTTTGGATAAATCAAATGGAATTTCACCCAAAACTTAACTGTACCCAACCCGTTATATAAATACGAGCTGATAGTGACGTAAGATATCTTTGACAGAACTCTGTTGATAATAATGACAAATCTGGGCTTAGGCGGCGACATCAGAGACCCAGGCTTAGGGCAACCACGCCTAGTGAAACGTCATGAGAGCTAGATATTGATAAAGTTTAACGGAATGACGACCGACACAATCTGACTTAGGGATTAAGTTAAGTGACGTTTATCTTGTTGCACATGCTGGTAAGGATTTTTAATATTATGGCGATGAGATATTTGACGAGAAATAAAGGTTTTATGTAAGAAATCATCTCATAGAGGACAAGTAACTCAGTGTTGACTAAAATGTTTCAGTTTAAAGAATTTATAATTATGAATTCAAATTTAATCAAATGTTTGTAGACACTAGTCTATAATTTGACAAAACTATATTGAACAGTAAGATCTTTCTGCAAAGTAGTAGACTACTCCATTATAGAATCGACTAATAACCTTTATTGAAAGATGAAATGAATGAAGATGAAATGTAACCCTTCTAAATTAAAGGCACATGTATCTTTATAATTATTGACTTATTGACAGTTATTTACGATTCACAGATAATTCGACATTTTATTAATTATTAATCACAATGAATTACTCTACTCTATCGGCATTAGAGGATTTTTTACATCACACCTTATCATTTTAATTATTTTGACTAATTGCAGGCAAAATTTTCTTTTTGTAATCGGCTCGACTCATTACTATCAGATCATAACTAAGCATTAAGTATACATAAACGGTTTTTTTTTCATTAGGACACAATTTAATTCGAATTTTCACTTACACTGAGCAAATTATTTTTCTCTTCACCAATCAATCAATTATTTTGCCTTTGCAATTTCTGCTTCTATATTATAGCAACTTTTAGGAATTCTCATCGACCTATTTATGACCACTGATTAGTTACAGCATTGTTTGTATTACCAGCTTGAAATTGATAAGTTCTGAATTAGGATAACCTTACGGGGTCATTCCATATTTCATTAACTTAACGTTGAGTGGTGACCCTACAACGCCCGGCGTCTTTGTGCGCGCCCCGATTTCTCGGTTTCCTCGAATTATTTGCTAAAACAACACTCTTGATGTTCTTAATTGCTACACGGACCCAGAAAACCACTACAACACCACTCATCAACCTTAATGCGACGTGTTTAAGTACATTTTCAACGGGATGTGATTTCAGATGACGCAATTACAGGTTTGTCGGTAAACATTGTCGAAATGTCATTCATGAGCGGTTCTTTTGAGAGATTAAATTCTTTAATAATTGCCAGTCAACATTGGTTAACTCGTGCCTAGATTTGACATTGTGAGGATGGCAAGACCGTATCTGAATTGAGTAAGTAGGTATGTGCTATTAAATTTAGAGTGGCCATTAAATTAGAGCGTCGTGATAAAGGCAGGGAAGAAGGTTGTTCACTACCCTTGCCGACGATAGATGCTCATGATCAAGATTGTAAGGAAACAGAACATAAAAATCGACCTCATTGCAACAATTAAATTTTATACAGCTTACCAGACGATGCGCCTTATTATAAAAAGCGGATTCCAACCAAAACAAACACAGACAAAAATAAAAAGCTTATCCACTTTGTTGAAAAAAAACGACTGACAAGTGGCGTAAGAAAACAAAAGCGCACAGCAATCACAATCCCCTAAATTATTAACGGATACACCACAAAATTCAATTGTCATACCGGCTTGACACGCGAGACTGCAGGGCTACCAAACCAAGCTTAAAATTCTAATGCGGTTAGGTATTAGAAAACAGTAAGTATATGATTTTTAATACTGGGATATAACAATTTTGACGCAATAAATCTACAATATGATACAAATATTTACTATTAAACACCGCAAATAAGTATAGCCAGATAAACAAAAAAAAGTAAAATATAAGTACGGTACTGAGGGGTTACTACGAAATTCGAAGTTCGAAGTTCGGATCGTGCGGTCCCTCTCACTCTCGTAATAAATACCATTAGCGTGAGCGGAACGGCATGAAACGAAGTTCGAATTTCGCGCTTCGTAGTATAGGGCCTGTTGTAGTCCGAAAATTGGATTTTAATTCTGAAAATTAAGTACAATGAGTGCAAAAGATTTTGTATCAGTTAAAAATCAAAAAAAAATCAAAATCAAAACGTTTATTCTGCAAATAGGCCGCAAAGGGCTCTTTTACATGTCACTTTTTTTAAACTACCAGCGCTTTCGTAAGGACCATCATTGCCAAGAAGAATGCGCCGCAAGAAACTTGGCAGGAAGTCATCTTTTCAAATTAAAATATAATAAATTACAAACTAAAAAACCATACAAATATAGAATTAAATAAAAAATAATAATAATTATATAAAAAAAACAATACAGGGATATATTGGGTCCCTTAGTTAAAAAAAAAACGAAAACTATACCTACATCTTAACTAACTATATCTATGTTCAGTGGAAGTGTAGAATGCTTCCACCGTCAAAAAAAGAAAAAAAAAGAAAAAGAAAAAAATAAAAAATAATAATATTGGAGATACAAATACTAAATAGTATACCTACGTATTTTATATTGTAAATTCCGAAGGGGGAACGCTGCTAGTATCTTTGGAACCTCGCCGAAAGGGACTCCATTTCAAAATTATATTTTAGTAATAATAATATGTAAATATTTTTCTTGAGGTTTTTACTTTTAGAATAATTACGAAAACGTTTTGCATTATTGTCAAGTTATGATATTTACAAATATAATATTTAGCAATGTTTTGAATTTGATCAGTAAATTGACTATTTTACCCGACTTCTACGCTTCACACTTAATTAATCTTAAGTAGCTTATGTCAAAACTTTTTTCCAATAAAATCTTTCCAATACCCAAAATTGGTCAAGATTGAGTGTCCCAGAATCATGGCAACCCTACACTCCAACTCCGTAGTTGCCTCAACTTGGCTACACTTGGTCTTGGTCAAACAGTTGTGAATAATAGGGCAAACACCGCGCCATGTCGTGACCACTTGGCAAATATTGACGGTTTGACCTGGCACGAATGTTACCCTTTGATTGATCGAGCTTTTTGCTTAGGTTTCCGTAGCCTTTATGTATTTAGATTTGGCGTTAGTGTAACGACGGGTTTTTTTGGTAATTGAAAGATTCGTCATTGAGATTTATAATCAGAACGGAAACAAATGAATGCCTTCTTCGAGATACTACAGTTTGGTAGTTCAATACGAGTACCAAATGTTACAAAGCAGTACCTATGATTAGTATAAGTTTTACTTCACCAAATACTTCTCGATCACGTTTACGTTAAAATTTCAATTACTTCAACGAAGTAAAAAAAAAAAAAATCTACATCTACCACGGATAATGACCCTGTGTTTTGTATTTTTTTCAATAATATTTCAATCATCATAAGAAACAGGAGCTTTGACTAGACTATGTTCATACTAACATAAGTAGTGAATTGCGCGACTCGGTCGCGGTCGCTAACATCAGAATGATACCTTTAGACTTGCACCACAGAGTCGTATTGATTGTTCTCTAAAATTACAAGAGCAAAATATAAGTACGTAACATATATCTATCAAGTACCAATTGACTATGTTGACGTGAATATCACTCGGCTAGACATTGTAATTTCGTGCTAGGGGTACTGATAATTCAAAGATCATATTCTGACAGTGATTGATTTGATCCGCTATACTTGTCTTAAAGAAATATCTAAAAATATTCATTTTCGTCAAATATTATGACATCACAGCCTTTATGATAGATATCAAAATATTTGATCATATTGATCATGCTCTTCGGTCATCATAGCCGGAGTAAAAGACAAACTTAACTTTGTATCGGAAAATATGTATACAAGGTGTCTTAAAATTAAGTCGGAATATTTCATCAGGTGGTTGGGATAGTTTAACTGAACACCCCTGTAAAGCTTTTTCATTGGAATTTTTATTTCAAAGCGTAGTCACGCCCTTAACGTGGTACACTTTGAACATCGACCAATGTATGGCCACAATTTCTCAACAACAATTCAAAATATTCTGAAAAACTTTTATAGGGATATTCGGTTAAACTTACCGAACCACCTGATGAAATATTCCGGCTTAATTTTGGATACCTTGTAAATCGTAATAAATCTATTATCAACAAAAAGGATGTGATAAGTACAATAAACGAGTTTTCTGATTTCTAGACAAATTTCACTATGAAGTACACTCTCTATAGGTTTTAATTTAGTACTTGTAAGTAAGATTTCAATATTTGTTAGACAGACAATCAACGTTTCTATTTTTCCTTTTTTTGATACGAAATCCTAAATAATTATGCGGCAAATATCATAACGTCATTTGCGAGCCAAATTCAGTACATTTCAACTGAACCAGATAATAAACCTTTTTGTCCAAATCCACCAGAATGAGGGTTAATTTTTGTCTCGTTTGAAGAAATTAATTACAGTTTTCCATATGCGATCATAATGATTATTCACACAAGATAACATGACTATAGCTTAATTTTGGAAAAGCCCATGACATATAGCTCATAAATAACATATTGATTTAATTGCTATCTACGATAGCAGTTTACGTCCTGATATTGAAGCGAAATACAAGCGTTTTCCGCTTCCAAATAAACAAAAATAATATAAAATAATCAACGTAAGTATATTACGTAACCATAGTGTGAAGACGATATTTTTGAGCCTTTAATTTAATTTTAATTGTATTTTCTGTTTCAGTGAAAATGTATTCTAAACCGAGGCTCAGTCTATTTGATTTGAAACGCGATTGTCGAACAGTTTATCCTTTTCTAAAAGACGAAAACAACATGGGATTCTCCAGTAGGCGCCCATTTTCTTCTAAAACATAACTTATAACATAACAACAAAACTTTTTAATTTGATTACATCAAAGTTATTATTTCAATTTCAAAATATTTACTTTTAAACTTCGAAATAGAGGAGACAGTTTTTTTTTTACCCTCCGAAAAGTTTGGTTCGTCATGTGCTCTTATTACTAGACTTACTAAATTGTCCGGCTGTCTACGATAGACGTGATTCTCCACAGTAAACGCGGTGCCATAAAAGATCTCCAACTTTAAAATAAACATCCACGTTCTACAAGCAAAGCTCAGACATATCATGAAATCTACAGAATAAAAAAAAAATCTCAATCTCATAAATCATCCCAAAAATCAATACAACTCAAAACCATCAAATGATACACATTTTTAACGGTTTCTTCGAAGTCACGAGGCGGGGTAATCCGTACACAGACCAGCGCGTTATCTTGTAAACTATGTTTGCTTACACGGACACACATGTCAAACTCGAGCTTACACCGAAGATGAGGGCCGATGGGTAGGGTCAGAAGAAATATTTAGATTTAGACTTTAGTTTAGATATACTAGTTAGGAGTTTCTTTGCACGATAGATTTTGGAATACAAAAATTCGCTGAAGAAATAAAATTACCAACATAGCTCGAAGAATATGTACTTAAGTTAAAGTGGGAATAGGGGACCACATTGCTGTAAGAACAGATAAGCGTTGGGGGAGAATGGTTCGAACTATTATACAAGACACAGCCTTGGCAGGCCTCCCACTAGGTGACGTGACAATATCGCGAGAGTGGCTGGTAACCGGTGGATTTGTCGAACAGTGGACATGTTTAGCTTAATAATGATGATGATGTAACTTTAGTAATTCCAAGTGAATTTTGCCAGGCGAAACTTTATGGAGGCTAATTTTTTGAAGATCGCTAAGTTGGTGGTCATATACACACACAAAGCATTAGGCGGGCTTGCTTAATATCTCAAAATGCATAGATGACAGCATCCCTTCGTCCACTAAAATCTATTTGGTAGGATCCATTATGGATCCTAGTGGACCTTTTGTTCGTTCAGATCTATCAATGGATTCCAAATTCAGGTTGAACGATTTTTTTTTAGCTCTAGACATACAAAAAATAATGTTGCTATCGTTGCGAACGGTACCTTATCAGCCGCTATACAAAAATTCGTGTTCGATACAAAAATTACAACTATCATAACACGAATGTTTAAACCATCGATACGTTATCAGCGGCCACTTTTGTTGATGCCGCCTGTAAATCAAAGTCATAAAACAAGCGTAATTTCGCCCGCGATAGGCCCTGATAGGCCCTGACGGGCCACCGATAGTTATCAGTATCAGTTGATAAGGATATACTGTCACGCCAAAATCTGAAGCCGTGGGATTTGGTCCGATGTTATTGGAATTGTGACGTGAGAGGTTTGGTCACGTTTGCACCAACTTCTAAATAGTCGAGTTGAATCCTTGCTGAGGTTAGAAAAAGGCTTGTACTACTACTGGGTGTCACCTCACCTCCTGCGGAGGGCGCGGAGGTGCCGTTCGGGGCTTTGGCCCTTTCGGCGGCGTCATACGCCTGCCACAAAAACTTGTATCTGGTGAGGACGCAGGGTGGCCTCATTGGTGTCATCTTGCGAAAGACTTGTGAGTTGCCTACAAACGCTTTAAGGATTTCTATAAATGATGATACCGGAGTGTATACTCTTTTTACAAGATGTTTTAAATGAATCTGGAATATTTGAGTAGGTGGTTAGGTTAGTTTGAACATCGTGTTCACAAGGAAATAATAATATTGACATTTTGCGATTAAAAACAAGATTCCGGTGTAAAATCTTAAAATACGACTCATGACAAGTTCACACGTATGTTATTCGCCTTTTGAATTTTAATCAAACATGTTGAAGACGAGCAAAGGGGTACCTACCTCCTGCAAATGTTTTTCAAGATTTTTCTGTGGCCGACAAATGTTTTCATTCATAGATGTTCAAAGTTTTCCGAGACAGAAGTACCAAAAAATCAAAAATTAAAATTTCGATGGAAATCTATATTATGTACCGTACTCGTGTTATCAACTCCTACAATGCACTGATTATACCCAAATCATGATATCAAAATAAGCCTTTTCTTACCTCTAACAGGGTAAACGTCGTGATGTGGAGATGATGCTAGTTCTGGCCTTGGTGCCGATGACCAGCTGTTTTGGTTTATGCTGTTCCGTAAAGCCTCACTCGCGAGTAAACCTGGCAACAAAAAACAATCTCTTTCAAGATAACAAACAAGAACAAGTCGGATTTACTTCGTCTAATTAGGATCGAAGATAACACATTAAACACGAGAAGAAAACTACAAAGAAAACAGCAAGCTTTGGAACCAAAATGAACGTGCGCGACAGTTCCTGTGAATTTTCCTCCGATAAACGCTCCGGCTGTGGAATGAGCTCCCTGCAGAGATTTTACAAGAGACTACAGTATAAGGTTCTCTAAGAAAGGCGTACAGAGATTTTTGAAGAACCAGCGCAAGCGTCCATATTTTTTTTTATGCCATGGTAACTGCTTAGACAACGAATATAATGGTAAATTAAATGCAAAAATAATATTAACTCTCTTACTGTAATTTACTACCATTGAACTTGAATATTATAACAACCATATTAAAAAGCTGTCATCCCCTATGCAGTATTCCCTCAGCATGCAAACTACTGATTTGGGGGATCCATCAAACTGCCAATTCTGGGCACGTCAGAAGGTCACATCCTCATTTATATGTCACGCAATAGTTGAGTCACCTACATCTGTCGTGTTTATTAACGTAGAGGCATGAAATTAGAGGGATTGTTTAAGTGCATTCAACTCGAATCTGCTTTTTAAATAGTTCAAACGAGTATACCGAGGGTAATGATATAAATTTTACAAATCAAAGTAGAAAATAAAATAATCATGTCAAAATAAGTATTTAATAATTTTTTAGCGATGGTTTTTTTTGCGAGGGTCGACTCACAAATATATTAAACAATATTAAGGTGCTCTCAACAGTTGAGCGTCAGTGACTTGAGTCATGTAATATAGTAATAAGAGCCGTTAATACGATGGTCAGACGACTAAATGGTCGATATATCCAATTGAATGTTTGTCTGTGCGAAGTGTTCTGTCTTGATTTGCCGGTCATGCCCCTTCGTCACGAGTGCATCACCATATTGGTAGTTCTGTTTATTATGGGCACCTAAATGTGCATGGAATACAATTGGTCTGACGCCACGCTAGAAATTTTCAAAAATAGAAAATGGTAAATAACTATGTATCATTAAATGAGTATCGCCAGGATATGGCAACTCTACCAAGGGTAGTTGTTGCAGTAAATATCATGCAAGATGCACTGTAATCGACTATATTGTGATTCAAGGCAGAGTTGACCTAGGAAGATAAAGTTGAAACATGAAACGGTACAATTCAATGTCAAGAATATTAATCTCTTTATGCCTATATCTTTGGACATATTATGTATATTTAAAGATCGTAAATTAGTCAAAGAAGAAAAAAAGTCAACAAAAAAAATAGTACATCATGCATGCTGATGAAAAAACTGCATCACGATTATTCACGATAGGGAACCTTTGCAAAATCTTTTCCTAATCGATTTCACGATTGTGTTCTTTGTATATGTAATGTCAACATGACACTATTTAGTAGCGAAACGGCTTCACCTTAATACGTGATTCTGTTTTTCGACTGTACGTACATGGTGTTCTTGCTCTTTAGTTAGACTTTGCACTTCTGATTATAATGGCCCTCGCAAATCTGCAATTGCCTTCACAAACTAAATATGTTTAATCAATTTCATAAATAAATCGTGTATAGAGGATCACGTGATGGAAAAAAGGATTACAAGGGGATTACCGATATAACGTTATCAAGATATATTTTGGTGTTAATCACAGTAGCTGTTTCGAATGTATCGCTTGCAATTACCTTTATCTGCCATCGATTTCAATAACACGTGCAATTGAATGATTTAGTTTTTGTTTAGTATTCACATTTTTATTAAAATATTGTATCTGATATTCTAGATTTTTATCATCATCGGTCAAAATATTGACGTCTAATTCTGCACTACTTTTACTCAGTGCTTCAGTTTGTATATATTGATTAGATACCAACATTGAATTCGGCAGAAAATGATGTATATGGTCTTTTTTAAACTTTTTTTTTATTTCCAATTGGTCTTTGCTACAAATTATTTTTAAGGCTCTAAGTAAATCAGCTTATTTTTGATTTAACTCTTAACATTCAAATTTTCTTTTGTATTGGGTAGAAATAAAGGTGTAGTTTAACAAACGTCCTTCATTATTGAACGGTATAAATTAAGTTTAGAAAAAACATTGGAAATCATCGAGTGTTTTATTTATTTTTTTCAAGTTTATCAAACCCATACTTGAAAATATACATTTGAAAAAATATTGAAATTCACCGCTTTTTTTATTTCAATTTCTTTTAAAACTTGTGTCTTTTGACATCATTGTGTGGGAAGGGCTTCCCGTGAATGTTTTTGCATCTGAAGAACTTAGTCTTAAAAAATATGGTCTGGACAAAAAAAATCACGAGTCGTATAAGCCATATTGTATGTCGATCTAAATCGACCGCACGCGTAACAACAGGAAGAACTGAGGCCAAGACAATCTGTGCTCGGAGCCGGAAGAGAGCGATTCGGTGGCGCCACGTAGCTACTCCTAATGCCGTGTCAAGTGCGAAATGGGCCTGACATAATTATGATGAACTGGATTTTATGATTCATGCAAGATTTGCTCCCTAGTTTGATTGAAATTGACTGCCAGTATTATGATACATTAAAAAATTGTAAAGACATTTTTCATACAACCTTTTTGTCACTTCTTGTGCGCTATACTTGTGTTGACATCCAAACTATCCATAGGTATCTAATTTGAAGTCAATCTGAGACCGTATTGTCTAACGCGAGGGCGCTTGCCTTCACTATCTCTTTCTGTCACCATCTTATACCGTTTGACAGAAAGAAATAGTGACTGCGAAAGTAAGCGTCAGCGCGTTAGATAATGAGATCACTAGAAGTATGTAGTATGTATGTAGTGAAATTTGACTTGCTATAATGGAACCGAACAAAGATTGCAAGTAAAATAAAAGCTTGTAAAAATAATGGGGTTATAGCCTCGCTTTGTTGATTCTTAGTAACTTTTAATTCCTCAGTTGATTCTTAATAACTTTTGATTCCTCAAAGTGTTATATAGACTATGTTTGATATAAATACGATGATGTTCACTATACAAGTAAGCTTACCTACATTAGACTACCTTCAAAAACATAAAGGGTAAGTAAGTATTCCGAGAGGATAAAGGTTAAATGGAAGAGATCCCTTTAAGGGATAAGTTCGCCTTTGCACATCTGTTTCTCTTGTTAACTGTTAATTTTCATGTTTTATGTACAATAAAGAGTTTTACATACATACATTAAGATTATTTCGATAGTAAAGCCGGTTCATAAGAAAGGAAATAAAGAAGATCTTGATAATCACAGACCTATTGCATTAACCCCGGTTTTATCAAAGGTTATGGAAAGAGTTATTCACAATAGGCTATATCAATACTTTGAAAATAGTGATTTGTTTGCTAATGAGCAAAAAGGATTTCGTCGAGGTAGATCTATAGACATGGCAATATATGATTTGGTCGAGAAGGTAACTATTGGCATGGACAAAAGACAACATGTCACTGTTATTTATATAGACATGACCAAGGCCTTTGATTATGTGGATCATGATATTATATTGGGTAAATTGGATAGATATGGTGTTAGAGGAAATGTCCTTCGGTTGATGAAATCTTACTTAAAAAATAGAAAACAAATAACACAGATAAATAAACTTTGTTTTAAATCCAAGTTAGAGGTCAGTTATTTCTCTGACATAAAAGAAACCATTAAAGGAGTACCACAGGGTAGTATATTGGGTCCACTTCTATTTATTATCTATATTAATGATTTTCCACGAGTTACTGATCACCCCATGGTGCTATTTGCTGATGACAGCACCATTATTTTTACGAGATCGGATCAGCACTCTTTGGAATCTGAAATAAATATCACATTGGAACTGCTCATACAGTGGCTTACTCATAATAATCTTAAGATTAATCTAGGGAAAACAAAAATAATGAATTTTCAATTAAGAGGGCACGCAAATTTGCCCACAAATGTTACGTATAAGGGACAATTGGTATCGGAAACAGACACAACAAAGTTTCTGGGACTTACTGTGGACTGTAACTTAAATTGGAAAGCACATATTAATAACTTATGTAAAAAACTTAGCCAGTACTCATATGCTTTGTACATGTTGAATAAGATTGTCAATAAAGGAGCTGTATTAACAGCATACCACGCGTATGTCACATCTACGCTTAGATACGGTGTTATTTTTTGGGGAAATTCTACAGAAAGAGAACAGGCATTCAGAGCTCAAAAGAAGTGCCTAAGAGCTATTTGTAATTTAAAGCCCGTAGAATCCTGTAAACCCCATTTTGTAGATTTAAAGATTTTAACGTTGCCATGCATATATATTTATGAGACTGCTATTTTTGTTAGGTTAAACCCGGATCTGTTTGCAACGTTTAACAGTGCAAGACTATGTGGCAATGTAAAATCACTGCCGTCAAAAAGTGCTCTGCTCTCAAAAGGAATTCTTGGAATGTCACCTAAACTATATAATAAAATCCCTAAAGCAATAAAAGACATTGAAAATATTAAAATATTTAAGGCCCGTTTGAAGGACATGTTAATTGAAAAAGCTTACTATGCGGTAAAAGACTTTATAATAGATGAATTGTGACATGATTTAATTGTATAAATTATAATAATAGTATTAATTCGGATATTTTCCATAATTATGTTTAATTTATTTTATTTTATTGTATTATGATGATGTTGTTTTTAGGCTTAAGTACCATATTTATATTGCATGCCAGGATCTGGCGGTTGTGATGATCAGGAATTTTGTATTTTAAGATCTTTGTGCCTACTCACTTCCTTGCAATAAATGATTTGAATTTGAATTTATTTAAAAGCGAAAAAGTTTTTCGGGTGCGCCGGTGGGATTCGAACCCACGTCTCCTGGGTATGCGCCCCAACGGGTGTTCTACCAATTGAACCACGTTGCATCCAACAGACTCCCCCGAAATTCTTGATCGCTTACATACGCCAACAGTGGCGTGTGGTAACATCCATCGCAACTATTAGAAGCTACGACTCCTACGTTCCAAATTACATTGGAAATGCGTAAGAAATTATGTACCACGTCTATTTATTAAAATATTATTTATTTTATTAGCAGTACGGCTGCTCACCGAATCCAAGATTATTTAAAAGCGAAAAAGTTTTTCGGGTGCGCCGGTGGGATTCGAACCCACGTCTCCTGGGTATGCGCCCCAACGGGTGTTCTACCAATTGAACCACGTTGCATCCAACCGACTCCCCCGAAATTCTTGATCGCTTACATACGCCAACAGTGGCGTGTGGTAACATCCATCGCAACTATTAGAATTTCGGGGGAGTCGGTTGGATGCAACGTGGTTCAATTGGTAGAACACCCGTTGGGGCGCATACCCAGGAGACGTGGGTTCGAATCCCACCGGCGCACCCGAAAAACTTTTTCGCTTTTAAATTATCTTAGATTCGGTGAGCAGCCGTACTGCTAATAAATAATATTTGAATAAATAGATGTGGTACATAATTTCTTACGCATTTCCAATGTAATTTGGAACGTAGGAGTCGTAGCTTCTAATAGTTGCGATGGATGTTACCTCACGCCACTGTTGGCGTATGTAAGCGATCAAGAATTTCGGGGGAGTCGGTTGGATGCAACGTGGTTCAATTGGTAGAACACCCGTTGGGGCGCATACCCAGGAGACGTGGGTTAGAATCCCACCGGCGCACCCGAAAAACTTTTTCGCTTTTAAATAATCTTAGATTCGGTGAGCAGCCGTACTGCTAATAAAATAAATAATATTTGAACAAATAGATGTGGTACATAATTTCTTACGCATTTCCAATGTAATTTGGAACGTAGGAGTCGTAGCTTCTAATAGTTGCGATGGATGTTACCACACGCCACTGTTGGCGTATGTAAGCGATCAAGAATTTCGGGGGAGTCGGTTGGATGCAACGTGGTTCAATTGGTAGAACACCCGTTGGGGCGCATACCCAGGAGACATGGGTTCGAATCCCACCGGCGCACCCGAAAAACTTTTTAGCTTTAAAATAATCTTAGATTCGGTGAGCAGCCGTACTGCTAATAAAATAAATAATATTTGAATACATACATTAGACAAAAACTGTATTGAGAGAAAACACCGCAGAACTTACCTACTCATTTCTTTTTTCTTACAAAAATACATCATTGTAAATATTGCAATAACCTTACCTATATTATGATATCGATGCGTTAACACCTTATCAATAAAGGAGTCAATCATTCATTAAATTATCATGATCATTGTCAGAACATCAGTATTTGATGGATTCTGTAAATATGAATCACGACCTGATCTGGCGTTCCAAGGACTTCATATAATAACCTTTTTTTATTCCTTTTTTAGTATTCTGCACCCAAACGGTGCGAACGGGACCCTATTACTGAGACTTCGCTGTCTGTCTGTCCGTCCGTCTGTCACAGGGTTCTATCTCTTGAACGGTAATATTTTTATTATTTGTCTTATAGCGGCCACAGTAATACATAATCGGTGAAAATTTCGCGTCTAGCTATTACGGTTATACCCTTTGGGTAAAAAACCCTAAAAAAAAAGTGAGTGGTCATACTCCTAC
This sequence comes from Archips crataeganus, assembly GCA_947859365.1. Classification (NCBI taxonomy): domain Eukaryota; kingdom Metazoa; phylum Arthropoda; class Insecta; order Lepidoptera; family Tortricidae; genus Archips; species Archips crataeganus. The sequence goes on along the minus strand of OX402047.1, from coordinate 5,242,794 downwards.
CCTTTTCTGTAGACTCATGACCACTGCCGCTGCAATATATAGTCGATAGTCTTACGGTGTACTTTGACCAAGAATCCAGGGTCTGTGTAATGGAACATTCAGGTAGGTGTACCATTGACATTAGCGTGAGCGATTATTGAGCGTGTTGTTAATTTTTAAACCTTTATAATTTTTCAAACAGTGACTTTTGTTAATTGATAGTGACAGCAGATGAGTCATTTCCTTCCCAGTTTGAGTTCATCCTTGACACCCATTGTACCAGCTTATTCACTAACTCCAAAATTAACCCAATAACACCAGTTTTAATGGACCAATCAAACCGCGGCTTCTAATAATAGTTTACCGACTCCGCCAATTATGGGCAGTTAACTTTCTATTTATAGGAGTTAATAAATTGACAAATTGATTCAGTGCAGTGGTGCCGTTTGAAGAATTTTAGAGATTTGCCGAAAGGTCTCATGGTATGTACTCGTAACAGTAGGTTTTTTTCAGCAGATAAACCTTAAAAAACTAGCCTTTACCCGGAGTTTCGCTCGTGTTAACCGTAAGATCTGGCATCTGAATTGAAATTTGAAAATAAAAAAAATACAAAAATTATAAAGAGCTCTTCATTGACCGTGTATAAAAAATGCCAGAGCCAAATATCAAGTCTTTTCTGTTTCAAGTTCAGATTTCAGGCTTTTTCCCAGATCCCGTGGAAATGTCGAGATAAAAAGTAGCCTTATGTGTCATCCATATGTCCAGCTATCTGCATACCAAATTTTATCCAAACTAAAATAAGGATAAGTGACGGAATCTTGATTTTCATCCACTTTTTACTGCGGTATTTACACCAAACTTAGCAATCATGCGTAGTTCTGATGACAATTCAATGACATGGCACCATCGAGCTCATCTGATGACGGAGCCGGAAGGCTGGAACTCCAGGACAGGATTTGGGTTTGTTAGAATAGTCTTAGGGTGTACCTACTTTGACCAAGAATTCTATCCAAGAGTCTGGAGATAGAGCAGTCAGGTAGGTTTACCATTAAAGGGTTTAGTTTTTTAAACTAGGACTGTAAGTATTCCTGTACTTTCTTATTTCTTACCTTGGAAATAATTCCAATCCATATTGGCGATTCCGACCTTCAAATAGCGCATCTTTGTTAAAGATATAAGTTGTGCTAAATATCTTGGATGTAGATCGGTTTTTAAAAAATATACCATGTTGTTAGCTTTCCATATTCTTTCCAGATTATTCTCAACAGGTTTTTCCGAACCGGTGGTAGATTCTTCGACACTCATAAGTGTATGTTATATATAAATTCATCATCATAACCCCAGCCTTTTAGGTACGTCCCACTGCAGGGTGCAGGCCTCCTCTATGAATGAAAGGGCTTGGGCCGTAGTTCCCACGCGGCCCCAGTGCGGATTGGAAACTCCACACACGCATTGAATCTTCTTCTTCAATTCTTCTCAGGTGTGTCCAGGTTTCTTTACGATATTATTATTATTTATTTATTTATATTTTCCTTCACCGTAAAGCTCATGGTAAATTTCAAATGTAATTTCGCACATAAATTCCGAAAAACTCAGAGGTGCGAGCCCGGATTCGAACCCACGACCCTCTGCTTGAGAGGCAATACCAAACCACTAGGCCACCGCGGCTTATATTTATAGCCTAAGTTGAATTGTCTATGGTCGAAAAACAAAGACAAGCCGAATGGCGCCAGCGGAATCAATGACCGTCGTCCGGCGCTCGTCACAATTGCCGCTGACAACGCCAATTGTAACATCGCTTCCTGTGGAAGTACGCAAGTCACGAGCTGAGGGTCCTAATGTTTCACTGGCTTTATCTGATGAAATTTTTAGGCGGCCGTATACGGGATTTCGCCGGTTTCTTTAATTTACGTGATTTTACAGATAGAAAGCTGTATAGGTATACTTGGTGTCCTAAGACTCAACGATAACCTGGTACTGGTACAGGACGAGAGGCCAATTTACAACAATTGTAGAAAAAAATGGGAAAAAAAATCTTGTCGCTTAGTTATAAGCGATTTTAGGCATTTTTTCGAAAATATCTACTGCTTAAGGCCCTACCGTGTTTTTGGCGCATTTATTGCATTCATTTAAACTCGTGCTGTATCATTACTAGCAATGCTATAGTCCTGAAATTCATACGTAAGATATTTGAGGATTCACTCTAGTGACAAGTATTTATCGAAACAAGATTACTTGTAGTTCGCTCGATAGAAAAAAAATCCAAAGTCGTCTCTAAAAAATATTATGTGAATCTATTGTCGTTTAACTAAGTGACATGGATTTTTGTTTTATTTTTTCCAGTACTGTACTGATATAATTTGACTTATCACCCGGTAGGTATCAGGTTATGGTTGAATAATGGGACAACCCGTATAAGTTTGAATGCATAGTATAACATACAGTTTTAGATTTATGATCTACCTAGTGCACGAGCTTCAGTTTAGTTCATTGTGATTTCAATACCGTCGAAAAAAATTGTTTTTGGAATTACATACCTTTACTGAACTACATATACTTACGTTGTTGTGTCTAATAGGTATAACGCGAAAAACTATGCATTCATTTAAAGACAGACTTTTTAGGCTGATACAAAAAAATACTAACATTGAAGGCTAAGACTGTTAAATATTCTAATTAATCATTCAGGAAGCTAGTTAACCGGCGTCAGTTAGCAAAAAGGCTAGGGTGTTAATTGAATGGCTAATTAAGCTAGTTGCCTGCGACACATATAAATAATATATCCCTACCACTATATCCTTAATTCGGTTTTCAATGCTTCTTTAGGCACTAATGCACTCTGTCTCAGGTCAGGAATCGACGATGAGGTATCGACTGTATATCATAGACTTAGAGCACCTGCTTCAATTCTATACAAAATGTAACGAATGCTTGTAAATTGAGCCGTTAGCCGTGTCTCGTGCTGATTCTGACTTGTCCAAATTTAACTGGGATTTACAGCGTATCCCCGAGGAGTCGATCTGGATGCGAGTATTGAGGATTTCCTTCCTTCGGGATGCAATCTTCGGCCCACTATCCTCCTGTAGGGAATTAACTAACATAGCTCGAGTTTTCTTAGCTGATTGCGAATATGGGATGTGTTTGATATGATGAGCTACTCATTTCAATTAATCTCAACACTTCTAATAAAATAAACGTCATAAAACGGGGTAGCTTAAAAGAGTTTGGTTGGGCCTTTGATTGTTTTGAAATAAATCGATATTGTCCATACAAGGTGACTATGCCATGTAGACAATAATAAAGATCCATGCAGACATTAGTGGGAGTAGTAAAAGTAATTTAAAATCTTGATGATTGGCATTCTAGTACCGTGCGTTTTAAGCGAAACTTCTTTCCTCGCACGACAAAGATCTGGAATCAGCTTTCTGCGGCAGCATTCCCGGAGCGTTACAACTTAGGGATCTTTAAAAAACGAGCCTACCAATTCCTAAAAGGGTCGGCAACGCACCTGTGATGCCCCCCGTGTTGCGGGTGTCCATGGGCGACGGTGATCGCTTTCCATCAGGTGACCCGTCTGCTCGTTTGCCACCTCTTATATAAAAAAAAAAATATATGTGAGTTTATCGAATAATTGATTGATTCACGCGTTATTTTGCGGAGGTGCATATCAATGAACTAGTCGCAGCTTAGTAGTAGCAGATTAGCACGGTAAAGGATGACAGTTCATTATAAGTTTGTCGTTAAACTAATTTTAAAATCATTCCTGGTTGTTCAAAGTTTTCCTGAATATTTTACGGTACTTACTAAATATTTTGTATTTTGACGCAGTGTTAAGAGTATTCTCATTTAGACTATAGTAAAGTTTTTAAAAATATGACTCTGTCCTTCAGAGGACACTTCGTCAGGCTCTTGTGTATTTTGCCGATGTTCGGTTAAATAAGTCTAGAAAACGAGACTGGAGAAAACGTAAACGAATACAGCGCAAATCCCCCTTTTAAAAAGAAAAATTACCATCTACCAAATCCATTAAGTTTTGTTTTTCTATTTAACATGGCACACGTCAGCATTGACTTTAGAAATGACTATTCACTTACCACGTTACAAATAAATGTACAATTTCATCGCTGTCACCTCCATATCATGAGCAGTAAACTAAATTAAAGGCGGCCAATAATAGAACAGTATCGGCACCCCTCGCAACTGCGCGATCAACTTGATTCGATTGCAGCTTAATCGATAAGTGACGAGTCGATCATAGCCGATTGTTACGATGCACTATTTATCGAGTGGTGAAATTTGTAATTGTTTAAATACACTCAATAAATTCAATTTGTCAATGTTCAATTGATCTTAAATGAGTTTATGTGTGATTTTAAACGTTTCATTAGATGCGAAACCACGAGAATGTTTTTTGTGTTTCATATATTCATCATAGGAGTTTTAAAAGTTTCATTTCAGGGTTCTGTACCTTCTACATTATAAAGTATGGATTTTTTAATTTTCAATGTGAGAACCATGATAATATACACTCAAAACCATCAACAAGTAGGGATTAATTTATTGAATCAAGCGTTACTTTGCGGAGGTCCATATTAATGAACTGAAACTATTACTTTGCTCACCCGCGACCTTAAAAAAGCCTAAGGCCGTCGCGGGTGAGTGAAGTACTTAATTGTTTCAGTTCATTAAGTAGGAATTAGTGATGGAACTCTTCAAAAAACCGGGCAAATGGTGTTACTAAAGTCTAGTTAGAACTGCAAAAAAATATGCGAGGTATATTTTCATATAATTATGGCGGCACTCGATTGACCACTCCAAATTCATTTACTTTAAGGTCTTGCAATGTAGTGCATCTTGCACGATTTGTCTTGCAGGTCAAAAGTGGGCTTTATATGCGGCAAAAACTCCAGTATTATTTTGAACCTTTGAAATCTACTTAGTGCATGATAATTGCCCTTCTAAATTCGTTATTTAAACTACCGCGATTTTTTTCATTATTCCAAAAACAACTATTTGGCGTGGGAACAAACTTGTCACTAGTAAAATTTTGTGTTTTAATGCTTATATTTTGCGAACGTCTGATTTGAAAATTGATTTCCGCAAACCTACAATATTTTGAAAGACCTGTCCAACGATTCTTGACAACACAGAGGCAGAAAAAAAATCATATCCATACTAAACTAATTAAACTTGTATTCTATCATTTTGTCTGCGCGATTATTACCTCTTAGTCACGTCTACGGAACCCTAAAAAGAGACACACGCAGCGCTATGCAATCTCTATGTATGTACAGTAATAAACCACCTACATCGGTTTATCGAGATGAGACAAGCCGCGGGGCACCAATTAGTCTTCTGTTCATAAGACAATATAGCGCTTTTACGATCAATGGGACCGATCCATTCACTTATTACGGTCTGAATGAATAGACAATGAGACAACGACGAACTATTGAAGTGAATGAATGATTTGTGGTGTGCGAATTGCGTACGGCTCCTTGCATTGCATGTGTTATATAGTTCTGGATTTTGCTGGTTTACATAACGGTGATCTGTTTCAGTTCATTCTTTATATTTAATCCTGGCGCACATGGTCTCATTATAGAGTTGCAAAAGTGTCTGAGAGACCAAAGGGCCGGCAACTATCTCTCTCAACGAATCAGCATCGCTATTCTAGTTAAATAAATAAATAAATAAATATTAGGGGACAATCTAATACAAATCGACCTAGTGCCAAACTAAGCAAAGCTTGTACTATGGGTACTAGACGACGATAAATATACTTATATAGATAAATAAATACTTAAATACATAGAAAACATCCAGGTCGTCGTAGTTTGAATCATCGTCATCATCATCGTCAGCAGAAAGACACACTGCTGGACATAGGATTCCCCAAAAATGCCACAATTATTTCTTTAATTCTTTGTGTGATGTGTAATTTGTTTCTTACTCCTAATGCAAGTATAGCGCCGTAAACTTGTACAGTCGCCATTATAAGTATCGGAGTAAGGTGTTCAAAAATATCTGAAATATGTGATTTGAAATTTATCACGAGCTTCACGGTGATTGAACACATCACAGCTGCGAAGCAATTCAATGGTGTGTGAAGTCCCCAATCCACATTGGGCCCACGTGGGAACTATGGCCCAAACCCTCTCACACTGGGAGACCTGTGCCTGGTGGGACATATATGGACCGAGATAATGATGAGCTCTGAATAAGACGTGGAGGAGGTCAAAAGAAATTAACAAATTGTTTTCGTGTTGCTAAAAATGTTTATGTCGATAAAAAACTTAAATGTCACGCCAATTTCACATCCATGATCTACATTACCATGACTCATACATTAATACACTTAAGTACCGCTGTAGACAAATCCATACATTAATCGCAATCAATATACATCGCCACGCAATCCGGGTGTCAAGTTACCGCTTGGGTGGCCGGACTGGCCGGAACAGTGCTCTTTTATCGGTCGCCATCTACCGGAAACTATAGGTCACTAGGACTTATTGGAACTCCACTCACAAGTCTAATAAATTAAGCTGATAAGCTACTTTAGTTTGATAAGCTTAATTCAGTATTTGAAAATGCGAAATTCAAATTCTCAACAAAGTTTGTATTAAAAGCACTCATAGCATTTATCTAGTGATGAAAACAAATATGATGAAGTTCATGACATGATTAAAATAAGTTTTTGTTAAAAATAAGTTAGTTATTTATAATACAAGCTTTCCTGGCTGTCTGTACCTTTTCTTTTACCCCTGTTACCAAAGTACACGTCAAGACGAATCACGAACGAGACCAAGCTCAATGGGGCTAAAATATCGCTTTATTACAGAGTTCCTATGGCCACCTTCCAGCTCCATCATCAGATTAGCTCAATGGTAAAGATTGCATTGTCCGCGAACTTACATAAGTATGCTAAATTTTAGCTCGATCGGAGACCAGGAAGTGGCTGAAAAATGGTTTGCAAACTTTGAAATGTCTTTTTTAGGGTTCCGTAGTCAACTAGGAACCCTTACAGTTTCGCCATGTCTGTCCACCTGTCTGTCTGTCTGTCTGTCCGTCCGCGGCTAAGCTCAGAGACTGTTAGTACTAGAAAGTTGTGATTTGGCATGAATATATATATATCAGTCACGCCGACAAAATGATTAAATAAAAAAAACTAAAAAAAATTTTTGTCGGGTACCTCCCATAGACCTAAAGGGGAGGTGATTTTTTTTTTCTCAACTAACCCTATTGTGTGGGGTATCTTTGGGTAGGTCTTTTAAAACCATTGTGGGCTTGCTAACATGATTTTTCTATTCAGTGATCTGTTTGCAAAATATTCAACTTTAAAGTGAAAATTTTCATTAAAATCGACCGTCTCCCCCCTCTAAAATCTAAACTGTTGGGTGAAAAAATTTGAAAAAATTCAGAAGGGTAGTAAATATATCAAATTTACTAGGAAAAATATAGCGGCTAAGATTGCTTGGAAATTATTTGTAGTTTAAGAGTAAATAGTAGCCTAAGGTATAAAACATACTTAAACTTGGATGATTCCGTACACATACGAAGTCCTTAGAAAAATATTACTTGATTTTTTCGTAATGGCTACGGAACCCTACCTTAGGCGTGTCCGACACGCTCTTGGCCGGTTTTTTTATTACATACATATACATACATACAATATACTAAGTTAAGTAAAAGCTTGTAATCTATACATATAAAATCCTTTGTCCTGACTGACGGATCAACGCACAGCCTAAACCGCTGATCGTAGAGACCTGAAACTTGGAGGGTGTGTTCTTTGTATGACGCAGGCATCCGATAAGAAAGGATTTTTCGTAGTTCTACTCCTAAGGGGGTAAAAAAGGGGGGCAAAGTTTGTATGGGACAACGTGATTCCTTGGTCCAATCTACTTCAAATTTTGCATAAACATTCTTTAACAGAATTGATGGAAGACGTGTTTCGTATTTTATTGAAATTCATCCCTTGACGGGGTTAAAAAGGATTAGAAAGTTATTTTGGGGGTGATTTGCTTCGAAGTTGATACCAATACTCCTTCGTGCTTTTGATTTAAATTACATTTTATTTTGACACGAAACGAAACTTCAAATTTTGCAAACCATTTGTCTACGTTTGTCAACCACTTCCTGATCTGATCTCTGATAATAACTAATTATATGTATAAGTACATATTTGCATTTCACCAAGCTTTTGCTTTTACAAGCGCAGCGTGGGACGTCCACCAACGAGATGGACGGACGTTTTGGTGAAGGCCGCAGGTTCAGGGTGGATGCAAGTCGCTTCCAACCGTAATGATTGGGCGTCAATGAGGGAGGCCTATGTCCAGCAGTGGACGTCCTACGGCTGAAATGATGATGATGATGATGAAGTTTTTTTGTGAGTTCAACCTTTTTCGAATAAAATCGAATTGAGTATTCAAACATCATTCTTGAACTCGCATAAAAGCTTGGTGCAATGCAAATACATATAAAATGCTTTGTCCTGGAAGTCCTAAAATGACGGACTGGCGGATTAATACACAGCCTAAACCGTGTATGTAGAGACCTGAAACTTGGAGGATGTGTTCTTTGTATGACGTAGGCATCCGATAAGAAAGAATTTTCCGGAATTCCCACGGGATAAGGAATATACAGGATGTATATATTTTATCAATCAAGAGTGACCCTATCCCCTAACGAAGATTACTAAACTGTTCAAATTGGGCATGCAAGTAGACTGTTAGATTAGGTATAAAGCTAATTTCAATAATTTTGAAAATTCCCACGGGATAAGGATAAAACAGGATTTATATGTATACTCAAATCAACTGGATCCTATCTCCGTAACTACAATTACTAAACTTTTCAAATTCAGTATAAACATAAATGGTCATACATAACAGCATAAAAACTTATTGCAGGATTTTTGGAAATTCCTGTGGGATAGATAATCTCCGAAACTTCCAAGCCGATTAAAAAAAATCTTTTACCAGTAAAAAGTTACACTATCCTTTATTGACAAAGACTACTTTTTCCGGGAAAATGCAAAATTCCCAAGGGATAGAAAAAAAAATTCAACTTCGGAGTTCATTTTAAAATGTCTTACACTAATGGAAAAGATACACTGTCCTTGATTAACATAGGATGCTATTTTCCGGATAAATGCAAAATTCCCGCAGTATAGAAAATAGTAAATTTAACATCGGGGCTGAATTTAAAAAAAATTACCAATAGAAAGCTACACTATCCTTTATTGGTATAGGCTAGGCTACCTACTATTTACTCGGTAAAATGCAAAATTCCCGTGGGGAAAGAAGTGAATATCACTTGAGGGCTGATTTGAAAATTTCTTTCACCAATAGGAAGCTACCCCAACCATTATTTACATAGACTACTTTTCTCCTTGAAAAAGCAAAATTCCCACGGGAAAAAAATAAGTGAATTCAACTACGGGACTGATTTTAAAACTTCTTTTACCGGTAGAAAGCTACACCTTTAAGGACATAGGCTACTTTTTCTCGGGGAAAATGCAATATTCCCGAGGGATAAAAATAAGTGAAAATTTGCATAGAATAAGGACAAATTTGCTGAAATTCCCACGGGATAGAGAAAAAACGGGATTTATAATATTTACTAACTGATACTGATGATGATGAAATGATAATAATGATGGATGTTGCCGTTGCCGGATTTTTGTTTTATACAATGAAAGAGATGAAGAAGCTTTACCACAAATTGGAATTCTACGCGGACGAAGTCGCGGGCAAAAGCTAGTTATGTTATATAAGACGATATTATTATTTTAGACGGTTCGAAACTGTGGCTGTCGAACATATGTATGTTCTATGTTGGAGGAGGAGGACGGGTTTACACGTTAACATTGACGTAGCTGTGGCGCACGGTTGACAGCAGAGAAGGAAGGTAAATAAAAATGTTAGTTCAATAGCATAAAGGTGTTTAGATATTTTCGACGTCTTTGTCATATTTGTATTTATTCAAAACCTTGATGACTTCAAACCAACAGATTTGACTAAGACAAAGTTGCCAGTTAGTGACATGCCTTCAAAACACTAAACTATCTTATAAAGCTTATTATCTCCGATTCTCGGTAATACATTGAGACGCATCAAAAAGGTTACAGGAATGCTTATCGTCGGTGACAGGCAGTCTGCGGCCTTATCATCCAGTGTCCTGTGTCTCGAACAGTGCGTCTTTCTTTCAACTGCATCAACGTATGCCCATGTTTGGGTTACTGAGGTCGACACTTCCTTATTTCAGATTATTCGCAGAATGTTTTAACCTACTTGTTTTAGTCTTGTCGGTTATAGATTTTCCGAAATATTAGAGGTAATAACAATGTATTATTATTATTATTATCGTTTATTTCATAATTATTGACACATACATTTTTACATAAATTATTGTACTGCCAAACTGCGTAGCCTGTGCCTACCTATTACTAATGTACTTGTATTACACTTGATTGATTGATTTATGTAGCTTCGTCACTCGTCCTGTATAAGTTCCTCTGCAGGGTATAGGGGGATCTCTATGGTTTTCCATAATTTAATAAGTCATAATTGTATCATTCTTCATAGTCAAACGTTCGTCATAAAGTGATTTATTTGTGAAAGAATATTTCCTTAGGAATTCTTATAAAACACACCTACCTAACCAACTGCATTCTATAAGATGGCATTAAAAAATCCTGAAGAAAGTACTGTTTCTAAAATAAATCACTTTATGACTAACGCTGATTATGGAGAATGATACCTTATGATGAATTATTAAATTATGGGAAACCAAGGTGCTCCGGGTACAAGGATCTCAGAACGTGAGGGCTGGGCTACAAGTCCAGATAGAACAAACAATTGTACCAATGATAAAGTGAGGAAACGGACGCAAGTAAAATTGTTTAAATATATAGTTTTATAAACTTATTCCACACTTTTTCAACAAAATTGTACGATCGGCATTTATTAAGTTATAGAATTAGGCCAGTCTTAATTAATGATTGACATTTTCGTGAACCTCCGTATCGTACGTAGGAAGTGACTGATTACACTGCTTACCGCATTCGTAATAATAACGAGAAAAAAAAACAAAATCGAACCTCTAAAAAACAAAATCGAACCTCTAAAATTTTCACGGAAGAATACTGGACAGGGTTTCTTTTAGTTTGATTCTTCTTTACAGTCACACTTTTGTGACAATCAATGTTCATGGTCGTAGATTAAAAGGATTACTTGAATCTTCATGAAAACTTTTTTGAAAAGCTAATGCTGTAATTTCCCCTTACATTCTACGACGAAGTGCCGGAGTCTAGAGTTCGTAATTGGCAATAGAGAGCGTTACCTGCTCACACTCACTCAGACACCTTTGGGGCCATGCTAATCTACGGTGTACATTTTTGGATACCGACATAACCTGGCTTAGTATTACATTTCATCTTTTCTTGCGGCACCATCTGCTATTGGAAGTCTGCTATCATTAGGGCTATCCTTATCTTAGATAGGTACTGCTCTGGAACAAAAATCTACCGCTCAAATTGAACCATATTCTAAGATTTTTGAGGCAAGAGATACAGCTTTTTTACGACAGTTAATTTAGTGTCGATGATAGCGTTTGAAATCTTTGGTAAAAAACTCCACTTTACTCACCACCGTTTCAACTTCAAATATGCCTTTCTACTTATTATCATACTTTACCAAGTCCAAGCTCCAGTAGAATGGATTAATCGATGCTATTGTCTTACCCCTCTGCATTACAACCATCCTCTGCATTTATTTTTAAGATTACACCAAAAGTTTACTTGAATCTGAGGCAGCGTCAGTGTATGTGATTCAATTCTGCAGCGGTTAACCTTTAAAGCAGTTCCCACGTCACTCTGCGCCCACGCCGCTTCCCCGACCGAAGGTCCAATCCTGCGCGTGAGTCAAATTTCACGACCAAATTTAAAGCGTTTGGAAGGGCTTGATTACCTATAGTTGGTGACGCGGTTGTAACAAAATTAAATTTCATAAAACTACCGCCAAAAAGGCGTATTTTGAGGCTTTTCCATACATAAGTATATTTTGTGTAGATACCTTTTTGGGTATGTCATCATCCCAGCCCATATACGTCCCACTGCAGGGCACTGGCCTCCTCTCAGAACGAGAGTGGTACGCCTCTCGTTTGGGTATGTATAGCGTTGTAAATAGAGCACGAAAGACGGAATCCGTTTTGAAATGAATACTTTTTATTTGATAGAATATTACCATAATTATGCATATAGGATATACAAAAATCGTCATATGGGAATAATATTTAATGTTGCTGTGTGAAGTGATTTAATTTAAAGTTTGAAATTATATTTTCCTGGACTTTTTGGATGAGACGTACCAACAAGAAATGTTGTAATGTCACTTAGCATATCACTAACTTTCGATCTATCTATCTGAGGCAGACGTCTGCCTAGCTCCAATCAGAGTGTCTCTAAAGTGCTATAAACTAGAGCAGTTCCCACGGCCGCCTCCTACGGCCGTTAGTCATACTGTTTGTCATCTGCTGCATTAATTGACCCGGGTGTACTACTAGATAAATTGGAGCGTGGTCTGTCTGTGGTGTGTGAAGTTTTCGCAACCTTGAAACTGATTTTGATTCAGAGTCGTTGTGCTATGTGAACATAATAATTCATTTGATATTCAAAACTGATAGGTGATGGGTTTGTAGAGCTAACAAATGTTAGCTGTAGTTTTAAAATATGATTTCATTTTTATCCATATCATGATACTGTTAGATTAACATAAGCCATGTTTTGCCAACTGCTAAAAAAAATAACCAAGGTCTATAAAAGATTATCACACTTATTTTAATTAAAAAATAAATAATGACTCGTGCAGGCGTCAATTTTAATATCAATCTGTCGAGTGAAACAACTCTCGTCCTTGACAGCTCAGCCATGCAAAATTTGTATGAAACACTATCTAAAAAGTTAAGATTAATTCATCCGGCTGATTGCCGTGCGATCGCCGGATCGGGTTAAGAGGTGTTAATTGTGCAGATTGAATGTTTTCAGAGCGGAATCTCAATTGAACGCAATTGTTTCTTTGCGTTCAGTTTTACTTGTGCGGGTTCGAGTTTTTTTTTTTAAGGGTAGGCAAGCGAGTAAAATAGTCTATTTTTGTAATGTGAAGAAGTGTTTTTTAATATTTAATCGAGGTTGACAAATTTTTCAGTACCTACATTTATCCAATTAACACATCATAGACAGTTTTTCAAGGATGTTAATTTGGGTTTGCTTAACCACTTTGTATCATTGAAAATTATAATTAGTGCTCGATGCATCCTTGGAAAACGTTTGCTTAGTGAATATACAAAGCTAAAAATGAGTTTGAAATTGAGACAAGTAGGTAGTGTATTTGAATGTTATGTATCTCAATTGATAGATCTGGAATAACAAAAATTGCTAAGTGCGAATATTAAAATCACACATGAAACTAATGCTCGTGCGACTCCAGCAATTGAGGTCAAAGTCATTAACGCGGTAGAATTACATTTTGCGCTTTATACTTTAGACCTTCTACATACATCAATTTTAAGTATTCATAAAATTCAATTAAACTGGCGAAGATGGTCAAGACATTTTTGCATTACGGCATACTTAGTCAACTGACACATACATAATGACAGTAAAATCTATGGAAATTGTAGCATTGGTTAGATTTGTCCATTTTTTATGAGGATATCTGTGTTTTCAAGTATTACAGATTTTTCTTCACCAGGACCAGCTGTAGATTATGATATGAGTAATCAGTAAAATGTGCTTTGTTTCATGCTTCATTTTCTAGCTGTCTGCAACTCAAGCACCCACTGTACAGTGCCTACGTATCATCAATTTTCAGTCGAGGACTTCATTTCTAAAACTTGTGTACTCTATTTTTATATCTACCTATTTAAGTTACAATGTTTGTTTATTTTGTTTGTTTGTTGGCTTAAGTCAAATTTCATCCACTTCTAGTAGTTGGTTTTGCTTAAAAATTGACATGCATTACTATTATGTAACTACGAATAGCTAATGCCCACGTTTTTGCCCCCACTGACGTCTTCTTACATAAAAACATTTATTGCGAACACAACAAAAAAAGAATTATTTAATTTTGTGTAGTAGTTCTCAAGTTTTGTACTTAAAAACACATTTGGCGCGTCAATTTTATTTATATAGGATTTGGACGACGACAATGCAGGTATAGTTATCAAAAAAAAACTTATTAATATTATTTTGTATCCACTTTATGTTTTTCTCCCGAAAGTCCACTTTACTTTTATCAGAAATGACCTCAAATAAGCTAAAATAGTGAACGTCCTCAAAGACAATCAATTCAATTGGTGGCTATGATTCATTAGAGCGGCTTATTCTTGATGTCGGCCGCCTTTAAACTCCACAGGAAGATTCTAATGAGGTTAAGATTTAGTGCTATCGGTCAAATTGTCATGTGATGAATCAGTATGGCATGTTTTATTAGTTGTTATAGTATGGTCTATACAATCACGGTCTTTATTAATTTCATTAATTGATTTGACAATAGTTTTAGACTCCGGATTACTTACATGAATAGTTTTATTTGTTATTTTTGTAATCTAAACTTTACGGGCCTGATATTTAATAAAATCAAAAGAAGCAAAGCTATTAGATAAAATAATTCAATAGCTGGCATGGGACTATGTGATACATCATAATTATTGTAATTATAAAATTAGTCTTCTTATTCCCGAAGATATATATTTAAAACTTACCACTAGACATCGGTAACTCGTGGCATTTAGGTAGCATTTGACGTTTCTGACAGACTAGTGAAGTGACAATGTTTCTTTGTACGACTCGAGCAAAGAAACCAATTACAAGAAATCTTTTCAACCATTTAATATTTGACTTTCGTGATAGACAATAAATATTTGTTCAAAATTTTTAGAAGTTATCCTACGTCTCCTATTTGAGTGTGTTGGTTAAAAAAGTTTTTGTTAAAAATTTCATTTTTATTGCAAGCTTTTTTGTTGACTGTACTTCCATTGTCTTCCAACCTACATAAGTATACCAAATTTCAAGCCAATCCGACCACTGGAAGTGGGTCAAAATCGACTTCCAAAATTTGAACCGTACATAGATACATTGCAAGTTAAATAAAAGCTTGTAAAAAGCATTCTTGCATAAAGTTGTTGGTATTCTCTTTGATTTCAACTTCTTTATTTTGTAATAAGCTATTAAAAATTACTATTGTAAGATATCCTGGATTTTTTGATAATGCTATTTTTAGCTTTTGATAAACAAGTTTACCTTTTGGATGTAGTCTCGGTAATAAATGTGACCTTTCAATTTGAAAGAATTATTTTATCTTACTGAAAAGGCATTTGAAAAACGTGTCTCATCACTAGTGCTACCTAATTGCCACGAGTTACCGATGTTTACTTACCACACTTAACACACTTATTTTAACACACCCCGGAAATAATCACCTCTTTTTTTATATACCCAGCTAAAATTATCTCGATATTTTGGGTGGTTAGTGATAGAGTATTTTATGTAGGTATATAGATTTGGGAGATATGACTGAAAATTGCGAAAGTTTAAAACAGTCCTTTTATAACAAGAGTTTTACAGAAAGAGCTCTCGTCGTTTCCAACATTGTGAAATAAACCTGCGTATGGGTATTTCAATCGAAGCGCTTCCATTTATCACGCCGAGTGCACTCGAGATTAAATTTGGCATATCAATAATCTTCGCCGTATTGCAATCAAAAAAATATTTCGGCTTGTTTTGCAATTTTCGTTTTTTTTTTCTTGTTTTAAACGTATTTCAATATTTGATTTCAAAAGTTTTAAAATTTCTTCGTCGTACATATTCGTATTGAAACGAAACCTTGATATGCCAAGATTTGTAACTAACTTTTCAAGTTATTTTTCATCTTTTACGTTTTTCCCGTTACGTATAACTCTTTAATTGAACATTTTATTAACATAGAATTATGAGAGACTGTAAACACTTTTCTGATTTTTCTTTGTCCTAAAATCGGACGGAACGATAGGTATATGAAATATTTTAATTTAATTTTAGTGATTTGACCATTAAACCGATAAATCTTAAAAAAACCGTTTACTAAGTTTAGTTTCAGTTTCTACAATTGCGATAACTTTCAAATTTCGAAAAGCCATTTCTGGGAAATTGCGTACGTTTTTACAACAAAATTCCAAAAACTATAACCGACGAAACAGATACAAAATTCAAATCCATCGTCAAGAAAATACTAAAAATATCAAAGGCGTACCGTTAACCTATGTCATGGACCCTGGATCTTTGGAAATAATTCCGACCCGCATTAGCGATCCCTAGTTTAAAATGGCGTATCGACTGTGTTATAAAAATGTCGCGATAAATAATATAAAACGTCTCTGTTTAAAAAAACCTTGTTGAGTTTCTTACTGGATTTTTCTTAACAAGTTTTTCTGAATCGGTGGTAGATTCTTTGAGATTCGTATGAAGATTTAACTTCGACTTTCTCCTTCTTTGGATCCCTACCTTTCTTTAATTTAAAATATTTAAATATTTTTTTAGGGCCGACAACGCACTGGTATCGCGTAAAGCGCTGCCAGTGTCTATGGACAGTGGTGTTCATTTAACATCAGGTGACCCACTAGTTCGTTTGTCTGGCCTCTCTAACATAAAAAAAAAAATCAAATATTGCAACAATACAACAGCATTATCGATTTACAGTATGTCTATGTCTCAAATCTTTTCCTGATTAAACCCCGCTACAGCAAAACGCTTCTGTCAAGCCCCTTTAAAATAGCAATCATCTAATCATCTGCTCCACCACGAGCATTAATAATTAATTTGGTTCGTAAATCGTCTTTCATCTGAAGGGATTTGCGAGTTCGCCCAGTTCGCCACGTGTGCCCCATTAGTTTAATGGCGCGGGTTCCTCAACGCAGCGAATTTACAAAGCCTTTCGCACGTAACTGATTTTCGGGGCCTGATTTTACACGTATCGATTTGTGCGCGGATTTTTACGGCTTGGCTTTTGTTATTGCAAGCTTTTATTTACTTTTACCTGCCCGGCCGTACGTCTAACGTGAAGGCGCTTGACATCGCTTTCACCATCTCTTTCTGTCACTATCTTATACCGTTTGATAGAAAGAAATAGTGGATGCGAAAGCAAGCGTCCGCGCGTTGGACAATATACGCACTCGGGACCGCTTCATAGCGTTAGTAAAGTCGTGACGTTTACGGCACGTCACTGCGATTTCACACTGTCAGCGTATTTTGAGCGGTGTGGAGGGCATGCGAAAAAAAGTTACGGATACTATGCGTCAATGTGATTCCGGTAACGTCTACGTATTTTAAGCAGCGGTATGGGCGATCTTGATTTGGAATTTATGTGCGAAACTACATTTCAAATTTACCACGAGCTTTACAATATAAAAACACTGTTAGGGACCTGCACGCAACACCTGCTAAGAAATTCAATGGTGTGCGTGTGAAGTTCCTAATCCGCACTGGGCCCGCGCGTGAACTACAATCTAACCCCACTCATTATGAAAGGCCTGTGCCCTACAGTGGGACGAGGCCGAGATGGTGATAAACAAATTTACGACTGGTGTGATTCCACGTTATTTTTATTAGCTGTAAATGATTTAAATACTGTGAGAACCGGACGCATAGGATGTGGCCAAGGACTTGCGATTTTATGTCATTTTGCACCACATGTGTTGGGTACGGAGTCGTGTGTGACACTTAACAACGGTCACTTTAAAACATTGTAAGTACTTCTTAATATGAATGAACAAATTTTCAAATAGAGTATTTGACAAATTATGGAGCACTAGCTAATAGCTGATGCCCGCGGCTTCGCCCCCGCTGAAGTAGATTAGAACCTTTGATTAGAACGTGTTTTCCCGTGGGAATGAGGTATTTTCCCGTAGTAAAAAGTAGCCTATGTCACTCTCCAGCCCTTCAACTATGTCCATACAAGAAAACACGGCAATCCGTGGCTCAGTTTTGACGTAAAAAAGCACAAACAAATACACTTTTACATTTATAATATTAGTAGGTATAGGTAGGTATGGATATTTTTTTGAAATGAGCTGTTTTTCTAGCTAACATGCTAAATTGGTTTATATTTGCCTTATCTCACCTAAAATATATTTAACTATAAGCGGCAGGATAAAAACCGATTTGCCTTTACTGTTTTTTGAGTATTTCATTTGTTTTTTCCCGTTATTACAAAGTACTTTAACCACATATCAGTTATTACATACTTAAAATATGGTTTTGTAAGTTGCAATTTAATTCAATACTGATTGGATTTATTTTCACGAAGTTTATCTTTGTTTGTCGTTCAGTAAATTAGGCAGAAATAATAATACGTACTTATTATTAGTCATGTAAGTGAGTTGTTTCTTAGTGTTATTTTTTGTAGTACCTAACATAAAGTTCATTTCAATAGAATCTGACTATCTCTTAAATACCTAAAGCCAACTAATATGGGCACCTGATTGTTTAGGTTCTTAAAAATATGATTATAATTGTAAACTAATAAAAAGAAATTAAATTTTAATCATATCACTAGGGCCCTAGAAGATTCGGTGTCCAGTTGGCTAGAAGTGTCTATGAGGTTGTGCGAACGCGGTAAAGTATTAACGCATTCACTGCTACCATCTTTCCCTGAACTTTCGCCAGGTGCCGCACTTTGCTGTGTGCCCCAAACGCACATGTGAGTACAAAGCGACTATTACCCAGTACCTCCAGCGCACATTTGAGTTCATAATAATTTGACATTGGTTTGTTCGCATTCGAATTAGCTAATTATTCTAACAAGAGGAAAATACCTTGTTTTGAATAAAACCAAGGATGATATAGACTGGATTGGCAGTCGCCATAGTACGGATCGGCCGCGGTTTTTGTAGTTCGATTATTAAATATAGATGGCGCTGAAATATAGCCAGAGGCTTTGAAGGCAAAACAATAAGACTACAGATGTTTCATATTACTAAAAATGTATTATTTTTCAAAAATATTGCATAATAATACATTTGCAGTGATATGAAATATCTGTAGTCTTACTGTTTTGCCTTCAAAGCCTCTGGCTATATTTCAGCGCCATCTAGATTTAATAATCGTACTACATGTACCGCGGCCGATCCGTACTATGGCGACTGCCAATCCAGTCTATATCATCCTTGATAAAACTTCCTACTTATATAAATATAAATATAAAATATAAATATTAGGGGACAATCTCACACAAATCGACCTAGTCCCAAACTAAGCAAAGCTTGTACTATGGGCACTAGACGACGATAAACATACTTATATAGATAAATAAATACTTAAATACATAGAAAACATCCATAACTCAGGAACAAATATTTGTGCTCATCACACAAATAAATTCCCTTACCGGGATTCGAACCCAGGACCTCTTGCTTCGTAGGCAGGGCCACTACCAAATAGGCTAAAGGCTATTTCTTTGTTCAAGTGCGTAGCTATAGTCTTTTATCAGCATTATATTTTACTTAAGTATAATTATAGCGGACGTCTCGAATAAAACATAGGCTATTCTTTCTCGATATCCTCAAGGGGTTCGAAATGTCAGCCGCTAGTTATGAGGCATGAAATCTGGCAACAGATACAACAATAGAATAAACCACAGATCTAATAATTACGTATAGAGGAATTTAAAGAAAGAGGCGTACATCAAGCTAAAACCCATGTAAATAATTCATATTCTTGGTTCAGTCTGGTACGAAATCGCCGATCGAGTTAATTGCTCAAAAAATGCGTTATTGTAGCACATACCTACGTATATCACAAATATGTAGTATAATGTTGATTCTGAGTACCGTAATTTAGTAAAATAGTTAATAGTCATATTTTATTAACACGGTTGTTAATTAAACTAAATAATTAAAAAAGAACCCGACTGCGTTAAAAATAAAAACCGAAAAGCTAAAAATACACATTTTTGTTTTTACAGTTCCGTACCTAAAAAAGGTTTAACGGGACCCTATTACTGAGACTCCGCTCTCCGTCCGTCTGTTTGTCTGTCCGTCTGTCACCAGGCTGTATCTCATGAACCGTAATAGCTAGACGGTTGAAATTTTCACAGATGATGTATTTCGGTTGCCGCTATAACAACAAATACTAAAAAAACCGGCCAAGAGCGTGTCGGACACGCCCAAGATAGGGTTCCGTAGCAGGTACGAAAAAATCTTTGCATACTTTATGTGGTTGTTTTGGTCCCAACCCAACTCCCACCGCGCGCAGAATTTCAATGTCGGCGGTACAGCGCCATCTATCGGCGAATTGGGTAACTAATCTAATAGTATGTATATTGATGGTTTTTAAGATGTAATTCTTTATTATATGAACCGATTTCAATTGTATTTTTTTTATTTGAAAGAAGATACTGTTAGCGTGATTTTATAGGTACTTAAAGAAAAAAAAATGCTTGCAATGGCGGTTAAATTACAATCTTAGTTTTACAAAAACTTAAAAACTGCTCAACTGATTAAGTTGAAAATAATTTTCCTAGAAAGTTTTTATTAAGTTTAACTTACGTGATTTTTTTCATATTTTTTAGGCGTGCGGTTCAAAAGTTAGAGGGGGGGGGGGACACATTATTTTGAAATTTCGGAGTGAATATCTCCGAAAATATTCACTGTTTGAAAATATGGTTTTAGCAAACCCCTATTTATTTTCAAATACCTATCCAATGATACCCCACACTATAGGGTTAGTCGAGAAAAAAAAGATCACCCCCACTTTACGTCTATGGGAGGTACCCTAAAAAAAATTTTTTTAGTTTTTTTTTATTTAATCACTTTGTCGGCGTGACTGATATATGTATTCATGCCAAATTACAGCTTTCTAGTACTAACAGTCTCTGAGCTTAGCCGCGGACAGACAGACAGACAGACGGACAGACATGGCGAAACTATAAGGGTTCCTAGTTGACTACGGAACCCTAAAAACAGAATAACATATTACATAATAAGTTCAATGGTGTGTGAAGTTCCCAATCAGCACTGGGCCCGCGTGAGAACTACGGCTCAACCCCTTTCATTCTGAGAGGAGGCCTGTGCCCTGCAGTGGGACGTATATTAGGCTGGGATGATGATGATGACGATGAAACTTCGAGCCAGGCTTCTAACTGCTAGGCTATCTGATCGCCAATAAGTAAAGAAAAAAAGACAGGTGTCATTTTTTCACCTATCATATCAAGATATTATATGATCTGTTCTGCCAAAAGCACAATACCAAATCATACAATTCGCGTCACAAAATGTCGCAATATAGAGATTGGCAGTAGCATAAATCGTTTATCTGTACTCGTAGTACGTCCCCATAATTCATTTACCGGGACGTGTAGTTGCCAAAATGGCAAATTAGATTTCCATCTGGGATGACGGATCGACGTTGCGATTACACGGCGAAATCACTTGCTATACTGCTGTGTAGAGACGTAACTTGGTAGAGATTTGACTGTGGACCCTCAAAGTTTGGAACCATGGAACTTATAATAAGAGCAATAGAAATGAAAATTACTATTTCCTTTAAGAGCGTTTATATACCTGCTGAGCTGGCAACGTTGCATTTTTGTTAGTTTTCCTCGATTATTCCATAAAAATTGAATGAAAATTAAAAATGTGGTGTATACGAATTGTTCTAATATATAAGTTAATGTGTCTACTGCAATAATTTTTCGTGATAGACTTTTATTTTCTTTAAAAACGGACAAATTATTACCTAACGGTTTTTAAAGAAAATAAAAGTCTATCACGAAAAATTATTGCAGTAGACACATTAACTTATACACCGTGAAATTTTAGTGGTTGTTTTCCCGAAACGAGGTGATTTAGTTTCGATTGTACAATCGATTTATAATCCAATTGTGAAAAAAGAAAGTCGAAAATGACCGCAAACCAATAGTAACGCTTCGTTGGTACCTAACCTATCGTACGATCGTACGCTACTTGTACCAACGAAGCGTTACTATTGGTTTGCGGTCATTTTCGACTTTCTTTTTTCACAATTGGATTTTTGACTCTAGTCAAAATAGTAATTATAAATCGATTGTACAATCGAAACTAAATCACCTCGTTTCGGGAAAACAACCACTAAAATTTCACGGTGTATAAGTTAATGTGTCTACTGCAATAATTTTTCGTGATAGACTTTTATTTTCTTTAAAAACTGTTAGGTAATAATTTGTCCGTTTTTAAAGAAAATAAAAGTCTATCACGAATTATTATTGCAGTAGACACATTAACTTATATGTATATTAGAACAATTCGTATACACCACATTTTTAATTTTCATTAAATTTTTATGAAATAATCGAGAAAACTAACAAAAATGCAACGTTGCCAGCTCAGCAGGTATAAACGCTGTTAAGAATTTTATTGATGTCAATTAAAATCAAAATGTTTCTGAAAGTGGCCGCAGAGTGCTGTTTTACATGTCATCATCATCATCATCATCCCAGTCTATATACGTCCCACTGCAGGGCACAGGCCTCCTCTCAGAATGAGAGGGCTTGGGCCGTACTTCCCACGTGGGCCCATTGCGGACATTACTTTTACATGTAACTTTTCGCTTTCGGAAAGACTGGCAAGAAGAATGCGCCGCAAGAAACTTGGCAGAAAGTCATCTTCTCAAATCATACCATTTCGCATCTTCAGGACGATAGGAATTGTTCTAGTTTCAAAATTGAACTTAATGCTGAAAGAACAACAGGTTTACTTTTGAAATGAGAATAATTCCTATTGGGTCATTATCGTCCTGAAGGTGCGGTTTAATTACAGTTCACTAACCATCAATAGTAATTTAAAAATATACAAAAGACTAAAATTACATGGGTATGGATGTTGCCTCTCCGACTATTAATGTACAGCAATTTATTTTGTATATACGTTTTGTAAATCACGGTGAATTTTATCCTTCCTAAACCACAATCTCTGTAGTGATCCAATTTTTGAGCTAATGAACTTCGATGCAGACTGGAAAATTAAATACTTATAGCTTCTTGCTGACATCTGTTCATATCATAATTTACATTCAAATTGAATTATACGTATTATTGTAAATCTTAATATATAAAAGAAGAAACTGACTGACTGACTGACTGACTGACATATCAACGCACAGCCCAAACCACTGGGCCTAGAGATTCCAAATTTGGCATGTAGGTTCCTTATAAGGTCTAGGGGTGCAATAAGAAAGGATTTTTCAAAATTCACTCCCTAAGGGGGTAAAAAGGGGGTTCAAAGTTTGTATGGGGAAACAAGATTAGTTCGACTATTTTATTCGAAACTTCACAGAAATACTCCTAATGATAAATGAGTTAACACGTGTTTCAGGTTTTTTGAGAATTCAACCCCTAAAAGGGGGGAAAGGGGTAACAAAGTCTGAAAATCAACATGGGTGTTGTTTCTATGGTTTATCGGGTCGCTGGTTATGAAAACAACAACGGTTTTAAAATCCGACGTGGCAGACGTAAACTACCATCTCCCTGGATGGGGTGCGATGGGGTTGAAATATCTAAATAAACTAAATGACTGTTGATATATCAACGCACAGCCCAAACTACTGGACCTAGAGACTTGAAATTTTGCACATAGATACCTTATACAATGTAGGCATCCACTAAGGAAGGATTTTTGGGAATTCCCACGGGAAAGGGAAAAAACGGGATTTATATATTCGATTGCGAGTGACCCTATCTCAGTAACTATAATAACTAGACTCTTCAACTTTGATACACAAGTAGGTATTACATTATTTAAAACATTAATTTCAGGATTTTTCAAAATTCCCACGGGATAAGGAAAAAACGGGATTTATATATTCAGTTCAACGGGATCCTATGAACTATAATTACTAGACTCTTCAAATTTGGCATAGATGTAGGTAATTATAAATTCCCATGGGATAAGGAAAAAACGGGATTTTTCGTTTTACTGGTCGTAGAAAGCTGAAATTCGGTATGTAGGTTGCTTGGAGAGTGTAGAGGAGCATTGAGAGAGGACTTTCCCAATTTCCAACGGGAACGGGAAAAAACGGGATTTTTCGTTTTACTGGTTGTAGAAAGCTGAAATTCGGCATGTAGGTTGTTTGGGGAGTGTCGAGGAGCATTGAGAGAGGACTTTCCAAAATTCCCACGGGAACGGGAAAAACGGGCTTATTCGTTTTACTGGTTATAGAAAGCTGAAATTTGGCAAGTGGGTTCCTTGGGGAGTGTAGGGGAGCATTAAGAAAACATTTCCCGAAATTCTTACGGGAACGGGAAAAAACGGGATTTTGCGTTTTACTGGTTGTAGAAAGCTAAAATTTCAAAATTCATAAGTTTATACTGTAAGTAGGCCGCAAAGGGCCCTTTAACCGAATTCTAAAAAAGGAGGAGGTTATGCATTCCACTTTATGATTTTTTTTATGTAGGTATGTTCACCGATTTCTCTGTCAATTGTGGACCTGCTTGCTTGCTTGCCGGTATGTTTGCTTGCTTGATATCTTGGTTCTTTGGAATACTCATAGTACACGCGAGCGAAGCCGCGGGAAAAAGCTAGTAAACAGATATATTTGTTTTTGCAACTGACGGATACCACAGGGGACTTAAGAGCAGGCGCTTTCCTCGCACAACGTATTAGCATTGCTAACCTATACAACTAAGAAATGCTGCTGACATATTTTAAGTCCATGCCGCGGGGGGAGCCTTTTGTGATTTCTTTTTTTTCTTGTTTTAAATTAGTTATTAATTACTTTTCTTTTATTTTTAACTATAGTTTTAATTCAGCTTTAGTTAATTAATTTTCTTTATCTAATTGCATTTTATTTTATTTTGAATGTCGATAGAATGTGAATAAATAAATTTCTCTTATTTCAAACTTTGCACTTTAATAATGATTGCGCGCATGAGTTGTGATTGGCTAGCCGTAATGTAATTTACAGATTATCCTTTAATCCACCTCCTCTTTACCTGATTATTTTGATATTATATCGGATTCATTAATAAGTATCAAGACTAATATTTAGATATTTGATTTGATTGTGAATGTTATATTTCAGATGTCAGTTTATAACGCAATTTTGCGTAGTTCAAAACCGGGTACCTGAAGTGGCAGTGGTGCTAGTGATGGAGGAGGGCGTAAGGTTCTGAAGTGGCAATCGCTTAGCGGAAAAGTGTTGGCTAGGCTCCGGTGAGGACGGATGATCTGGTAAGGTGCACTCCACACAGAAGAGACGTGGGACGGGGGCGCGTCGCAGTCCGCGTCGCTTGTTCGCAGGCCGCGTCTTCGCCACGTCTCTTCTGTCCGCTTTGGATCGCGACGCCTCTATACATTTAGTACGAAAACTGATGAAAGGTGCGCCCCCGTCCCACGTTTCTTCTGTGTAGCTTGCACCTAAAGATCGCGGCTGAGGGTAGCACAAAACTGAAACTTATAAATATTGCCACACGCGTGATTTATTAGTTCGCTAAACGAGTTGACTCATGAACATGGCACTGCAATGTACTTAACGTGGCTGAAACGAGTAATAACGGTATGGTCATGTTCCGACTGATAAGATGAGATATCAGTATTGAGAAATTGAGTTTTTATTTTTATTAATTACGTAACTAAGTACATAGGTACCACTAGGCTACAACAACAAAAAAAAACACGTAATTTATCATTTCCTCCTTTAGTATTTGTTTCGCAGTTTGATAATCTTTATTAATGCAGCCGTACAAAATATGTTATTTATTTATTTATTTCGTACTTAAAGACAACAATGTGGTCCACTTGTGTTAGTTAATCTTAATTTTTATGGTTTAAAATCTGAAGGAAGGGTGATATTAAGTACATAAACAACACCATTTTAACTGCAACAGATTTAAGTTCCAATTTACTTGTAACCTTAGTAAAGGAATAATCAAGCTTCCGGCCACCTTAATGTTAATTAAAAGCATCTAATTAAAATATTTTGGAGCCATAAGTTTTCCTGTTCTATATCAGTTTCGTCTACTTCATATCGTGCTCAAAAATTAGGTACTCGAGTTCTTTTTACCCGACTGCGAAGAAGGAAGGGTTATGTGTTTGACCCGTATGTATGTATGTATGTATGTATGTCCATTCCTATGTCCTCTCGTAACTACACAACGGCTGAACCGATTTTGATAAATTATACGTCATTGGATTCGTCTTGATAACGCGAGTAACACTGGATACATTAAATTCTTGAAAAATCAAAATGGCGGAATTTTGGCGCCAAATTGTGAGTCTTCAAAAAAATTTTTTTATTCAAACCTATCGAGTAGGGTATCAAAATAAAGGGATTTAAAAAGAGATTACAAAAATATATACAAGTCATGTGTTTAAATTTAATTTGGAATAGGAAATTGGCAACTACTAAGATATCTTATATCTTACTAAGATATCTTATAATAAGAAAATTAAGTACCTACATATTTCAAAATTGGTTTTGAACTTTAAATAAATAACAACGGATTCCTAATTCAAATACTCAATAATTTATCTAGGTCTCAGAAGGTTTCACTAAAAAGCAAGAAATAAAAAAGTAATTAAAAAAAACTAAAAACCCGCCTGCGGTGTAAATAAAATAATAAATTAAAAAATCAAAAACCCGCCTGCAGAAATACTGTAAAGGTGGAAACAAGATAAAATGTTCAATAACAATAAAACGAATTTATAACACGTCGATGGCAGTCTTTCAAAATTTAATGCAACGATAAAATGCAGTCGGAGGCATGGGAGTCAGTGGCTGCATGGGATTTAATGTCACTTCATGCATGCCTCCGACTGCATTTTATCGTTGCATTAAATTTTGAAAGACTGCCAGCGACGTGTTTTAAATTCGTTTTATTGTTATTGAACATTTTATCTTGTTTCCACCTTTACAGTATTTCTGCAGGCGGGTTTTTGATTTTTTAATTTATTATTTTATTTACACCGCAGGCGGGTTTTCAGTTTTTTTTAATTACTTTTTTTTTCACTATTACTATCGATACCTAATAATAAGCAACAAAACTTAATTAGTTTTCAAACTCAACAAAAGTACCAAATTGTATTCCATACTTTGAACATAAAACTATAATACTAGGGTGACAGCACCAATCATGGACATGTTAAGCACAGTAGTACACAGTAATGGTCAGCAGAAATTCAATGCATTGTATAGCCCACCATTCATGGACTTTATCAGTTATGACCTTCTGATCTGAGCATAGTGTTGATAGTTCAAAAATGTAGAGTGGCTGTTTCTTAAAATTTGGATTTATGGAAAAAAATGTCCATAATTGGTTCTTGTCCATTACTGTTGCCGTCACCCTATTGTATTCCATAACCGTTTTTATTCAATAAGAGTAGATTAGACAGGTCATTAGTATCACTATATTGCGCCATAAGACATATAAATAGCCATAGCTTTTTTTTTTAATGTTTATTAAGGAACTTTGATCAAGTGGATTGAACATGTCAGTTCCAATAGCCATAGCTTGACATACAAACGTGCTTCTTCTGAATTAAGCAATCTGTTTAGTTTGCTTGCTACGAATTATTTTTTACGACTTTTTACATTTAAATGTAGAAATAACGCAACGCGACTATATTCTAGATACCATATCCAGCTGTGACGGTGTGCTTCGAGACAAAGGCAATGCAGTCAAAATATAATTTTACGAAATATTACCATTTGTACAACGGACCTTTATCTATAATAATTTTCTATAATATACTTATATCTAATTGAAATTATGTCATAAACCAAAACTAAGAAACTAGACTACTGTATCCCTAATGTCCCTACTCATTGCTTTTGCAACCAAAAAATAAAGTAATATTTCTTTATTAATGTTTTGAATTTCTGCTTGCAGCCTGTTATAAATTCTTGGTGCCACCCCGAAGAAACTTTTTGTCAAAGCGGTGTTAGCAGGTTTGTTATTAATTTTACCTTACTGTCGCAAAGTGTTCAATTTCGGAAACTGTTCCATATTGCTTTTTACACAGCATGCGACCTCATATATGTATGTATAGACGCAGTGGATGCCTTTTAGCTAAAATGATAATGAAATTGGTCAAGTTTCTACCAAGCATGTTCAATTGTTCATTATAATTTTTACAGAATAATTCACATAATTTTCTTGGGTAACTTATTATTAGTATCGCATGAAGAGAAAGCAAGATAATGTAGGTGCATGTGGAAAAAGCTCTTAAACATTGACTTTCCTTCAACATTTACCGTATAAATACCATCCTATTGAGATTTGTGAAACCAATACCACAAATACCTACTTATTAATATATATAGAAATCTCATTAAAATCAATGTCAGTACCAGCGGTCGATACCGTTCGATCAGGCAAATCCGATTACGCGGGATCAGATGCCTCGCGCAAAATTACGAATCTCTATTACATCTCCTTTGTTATTAATTGCTTTTTGGGTTCCGTCAAGCCGTTTTTGGATAGTGGTTTGCATCTATGCACTCTCAAACTATCGTGGGTCCGAGCCTAGGCTAGCACCTCTCGTTTGAACTTGTTTTTAGATGAATCATTCACTTTAGTGTGGGAATCTATACATACTTTTTTTTTTCTTTTTTTTTTTTTTCTTTTTTTTTTTTTTTTTTTTTATGATATAGGGGGCAAACGAGCAGACGGATCGCCTGATGGTAAACGATTACCGTCGCCCATGGACACCTGCGACACCAAAAGAGTCACAAGTGCGTTGCCGGCCTTTTAGGTAGGAGTACGCTCTTTTTTTGAAAGCTTGAAGGTCATATCGGTCCGGGAATACCGCAGCAGGAACCTCATTCCAGAGCTTTGCTGTGCGAGGCAGGAAATTTCTGGAAAAACGCACAGTAGAAGACAACCAACCATCCAGATGGTGAGGATGGAAGTGTTGTCGCGTAGGGCGGTGGCGGAAGGATGCGGCAGGGATCAACCCGAATAATAATAAGCTACATAATAAGCTAATAAGCTACATCTCTACGCAGCGCCAAGGAATCAAGCCCATCAGAAGTTCGTTGGCAGCCGACTATTCGAGTCGCTCTCCGTTGTATGCGATCCAGAGGGAGAAGCTGGTACCGGGGAGCCCCCGCCCACAGATGAGAGCAGTATTCCATATGTGGGCGAACCTGCGCCTTATAAAGCTGAAGGCGGTGGGCTGGAGTGAAATACCGTCTCGATCTGTTGAGCACGCCGAGCTTCTTCGAGGCTAATTTAGCCTTACTCTCCAAGTGGTCGCGGAACTGGACTTCACTTATAATGTCTTTTGGATAGTGCACGGATTTTTAATCTTTTCTATACTGCGACTTCCTTTATATGTCGTAATTATTTTGCGATGTCCGTCTATGTAGCTCTAAGGTGCAAGCCACACAAAAAA
This sequence comes from Archips crataeganus, assembly GCA_947859365.1. NCBI lineage: Eukaryota > Metazoa > Arthropoda > Insecta > Lepidoptera > Tortricidae > Archips > Archips crataeganus. The sequence continues at coordinate 5,213,409 of OX402047.1, read as the reverse complement.
GACGGGTCAGAGGCGCGTCGCAGTCCGCTTCTCCGCCCCGTCTCTTCTGTCTGCTTTGGATCGCGACGCTTCTATACATTTAGTATGAAAACTGATGCAAGGGGCGCCGCGCCGCGAAGCGCCCCCGTCCCACGTCTATTCAGCGTGGCTTGCGCCTAAATACGATATGTATATGAGGCTGGAGTGTACCATTTTACGACACCCATAAGCCATGAATGATACACAGTCTAGAAACCCCTGGTATAGTGTATCGCTTGACAATAGTGCACTTCACCTGAGGGCTTCCGGCCTTGGTCCAACGTACTCGGAAACACAATCATTTTCACTACTTCTTTCTGTTACAAGCTGTAGGATAATAAAAGAAAGAGCTGGAAAATGCGACCGCGAGCGCTCATTAGACAATACAGCCTCATGTTCAAGTAAAAAAAACTTGTATTCCGGCATTATCTGTGACATTGCGTAATTAATACTCAATCCTCAATTGACTCTGTGTCGCTTTTTCCACCGCCTACCGTAATTGTGATAAAAGTTGGTGGTTATCCTTAATTAGACGACCAGATGGCCTAGTGGTTAGAGAACCTGACTACGAAGCTTGAGGTCCCGGGTTCGATTCCCGTGTCGGGGCAGATATTTGTATGAAAAATACGAATATTTTGTTCTCCGGTCTTGGGTGTTTAATATGTATTTAAGTATGTATCTATCTATATAACTATGATTATCCGTTGCCTAGTAGGTACCCATAACACAAGCTTTGCTTAGCTTACTTTAGGACTGGGTCAATTGGTGTGAATTGTCCCGTGATATTTATTTATTTATTTAGATATGTAATGGAGTAAAATAAAATTTATTTAGCAATTAAAAGCGGTCTACTTTACGAAAAATAAGTCGTGGTAGCCAAGTGGTTTGACCTATGGCCTCTCAAGCAGAGAATCGGGGGTTCAAACCCGGGTCCGCACCTCTGAGTTTTTCGGAATTTGTGTGCGGAATAATATTTGAAACGGTGACGGAAAACATCGTGAAGAAAACTGTAAGTACATAGTGCGAAGAAATTCAATGATGTGTGTGAAGACCCAAATCCGTCCTGGACTCGCGTGGGAACTACGGCCCAAGCCCTCTCATTCTGGGAGGAGACGTGTGCTTTTCAGATATAATTACTTAAAAGATGCAAGACATGTGTTTTTTGGTGTGTCTATTAGGTAGGTTTATTAATTAAGTAATTATGGCGATAGTTTTGTATGGTGGGTGCGATGGCAACCTCTCTTGTGTGAATCCGTTTCGCACTTGGCCGATGTTTTTAGCATATATCCGTCATGGGTATGTTATTATTTAACTATACTGATATTGATCCATCATTATAAGGTAAAAACCGCACTTGTCAAACATAAATCTACTTATTATTGAAGATAGTATAGTAGTGTATGATAGTGACATTGAAGAATTGAGATATAACTATAGCTCTAAATGCTAAAAGCATACATTTAAAAAAAAATAGTACCGCAATTACTCTGTATTGTTTTATGAAAACCTTCGGTTCGGTACTGCTCATTCTTTCAATGAATATCTATCTGAATATCGAAAATGATATCGAATGTATTAAAATATCAAATGGGTATTGAAAAGGTTTTTTTTCTAAAATCGTGAATTTTTTAAGATTATCAAAAACTAACTTAAAAACCTAATGGGCTCTATTCGACGCCGTTTTAATAAATCCTAAGAAGTTTATGGTTTCAGAAAAAAAAACTGCGATATTTCGGTTTATAACCCATTCGATATTTTAATACATTGGATGAACTTTTAATATTCAGAAAAGCCTCTTTTAATATATCCAAACGGGATACCTACTGGAATCGGTTGAAATGTTAGTAGGTAGAACTAGTAGAACTACCCGTTTGCAACAAGTTTCCAAGTCCAGTGATTTAGGCTATGCGCTGTCTAAGAATTAGTCAGTCAGGCAGAAATATTCTTGGTAAGTACAGGCAGAGCACAAACCTATAATTTGGAAAAAAAATTGTAACTTTCGCAAAAATTTAAATAATTTACGCTATGCTATTATTCGAACATCATTAGATTATTGGGAAATTCTTTAATTTGTACTTTCAACAAGAAAACCAGCAAATATGGAATTTAAAAAATGCAGGTTTATTGAAGTTAAAGGTAATGATCTAAATTATTTTTTGTACTTACCATCATTTCTTTGCTAAACGCATTTAATGAAATATTTAATATATGTATGTATTTTTTAGATAGGCATAAGAAACATGTTATTAAAAAATAATGCCAAGTAAAATTGAAATGAAAACATCCTAAAAATAACCTTATGCTTATGAGGGTGGCAACATTTCCGCGCTGGATTGTGATGCCAATTCGTTGTGCGAGAAATGCACCAGACATGTCACTGGCAATTTCGAATAAGTAATATATGTTTTTAGATCGGTATTTATTTCCACCTGATTTCATACAATTTAAAAGATTAAAACAAGATTGGAAGTAAATACCTAGGTTATTCTATATTTAAAAACAAAAATTTTTTTGCTTTATAAATTTTCTTAAATCATTCTTGAAATTTCGCCATACTTTTGTTTAGGTAAAAATTTCTAAACGATCATTCTAACCTACGATATGTTTTGCGAAAAAAATGGCGCTGCCAACCTTACGGCTCCCAATTTCAAATAGACGATCAAAAGAATTCAGCAAAGGGGGAGTTGGGGCAAAAAGAACAGCGCTCATCAGGTGCCGAGATGAAAATTGGAAATTAAAATTTCAACTGCATTTTGGTATCAGGGCACAAAGGAAAAGGTATCGTTACCAGTATTGGTATCGGGTATCGCCTTTGACCAATTGGAATAAATAGTTATGGGCTAGATAGTTTGAGTAGGAAGGTATGGGTAGCAGAATAATTATGCATTTTTAGAAATATGTAGTAATGTTAGTTAGGTCATTTCTTGTCTATAAAAATGAGCTGAATGAAAAATACGCTGTGGTAAGTAGTTTGTTAGTAAAGTACTTACAATAAATATCATACGTAAACAGAATGTTGTTAATGCCTACCGGTTTTTTTTCTTTGTTTTTAATTTCTGTTAGGTATAATAAAAAAAAATATGAAAAATATTTCGTTTCAATCAAAGTGGCGCTTTATTTATATTCTTCTTCTAATGTCCGGTTGTTTATATTGCGAGCTTGATGGTGATTTGAAACATTTCCTCCGCGATATATTTTAGTATGTTTTATAAAATCAACACGGTACTTTTTAAGTATAAAAATATCGAAAGCAACGACCCATTTAACATTCATTCACATACAAAAAAAAATAAGAAAAATGTTTAGGAACGATACAAATAATATATTATTTTGGAAATTATACTGTGCATATTATATGTAGCAAGGTAGACACAAAGATTAAGATTAGGTAAACTATAAGCCCAATGATAAGCAAAGCCGTCAATTATGTCGATACCTACTTCCTCTTTTCCTACGTAATTTTTGTATATAGCTAAAAAATGATAAGGTTCCAACATAGCAACTTTTTTTCAAATGGCGCCAAACTTTTGAAACTTTATTCAATATACAAAATGTGCACGTTAAAAACGTCAAAACGTACATAAATTTATATAGAACACAATCGATAAAAATATTAATATTAGTAGAATATAAGTAGATAAAGATTTAAATAAATGTAGGTAACCTACGTCTTAAACTTAAAGTTTTTGAGACAAGTAGGTATTTTTTGTGCTTTAAACTTATCAGTTATCACATAATACCTACCGTTCAAGGAATATGATTAAAACTCTACAAGTTGAAAATATTTTGTTACAAAATACCTAAACAAAACAAAAATACGTACACACATTTTGTAAACAAAAGGTTTCAACAAAAACAAAAATGATTATTAACGTCATCGTATACAAAGGCTTTTTAAATCATGTATGGTGAAAAACTTTATTTAAAAACATACCTTTCGGCGTGACGACTCTGAAGGCGCTATTCGAGACATTTCTCGGGGACTCCCTGAGGCTGGCGCCAGGTGACCCGCTTCTTACCATAGAAAAGTCCAAAGGCATAGGCGGCATGGCACTTACTTCCATTTTTCCGCTCAAAACATAACCACTAACTTCAAAATATGAAATCGGAACCGAATTTGAAAGCGCGAAGCGTGCGATCGCCGCGAGATGCGAATGTGTTTTAAACCAGTAACACACTCGGCTAGCCTTTACTCTGTTTTAGTGGCTTTAAGGTTGAGAATCTGTTCGTTTTGCTTGAGATTTGAGCCTTATCAGCGGGAAGGGGCGTGGTATCGCAGGCCCCGCCCGCCGTCCCCTGACGCCATGTGTCTCGAGTGACAATCACTTTGTATAGGTAACACAATAATATGCTCCTTGATGGATTTTGTGTGAATGCATTTATATGGAGCAATTTAATAGTATGGCAATTTCTGTGATGCTCTAAGTTGTTTGGTATGGTAGTTAGTTTTCTAATTAATTAAAAATAATGAAATTAATAATTATGTCCTTTATTAAAATACATATGGGATCACAGTACCTATTCAATCATTAGTTTTTTAACTATCCTATGTCCAATAGGATTATATGACTTATATGACTTAATGCTATGGATTGATTTTTAATTTTATGTATTTGGTAATCGAAGCATTTAGGTACGGCCGATAAAATTAGTAATTATTTCGAACAATAATCTATTTTTATTTAGGTGAACAAATTACTTATATTTAAAACTTATTAATTTTTTTAAGAATGTTATATTTCCAAATTTAGGTAATTGAAGAATACATGTTTTAAACTTTTTATAGACATACTTTTGCATTTTTATTGGACTTAATTTTTCGTTTGATTTTAATCCATCAAATTTTTTTTTTCTTAATCTGTCCACAGCAAGAGAAAATAGTTATTTACACAACGTTGTTGTTTGATGTGAAGTCATTTTACACTTAGAAGTAGATACAATTGTTAATTGTTGTTGAATTTAAATTTAAAAAAAAACTTATATAATTAGCGATAGTAACTTTATTGCAAACATTTTTAGTACTTAGTAAAACTAAAATAAAAACTTAAGACTTTTTAATAATACAATGGTAGTGGTTCCAATTGGCCCCACTTCCCTCTATTAGTTGACATGCCTAAATATTTCATTATTTATGCATAATTTATTGCGGTACTACCACAATGTTTTATGAAATGTAATAAAAAATAATATACTTTGTCTCTGTACCTACGTTACCAACACGTCATAAATTTTTAAACACCTTTATGACACTAAAAATAAGGTTGATTGATACGTTTTGACGTGATGGCTATATATTTAGGTCTTCGACTGTACACGGTAGGTATTTTTTTTATTCTTCTTAATGTTAAGAGGTCTGATGTCATTGCAATGAAGTACCGAGAGAAAAAAGTTTGTTTGAAAAATTGATCAAAAAATCGATTTTTACATGTTAATTAGCTTTTTGAGGGGAACAGAATGGTTAGCACTGTTATCATCCCATGCTCGATATGTATAGTCGTGGACATAAATATCTATCTCGCGTCAAATACTCATCTCATAATGTATCTAGGTTATATACACTGACCTTATGGTTGCGGCCTAAAGATGTATCTTTAGATATTTATGACGTCGTGGTAACGGGTACATTTATATTTTATACTTTGATTGTTATAATTGAAAACATTTAATTTTTTTTGAGCCTCTTATTTCTTTGGTTCCCTGTACCTACTTGGTTTGGAAATACTAAGTAATACGCTGATAGTGTATTTTTTTCACCAGGGTTTGTATTAAGTAAATTTATTATTAGGTAATTTATTATTATTCACTTATTCTAAAATGGCGTAATTCCAGTTATACCATAAAAAAAAAGTTTTAAGTGATCCGGTTTTATACCAAGAAATTGCATTGCATCGTGCCGTAAATCGTAATTTCGTAGTAGCCCTCCAAATTATGTAACTACTTAATAAAATTGACAGTGTCGATGTCAAATACAAAATTATTGAACAGCTTATTTTTTTTTCTTTAGTAGCAAGTGGCATTTTATCTATTGTGTCATACAGCTGGTAAAATTAGTAGGTACATATTTTTTATTCTTTTGTATTTTTTATATTAAGCGAAAAAATTAGCTAAAAAAACTATAAACTATCTGTGTGCCAAATTTCATCAGAATCCGTCAAACCGTTTTAGCGTGAAAGAGTAACAAACATCCATCCAATCATCCAAACTTACAAACTTACAAACTTTCACGTTTATAATATTAGTAGGATTAAAGGATTATTAAAGGATTATAATCCTACTAATATTATAAACGCGAAAGTTTGTAAGTATGGATGGATGTTTGTTACTCTTTCACGCTAAAACGGTTTGACGGATTCTGATGAAATTTGGCACACAGTTAGTTTATAATCCGGATTAACATATAGGATACCTTTTATCCCGGAAAATTGCATATTTCGCGGGGGATAACGATAAACGAATTTTCGCAGACGGAGTCGCGGGCAGCAGCTAGTTTTTTTTATAAATATAGTGTAGTGTTCAGGAAGCAAAATTCTTTCGAAACGTACCTAAATACATTTTGAAGTGTTTTTAAAATTAAATGTAGAGTTCAATTTTTTGTTTAAATCGAGCGTCCCCCTCTAAACGCTAAACTGATGGTATAAAATTTTTGAAAAAAAATCAGGTTGGGAGGAAATATCTCAAATTAACAAGGAAAACTATAACGGCTAAGTTTGCTTGAGAATTATTAGTAGTTTAAGAGTAAATAGCAGCCTCACCTATAAAATATTGCTTGTTTAATACGGGCAGTCTAATTAATAGTAAAATTAATAAGATTTGCAAGGATTTTTTCGTAACGGCTGCGGAACTAAAGCATAATAAGCATTGCCATCTTTGGGTGCGCAAATGTACGTTTCACTGCAATAGTCTTTATTCCTATACAGTCTCCGAATTGTGCGGGCGTTTTCCTGTCAGTTGACACAATTATCTGTCAAGTGCGACGAAGCCGCGTCACGTACCGACATTAAAAACAATGAACGGTTCAATTTTTCACTGGCCGGGGCGAGCGCGGTAATCCCGACGGGGGGCGATTCTCAGAGCGCGATATAAATTAGTAGATATTTGCATTTTCTTGAGTTTCTTACTGGATTCTTCTCAACAGGGTTTTACCGAACCGGTGCGATGGTAGATTCTTCGACATTTATAAGAGCTTGTTATTGTTATAGCCTAACTTCAATAAATATATTGTGCTTTGATTTTGACTTGAAGTAACCTTGAGCATAGCTTGTGCCTAATATGGATGCCAGCCTATATATTATGTATGTTTGTAAACTCTTAATTCCAAATAGAATTTAAAAAATATAAATGATGCACATGAAACGTCATGGGATAAATTGATCTTATCCCTGACTAAGCAAAGGTTGTACTATGGACACCAGGAAACAGATAAACATAGGTAAGTACACTTATATATAAATACATAAAACATCCATGACTCGGGTATAAACTTAATATTAATCATATAATCATACAAACGGCTGGCCCCTACTACTACAGTATATATATTTTTTTACTCAATGCAAGTAAATAATTAATCGTCTAATTTAATTCAATTTAATTTTAATTTAACATTTGATTTAATAAGTGATACATTTCATATCGTTGTAATCCATTATTTTTAATTGCCTGAAGACTTTTTTTAAACTATAAACAATTAAGGTATATTCATAATTATTTTCGTAGGTATCGCTTTTGATAAGTTAAGCCAAAAATTCCGAATTTGAAATTATGGCAGAGGAAACTCGGGCAAACATTAGACAGCCATTTTAGGCACTTTTAACCTTTTGAACGATAACGATATCTAAATTTGTCAAGACTTATCAACACGTCGGTAACAATGAAAAGATGAAATGATACGTTAATTTAGCCCAAACCAATACAGCTAGCACAAGCGATTGTGACTGGTTTTGTCACTCAGTGCTTCCTTTTCTAACAGGCCCAAGATGACTACCAAATAGGATGTTCGCCATTCTGTCATTTTCCACTGCACTTGGAATTATTTAATTTTCTTCAAATCCCAGTTATTAAATTTGATGCAAAGTTGACTCATCATTGTCATCATCACTGGGAAGAACACCGCAATGAACGTTATACCTATCTTTAAAATTAGAGCGAACATTTCATCGCAGTACAATATAAGTTGCAAAATATGGTGCGACATTTCGCAATTATCGCACGCTCCGAAGTAGCCCCCAACGTTACGAAAACTAATTATCCCCCGCTTCGAAATGATAAAGCAAAGCCGTCGTATGGGATAGGTATTTTTATTCGGGACAAAATGAAATTCCCGAACGCGTAACGCGCGAATAAATATACACCTTAGTTCTACGAGTTAGGGTGCGAATTTGTTTGACGGGGCGACCGTGAGTGGGAATATACAGGATGTGAAAAAATTTTAGTACACAGTATAAAATAATCCCGGCATAATCTCGCCGGGTAAATCCCATTATTTTTGATCATCCCTCTTTTGTGCAGGATATAGGATGAAACGGAATGTTGAAGGATTGGGTTTTTGTTTTCGTGATTGTCTGAATTTTTAAATGGACGTATAAATAAATAATGTTTATGTTTTGTTTTTGGATTTTTATTTTTACAAAACGCCTAGCGCCTAAACTACGTAGAACGGGTTCTCTGCGAATCGTAACTCCGTCGGCTCGGTCTCACTAACTTATCTATTTTGTTTGCAACTTAAATTATTTGGTGGTCATTTTTAATTAAATATGGTTAATATTTAACGGACTAAGGGGCCTAAACTAAGGGAATGTATAAACAACAAACAAAGATGTAAAAACAAGATATAATATCGATAAAATATATTTCGATGCCCATATATTTTTTGTCTTTTACATAATTTCAATTTATTTTGGCTTGCTTGCATTAATACCTATAGTTAAGTGAAGTAACCCGGAGAGTGAGAGAAGCGTGAGTTAAGTTCTTTGGGTGCAACAACTTAGTGTAGGGGCCGGAATTCTCGTAGCTTTTAAGGCTGTCATAGGGATTTCTCATTTATCGACTTCCAATATATATATATATTATATCGATACATTATAGACCACAACATAACAGGTTTACTAATGTTTCGGCGAAAAATTATTTCGCAAAATGATTCATTTGGCAACTGTTTATTTTTTCTGCAACTGTAAACCTTTCAGGATTGTTATAAAACAAACCTAACCTAACCTAACCTTACCTACAGGATAGTCCTTAAATAGATCCTGAATAGTTTACAGTTTCAGAAAAAATAAACAGTTGCCAAATTAAACATTAGGCAAATGAATCATTTTGCGAAATAGTTTTCGCCGAAATGGCAGTACCCGAACATAATAATATTGAAGAAGATTAAAAGTAGAGGTAACAGGCGATTTTATCGCTAAAAAGCGATCTCGTTCAAATAAATTTTGAATAGTTGAAAATGTAAAATAGAGATGTGAAATGAAAACAACGAAAAGTTAACAATTAACAATATCACATTTAATTAGTTCAATTCAGTGTTATAAAGAAAAATAAAATATTATTATTATAATTCCATTTAAAATTTCCGAGAAGTTGGTATCCAAAGATGCGACCAGAATTCCGGTCCCTAGTGATTACTGATTTCTCATAAAGAATTTCCATCATCATCATCATTATATACGTCCCACTGCAGGGTACAGGCCTCCTCTCAGAATGAGAGGACTTGGGCCGTAGTTCCCACGCGGGCTTAGTGCGCATTAGGAACTTTACAAAGACCATTGAATTTCTTCGCAGGTTTATGAAGATTTCCTCACAATGTTTCCCTTTACCGTAATGCTCATGATAAATTACAAATGTGGTTCTCTATTAATCTTGTTATATTGCCGTGTTGCGAACATTTTGCGATGAGCTATGATTATCAGTTCGTGCATTATTGTCGTTAAATTCTTGTCAACAATTACAAATTGTATTTTATAAAAGTATACTAGATCCCACAAACTCCGCAAACTGGAATATTTGCCGAAATATGTAGTACCTAAATGCATCAATGCATACGCAAAACGCACATGGCAGTGCATGTTACCAAATATACTCAATGAGTTACCATCTAACACATATAATAGGATATGCGATAATCCTATTAGGTGTAAGAAAATTGTCATGTTTTTTTTCTAAGTTGTAAAGTTTCTTAACAGAAACTTCAGGTTTCGTTCTTATTATGTTCAGTTTTTATTATGGTAAAATGGGCGATTGACAGCGGCAGATAAATTCTGCTGAGTTTTCACCCGCTGATCTTAATATTCAATGTAAAAAAAATTTGCTTATAAATAAATTAAAAAAAACCGCATTAAAAATGTAGGCAAAGAAATCGAGTTGTTGCAGCACCACGCCATCGTTATACTCTCAACTCTCCAGCCAATCCACAGTCAGCTGTTCCGTAACATTACGTATAACGAGCAAACAATCCCTCGTTCATAACCCTTTATATTTATCAGCAGTTTGCACACAAACGACGCGATCAGCCGCGCGCAATTATAGCAGCGCTGTAAACTGGCAACATTAACCTGAAGCAGTTTGGGAGTCGCGGCGCTTTCCAGCTAGCAACGCTACGCACTGCAGTTTTGTGTTTCTTTTGTTATTGCGCATTTTCAATTAAAAATTTACTTCCTATTTTTTTACGGAATTAGGTAGTCTTGGGTTTTCTTACTTAGGATCAAGCGTGTTATTAATTTTGATGATTGAAAAAATTACTTTAATTTTCCATAAAAAAATTGTGTGTGTAAAAAATTACTAACAAACATCCAAACAGCTTTACACACTTAGAGTATGATAGGATAGGATACAATTATCGGATTCTGAATTTACTTTTTTTAAAACAAGACTTCATTTGTATTTATTATAATTAATATTTAGTGCTCACCGTGTAGCATAGGTACTACTAGTCTGACACTGATCCTGATTTTTACAGACTTTTATATGGCTTGACATGTTTTCTTTGCATGATTATTAGGTACGTTTGTTAAGGTCAAAACTTGCAAATCAAATTTCACCAACTAGTGATGGGATTAACTTGAAATTTTGCTACTCATACGTAGTTTTGACAACAATAATGTAACAAAAATAAAAAAAGTCAGCAAAAAGCTTTTTTTATAAAATAATTTTTTTATGCACCAAAACTCAAATAATCGCAGTATGCTTTTGTGCCCATTTTAAATGTGAATTACACAATTATTAGTAAAATTTGTCGCTAAATATGTACTTAGATTTTTAAAACATGTCGCTTTCTTATCTAACTAACATTCTTACTAAATAGTTCGTAAGCATTAACATTGTCACTAACAATCTTTAGATTTTAATTATCTAAAATTTATTTTTTAATTTAAGTTCATCCACAGACACAGTGTCTATTATAAATACAGTGTAACAAACACAAAACCTTCTCGGTGGAGAATTCTCATAGCACTCCAAATTATACGGAGTTAATTAATACAAAACATTAAAAACTTATCTCTCGCCGTGAAATCGTTTAGTACTTGCCTACAATGGTGTTACAGAATAACCCCTTTACATGTTTACTTTTCATTCCCAGTCAAAATTTTATTTGAAATGTTTAATCTGCAAGCGTGAAGCGCTTTAAAGCGTATTTATTTAAATTGTGAGTTAGAACGCAAAAACTGGCCAGTACGAATCGGATTTCGCGCTGCGGGTTCCGTTGAATTTTAAAAGTCAACATAAAAAAGCATTTATCATAAAATTATAGTAGGTATTTCTAAGAAGTTTTTGTTCTAATCAGTGATTTTCGGAGTCTTTCCTTTGTTTGTGTTGTAGGATCTTTCGTGCCACATTTTATAACTCTACTAGCGGTTGCCCGCGACTCCGTCCATAAAGAGTTTCGTTTATCGCCATCCCGTGGGTATTATGAAACTATCTCCATATCTAATTTTAATCCACATCGGTTCAACGATTTAAGCGTGAAGAGGTAACAAAGAGACAGATAGAGTAACTTTCGCATTTATAATATTTGTAAGGATAGTAGGGATGACATAGATAGGGAAGTATTCTACAGGTTTTTACTCTTACAGTTTTTGTATGAAAAATAACTGTCAAAAAATTTTATGTTTTCATCACCTAAAGTCAGGGACATTAGTTTTCTTTCGGTTACAAATATTATGTCCATACGTTTCTGAGAATAAGGACTTTGACAGACAGACAAACTGACAACAAAATTATACTATAACGGTTCCTTAGTAGAGTTTCGTATCCAAAGGGTGACAACACTGCACGTCTGTCTGTACGTCACATGGCTGTATCTCAACAACCGTAATAAATAAATAGCTGACATTTACACATAATAATATCTTTCAATGACCTAGACGTAGCAAATCAATTAAAATTTGACATCTTTCAGGACTCTATACGTTCAATTAGGCGTAGGATGCTGGATTCATTGCACACCTCTGATAATTAGCGTTTTTTACTTTTCTTGTGTATTTTAATTAATGTTGTTATGTTTATATTGTATGATCTATTGTATTTTTATTTGTAGTGTACGCCCCTGAACATGATTAATGCTGTCGCATGCCTGTTATTGGTGCATGAACGTAATTCTTATAATTTGAAATGTTTTGTTTATTTACTGTTGGCATGTCTAAATAAATAAATAAATAAGTAAATAAATAATGATGTGTATTTTTACTGCCTTAACCCTTGAAACCCTTCAGTTTTATATTATAGCGTATGTTTTGGCATAGGTTTACCTACAAATACTTACCTACAGATATCTGTAGAAACCTCGGTGCGCTAGTCCGACTCGCAAATGGCCGATTTTTTCTTTAGAGTACAGAACCCTAAAAAAATGTTCTTGTAGATAACTTAAATGCTTCGCTATGCTATTTGTTTCATATTCAAGATAGTGTATTTACGACATTTTTAACACAACATAATTTATAGTTTACGAGTTACGACTTCAGCCGTTATTTGGACCGTGTAATACACACGATATGCCTAACAGAAGAGACTAGGCTGCTCGTCCACTAGAGCGGAGGTGAAACGGAGCTGAAGCGGAGGGAGCGGAGATGTGTGCAAGACAAAAACCCATCAATCGAATTGCATAAAATCTCCGCTCCTCTTCAGTGGACTCTTCAGTTGCAAAATTAGTACTTAAACATAAGTTGTTAAAAAATCCATATTTAATACAAGCATTTTTCTCTGACTGTCTTTTTTGCCCCTGGTTACTATCTAGAACCCTTCAAGGGTTTTTATCAAATGAGTCCAAACTCGAAGGGGTTATGTCGTTTTACCTTACAGCACCATCATCAGATCAGCTCCAAATCATAATACCTAATATACTTATTACATTATCAACCGAGTTGCATATGCATGCAAAATTTCAGCTGAATTGGTAATCGAGAAGCGGGTTAAGTTTGTCTGGCAAAATTTGATGACACACAGACAACGGGACAGGTGAAGGTAAACCGGGAAGCGGAGCGAGGAGAAGAGTGGGGAAGCGGGGTGGAGAAACGTATAGAAAAATACAGCAACTTCGCTCTGCATCAATTTCTCGCTTCGCTCTCCTATCAGGGAATTTTCAAAAAAAGTGTAGGTACTGTACTGAACTCGTTATATAGGTATTATTTTTTTTTGAAAAAGTTTCAATAACAAACCTTGTTTAATGACACCGGTCGAAAAAGAAATGGAAATTGACAGGAGGGATGTCGGAGAAAGAAAACGGGGATACCAAAATAATTTTATCGAAAAGGAGAAAGTTAATCCTGATAATTTGATCCATGATTGTGTGAGTGAAGTGTCGTGTGGTGTGTGTGTGTGTATTTTTCTACGGTTATTTCCTCATTCTTTCCACAAACGCGACGACTTGAAATGACTATGAATTACGGCGTTGGGAATTACGAAAACGAAAACGTTATAAACAACAGTCGATTTATTTATCAATCATCATATAGCGAGACCGTATAGAGCTGAAGGAAAGGTTTCGCCTAGTCAAAGATAACTAAATTTGGTTTCCAAGAAAGCAGCATCGAGAGCTGTCAACTTGATGTCTAATCTACGGGACATACGAGTGAAGTTATAATAATAACAAACTTGTGATAATGTGTTTGGGATTAGATGACTATAACTCAGTGTCTATTGAATCGGGAGTGTTCTAATAATGAGAATTGTGTAGAGAATTAAATGGTGTATCAGTGTGAAGTACTGCCGTGAGTCCAAAATGATATTTCGCAGGTTAATTTAACTATTTTCAGAAATAGTGGGAGCCTAGAGGCGCGTGACGTCAGCTGTCATGTGGAGTAGAAGAATAGAAGTCAGGAGTCTACGTCAAGGGTTGATGGAGTGAAGATCGAAAGGAATCATTTGACGCGTAAGTCAAAATACTGATGTCTTATTGGGGAACTATGGGGAATTTAGATAATGGAGTAGTGATGAATTACATACAAATATGACAGGGATCAAAGTGACGACTGGAAATTCAACAATAATTTATATTTTAAACCAAAGCATAATGGACTTATTTCCAGTATATTATTATATCCGTCATACGTCAGGCATTGGAACTATTGGACCAATATAATAGACATCGCAGGGATACATGATCTATGAAACCTCCTGAACCATATCAGGATTGAATAATGATTTTGATGCAATATTAATATATAATTTGTTTGGCATGGATATCCATTCATTGGATATGACGGCGGGTTCCTGATTGGAGTTCTGCTGAACACTGCGAGATGCAGTAAGCTGTGAGGAGAGCTGTTGGAGTATGGAGATGCAGACTTCGGGGCTGTATGCTGGGAACGAGATGTGTTTGGATCATAATCTTAGCTAAGTGTCTTTATAATTTTACTTAAACGTAACAATAGAAACTTATACGAATATTAAGAACATTTATAGTTATATCGACCCTTCGTATATTTTAATCAATCGCGATCTTAACTTAAACCTACCGGGGTTGACTCTCGCGGCTAAACATTTATTGAAATCATACATATAGAACCAAATTACATAGTAAGATAGATGTTTAGGTCAACGGAATTTAAGGTTCAATTTTAAACAAGATTTTGATGACTGACAGTTAATGTCAAGATGAGTAATAGGGTTCTATTTTGCTAATTCAAATAAACATGACAATAAGTTTAAATATTTAAATTTGAGAACAGGCCAATTGAATCTTTGTTTAAATAAATTAGAATGTCTATTGGCATTTGATATCGAGAAACCACTTTGAGTTGAGCTATACAATGTTTTGAATTGATTTTATTTTTATTGTCTTTTCTCTTGGAATTATTATTTAAATTTAAATCTTTTTGAAATCCGAAAGGAATTATCTTCGATAATTGACAGTGGATCTGAACAATATTCTGACTGAGAACCTTGAGCGTTTATGTTGTCATTCATACCTTCGTCTTGAAGTAATATTTGAAGTGAATATTAACTGAACTACTGAAGACCTTGTCTTGAGATAATAGTTGAATTGAATATTATCTGAACAACCGGAGATCTTGTAACCTATTGGGGAACCTATCTTCGATAATACCACAGAGTATTTAAACAGTGAAACAGTTGTACCTTCTTGGTAAGAACTCCCAGTATAATTTAATAGGGTTTATTATTATTTAACCTTGTGTTTTTATTATGAATTTATTTTTGGGAAGTAATTGATCAATTACTGATAGAAATGGATAAATGGCCATATTATTACTGTTTATTACCTTTGTTGTGCTGTTATACAAGTCCATTTAGATTTATGGTGTATTGTATTATCTATTTTATTTGCTCCAGTGAAAGAATACTATTTTTCAAAATTCATCCCTTGATTTTGGTATAAAATCTGTTAACGTATTAGAACCTAGAATGGGGTTTCATAATACTTGAGACTAAATTAAACCACTAATACTTACCAGTCCTCAATATTAACCTTGGATCTAGTCAGACCAGTATAGAGAAAGTATTTCCCACACTTCTATCCGTACTATTACTCTGAGAGTGGGGAAGTGACAATACTGGTAGGCACAAATGCCAGTATAGTTACGACCGACCAAGTGAAATGGTCCTGATAGCACGCAGTTACACCATCACGTACCATAGTACAGACGATACAGTTGCGATGGCTAGGCTAAGCAACGGTTGATGTGAAGCTTTCATTATGCGGTCTGTAGATTATCAAAATTATTATTTGGGTGCGAGGATTGGCGATATACGTATGGTCTCCAAGGGTCAATTCTGCCTCTGGCGTGCTGAAGGTTGCCCCCTAGTGTTCGGTCTGACCAATCGGCACGTAGTGATTATGCGTAATCCAACGGGGTGTCTACTTACTCGCTCGGCAATAGGTGTCGTTAGTGAGGTTGCGGCTAAGGATAAAACGTCCCTAGAGGCGATCCGTGCAGAATTGGGTGTCTTAGGGAGGTACGTGGGGGGAGGCCAATTACTCGATCTGGGTTGTAGACCAAGTAATGGAGCGTCCTTCAGCTTACTCATACATTAATCGAAGTACCTTCTTATTATACTAGAGTCTAAGGGGGGGAACAGAAGTAGTCTCAAGTGAGTAGGGTAGTTACTCCGTGTAAATTTTAGGAGTAATAAAATCCTACCACAGGGGTAACTACATCCTTGTTTGTCCTCTTATTCATTTGGTGACCGATACATACGATCTATAGACGGGCGACATAGTTTGTTCTTCCCTCTTGAAATGGTCGTGGTAGGATCGAGGAAAAGTGACCAGTATGGAGACGAACTTTACTGGAAAGAGCGGGGAGAGGGCTCTTCCTTTACGAGTATAAGACCATATTTCTATAGAATGTCTTCTGGGGCAAATAAATAATACTAATTATTAAACCTTTGTCCATTTCTGTCTGAGGATTTATATTTAAGAATTTATACATATATTCGCTATAATCTATTTATTTACATAAGTATGTAAAGTCTAATAGTTCACCTAGTTGTGAACCCTGGTTATTATTATTTTAAAACTACACAACGTATATACGGTCCAAATTAAGACGATCATGCCAAAACAAAATAAATAAATATTATCGGAGCCTAAGGCTTAGCACAGTACCCTTTACTTTTTTTCCAAATGAAGAAATGGTTTTCCTACTCAGAATCAAGACTACACTAGGTATTGATTTTGAAGATAGTAAAAATGTCCCAAATTTTTTTGTTACTTTTATGACTTATGAAAAACTGACAAAAAATGTATGGAAAATTAAGATTTTTTTTTACGAAAAGGGTACTTACATTTTTTTTAAATGCCCACCTAATTCTGCGTCTATGGACAGCTCCGCTCCGCATACCCTCTCCCTCCGCTCCGGTGCTTCAATCTTCTCCAACAGACAGGCAGCCTTAGAATTTTCTCTACAACTGACTTCACTTCAGACTCTAAAATAAAAACTTGAAAACCCCAGTAAAAAGTTCTCAAAGAACGACAAAATAGCAACAAAAAAGCGCTTAGGAAAAATTAAAAAGTACCGCGGTCCCGGTTAACCGGCCCTTGCGGTATTTACCGGGTAAAATTACAGTTAGGAATAACCCGGATATTTGCATATAGATGGTGACATTAGCCGGGGCTTTTTTGACCGGGTAATTACAGGGTGATGTAATTATGGAACCTTTGTTTTTGATCTTCTGCAGTGACCATTGGGATAATGGGGTGTCTTTGCATTTTGTGTGCGGTTTTAAAGAAAATAGCGATACCGGCGAACTATGTTATCGTCGGTATAGTGCAAATCTGCTTATGTACAGTCAACCAATTTGATTTCTAGGCCACTGTAGAACCTTGTCGCATACTACTTGATAATTACAATGTCGGTGCGGGTCAAAGGATTATCAACTTTCCGATCACAACATGCAATAAACGTAAAGAGTTTATAAACGGTTTCGCTCTATGACATGAGAAGAAAAAGAAGTTTTGACAGACGGACAGTGACAATTCAAGTTGTAGGTTATAAGCAAACTCCTTTCCTATTCATTATCGTTGACACAATGTTAGCAAAGATCGAGATGTCATCATGGCATACTTCACGCAATAATCACTGTCGTAGAAGATAAACAAATTAATTCATTACGACATGGTTCTATAGTGGCCTAGGTATGTTGTTTTACAAAGGGTGGTTTTAACTTCATAATATTAGTTTTATTTTAATTACTAGCTTTTGCCCGCGACTCCGTCCGCGTGGAATTAGTAATTTGGGGCAGCTTGTTTTTTTATCCAATTTGCTTTTTCATCAATTATGGCTCTCCTTAGTTCCTCGATGTAAAAAAAATTACCCCTCCTACCCCCCCACTGTACTCCCAAGTCAAGCGTGCCTATAGAAGTTTTACTTCAAAAACCCCCGATTTTGAAACATTCTTCCGCTCCGCTCCGCTCCTGCCGCCTGATGATATATAATAATATACAGCCTATAGCCTTCCTCGATAAATGGGCTATCTAAGACTGAAAGAATTTTTCAAATCGGAGCAGTATAGTTCCTGAGATTAGCGCGTTCAAGCAAAAAAAAACCGGCCAAGAGCGTGTCGGACACGCCCAAGATAGGGTTCCGTAGCCATTACGAAAAAATCAAGTAATATTTTTTTTAAGGATTTCGTATGTGTACGGAATCTTCCAAGTTTAGGTATGTTTTATACCTTAGGCTACTATTTACTCTTAAACTACAAATAATTCCCAAGCAATCATAGCCGCTATAATTTTCCTTGTAAATTTAATATATTTACTACCATTCTGAATTTTTTCAAATTTTTCCACCCAACAGTTTAGATTTTAGAGGGGGGGACGGTCGGTTTTAATTAAAATTTTCACTTTAAGGTTGAATATTTCGCAAACAGATCACTGAATAGAAAAATCATGTTAGCAACCCCCTAATGGTTTTAAAAGACCTATCCAACGATACCCCGCACTATAGGGTTAGACGAGAAAAAAAAATCACCCCCACTTTACGTCTATGGGAGGTACCCTGAAAAAAAAATATTTTTTATTTTTTTATTTTACCACTTTGTTGGCGTAACTGATATGTATATTCATGCCAAATTACAGCTTTTTAGTACTAACAGTCTCTGAGCTTAGCCGCGGATAGACAGACAGACAGACGGACAGACATGGCGAAACTATAAGGGTTCCTAGTTGACTACGGAACCCTAACAAACAAACAAACTCTTCAGCTTTATAATACCAGTATAGATAAAGTTGGTGTACAATATACTTAAATTGGAAATCGGCTAAATTTGTCAGTTACGCAGAGTGATGGCTACCCCACCAATCCAATGGCCTCTCAAGCAGTCGTGGGTTCTAGCCCGGGCATTTGAAACGGGCTTTTTTTTTTTGATGAGCTTTGCGTTAAAGGCAAAGATCGTGAGGAAACCGGTATGCAACTGCGAGGAGAAACTCATGGTGCATGTGATGTTATCAATCCGTACTGAGCCCGCGTGAGAACTATTTCCCGTGCCTTCTCATCCTGAGCGGAAGCCTGTGCCGTGCAGTGGGACGTACCTCCATATATAGGCTGGGATGATGATGATATTGATGATACTTGTTGCGTATAACAGAATAGAAAGTAAGTACAGCATGTTTTTCCTATGGGCCTCATTGTCAATATTTAGAAATTTCATTGTTGCGCGATGTGTCAGGATTTTCTCATAACGGCCGTTTTGATTTTTTCGTTCTGGCCAATTCAAAATGACGGCTAAGAGGCTAAAAAAAGAAATTAAGTGTATTTGTTCTGCACATGCAAATAATAATTACCAGGCTGGTTGGAGGAAGTCTGCTGGGTGTTGTCACATGGCGACGGTCAACGACCTTAGTAACATCTAGCTCTTGTCTTGTGATACTTTGTAGGCACGAATGAATTGAAAGAATGACTGACAATATCTATGTATGTGTCATAAAATGTTTAAATACAGTTTTATTCAATAAGTGACACTTCCTCCTTCGCGCGTAGTGAAAAAAACGTGCATTCTAGTTTCAACTGTTTCATAATTATAAATCCAATTTTACATATATAAGAAGAAATATTGGATAAAGAATGCCTTAAATTCGGGTCGGATACGTGTCTTAAACATATAACCACCTAGATGGAAAATTAGGTGCATGTTGTACAGTATGTTTTATAGCATTAAATCCACTGTCAGTACCTAAATCTTAAGTCACAATACGCAGTAAAAAACAGTCAAATACTAAAATAGGGTAAGTTTTTGGATATAAGAAATTGCATGCTACGTATATAGACTTGTTTGCACACTGACGTCGTGAACTACGGAAACAAGCTATAAATTAAATAAAAACTCCATTGTATCTAATTTATTCAAATCTACAACCTTAATAAACATAAATAAATATTTTATATACAAGAACAATTAACCTAAAAACCTTAAGAAATATAATATTAATAAGTACGTAATAAATATAATATTAATAATATTAATAAGTGTGAAGTCATAAGAAATATAATATTAATAAGTGTGTTTAACGACCGCCTTAGCCTAGTTGGTAGTGACCCTGCCTACGAAGCAAGAGGTCCTGGGTTCAAATCCCGGTAAGGGCATTTATTTGTGTGATGAGCACGAATATTTGTTCCTGAGTTATGGATGTTTTCTATGTATTTAAGTATTTATTTGTCTATATAAGTATGTTTATCGTCGTCTAGTACCCACAGTACAAGCTTTGCTTAGTTTGGGACTGGGTCGATTTGTGTAAGATTGCCCCCTAACATTTATTTATTACTTATTTATTATTTATTAATTGAATAAAAATAATTAAATATAACCAACAAATTTATTTATTTTCCATATGATTAGTAAATAAATCAGCACCTAAATAAATTAGTGTCCTAATAAGGTGCACATTATAATTAAGTATTAACGTTAGTTTTATATGGAATAGAATGCAAAATCGAATGGTTTACGAGTTCACAGCAGGAGGTAAACGCTTAATTGAAACATTAAAAAAATCATCAAATCTTTATACTTACCAAATCATCAATCATCGGATTATATCACCAGTTAGAAATACCAAGATTCAAACACGTGTAAGCGTCCAATTCATAAATTCGCATGAGTACTTATACGTATTTATGTATATGTGCGGGCGACGCCCGTCCGTCTGTCTGTTCGCAACACATGTCTTGCTAAATGACTGAGTGCGTGTGACCACGTGTTTTGTCTAAGAGTTGAAATTGGATAGAATTGTCACAAAAATATATTTAGATGGGCCGGAGCTGAATATAGAAAATTATTACACCGATTGTATTAAAATATCGATCGGTTAAAATATCGAAAAGTTTTTTCTGAAACTGTAAACTTGTCAGGATTTATTAAAACGGCATCGTATAGAACCCCTAAGGTTAGATTAGTTTCATAACAATCTATGTAGCCTTGGGACGTCTGGAATAAAACATAAGTAGGCTAACTTTTATTCCGAAACGTAAAGTCCAGTTTAAGGGAACAAGGGTTTGCAAGAATAATTGCGCTATAGCTAAACTGTTTAAATGAGTCCTCGCCCGCGCAGTACAGGGGTTGGGGGTACGACGACAAAGGGGGCCGGGAGAGGTACGGGCGGTGAGCGCACCTCGTGTGCCTGCCGCCCGCACCTCTCTCAGCCACCTTTGTCGTCTACCCCCGCGCCTCTGTACCCAGCGGGCGAGGACATTGAAACGGTTTATCTATAGTTACATTACATCGCGGAATCGCAAAGCGAATAAGTTTGAAGTTATCAATCGACCGCCGCAACGTAATGCAACTTGCACGATTTTTTTTGCAGGTCTAAATTTGGCTTTAAATTCCAGAGACGTGAAATTATGCACTAATGTTCATACAACGTACTTAAAAAGATCAAAATCAAAACGTTTATTCTGCAAGTAGGCCGTAAAGGGCTCTTTTACATGTCACTTTTTTTAAAACTATCAGTGCTTTCAAAAAGACCATCATTGCCAAGAATATGCGGCGCAAGAAACTTGGAAGAAAGTAATTTTTCGAACAAAATTAAAATAAATACTTAGAAACAAAAAAAAACATAAATTACAATATAAAACTAAAGATAAATTATATAAATAAGTACAGGGATGTAAATGAAGGGACTTAAATGAAGTCCACGATGTAATATTTCAGAATTTCCATGGAAATTTAGACAATCCTAGAATTTTAATTGGACTCCTAGATCGAATGGTATACGCGAAAGCCGCGGATAATAAGGTTAGTCTGTGATCATCATCGTCATCATCATCATCATCATCATCATCATCATCATCGTCATCATCATCATCATCATCATCATCATCATCATCATCATCACCATCATCATCATCATCACCATCATCATCATAATATTAGCCGAAAGATTTCCATTACTGGACAATGTTGTGGAGTTCAGCAACGATCGCTCCCACGCTGGCTTATCTATCATCATCATTTCAGCCGAAAAACAAGTCCTCCCCAAAGTACGCCAAATAGACCGGTCTTGCGCCATCCGCATTCAACGCGTTCCCGCAACCTTAAACAGGTCATCACTCTATCTTGTTGTAGGCCTACCTATACTGCATCTTCGACGCCACTCGAGAACCTTTTGCCCCTATCGGCTATTAGTTCTGATAAAAGTTCAGTGGCTAATCTTAATCTGTAATGCCTTGATCACGCGTACCGAGTAAACGGGCGAGACAGTGCTCTCGGCCGAGTACACAAGCGCTGCCTTGTTTATACGCACCGAGTACTCGGCCGAGAGTACTGTCTCGCCCGTTTACTCGGTACGTGTGATCAAGGCATAATAGTTCTTAACTCTACGTTTGGATAATTTCAGCGTAGTCATGAATGAATGGATAAAAGCCATGCAGTCGTACATTGGCGAAAACAACACGTGTAGTATAAAAATAAAACAGTGTAATAACTAATCTTTTTGCTTGTATGAAAAAGTTAATAATGTCCTGGACACTTGAATTAGGTACTTTTAATAATTAAACGACTTTAATATTATTTTTGTACATGTATATCATCATCATTATCATCCCAGCCTATAACGACCCACTGTGGGGCGTTGTATTCCTCCTCTCCGAATGAAAGGGCTTGGGCCGTAGTTCCCTCCCGGGCCCTGCGCGGATTGGGAACTTCACACACACCATTTAATTTCTTCTCAGGGATTTGCAGATTTCCTCACGAAGTTTTCCTTCGCCTTAAAACTCATGGTAAATTTCAAATATGATTTCGCACGTAAATTCCGGAGAGCGTACTTGAGAGGCAATAGGCAAGATAGAGGGAAAAAACAAGAAGACGTTCACAAACCTGATGGTCGGATCAAATTAAGGTAATAACTTGACTCACTTTGCCTGCAGCTCTGAGACAGGCCGAGGACAGAGTGGTGTGGAAGTGGTTATTAAGACCTTCAGAAATGAAGAACACGACGAAGAAGAGACATTAGATACAGACGTGGTGGAGAGGTCAAACCACAAGGCTACCACGGTGGTAGCCTTGTGGTTTGACCTCTCCATCTCAAGCAGGGTCGTGGTCTCAAATCAGGGCTCACTCCTGAGCAAAAGCTCAGGTATTATTAGGTATTAATTTTAGGTTTCAGAATAATTCTGAAAACAGAATTCATGCGCGAAATAATATTACCAAGAGGCGAAGGAAACATCATGAGAAAACGGAAGAATGTACTTACTGACACTTTGTTATCATCAGCCTGTTGAACAAAGACCTCCCCAGAACTCACTTCCTGCATCCACTGGTTGCCCGATTTTGACCATGTCGTCAGCCCACCTAGTGGTAGATCTGCCAACGCCCCGCCTTCCTTTTCGCGGCCACTGGCATAATAAGTTTTGACAATATTATCTAAGTTAGGTATGAATACTTGTGGTTGCGGAATAGCAAAGAAAATTCTTGTAGTTTATTAAGAACCTCGCTAAGTTACTGGATCAATCAATTAGTTAGGATAGGAATCAGTAGCCTGGGGGAAAAAATCGGTAGAAAGCTTACTTTAAAGCAGCGGCTACAACCCGGCGGGAAACAAGATGTTCTTGGGCGTCGACACTGCTATACGAGTAGATAGGTACAAGGTATCTTCAAATTCCGGAAAATTTCAGCAGGAAGCCGAGTTAGTTGACTGACCCTAATAAATGTTTTTTTTAAATTTTTCAATTGAGCCTGACGAAAGTTTCGATGCAGTGGTCGTTTTTCAAAGTGTTTTGTCAAAGCCTTGACTGCCCCTTGAATCAAAAATGCGATGAAAAATGTTGCTGTTATATTCTGGAATAATTTGAAGTCATCGTGTGTCAT
The DNA here is from genome assembly GCA_947859365.1 of Archips crataeganus. Taxonomy (NCBI): domain Eukaryota; kingdom Metazoa; phylum Arthropoda; class Insecta; order Lepidoptera; family Tortricidae; genus Archips; species Archips crataeganus. Next base: position 5,189,142 of record OX402047.1, on the reverse strand, counting down.
CATCATTGACGTTCTCCGGCGAATGGGAAAGAAGGTTGGACTTGTCCGGACAGTAAAACAGGTGAAAGTCGCGCCTTTAACGACCGCTTTAGCCTAGTTGGTAGCGACCCTGCCTACGAAGCAAGTGGTCCTGGGATCAAATCCCGGTAAGGGCATTTATTTGTGTGATGAGCACGAATATTTGTTCGTGAGTTATGGATGTTTTCTATGTATTTAAGTATTTATTTATCTATATAAGTATGTTTATCGTCGTCTAGTACCCATAGTACAAGCTTTGCTTAGTTTGGGACTAGGTCGATTTGTGTAAGATTGTCCCCTAATATTTATTTATTTATTTTTATTTGGGCCATATTCTCCGACACCAACAATATCACCTTCGGCGACCATTATGATAGACAAAATAGTCGTAAAACGAAAGGTTGGAAGATGCGAAATGCCATGGCTCTGTAATATAAGAGAGTGGATCGGCATCAAGACGGTAGAACAGCTCTTTAACATGGAGAGGAAGAGATTGAAGGAGCTGACTACCAACCTTAACCAATGAAATGGCACTAATGAGGAGAAGATGATGTAGCAATCGGCATTGTTAGTTTTTGTGATTTTGAATTTGAAACTTTACAACAGTCCCGTGCCTTTGTTACGACCAAGACAGACTATTTTTTGTTTCTCCTGTTAGATTTATTTAACCGGTCGTCCTTCCGTTAAAAAATGTTTCGTAACAAGTTAATTACCCGGTCTCAATTAAGCGTTAATGAATGAAATCATGTGCGCCGCATGCGGCTCAATGATTCGCTTCCGCTTGTTTCAACGCGCCTGCGCAGACGGGATAGTTTCTTCCTTTGACAATAATAATAACAAATTCTTTATTTTATTTGTAAGTTTTTAATTCGTTACTTAATATTGTCCATTGTGTGCTTCATTATTACAAGGTTTTATTCCAAATAATATGTTTGCATTCTAATTCCTATTTTTGTAGTGGCGGCCATATTCGATTCGATATTTTTTCATAGTGTATAACTCTATTATACTAGTCAATCTTTTTCATTTGATACCCACAATGAGGCAGTTGTGAATAAATAATTATGAAATCCAGCATATTGTAGTGTCGGCCATCTTGGATTTACAATGATACTGAATATATTAAATTATATAGTCATCAGAACTAGAGGTGTGTACGAAATATTACATAAATCTGTCAACAGGAAGAGGGTGAAATTTTAATTAAGTACTAAGTTTGACCCAAATAAATAAACAAACAAAGTTTAAGTCTAGCTAAATATAAAGTCGCTAAAAATACATTACTTTGAAAAATACCATAAAAATATCGCGCATTAAAAATTATTATTATTTATGATTTTTTACGAAGCTTTGATTATAAAAATTGCACACAATTTTTATGACTTTTTGAAATACCCAGTTTAATGGTTGCCACGTTTAAACTTAGTATATAAAGACACTACTTTGGTAGTTAGCGAATCATAAGTTAACTATGTTCTGTGTTATTCCGCTGTTACTCTTCGTCAGTAATGCCTTGGCTTTACTGACGTCAGACAAGCCGTACTACGACCTGGCTGAAGCCGTAAACCACTTTGCTGACTTTGTACAAAAATATGAAAAAAAATACGAAACCGATGAAGAATACTACGCTCGGTTCGAAATATTCAAAAAAAATTTGGCGGATATTAACCGTTTGAACGAAATCCACGAGACAGCATACGCTGTAACTCCTTTTTCTGATCTGACAAACGAAGAATTCAAAATAAATCGCTTCGGTTTATTTCCTTCTAACTCAACAAATGAAAATGAATTGGTGAAGGTACCGAAAGAGTGGATAGAAGACGCTCCGGATACTTTAGACTACAGGGATCAAAAGCTGGTGACCCCTGCAAAGGATCAAAAAGATTGTGGATCCTGCTATGCATTTGCAGGTGTAGGTAAGAAAGCTTTAAAGCAGTTTTTTTGTACAAATAGAATACACACACGTTCATAGTAAAAATAAATAAATATCACGGGACAATCCACACCAATTGACCTAGTCCCAAACTAAGCAAAACTTGTACTATGGGTACTAGACAACGGATAAACATACTTATAAAGATAAATACATACTTAAATACATATTAAACATCCAAGTTTCGAGCACGAACATTCGTATTTTTCACACAAATATCTGCCCCGACCTGGAATCGAACCCAGGGCCTCAAGCTTCATAGTCAAGATCTCTAACAACTAGGCTATCCGGCCGTCCTAACTAATTTAAGTAACTAAGTACCTATTACTTTTTAACCTTGTTAATCGGTACCGGAGTGCCGAGTACGGGGGTAGCAAAGGGGTAAGGTAGAACAGGGTGGAAAGATTGAACTCAACTACCTTAAATATTGGAAATAGCACATCCTAATCCTGACTAATATTATAAATGCGAAAGTAACTCTGTCTGTCTGTCTGTCTCGCTTTCACGCTAACACTACTGAACCGATTTAAATGAAATTTGGTACATAGATAGTCTAGAGCCTGAGAAAGGACATGGGCTATATATCATCACGCTAACGAATGATAAAGCTGGTGAATTTGAACGCGGGTGCGCGTTTTTTTATATCGAGGAACTAAGAAGAGCCATAATTGATGAAAAAGCAAATTGGATAAAAAAATAAGCTGCCCAAATTACTAATTCCACGCGGACGGAGTCGCGGGCAAAAGCTAGTTCAATATAAAAGCTACATCATTTATTTAAAGTCTGACTTTAAAGTAAATATCTGATTTAATTATAAATTTATTATATTCCCACGGGATTTAAATATTCAGCACGTGATACCAAATGATGATGATGATGAATATTTGCTTTTCCAGATATTTGTTTTGTTCAACGAAAGGGTTGAAAAAGCTGTACCACAAATTTTCATTCCGCATGGACGAAATCACGGGCAAAAGCTAGTTTTACGTATTTGAGTAGAAACTATTGAATTTTCTACAGCTTGCATCGAAGGACAACACGCCAAGAAGCACAAGGAACTAATTTCTCTGTCAGAGCAGCAAGCACTGGATTGTGATACCTTGGATGAGCAATGTAGGGGTGGAAGTAATCTCGTTAATATTATGAAGTAAGGATATTACAATAAAATGCACTATAAGGCCGGGTTATGAGAAAGAGAGAGAGTCAATATCTAAAAGTGTTGCGGCAAGCCGCAACGCTGTTTTTCGGTGAGATTAATTTAAGGCGTAAAGTTATCAACTTCCACATTGCAGCAGCCGTGGTTACGAGTTGACTGAAGTGTAGGGTGTCATGTCATGTTCGTTTAGCCGCTCGAGTCTATCGAACTACCCGCACTTGATCAAGATTTTTAACGGCACCCCATCACACTGACACAATACCTACACTAACAACGTCCGATGATCTATCTCTCTGAACGTTCGTCCGGGGGCCTGCTGCCATAACAAAGTACAACTTATATTACAAGCGGAACTCCCTTTCTAGTTAATATAACTGAAGCGAGAGTTCCGCTTGTAATATTAGTTGTACTTTGTTACGCAATAGGCCCCAGAACTACCATCCAAATAGTAGGTACACCTACCTAGTTGAGTTTATTGCTGGAATCTTTTCAACAAGCTTTTTCTAAACCGGTGTTAGATGCCCCAACTTTTGTTAGTTTTATATAGCCTGAATGTAATTAAGGTATTTTTACTTTGAATCACCAAATTTCAATCAACTTTCGAACTGAACGAGCGAAACCTAACCGCGGGGAAAGGAGCGAAATCATAGCTAGTAGCATTTTGGACATAAAATATGCAAAGTTAAAAAATATTTTCTTCAGTGAACTGGGCAAACAAGGAGGAATTGAACGAGAAGACGATTATCCTTATGAAGCAGATGACGACAAATGTCGAACTGATAAAAGTAAAATTGCAGTCAAAGTCACAGGTGGAATTGAGATAGACACATCGACAGAAGACACTCTGAAAGCAGCATTGGCGAAGTATGGACCGCTATCCGTAGGTAATGAACTTTCAGACAATCTTCAATTGTGAATGAATTCAAAATTGAATGTGTTTTTATGATTTTTTTTGCAATAACCACGCCTAAAGGTAAGCGAGTATGTATATCATCACTACATAGTATAAATCAAAGTCGCTTCCCGCTGTCTGTCTGTCTGTCTGTCCCTATGTATGCTTAGATCTTTAAAACTACGCAACGGATTTTGATGCGGTTTTTTTATAGATAGAGTGATTCAAGAGGAAGGTTTATATGTATAATACATTGCATAATATAGTAAAGAAACACTGATAATTTTTAAGGTTTCTAATGTGTATGTCGGCGCGATTGATTTAAGCGCCATCTAGCGACGATAACCTTAATGTTCAGAGTTGTTTTGATCGTAAGCGCAGCATTTCTACCTGCAATACAACGCCCTCTAGCGAGGTTTGCTGTAATTGTCATCGGAATTCACTCTGTGAATAAGGGAACGTCAGGCGAGCGCGGGGGATGGTTATTGCGTCGGAATTAAGATCACTTTTGCTCCCGGCGCCGTGTCGCCAGGTCGTTTAATTGGTGATCGTATCACACCTGAATCAATTTATTATCTTATATCATATTACGAGGGGCGTTCAATATAAAGTGAGAATGAGATGCAAACTCTTTTAATATTACGAAATTAAATACTGGCCGGTAAAGCTAATCTATCTAGCTGATTGCTATGAAAAAAAAAACTAACTGTCTTTTGTTTTAAAAAATATACGGTAATTTCTTTGCAATGCTATTGAGTACGTTAGCGAAAATGGAGAAAATTGAACTGCGCGCCGTTATCAAATACTTGTGTTTGAAAAATTTTTCTACATTTTTTACGACCCTGAAACGAAACTGCAGTCTATGACATGGAAAAAGCCATCATCTCCAACTCCGAAGAAATTCAAGGTGAGCCCATCTGCCGGTAAGGTCATGGGCTCTGTTTTTTGGGATGGTAAAGGGGTATTAATGATTGAGTATCTCGAGCATGGAGCCACTATTACGGGCACTTTATACTCCAAACAAATAGCAACATTGCGCAATGAGATCCGCGAAAAACGGCGAGGTAAACACTCGAAAGTTGTGCTGTTCCACCAGAACAATGCCCCGGCACACAAGTCCGCCGTTGCAATGGCTACAATTCGTGATGCTGGGTTCGATATCCTTAAGCATCCTCCGTATTCACCAGATCTCGCTCTCAGTGATTTCTACCTATTTCCGAGATTGAAACAATACCTGAGAGGCCAGAAATTTGAAGACGACGACGCGGTAGTCGCTGCAGTACAAGATTTTTTAAGTACTCAAGATGAGACCTTTTTTAAAAATGGAATTTTAAGTTTAGAAAAAAGATATACTAAGTGTATTATGCTAAAAGGTGACTATGTCGAAAAATAAAATGACATTTAGTAAAAGTTGTTTATAACATACTCATTCTCACTTTTTATTGAACGCCCCTAGTATGTCTATCTCTTAGGGATACCCACAATAACCAGTTTTTACCCATTCATTTTGTACGAGCAATAATGGCTTATTTACGAAACGATTTTAAGCAATACAGCATTAATCCTTATCCCATGAAGTACCTTTAATACATTGTGTGCATGTAATATAGATCAATATGGCCCTTTACAGCATTTAATTTAAATGAATATTTTCGAAGATATTCAGGGACATAGCGGTTGCGGCGGCACTGGCCGGGGGGGGGGGGGGGTTCTAGTATCAGCATTGCACCCGTGCGAAGCCGGGGCGGGTCGCAAGTTTGAAATACAGCACAGTTGCTACGTTAAGGTTTAATTAACCCTAAAAAAATTGACACTGTGAAATTTGGCAAGTACGCAACACACACACAGCAAAAGTCCAAAAATCTGTGGACAACAAAAAAAAACTGTGTCCTAGCAGTTCTGTAGTAGTATTAGGCTGCGGCTCCACTGAGGCCTGAGGCGGAGACGAGCGGAGCTGAGAGGAGACGTATGGGGATCGACCAATCATATTACATGAAATCCACATCTCGTCTCCGTTCTTGTAATATGATTGGTCGATCCCCACACGTCTCCTCTCAGCTCCGCTCGTCTCCGCCTCAGTGGAGCCGCAGCCTTATGCAGGCTTGCGCGGACCTGGATTAGCTACTTAACTCCGAGTTAACAGCTATCCCAGGGTTACCGATTTAATTTTTTTAACCCTGAACTGTGCAAGTGGCCCTTAGTCTTTCTATGAGGTATCATGATACTTTAATCATTTCGACATAACTCCAATTTGCATTGTTAAGTACATGAATAAAAAAGTGTGAACGTAACAAAACGAAACCTTTTTTTATAGGCATGGATGCAAGTGCTCTCTCTTCATCCTATCATGGTGGCATCATCTCACCAGATAATTGTGGAGGGCAATTGAATCACGCTGTTCTCCTTGTTGGTTATGGAACAGGTACCCATACATTTATTTTCTCATATTTTCCACGATATTACTAAATTCGATTTTCGAACTTCGTATCGTGTCGTTCCGTTCACGCTAATAGTATTAAACAGAAGAGTGAAAGGGACGGCATGATACGAATTTCGGATTCCGTACCTAGTAGCCACCCAAGAATAACTTAGTTATTTTCTTGGTTTTTATCGCTTTTATTTATATTTTTTTCTATGTTGACTGACAACAAGTCGAAAAATGGTTTAATTCTGGTAAATTAGATATAGGAAGTGCAAATGACATATATATATATATACAAGGCCTCTTACATCTTGACAGATGATTTAAGCAGCGTTTATTTGAGAGAGGCAACGCCGTTCGTGACATAAGGAACAGGATTAATGGAGTAGAAATCAGTGTTATATTTTTTACGCAGACGACAAATTTGTCACCGTCAATGACGTCCTTTTAAAAATTTCTACGTAATTATTTTATTGTTATCATTGCAGTTTCGTCTATTAGCGGGTATAACCTTTTTTTAGGACCGGTCTATCTGAAGAACCTTGGGTGAGGCCATGGACGTCAATCTGCTGAAATGATGATGATTGTGATAAACTTTTATTGCTACTACAGTGGGTACATTTTATCGCACCCAAAGCGAATTATCTCTAATTCTGAGATTGCATTTTTTAAAGCGAGTGTCTAAAGTAAAATTGATAAATTGACAAATCTGTCGACTCCATAAAAAATATAACGCAGATTTCTACTCTATTAGTCCTGTTCCTCATGCCATTTGTACTCGATCTTCCGATCCCTATACATTGACATTTTAGTTTTAATTTGCTTTTCCACTGAGAGAAATTACATTTTACGGATAATGAAATTTCTTTTTACAACATTACTTGTAATAGGTGATAATATTATGATATGGCATAATCGTAGGTAGGTAAATACAAACCTGATGCAGATGTGATTAAATAAATCGTGATTATTTCGCTTTTCGGTCTAATACTCAGGGTCACGACCATTCACATAAAAAATACTAACCTTTTCTTTTCCCACGCACAAATAAAATTTATGGTCTAATTCCGATTTCCTATCCCGCAGAAAATTCCAAAAATACCTTTTTACTGCACCTCTTTGATCCTTAAGGATTGTTACTGAAATAGGAATTGAATAGTCAAACCCATTTATTTTACTTATGCCGTGGGATTTTCCGAAAAGCCTAAAATTAGTTTTTTACTCTTTTATAAGAGTCTCTTATTATAAGAGTTACGGAGATAGAGCCACTTCATAGCGAAAGTATTCTGTGCCATTTATTATATCCCGAAAAAAATTAGAAAATTCCCTTCTTGAAGCATTCCATTTCCGTTGATTGTTCTGAATTATCATTTAAAACGATTAAAATCTTTTTACAGAAGCAAAAAAGGGAGGAAAAAAATACTGGATCGTCAAGAATTCTTGGAGTGATGGTTGGGGAGATAAAGGCTTCTTCTATTTAGAAAGAGTGAATAACTACTGCGGATTAGGATCCAAGATGACCGCGTGTGCAACAGTCGATTAAACATTTATTTCCAGCGGCGTGAGGCATAGACGACCTTACTACGACAATATATTCCAATAAAACTACACGTGCGATTGAAAAAGCCAATCCTAACTGCAAAGCGACAAGCCGTCTCTGTCTAAAAACCTAACTTTTTCTCTTATCGAAATGAGAAAAGTAATGCTACATTTACACGCTTCTCGAAATTTAGCAAAAGCCATAAGTTCCAAGCCTATACGATGTCATTTAAACGGTTGCATGTGGTTGTTGTATTCCGGACAGGCGAACATGGCAGACGTGGACCTCGAAGTTATTTCGGCTCGTGTGTTCAGCGACACTAAAAACGCGCCAATGCATAAAGATGTTGCAAGCGCTTGACGCAATCTTCTTTGATCTGTATTCAAAAACCGGCTTTGGCCCGGATTGGTGACAAGCTCTTGCAAGCCATGCAAGGCAAACCAAACATACCTGTTCACACACTTGTGGTTGAGAAAGGTTGTTGAAGCTTGGCAAGCGTGTAAATGTAGCATCATAGTATGTCAGAGCTAACAAGTAAAATGTACAACTTTCTTTCTTGTGCTCTTCTCTAACGCCTACGTGTAAATCTACTTGTCTCTTTGTGTATTGTCCTAAGCATCAAAACTTGCAATATATAGTAAGCTCGTGTATACCCACCATAAGCAGCGACCACGGCCGTGGTCTACGTTTTTCTTTATTTTGGTACAAATATTTTCAAAATTATTTATCCTAACCATATTGTTAGTATGTGGTAGTATAGTAAATTGTGTTATTCAGTATTTCCAAAAATATGTAACTTAATGTCGTAATCATCTTATATTATATTTAATTTGTATAATTCATGTTGTGTTTTACTTCTGTTTTTGCCATTTCCATTTTTACAGTTAGTAAACTAATCTTTGTGTGATTTAAGTTAATATTTCGGCAGATAGTTGAATAAATTAGGCTAAACATCCCTGTAAAGGTTTTGGATTTGAATTTTTAATTCGAAATTTAGTCACATCTTTGCATGTAGACCAAAGTATGGAAAAATTAGTCGACCACAATAAATTAAAAACCCTGAAAAACATTTGCATTATTCAATTAAATTAACCTAACAACTTGGTGAAATATTTCAAATTAATTCGTTTGTTATTTGTTGCGAATAATGACGCTAAACCGTCCGATGCCCGAGTCACTACATCATCATCATCATCATTTCAGCCCAAAGACATCCACTGCTGAACATAGGCCTCCCCCAAGGCTCGCCAAACAGACTGGTCTCGTGCCGTCCGCATCCAACGCGTACAATCGTCAAAAAGGTCGCCTTGACACCTAAAATGCCCATTTTTGGTGCAATGAAATTGTGGGAGGGCCCACAATAGTTATTTGTGCAACAAAAGAGCAAAGTTGGTTTTTACTGCGAGTGTTGATTTTGAATCACGAGTCAGCGAAGGATTCTATAATTGAATCACGAGCGTTAGCGAGTGATTCTAAGTTAGAATCCTGAGTGCGCGAGCGAGTCAAATACACGAGATGCAAAAAAACTTTGGTCTCGTGTGACACATACAACTTTTCACCTCAGCAGCGAGAACATAATAAATTATTAAAGGTATATGAACGTCGTCTTTTTGTCTTTGTTGTGGTTTTCAACATTGAGTAAATACTCCATTATTATATATAACAATAGATACAGTCTCCGAAAAAGTGTTTGCATTGTTTAAAAATATCATAAGCTTTTAAATATTTTTCGCGAGATTTTTCAAGTAATAAACTTAACTCTGTATTATGTATTACTGCATTAATTCGTCTGGTGTTCAATTGTTGACTTCGTAACTGGACTCACACATACCTATCGTATTCAAAAATTTATTAAATAAGTACTTATTACCAACTATTTTTATAATTTCCAAATTGCCTCTGATCGTGTACCAAACTCTTAGATATCGAATCGAACTCTGTTCCGATACTACACCCGCTGCGTTCCGATACTGCATCCACTGTATTTATCACGATGTTCAAGATTGTTAAAATTATTAATAATTATATAAGATAGGTACATGTTAAACTTTGTATTTTTTCAACAAAATTTTTTCTATTTGATTACATAAAAATATAATCCAATTATTAAAAAAGTACAATAATTAAATTTAAAACCTAAACACACGAATTACAATTTTAGGGTTAAGAACTTATTAATGAGTACACGAACGTTCAATCGTTTGTTTATTTTTTAGGTCTACTAGGTATGGAATTTGAAATCGAAATTCGAATCGATTTGATCTTATCTCACGCTCTTTTCGTATCGAAATGAAAGTGACAGATCAAACTGAAGTTCAAATCTTTCGAATTCAGGAAGAGCAGACCCATCATTGTCACAGACTTTTAAAAAAAAAATTAAAAAGCTACTTTGTCTCACGCAGTGAGCAAAATCGGATTTTGCTCACTGTTTTTTAGTAGCAAAACCTGCCTGTTTGAGGTGCTGAGGTGAAAAGATTTTTGTGTAATTTTTTTTTGAAGTTGTTCATTGGTCAAGCAACTAGACAAAACAAATATGCAAGTAATTAGCAAAAAATATTCTGTTCCTCATTGGTCAACAAAATTAAGGGCGAGGTTAGGCAATTTCGACGGTTGCAAGCAAATTTATTTTGAAACTGGGCAGGCCTGCCTTTTGATGATTGTACCTGCACTACATAGGTATGTATTACAATTCAATTCTATGCTGTCATTTATTTAACGAAATTTATTAAAGTACTTACTTAATAGGTAATTGACAAATCTGTCATTATTTCATTGAAGAAATAATTTTTGGCGGTGATTCTTTTATACAGGGTGTCCCAGAAAGTACAGTCAAGCGAAAGTCCTGACGTAGAGCAACTCAAGGGGCATCCGAATCACCCCCATGTATGTTCCGCGATTTTTCGTAGTTTAGGAGTTATGGCCTTTTTTCAAATTTTCTATTAATCTGCGACCACGGAGACAGTTTTGCTCACTCTGACTGCAATAATTGAGATATTGGCTGTTTGTTTTTTTAACGAGTAGCTGAATAGTACGTGCATGTATCTCATTTTTTAAAAAAAACAACATCGTTGACCGTTTTGGCAAAAAAAAATATCGAATCACAAAAAGTGACTAAATTTTGACTGTAGTTCAAACTTTGAAGGCCGATTACAAAAAAAAACTAGCATAACTTTTTTTTCAAACAATGTTTAAAAACTGCATTATTTTATTGACTTTCTACCCTATTAATTTAATTGATCTATCATTAAAGGATCATGCCAAAAAAAATATCTAAACTTACTTCATCCGTAATTTTCACTTTTTCTAGTAAGGCCAAGTACAAATCTGAAATTAGGTTTGCGCTCCGGATTTAGTATGAAAACCTTCTTGATGCAAAACAATAATACTTGCCACTGATTTTCTGATGCCATTAAATGAAAATTAAAAAAGTATTCGTTCCTCGTTTTTTTTTTTTTCTCATTCGATTGCGATTCTTATGTTTTTTTACGATGACGTGTGAATTTACGACGATGTGGTGTTTCAGGAACTTGAATTTGATTTGCTTTGTGATTTGGACATCTTATTAGTGATTTTAATACGACCTGGCTACATCCTGGATTTTAGAATTTGCTTCTGATTGGTTTTGTTTTTCTGGTTTTGAGTCCGAAAAAAAAGATAAAAAGAAAACAAATCCAATCAGAAGCAAATCAAAAATCCAGGACGTAGCCAGGTCGTATTAAAATCACTAATAAGATGTCCATATCACAAAGCAAATCAAATCCAAGTTCCAGAAACACCCAAATCGTCGTAAATTCACACGTCAGCGTAAAACACGTAAGAATCGCAATCGAAAGAGAAAAAAAAACAAACGAGGAATGAATACTTTTTTAATTTTCATTTAATGGCATCAGAAAATCAGTGGCAAGTATTATTGTTTTGCATCAAGAAGGTTTTCATGCTAAATCCGGAGCACAAACCTAATTTCAGATTTGTACTTGTTTGGCCTTACTAGAAAAAGTGAAAATTACGGATGAAGTACGTTTTTATATTTTTTTTTGGCATGATCCTTTAATGATAGATCAATAAAATTAATAGGGTAGAAAGACAATAAAATAAGGCAGTTTTTAAACATTGTTTGAAAAAAAAAAGTTCTGCTAGTTTTTATTGTAATCGGCCTTCAAAGTTTGAACTACAGTCAAAATTTAGTCACTTTTTGTGATTCGATATTTTTTTTTGCCAAAACGGTCAACGATGTTGTTTTTTTTAAAAAATGAGATACATGCACGTACTATTCAGCTACTCGTTAAAAAAACAAACGGCCAATTATCTCAATTATTGCAGTCAGAGTGAGCAAAACTGTCTCCGTGGTCGCAGATTAATAGAAAATGTGAAAAAAGGCCATAACTCCTAAACTACGAAAAATCGCGGAACATACATGGGGGAGTTTCGGATGTCCCTTGAGTTGCTCTACGTCAGGACTTTCGCTTGACTGTACTTTCTGGGACATCCTGTATAATAATTAAATTTATTATCACTTCAGACACAATTTACAATCTGTGCAATATTATTTGTATTTTATTTGAGTAAGTAAATTAGTTTTTTTTTTTCAAACTTTAGTTCGTATTGAGATAAGGTGTAGTGTACTTAGTTTAATTTATCTGTCAGACACACGGTACCATTATAAATAAAATAAATATCACGGGACAATTCACACCAATTGACCCAGTCCCAAAGTAAGCTTAGCAAAGCCTGTTTTATGGGTACTAAGCAACGGATAAACATACCTATATAGACAGACACATAATCAAATACATATTAAACACCCAAGACCCGAGAACAGACATTCGTATTTTTCGTACAAATATCTGCCCCGACACGGGAATCGAACCCGGGACCTCAAGCTTCGTAGTCAGGTTCTCTAACCACTAAGCCATCTGGTCGTCTAAAATCAAACACATTATTCAAAAACGACACAATGTTGTGCTAAGTCGTAAAGTAATCGCGTTTTGATAAAAACTGTGGGCTGTTACAGTAAAATTACATAAAGTTTACCACTGACAGATGGTTTGCTTTCATTTCATATTCAACTTTAATGACCTACAAATAAAGCCAATTTTAGAATACTGTTACCCACGTTTGCAGATTTTGTAATAACTACTTTATTTGTATGGTGTTAAAGTACGAAATGAAATGAAGGCAAGGAATCTGTAAGTGGTAAACTAAAAGTAAACGCTTTAATACTTTTTTCTGTAGATATTGTAATGTTCATAATCCGAATAGTCAATTCTAGCAATTTTCACAACTCACCTCATTGCTATCCCTTCTAACCCCAACTACGGGGTTAGGGTTTGCTACTATTTACAAGCTTTTATTTTGTTTTCATTGTTAAAACTATGAAATGAAACGTCAGATAGTCTAAAAAACCTAAAGTTCAATTATGTTCGCAACATTTTTTATATAAGTACCTATAGATCTGAGTTAGGGTACTCGTACTTATCATGCAGAGGGTGGTGGGTTTGAATCCGGGCTCGCACCTCTGAGTTTTCCGAATTTATGAACGAATATCTTACATTTCAAATTTACCATTAGCTTTACGATGATGGGAAGAAATTCAGTGGTGTGTGTGAAGTTCCTGAACCGCACTGACCCTGAAACCCTTTCATTCCGAGAGGAGGCTTGTGCCCTGCAGTGGGACGTATATAGGCTGGGATGATGGTGATCCGGATCCGGATCTGGATGACGTCCCAACTTACGTGCCGAAAGTCCTCAGCAGGATGTCGCGAGTGACGTTTGAGCACGTTGACGTCACGCGCCTTCTTAAGGGCATCGTGCTTCTGCGAGCGGATGTGACTGCCATCCAGAAGAGGTTGGATACGTCGGAACGTGAGAATGCCGATCTGCGAGAAGCGTTGACCTCATTGCGCGATGCATCGGCCGAGGCGGCGCGAGCACGGTCGCATCAGCGAAATCGCGCCCCAGCTATCGCGCAAAATGTTGTCTCGTCGAATGGCATGAAGGCAACTACTGCTGACCAGCCGCGGGTTAATGAACCCGCATCTACTTGGGCGCGCATTGTCAACGTGCCGCCCCGCTCCGGGTCGCCTGCGCCGGGTCCCGCTGCTCCCACTTCGTCTCGGGTGCAAAAGGGTTCCAACGCGCAGGCGTCTCGCCGCCCGCCGCGCCGCCGGCCCCCATTGGCAGCATAGGAAACGCAAGGGCAACGGGCGGCCGCCGATCAACCAGCGATCAGCGATAGTGATGGCGTCACTCCGGTGGTGAATCGGAAACACCGTCTAAAGCGCAATCGCAATCAGCGTGGCACCATTCCTGCAGCGTCGTCCTGTATCCAAGCTGCAGTACCGTTAGTGGACATCTACCTGTCTCGGTTGGACAAGAAGACGACGACGGAGAAGGTCTTCGAGCATGCCCGCGAGGCAGCACGGGGTCGGTTACAGGGATCCCAGCTGTTCATCTACCCGCTCGAGTCTCAAAGGGCTAACAACTTCAGGTCATTTAGGCTCCAGGTGCCTGCCAAGCACCAGCAGGTGTTCCTGCGCTCCGACTTTTGGCCGGAGGGTGTGGTGTTCCGTCGTTTTAGGGAAGCGACGAAGACGTCTTTCAAAAATCCCTAAATAGTTACAATACAATACAATACAAATATTCTTTATTGATCACCAAAAAAATACAGAAAAAAAAAAAAATAGTTATTTATATTGAAGTATTGTTTGTATTTTTTTTTAATTTTACAGCGCATTGGTGTATACTGTAATGCTGTAATTTTTATTGATGAATGAATAAATAAATAAATAAATGAATAAATGATCATAGATTGGCTTATGGTTGTATTTAGACATGCGCAGCGTGTCAAGCCAAGTTCAAGCAAAAGTAACTGACAAAGTAGCGCCTGTGTAATGTTACACGAAACATTTAGAGCCACTTTTGACCCTTTCATAACTCAAAAATGATTTAATCATCATCATCATCATTTCAGCCGAAAGACGTCCACTGCTGGGCATAGGCCTCCCCCAAGGCTCGCCAAACAGATCGCCCCTGCGTCATCCGTATCCAATGCGTTCCCGCCATTTTCACCAGGTCGTCGCTCCATATTGTTGGAGGCCTACTTACACTGCGTCTTCCGGTCCGCGGACGCCACTCAAGAACCTTTCGGCCCCATCGGCCGTCAGTTCTACGAGCGATGTGCCCTGCCCACTGCCACTTCAGTCTAGCGATTCTTCGAGCTACGAGTATGTCCGTGACTTTAGTTCAAACTAAAAAACAAACTCAAGAATGATTTAATACAAACACTAAATTTGGTTCTTCATTAACTAGAACTCCAAGTTTCAGAAAAACAGCTTACTTAAACGGTTATTGAGATAATTTATTGAACTGTAACAATTACTTTGCTCACCTTACGATAGTTACGTTTATGCAAGAAATGCGTGTTCATGCAGTTCCTCCACCTCCACACTGTACGAACACACACAAATCACACAAACCCAACCATCACCACCACCAAACTACACTGACGCGTTTCGAACTCAACCAGAGCTCATCCTCAGAGCACCACAACCGTATGCTAAACCACCAAATGTTAAAACTAAGTTTCAGCAAATTAAGGGGCTGTTTCACCACTTTTCTTAAAGTTCGGATTAGCTTAATCATAACCTTATTTGACAGATGGAATTAAAATTTCTGTTTCACCAGTCTCGATTAGCGCTAAGTGACGGACAAACTGTTTCTTAATTTGACCATCAGATCAGGAGGCATTTAGCATTTTTATCCGTCACATAAAGTTAGTTTATTTTTTTGTGGCCATAGTTGGAGAGCCCTTCAGCCGGTTTCAGAAAAATAAATCAAAGTATTTTTTATTTTTTAAAGAAAGAGGTCATGCTAAATTGCATAAAATAATTTAAATATCAAGATTTGAATAAAAAAATGTAGGTACACTTTTAGTATGTAAAAATAAATCCAAAATTTCGTAATATTTTTTAATAACAAACTTTTTTTCAGTGGCTCAATCGTTTGTTCTACCTGAACTTGTATGTCGCCATTAAAAAAAAGTTTATCTGTCAAATGGTTTGGCGCCACTTTTCGATTCGTTTTACGTGATTTTATTTTTCTTTGTTATTGTTAACAAAGTATCGTAAATAAATACCGTTTTTGGATCAATTATAATGTTACATATTTGTTTATGCAAAAAAAAATAGATGTATTCAGAAATTATATAGTTAACCATTTCTTTTGCTTTAATAATGAGTGACTCTTTGAACGAAAGTGTGCGAACAGGAACGCGTGGTCGTGAAATGCGACGTTGCCATTCCGACTTTTTGTTAAACCGACGATTAGTTAAGTGGTACTTAGTTTGCACAGGACCGGAGTGGTGAAACTGAAAAAACACTAGCTGACAGATTTGTCCAGTACTTAGTTTATTCATTGGTTACGTAACCAGCAGTTTGACAATAAGGTGGTGAAACACCCCCTAAATAATTTATTGAATCAGGCGTTACTTTGCGGAGGTCCATATTAATGAACTGAAAGGATCACTTTGCTTTACTTTACCTCAAGGTCGCGGGTGAGCAAAGTAATTGTTTCAGTTGACGGTTATTGAGAGAAAAACGTCTAAATACCGCCATTTTTCTGCTGACTCTTTGACTTACTAACTGGCATATGGATTTAAAACCTAAACCAATTGGGATGCACCAAAAAAAAATAACCTATAGTTTTTATATTTTTTTTGGAAAGAATAGGATATTTTAAGAAACCATTTTCATTGATTTTGAATTTGGTTGAGTATTTAATTTTTTATAATTTTTTTAAGAAATACGTTGGATGACGTCACAGTGAGAGAGCCACGTTCCATTGCCTAGAAAAATTCAAGTCGTACATAACATAATCTGTAGCACTACTGATTTGTCTTGTCACTGTCAATAATACAAGCACGGCTGTTTACGATGCACAATGGTTTCGAGGAAATTATAAATGTCAAAACAAGGTTTATTTTACACTTGAATACATTTATTGATCTACCATCAAAAGACAAAATTTACATAAATCAGCTGACCTTATATACGATCGTACAAAAATCTTGCCTGCGCGATGCAGCGATGGGAACAGCGCCATCTAGTGGGCGTTCGGCATACTAATTTGACTTAAACTAGTTTTACAACGCTAGGCGTTTATACATACTGCCCACCAAGGACTGATAGTCCTTAATTATGGAGCTGCCCACCGTGACATAGTATGGTGCTATGGCATCAAAGATAATAACAGGACTAATTAACACATTTAACAACTACAAATACTTAAAACTAGGAAAATTGTTAAAGAAATCATTTTCACTATTTTGTGACTGGCAGTAAACAGAGTTTAGAGACTGGTCGTTTAATTAGTGAATTTTTGCATCTAAGAGTTACAACTCGAGTAATGTTGTCTGGACCTGGATGTTTCAGTTCGATTCTGCCGAAAAGCCACTTTGCCGGGGGTAAATCATCATCCTTTATTAAAACTATGTCTCCGATTTGAGGTTCTGGTGATTTGACGGCCCATTTGTATCGATGTAAAAAATGAGTCAAGTACTCGTTTGACCATCGACGCCAAAAGGTTTGCAGCATCCGTTGAGTCAGCTGCCATCGTCTTAGCGAGCTGATTGAAGATGTTTCGTAATTTATCTCTGGCATGGTGACGAGTGGTTCGCCTATCAGAAAGTGTCCGGGGGTGAGTGGGTTCGGCTCCCCTGGTTCGTTACTTAGCAGTGAAATGGGTCGTGAATTAAGGCACGCCTCAATTTGACTGAGGAGGGTGGCCATCTCTTCATAAGTTAATGTCGAGTCTCCGATGACTCTTTTGATGTGAAACTTCGTAGATTTGATTCCCGCCTCCCAAAGCCCACCGAAATTAGGTGCCCGAGGTGGTATAAAGTGCCAAGTTGTACCTTGAGTTGCCAAACACTCCACTATTTCCTGTGCTATGCTAGACTTCTCCACGTTAAATAACTCTCTCAGTTCCTTGGAGGCGCCAACAAAATTGGTCCCGTTGTCGCTGTAGAGCTCAAGGCAATGACCGCGGCGAGCCACAAATCGTTTGAAGGCTTCAAGAAAGCCTCTAGATGACAAGTCACTGACGACTTCGATATGTAAAGCTTTGGTGACCATGCACACAAACAAACAAATATAGCCTTTGTAGGCGTGATGTCCTCTACCCTTGGATGTTCTTAGGTTAATGGGGCCCGCGTAATCCACTCCACTCTTGCTGAAAGCTCTGGCTGGTGTTATTCGACTAGAAGGCAATGATCCCTGAAGTTGTGTTTGTTGCTCTGCTCTGTACCTCGTGCATGTGACGCATTTACGTATATGATGCTTTACTAAGTTTTTTGCCCCGACAATCCAGTATGCTGATCGTAAGAAATTAAGCATGATCTGGGCTCCGCCATGCAAGGTTTTTTTGTGAGCATCTGCAACAATTAAGTGAGTCAAAGGTGAGTTGTGTGGTAAAATGATAGGATGTTTAACTCCCTCTTCCTCTTGCAATTGCGACAGTCTACCACCAACTCTTAGCAAACCCTTGTTGTCCAAGAATGGGGTGAGCGATAGAAGCTTCGATCTAGCCTTAACCTGACCATGTTTTTTTATCTCCAATATCTCATAGTTAAACGTTGAAAGTTGAGTGATCTTTAAACATGCGGTAAGAGTTTCGTCCATCTCCCACTTATTAAGGTACTTGCCTTGTCCTATTTTGTTAGCCTCTCGCCTAGTTATGAATCGTCTGCAATATGCAACAACTCGCAGTAATCGAGTTAAAGTAGAAAACCTATCAAATATGGATTCTGCCAAGGTTCCGACATATGTTTTATTTTTGATTGTTTTCTCTTCTTGTGTGGTGTTATCCTTTAGTTTAGAATATTCTATTTCCTGCTTCAGTAAGAAACTTGGACCGCGCTTCCACAAGGTGTGTCTTTCTAACTCTCTTGGGCTTACTCCACGTGATGCGCAGTCAGCAGGGTTTTCTTTTGTTGAAACGTGTGACCAATGCGAAGAATCCAATGTACTTAAAATTTCAGAGACTCTGTTAGCGACAAAAGTTTTCCAAGTACTTGGATGTTTATTCAACCACGCGAGGACAACTGTTGAGTCAGTCCATGCTCTGGTTTGAGTCTTGGGAATATCCATGACTTCTGCGGTTTCTGTCAGTAATTTGGCCAGCAAGACCGCCCCACAAAGCTCCAAGCGCGGTATGCTTATTTGTTTCACCGGAGCTACCTTTGTTTTGGCTCCTATAAGATTGACGTAAATATCTCCCGACGCACCGATTACACGAAGATACACCACAGCGGCGTAAGCCACGTTTGACGCGTCGCAAAAGCCGTGCAATTCTACTGAGGAATCGTCCATTCGTGTGTTCAACCATCTGGGAAGCCGGAAGTTAGTGAGTTGAAGTAGCTCCTCCCTGTACGTAAGCCAATCTCCTATGATATCTGTAGAAAGCTCTTCATCCCACCCTACTCCCGTGATCCATAAACGCTGTATAAAGGCCTTGGCCGTGATGATACAAGGGGCTATCCACCCGAGGGGATCGAACAACCGTGCAACATCCGAAATGATTTTTCTTTTAGTGATAGGTTCAGATAGTGGCGGCAGCTTCACAGAATATTGAAACTCATCACTACTTTTGTTCCAGTTTAGTCCTAGAATTTTCACTATATTGTCTTCTTTTATTTTCAGGGTTTTATCTTCATCGTTATTGAGTTCTGGTTGCCTATCATTTCTAGAAATTTCATTTATCAAATCTTGATTATTACTAGACCACTTTTGGAGTACAAAGCCACCCTTTCTAAGTAGTGCGTTCATTTCCTTGTAAAGCCTTATTCCTTCTTCCAAGTTTTGACCCCCAGACATTAAATCGTCCATATAAAATTCCCTTTCCACTCTGCCTGCAGCCAGCGGGTACTCCGTTTCATGGTCCTTTGCCACTTGGTTAAGGGCTTTAACTGCCAGGTAAGGCGCCGCAGATGTTCCAAAAGTCACTGTTAACAATTTATAATCTTGAATCTCCTTCGCAGGGTCTTCTCTCCACACAATGCGTTGGTAGTCGGTGTCGTCGTCTGCTACCTTTACCATGCGATACATTTTTATAATATCAGCAGTCAAACACACGGGATATCTTCTCCAGCGCATGATAAGATGTCTTAAGTCCGATTGCAGGGTGGGACCAACCCTCAACGCGTCGTTTAACGATATACCATGTTCATTCTTACAGGACGCATCGAATACTACTCTCAACTTCGTGGTAGACTTGTCTTCTCTTATGACTGCATGGTGAGGCAAATAAACTGCTTCATTTCGTTTAGTATCAGGTTGTGGCGCCAGTACCATGTGACCTAGCTGCAAATATTCATTTATCACGTCTGTGTATGTAGCCTTTAATGTTTGATCTTTGCTTAGTCTTTTTTCTAACGTTTTCAGCCTTCTTATCGCTATCTGACGTGAGTTTCCATTTTTACAGAAAAGAGTCTCATCGCGAAATGGCAGCCTGACGACATACCGCCCTTCAGGATCTCTTCGGGTTGTCTCAAGGAATATTTTTTCGCATGTTTGTTCTTCCTCCGTTAATATCTTTGGTTGAATGTGCGTCGTGTGGTCTGATTCCAACTCCCAGAATCGTTTTAGGACTTCGTCCTCGTTGATACGCGAATGTAAGACTGACACTGATGATCTCGTATGAGTTGTATTCACAGGTCCGGATAAAATCCATCCGAAGACGGTGGATTGCGCAAGAGGAGTGCCGGTTGGGCCCTTCATCACGCCGTCCTTCATTCAATATTTGACAATAAATTTCAGCTCCTAACAAAATATCAATTTTATTAGGTGTCCCGAAATTCGGGTCTGCGAGGCTAAATTTCTGCACCTTAACCCACGCGGGCGCCGCTACACTTTGTCCTGGTAAATAGCTAGTAATATTTTTCAAAACGTAAGCTCTCAATTCAAGATTAAACGCAGGATCAACTAACGACTGGAGTTGTATTACGACCATGGTTTTTGCGATTGTTTTTGATTGGTCGCCACCTAAACCGGAAATATTTCCGCGTACTGGAATTTTCCTCAAACCCAAACTTTGGGCTGTAGCTTCAGTCACAAATGACGCTTGAGAGCCCTGATCAAGAAGGGCTCTGAATACTTGGCTCTGACCTGTTTTGGATACAGCCTTCACCAGGGCTGTTGCTAATAATATTTCATTATTTACTCTCTCCTTCGCAAAACAGTTCACTAACGGCATCTGAATA
The DNA here is from genome assembly GCA_947859365.1 of Archips crataeganus. Lineage (NCBI taxonomy): Eukaryota > Metazoa > Arthropoda > Insecta > Lepidoptera > Tortricidae > Archips > Archips crataeganus. Next base: position 5,167,926 of record OX402047.1, on the reverse strand, counting down.
CTTGATGCACTATTTGATGGTTCACTTGTTTCCTCAAAAACCTCTGCGTTTGCTTGGTCTAAGTTCTCTGAATTAACAAATGCAGATGTAATACCCTTTGGGTGAAGTAATGAGTGATGTCGTTTCTTACAAACACGACAGGTAGTGGTTTTTTGGCAAAATCGAACCGAGTGATTGCTTCCTAAACAGTTGAAGCACATCCGGTTTTGAGACACAAATTCGTGTCTTTTATCGTAGTCTTCTAGTGCAAACTTCTTGCAAAAACATAATTTATGGTTGTCGCCACAGAATTCACAAGCAAAGGAAGGGCCGGAATCTGTAGCATATAACACATTCGATTTGGCAATGGTGGATTTGACATTTTGATTAGGCAATTTGTGACTAGAATATTTTGGTTCTATGAATTCTAGAGCACGGAATCTACTCGTCAAAAAATCCTTAAATTTGCTAAAAGTAGGTAATTCAGTTGATTTTAATTCTAAGGACACTTTAATCTCCCATTGCTTACGGGTTTCAGGATCCAATTTCAATGAAAGGATGTAAATAACAATTATATCCCATGTTGAGACGTCTATTCCTAAGTTGGTTAAAGAACTCAAACAATCAGAAGAGGTATCTATTAGTTCCTTCAAATAATTCGCTGACTCAGAAGTAGCACTCCTTTGACTCAATAATCGCTTAAGTATACAATTCGACAAGTATTTTTTGTTATTATATCGTTCTTCCAACTGTTGCCAACACCTTGCATAATTATCATCACAAATCGGTATAAATCTAATAAGCTGCTCAGCCTCCCCAGTCAAATATCCCTTGAGATAATGTAGCTTTTGTACATTATCTAGTGAGCTATTATTATGAATCATACTAGTAAATAAGTCCCTAAATGATGTCCATTCCGTATATTTTCCTGAGAAGCTAGGTATACAAATTTTGGGTAATTTAACGTGGTTTGGCTTCGCACAAGCACCCGTTTGTGGTGCTGCTATTCTAGCCAAATCGGTTGTAAATTTACTTAAAACTACTTTCAATTCGCACTTATGATTGGTAAACAGTTCTTCTGCCTTATCATACATCTCCTCTGTAATATATTTTTCCTTTCTCAAAACTTCAGGTTCAATGGTTTGCATTAATTCTTTATGACCAACTCTAAAAAGAAGGGTTAGACTGAAAACCAGCGCTGTGTGCGTGCGCACCTCCGTGGGCATGCATCCACAGCACACGCTGAGTCTAATCCGTTTAACACGCTTAGTTATAGGTAACCTTACTTTTAATATTGTATCTTTTTTTTTTAATTCTAAGAGTGTTAATAAAATAAAATTCTATTCTATTCTATTCTATTCTAAAATCTAACCACAATTGTTCCAATATTTCTAGCCTACTTTCTACATAATCCTTAGTTATACGTTCTTTAGGCGACTTCTTAAAATTTATCTGTGCCTTAGAAATACGAGATAACAAATCTTTTTGAAAATTAATCAACGGTTCCATCTTATAAGTATCGTGATAGATGCGATAATATACAAGATATTGTCAGTTCAGTCAAACAACTCAAACAACAATCAACAATTAAAAAGTTTACACTTAAAAAGTTAAACGAAGCAACAATAATTTTACAAGTCTCAAAGACACTCTAAAAACTTACAGTAAAAACAAAACCTTTCAAGTCTCTCAACTAATAGACACTTCGATGATAAAATCAAAACAAATCATAAATTTTCGCAAGTCCCAAACTATTTGAAACTCAGGACAAGACTCAAAACAAATGATAAAATCCTTAAACGTTACAATTTCTTACCCATTCTAGACTTAGAAAAAAAACAAAAAAAGTAAATGAAAAAATTACAAGTGTTTTACAACGTTAAAACTCTAAGCGGATTTGGACATAGACTCCCCGTTCCCTCGTTTTTTCGCTTAAAATTCTAAGTCCCAAATCCAATGTTAGTAAATTATTCTAAGTTAATATTAGTTCAAAATAATTAAATCAATTAAAGTTCTAACGCACTGCACTTAAAGTTGAAATCCTTTTATTCGAAATCTTGCAATCTTCAAAGTTAATAACTTCTTGAATTTAAGGTTCAGAACAGCTTGCTAAATAATTAAAAAGTACTCACGATTTTGCACCACACACAATTCACTCAAACTTATATCAATGGCGTAGTTGTAACTTCTTTCCGCTGTGGCGCCGTATGATGAATGGCGCGGGCGCAATCTCCAGCTCCGCTGTCACTATGACAGTTGACTGACTGATGCCAGTTGACCTACGGACTGCGATCCACAGCCACGACGGTCGCCGGTACAGAAATTGCAGTCCTCGTAGAACTACCACAACTATAGCCACTTACTGACTATCCGGCTCGAAGAACCAATGTTTACGATGCACAATGGTTTCGAGGAAATTATAAATGTCAAAACAAGGTTTATTTTACACTTGAATACATTTATTGATCTACCATCAAAAGACAAAATTTACATAAATCAGCTGACCTTATATACGATCGTACAAAAATCTTGCCTGCGCGATGCAGCGATGGGAACAGCGCCATCTAGTGGGCGTTCGGCATACTAATTTGACTTAAACTAGTTTTACAACGCTAGGCGTTTATACAACGGCTTAGGGTCCTAAATGAACCATGACAAAATAGTTTTATTTATTTATCTTTTTTAGCTTCGATTATTCGTGTTTGTTTAATGGTGTGATAGTAAATAGATATTTTTTTATTAAAATCTGATATTTAAATTCTTTTATATTTACTTGTAACGTAGTAATTTAATAATTAAATTTGTAAAATTACATTGGAAATATTCGTATACATTTCGGACTTTACGATAAATGACAACTGTTTAAAGCCAGGTGCGCATCATGTGATTAAAGTTCTGTCTTTGTCACTCTTTGCTATTATAAGCAGGACAGCAACATTTCAAACTGTCAATTTGCTTTAGAGTGTAGACCTGCTTTACCTTTGTGACGATTCACTGGAGGGGTCAAATTAAGGTCATTACTTAAATTTTCTTTATTTAATTCAGTTTATCATATTTTTGGAATCTGATTTCTGAAAACGCTTCACAAAGCCTATTTCTCCAAACGGTTTTCGATTTATTATACGTTGTCAAAAATTGGGACATCCCAATTCCAGATGTTCTAAGAAAGTTCAAAGGCATCCAGTTAAGTAATTCCGTGTATATACATTCCATGGTTGAATCCCGATCTCTGTAGTGGCAGCCCTATAGGATTTGCATTTTTGACACATGACAAATTCTAATAAATAATAAATATCACGGGACAATTCACACCAATTGACCTAGTCCCAAAGTAAGCTTGGCAAGCTTGTGTTATGGGTACCAGGCAACGGATAAACATACTTATATAGATAGATACATACTTAAATACAAAACACCCAAGACCCGAGAACAAACATTCGTATTTTTCATACAAATATCTGGCCCGACACGGGAATCGAACCCGGGACCTCAAGCTTCATAGTAAGGTTTTCTAACCACTAGGCCATCTGGTCGTCTAAAACAATTTAATAAATCGATGAACGCCGGCTGCACGAACGAAAACGTATGACGCAATGTAACGTACATGTCCCGTACAGAGCAGTGAAGGCTAGGATGTACAAGAGAGCAGCGCGCGCGCCAGGATGTACAATCTTAGTACCTACTAGCGCTCGGGTAATGTTTAATGGGGGAGGTGGGGTGCGGGGTGCGGGGGGTTGAGGGGCGGGGTGCGGGGGTATTAAAGGGGAGATGAAAATAATTTCATTGATTTTGCCGTAAGAAGTACCGTTTTCAAGATATCTGACAAAACACCGGTTCTCGTCCGATCACCGAGGTTAAGCAACGTCGGGCGCGGTCAGTACTTGGATGGGTGACCGCCTGATTTCATTTTTGTTTTTTGAATGTTTTGTTATGACGTTGTCACGTTAAACTATCGTCCGTAAACCGACTTTACAGACAACCGGGTTTTTTTCATACGACGGAATACGTTTGCTTTATTTTACTAGTCAAGCTCTTTCAGAAGGTACCCACAATTGAAGGAGCTGTGAAAAAATATGTAATCCGTAATTTTCTAGTAGCGGTCATCTTGGATTTGCATTGATATTGAATAACTAGCTTTTGCCCGCGGCTTCGCTCGCGTGAACCATAAATATTTCAGAGAAGCAAGCAATTAAGCAAGCAAACTATTATGCAAGCAAGCCTGAAGCAAGCATGCACGCAAGCATGCAAGCAGCATGCAAGCAAGCATGCAAGCTTGTAAGAAAGCATGCAAGGAAGCATTCTAGCATGCAAGAAAGCATGCAAGCGAGAATCCAAGCAAGCATGCAAGCATTCAAGCAAGCATATAGAAAAAATAGAAAATAGAAAATAGAAAATTATTTATTTGCCAAGATAAATGTACATTACATAAGTGTTTACACAGCTACTTAGCTTATACCTAGGAACTAGAGTTTAGCAGCGGTTCTCACACTAGGTCGGGCCAGTATCGTGAGAACCCAGTGGTTTGGCATAAAATAACAAACAGTAAGATTTCGCTTTTACAGAAGAGAGATGTTGGCATGCACAAAAACACAAAAAAACACAAAGAAAAGCATGCAAGCGACAATCTCAACGGATTCTAGCCAGCGTGCAAGCAAGCATGCAAGCAAGCATGCAGGCAAGCGTGCAAGCAGCATGCAAGCAAGCATGCAAGCAAGCAAGCAAGTAAGCATGCAAGCAAGCAAGCATGCAAACAAGCATCCAAGTAGGCATGCTAGCGAGCATGCAAGCAGCCATGTAGGCACGTAAGCGAGCATGCAGGCAGGCACGCTAGCAGGCATGCAAGCAGGCATTGAAGCAAGCAAGCATGCAAGTAAGCAAGGATGCATGGAAGCTTACCAAATTTCTATTCGTCTAAATCGGTTCAGTAGTTTTAGCGTGAAAGCGAGACACACAGACAGACAGAGTTACTTTAGCATTTATAATATTAGTTAGGATTAGGATTAGGATTAGGATTGGGCAGCTTATTTTTTATCCAATTTGCTTTTTCATCAATTATGGCTCTGCTTAGTTCCTCGATATAAAAAAAAATACCCCCCGCACCCCCCCACCCCCACCCCGTACCCCCCCGCACACCCGCGTTCAAATTCACCACCGTACTCCCAAGTCAAGCGTGCCTATAGAAGTCTTACTTCAAAACCCCCCCGATTTTGAAACATTCTTCCGCTATGCTCCGCTCCGCTCCGCTCTGCTCCGCTCCGCTCCGCTCCTATTGGTGTTAGCGTGATGATATATAGCCTATGTCCTTTCTCAGACACTAGAATATCTGTGTACCAAATTTAATTTAAATCGGTTCAGTAGTTTTAGCGTGAAAGCGAGACAGACAGACAGATAGACAGAGTTACTTTCGCATTTATAATATTAGTAAGGATAGTAAATTGTTCAACACGGGACTAGAACAAGTTATTATGGTTGTTCAAATTATATCAAAAACGGAGTAAAATTTCAATTGATCCAAATAAATAAATTTAGCAAACAAACAACGCTCAAGTCAAGCTAAATAAAACCATTAAAAATACGTTGCTTTGAAAAAACTATAAAAATATCGCGCATTAATAATTATCATGTGCGAAGATTTTTTACGTAGCTTTGATTATGAAAATAGGACACTTAATTTTTTATGACTTTTTGAAATTTCTAGTTTAATGGTCGCCACGTTTAAACTTAGTACCTATTTAAAGAGTCGGAAAATCATACAAAATATGTCAGTTTAGTAGTAAGCGTATCGTTAGTTAACTATGTTCTGTGTTATTCCGCTGTTACTCTTCGTCAGTAATGCCTTGGCTTTACTGACGTCAGACAAGCCGTACTACGACCTGGCTGAAGCCGTAAACCACTTTGCTGACTTTGTACAAAAATATGAAAAAAAATACGAAACCGAAGAAGAATACTACGCTCGGTTCGAAATATTCAAAAAAAATTTGGCGGATATTAACCGTTTGAACGAAATCCACGAGACAGTATACGCTGTAACTCCTTTTTCTGATCTGACAAACGAAGAATTCAAAATAAATCGCTTCGGTTTATTTCCTTCTAACTCAACAAATGAAAATGAATTGGTGAAGGTACCGAAAGAGTGGATAGAAGACGCTCCGGATACTTTAGACTACAGGGATCAAAAGCTGGTGACCCCTGCAAAGGATCAGAAACAATGTGGATCCTGCTATGCATTTGCAGGTGTAGGTAAGAAAAATTTGAAGCATTTGTTTCTACAAGTAGAATACTTACCTACGGGTTCATAAATAAACTATTACTTTTTAACCTTGCTAATCCGGTACCGGAGTGCCGAGTACGGGGGTAGCAAAGGGATAAGGAAGAATATGTTTCATATACACCGTGGGAACTACAAATGTGGCAGATTTCTGAGGCCCTCAGAAGTAGAAAATGTTACATTAACCCGGGGGTCTAATACATAGACAGTAATACATAGGGGGTTTACAAAGGGAGACTTAGTTTTTTGGGTACAAAAACAGCTCTAATTTGATATACATATATGAGAAATAATTAATTTTGATTTTTATTAAATTGCAGCCGTATCTCTTACTATGAGTTAAGTTATTTGTTTCAGACAATTTTTTTACTTAGTATTTTTTTTTATAAATTAAGTCATAGTTCTCTTACTTGTATTATCTAAAATTATTACTTTTACTGAATTCGAGTTATTTTTAATTTAATTATTTGTTGACTAGAGATCGTTAAAGCAGAAAATATAGATGTAACCTCCTGATATGGTTGCCAATATCGTTTAAAACTGGAAAAATGCAAGGTGCCACAAAAAGAATGATGGCCTTCATATTTATATTCTCTTTGTAAGTAGGTATAATTACTAGGCTCTTCGAATTTGGCATACGTTTAGATGATCACTACACAGTAAAAATCTGGTTAAGAATCTATGATATTCCCACGCGGGATAAAGAAAAAATGGAATTTGAATATTCAGTATGTGATACCGAATGATGATGATGATGGATTTTTGGTTGTTGCTTTGCCAGATATTTGTTTTATTCAAAGAAAGAGATGAAGCATTTAGCGCAAATTTTAATTCTGCTTGGACAAAGTCGCGGGACCAAGCTAGTTTTACATAAATGAGTTGAAACTATTGAATTTTCTACAGCTTGCATCGAAGGACAACACGCCAAGAAGCACAAGGAACTAATTTCTCTGTCAGAGCAGCAAGCACTAGATTGTGATACCTTGGATGATAAATGTGGTGGTGGAAATAATCTCGTTAATATTATGAAGTAAGGACAATAACGTATAATTAGTTATATCTTAGCGGTCCCCCGACTTGGCGACACTAATCTTAAAAATATTAATAGGTTCTTTTATTGAAGTTAAACGACGAAGATAAATATATTATAAGTATTTATTTTTTAGAGTTTTTTTTTGTCGGGGGTTACTTAAATTTAATTTTATTTTTATTTTATTGTTTTTAAACTAGTAACGGGCCCTAAACATCATTGATTACTACTTAAATTACATTTTTCTTAAATTAATTAATTAGAGTATATATACCCATTTTACGTATAAGATCCCTACCACAGCTAACTTAATTCCATTTTATGCCGAAAATGTCTTACTTACGTCATTTTGGAAGAGAGATGTAATTAGCCATTTTGTGGTGGGGACCATCTTGGATTTGAAATTTGTCTTTTTGTGTAGTATTCTACTAGTCAAGCCCTTTCCTTTGAACCCATATTGAGGGAGTAGTGGAAAAAAATGTAATTCGCTATTTTGTGGTGGTAGCTGTCTCCGATTTAAAATTTTTCATAGTGAATAGTAGTATTCTACTAGTCAAGCCCTTTCCTTTGAACCCATATTGAGGGAGTAGTGGAAAAAAATGTAATTCGCTATTTTGTGGTGGTAGCTGTCTCCGATTTAAAATTTTTCATAGTGAATAGTAGTATTCTACTAGTCAAGCCCTTTCCTTTGAACCCATATTGAGGGAGTAGTGGAAAAAAATGTAATTCGCTATTTTGTGGTGGTAGCTGTCTCCGATTTAAAATTTTTCATAGTGAATAGTAGTATTCTACTAGTCAAGCCCTTTCCTTTGAACCCATATTGAGGGAGTAGTGGAAAAAAATGTAATTCGCTATTTTGTGGTGGTAGCTGTCTCCGATTTAAAATTTTTCATAGTGAATAGTAGTATTCTACTAGTCAAGCCCTTTCCTTTGAACCCATATTGAGGGAGTAGTGGAAAAAAATGTAATTCGCTATTTTGTGGTGGTAGCTGTCTCCGATTTAAAATTTTTCATAGTGAATAGTAGTATTCTACTAGTCAAGCCCTTTCCTTTGAACCCATATTGAGGGAGTAGTGGAAAAAAATGTAATTCGCTATTTTGTGGTGGTAGCTGTCTCCGATTTAAAATTTTTCATAGTGAATAGTAGTATTCTACTAGTCAAGCCCTTTCCTTTGAACCCATATTGAGGGAGTAGTGGAAAAAAATGTAATTCGCTATTTTGTGTGGTAGCTGTCTCCGATTTAAAATTTTTCATAGTGAATAGTAGTATTCTACTAGTCAAGCCCTTTCCTTTGAACCCATATTGAGGGAGTAGTGGAAAAAAATGTAATTCGCTATTTTGTGGTGGTAGCTGTCTCCGATTTAAAATTTTTCATAGTGAATAGTAGTATTCTACTAGTCAAGCCCTTTCCTTTGAACCCATATTGAGGGAGTAGTGGAAAAAAATGTAATTCGCTATTTTGTGGTGGTAGCTGTCTCCGATTTAAAATTTTTCATAGTGAATAGTAGTATTCTACTAGTCAAGCCCTTTCCTTTGAACCCATATTGAGGGAGTAGTGGAAAAAAATGTAATTCGCTATTTTGTGGTGGTAGCTGTCTCCGATTTAAAATTTTTCATAGTGAATAGTAGTATTCTACTAGTCAAGCCCTTTCCTTTGAACCCATATTGAGGGAGTAGTGGAAAAAAATGTAATTCGCTATTTTGTGGTGGTAGCTGTCTCCGATTTAAAATTTTTCATAGTGAATAGTAGTATTCTACTAGTCAAGCCCTTTCCTTTGAACCCATATTGAGGGAGTAGTGGAAAAAAATGTAATTCGCTATTTTGTGGTGGTAGCTGTCTCCGATTTAAAATTTTTCATAGTGAATAGTAGTATTCTACTAGTCAAGCCCTTTCCTTTGAACCCATATTGAGGGAGTAGTGGAAAAAAATGTAATTCGCTATTTTGTGGTGGTAGCTGTCTCCGATTTAAAATTTTTCATAGTGAATAGTAGTATTCTACTAGTCAAGCCCTTTCCTTTGAACCCATATTGAGGGAGTAGTAGAAAAAAATGTAATTCGCTATTTTGAGGTGGTAGCTGTCTCCGATTTAAAATTTTTCATAGTGAATAGTAGTATTCTACTAGTCAAGTCTTTTCATTTGTAACCCATATTATAAGGCACAGCTAAGAACGCTCTCGACTAATTCACATTTCAATAAAAAAAAAATCAAAATCGGTTCGTCCATTCGGGAGCTACGATGCCACAGACACACAGACAGGTCAAACTTATAACAGCCCGTCGTTTTTGCTGCTTCACCTTTCATAAGTATTATTCATAAATATTATTCTTACTATGACTTTGATCAACTACCGAATCGAATGTGTCAAGCGACCGACACCGCGGGGAAAGGAGCGAAATCACAAGTCCTCCCAATCCGCAACGAAATATTTAAAGTGACAAAAAAAAATGTTTTCTTCAGTGAGCTGGGAAAACAAGGAGGTATTGAACGTGACGAAGATTATCCTTATGAAGCGAAGGACGATAAATGCCGAACTGATAAAAGTAAAATTGCAGTCAAAGTCACAGGTGGAGTTGAGATAGACACTTCGACAGAAGACACTCTGAAAGCAGCATTGGCAAAGTATGGACCACTAGCCGTAGGTAAAGACCTTAAGAAAATCACGTAACTATATTAGTGAATGAATTCACATTTTAATGCGTTTTTATGAATATTTTTAACCACGCCTAATGGTAAGCGAGTATGTAGTATATTTTAAATATTATATTATATATTATATTATATTAGTGGACAATCTTACACAAATCGACCTAGTCCCAAACTAAGCAAAGCTTATACTATGGGTACTAGACGACGATAAACATACTTATATAGATAAATAAATACTGAAATACATAGAAAACATCCATAACTCAGGAACAAATATTCGTGCTCATCACACAAATAAATGCCCTTACCGGGATTCGAACCCAGGACCTCTTGCTTCGTAGGCAGGGTCATTACCAACTAGGCTAAAGCGGTCGTTAATATGATATGTTAAAGAGTTAATTAACCCTTAAAAATGTTGACATTGTGAAAAGCAACACAAACACAAGAAAAGTCCGAAAATCAGTGAACAGAAAAAAATAACTCTGACTGTCCTAGAAGTTCTGTAGTAACGAAAACTTTTTTATAGCTATGGATGGGACTACTCTCGATCCACACTACAAAGGTGGAGTCATCGTGCCAGATGAAAACTGTACGCTTGGCATAACTCACGCTGTTCTCCTCGTTGGTTATGGAACAGGTAGGTATCCCTACATTTTTTTAAATTAATTTTCCACGAATTTATCTATTGACGTGTCTAAAACACTTTGAAAAACCAGAAAAGGTAAAGCTGGGTCTAGAGGCCGTATTGTCTAACGCTCCTCTGACGCTTGCCTTCGCTTTAACCATCTCTTTCTCTCACCATCTTATACCACTTGACAGAAAGAAATAGTGATTGCGAAGGCAAGCGTGAGATGAGAAGCGTTAGACAATAAGCCTGCAGGATTCCAACCTGGCTCCTCATCAGTCCGCGATGCGTGCTCGCCATAGACACCAAGTCCAGCTATGGCATACACAGCAAAATTTCTCAACGATTTTCGATCATTATCATCATCCCAGACTATATTATCTTTCTCTCTCTCATCCCTGCCTATATACGTAGCACTGTTTGTCTCCAATCAGTCACTATCTCTTGGGAATTTCAAAAAACCCTTCTTATCGGATGCCTACGTAATAAAAGCTATCTGTGTGCCAGCATTCAGCACATTCCTGTCGGTGGTTTGAGATGTGCGTTGATAGATCAGTCAGTCAGTAAAGGTTGCCTTTTAGATATAAGTACAGAAAGTTATAGTTATAATGCAGATAATTTTTATGAGCAAATGTCAAACCACCAGCCAAATGATAAAATAATTTCCCTTTCCCTGCGTAGGATGTTGAAATGGGGAAATTATTTTTCACCTCAGCACCTCAAACAGGCAGGTTTTGCTACTAAAAAACAGTGAGCAAAATCCGATTTTGCTCACTGCGTGAGACAAAGTAGCTTTTTAATTATTTTTTTTAAAAGTCAAGGATAATGATGGGTCTGCTTACTGAATTCGAAAGATTTGAACTTCAGTTTGATCTGTCACTTTCATTTCGATACGAAAAGAACGAGAGATAAGATCAAATCGATTCGAATTTCGATTTCAAATTCTATACCTAGTAGACCTAAAAAATAAACGAACGATTGAACGTTCGGATACTCATAATAAGTTCTTAACCTTAAAATTGTAATTCGTCTGATAAGGTTTTAAATTAAAATATTGTACTTTTTTAATAAATGGATTATATTTTTATATAGGTAATCAAATAGTAAAAATGTTGTTGAAAAATACAAAGTTTAACATGTATCTTTATAATTATTAATAATTTTAACAATCTTGAACATCGTGATAAACACAGCGGATGCAGTATCGGAACGCAGCGGGTGTAGTATCGGAACGCATCTTTAAAAAAATAGCGGGATTAAATTTTAATTATTTTCTTCTGTTTCTCTAGCTACAGAGTACGATATCTAAGAGTATGGCACATGATCAGAGGCAATTTGGAAATTATTAGAATAGTAATAAGTACTTATTTAATAAATTTTTGAATATGATATGAGTGAATTGAGTGAGTCCAGTGACGAAGTCAACAATTGAACAGCAGACGAATTAATGCAGTAATACATAATGCAGAGTTAAGTTTCTTACTTGAAAAGTCTCGCGAAAAATATTTAAAAGCTTATGATGAAACACTTTTTCGGAGACTGTACCTATTGTTATATATATAATATGGAGTATTAACTCAATGTTGAAAAACACAAAAAAGACAAAAAGACGACGTTCATATCCCTTTAATAATTTATTATGTTCTTGCTGCTGAGGTGAAAAGTTGTATGTGTCACACGAGACCAAAGTTTTTTTGCATCTCGTGTATTTGAATCACTCGTGCACTCAGGATTCTAACTTAGAATCACTCGCTAAACGCTCGTGATTCAATTATAGAATCCTTCGCTAACTCGTGATTCAAAATCAACACTCGCAGTAAAAACCAACTTTGCTCTCTTGTTGCACAAATAACTATTATCATTTAATCACTTCCTTAGAGATTTGTTCAAATTTCTGTTTTGGCCATTTTCCTGCGACATATCTAGATGTCTAAAGCAATCAACCGTAAATCATTTAAGTTTCCAATCTTTTTACAGAAGCAAAAAAAGGCGGCAAAAAATACTGGATCGTCAAGAATTCTTGGGGTGCTGATTGGGGAAATAAGGGCTTCTTCTATTTAGAAAGAGCGAATAAATACTGTTTATTAGGGTCGAAATTGACCGCGTGTGCAACGGTCGATTAAACATTTATTTCCAGAGGCGGCGTGAGGCATGGACAATTTTACGCAACAGGCGGCGAGACGAGGGAATTTCTAATACATTACGCGTGCGTATGCTAACCGCTGAGGGGTGAGCGTTTCGACCGTGCAATGTACAGGAAATTCGCTATTCACGCCGCCAGTCACGTCTGTTCATGACCGGGCTTACGCCGGATTTACACGCGCTTAGGAACGAATGCTTAATCCTAGGCATTGACAACACATTATGTGCATTTTCTTAAGAATTAGAACTAAAATATAGTAAGCTCGTGTATACCCAGCATAGCAGTCAGGAGCCTTGCGCTTCCAGTATTTGACTTGATTTTTTCGTTATTTCGATACAAATAATTTCTAAACTATTTATTGTAGCTATATTGTTATTATGTAGTAGTATATTGTGTTCAGTATTTCCAAAAATATGTAAATTGATGTCGTAAACATCTTATATTATATTTAAATTGTATAATTCATGTTGTGTTTTACTTTTGTTTTTACCCTTTCCGTTTATACAATTTAGCTAACTAATCTAATGTAATGGATATAAATTACATTAAAAATAATATTTCGGTAGATGGTTAACTGAGTTAGGCTAAACATTTATGTAAAGGTTTTGAATTTTAATTTTTAATTCAAAATTTAGTCATATTTTTGTGTATCGACCAATGCATGGAAAAATTAATCAACCAAAATTAAAAATACTGAAAACATTTGCAGTTTTCAATTAAATTAACCCATCAACTTGCTGAAATATTCCGGATTCATTTTAAAACACTTCGTATATTCTGAAATCTTAACGTTAGCTCCTACAATAATTTATTGAATCAGGCATTACTTTGCGGAGGTCCATATTAATGAACGCGCGCGGTCCATATTAATGTCGCGGGTGAGCAAAGTAATTGTTTCAGTTTGTTAGTAGGTACACTATTTTCACTAGGATCCCATTACGTGATTGTAAGAACCAAAAAATCCCAATAAATTATTATTATTATTATTTCCCTTAATGGCGGCCTTAAGGCTTGGGCCAAATGTCAGTTACGATGACAAATTATATAATGACAAATTTGATTTGTCAAACACCTTAGGTATATAATTTTCATAAAATAAATGACAGCGTAGAAATAATTAATTAATGACAGTGTAGCATAATTTCTAAAATATAAATACGAGCATTCTCAATACAAAATTCCTAAAGATCTTCGAGCATCGAAAGAGAAGAGCTTCAAAAATAACAATATCTAATGTACAGAATTCCTAAAGATGCATGGTCCAAATGCATTTTTAATCGAATTATTTCATTTTCGAAAAAATTTTGTGATAAGGCATATTGATAGGTATATTCCTTTGTACAAAATGCCTCATGACATGACAATAAATACTTTTAAACTCAATATTTATATTGTCCAAAATAGCTACGTACAAAAAGCCAAATGACAATACTTTGAAACTCAATATTTCTAGTGCTCAAAATGGTTTACTAATGTTTGACCAAAAAATTATTGACAAATGATCAAACGTGACATTTGACAAATGTATCATTTTACAAAAACTCACTTAGCAAATGATCAATTAGCAAACACTACACTTAGTAAATGTGTTAAATAATAAAATGTCAATTGACCATTTTCCATTTCACCAAATGATATGTTTCGCAAATGAAGCATTTGTCCAAATGTCATTTAACAAAATGTTATTTCATAAAAAGGCATTTTTTAGTCTGTTAAAATTATTTAGTCCGTTCAGGGGTACAAAAGGCGACCATATAATTATGTGTGGAGCGTAATATTAATTTTGTTGTTTAATGTTGCCCAAATATTTTATTGAGTTTGCTATGTGGGTAGGGGGTTTTGTAGGTGGTTATAAAAAAAATAACTTACACCAAAGGCTAATGCGGGAGCTTCGCTCCACTACGCTCCCGCATTAGCCTTTGAACCTAATCTATCCGAGTCGCTTCCGCTCCGAACCGTCTTGCTCGCTCGCTTCGCTCGCTCGCTAAAAATTAAGCAATGTTATTAGATTTATTATTAAACTAAACACTTGTCAAATAATACATTGTAGGTACCAAACGTTTTTAGACCAATAGTAGTTTTGTCTGATAACTCAGTTGCTAAATGTTAATTTTGTCAAATAATTATTTATAAAATGTAAATTTAACTGTTGATCATTTGAATAAGTGAGTCATTTGTAAAATGACTACTAGTAAAATGATCAATTGGCGTAACATTTTTTTGCAAAACGTTGTTTGTCAAGTGTAATTTTGCCAAATGACTTTTGGTCAAACGGCAGGACACCGCTCAAAATAGCTTACACACAAAAAACCGGCCAAGAGCGTATCAGATACGCTCAGGATAAGGTTCCGCAGTTACGATGTGTGCTGTCTGTGTTCAACAAGTGATACTTTTCTAAGAATTTTGTTTTTTGTACGGAACTTCCCAAGTAGGTATAATAAGTCAGGCTGCTATTACTTAACTACCTACTAATATTTCTGAAGCCAACTTATTTATTTAATTCACTGTAAATTCATGGTAGGTACATTTTAAAAAGATGTTACAGTTAGATGTGTTGTCGTTAGTTTAGATGTTTAGTTTTAGCCATTATAGTTGTCCTTGTTAATTTGATATATTTTCTCCCATCATGAATTTACTCGAAATTATCAAAGCAATATTTTAGGTTTTACAGGGGGGATACATGATTTTAACAAAAAATATGCACTTTCAAGTTGAATACCTATCTCACAAAAGAATCACTTTATAAAATCGTCTTCACAACTTCATAACGATTTTAAAAGGCCTATCTAACGGTACCCCATATTATAAGGTAAGTCGAGAAAAAAAAATTGCCCCCACTCTACGTTTATATGAGGCACCGTATCCTAAAAAAATTCCTATTCTAAATTTTGTTTTATCACTTTATAGTATTAGAATTATTGCTACATATTTAAGCACTCTATAAATATATATAAATATGAAGGGTTAGGCTGGTAAGGTAAAACACACTTTCCCGAAATGTACACTAGTCAAAAATGTCATCTTCACCACAAAGTTTTCCTTAGATGAAGATGATATGAAGTTATGATGGCGATGTTAACATTTTTACCTTCGTAAAAGTATTATTAGGTTTAGGTATTCGGTATCGCGCATTAAAAATTATTATTTGTCATGAATTTTTACATACTTAGCTTTGATTATAAAAATTACACATAAAATTTTTTCACATACACAGTTTAATGGTCGCGACGTCTAAACTTAGTAAGTATATAAAGGAGTCGGCAAATGATACCTAATTATGTCAGTTTAGTAGTTAGCGAATTTATTTGTTAACTATGTTCTGTGTTATTCCGCTGTTGCTGTTCGTTAGTAGTGCCCTGGCTGCACTGACGTCTGACAAGCCGTACTACGACCTGGCTGAAGCCGAAAACCACTTTGCTGACTTCGTAAAAAAATACGAAAAAAAATACGAAACCGAAGAAGAATACTACGCTCGCTTTGAAATATTCAAAAAACATTTGATGGATATTAACCGTTTGAATGAAATGCACGAGACAGTATACGCTGTAACTCATTTTTCTGACCTGTCATACGAAGAATTCAAAATAAATCGCTTTTGTTTATTTCCTTCTAACTCAACAAATGAAAATAAATTGCTGAAGGTACCGAAAGAGTGGATAGAAGACGCTCCAGATACTTTAGACTACAGGGATCAAAATCTTGTAACGCCTGCAAAGAATCAAAAAGATTGTCAATCCTGCTATGCATTTGCAAGTGTAGGTAAGTATTAGAACATGTGATATTATGGCTTATGATTATTAGGACATAAGATCATTATGGCAAAAGTGTTATGGCATTTGAGTTTAGGACAAACGATATTATGGATTACGAAGGAGACCCCGTTTAATCATTTCACTAAGACATGTTCAGAGATTTGAGCAAATTATCCAGTAGGTAGAGACTTTATCACTGAATGTGTCTAGTGAACTGACAAACCGAATTGAATTTGCGAGTTCGTTTCGTCAACTTGCTGACGTGTTGTCAAATAATATCGCTGACAAATGTATTCTTTAATAAAGATTTTCTACAGCTTGCATCGAAGGACAGCACGCCAAGAAGCACAAGGAACTAATTTCTATGTCAGAGCAGCAAGCACTAGATTGTGATACCTTGGATGGCCATTGCCTTGGCGGAAATAATCTCGTTAATATTATGAAGTAAGGATATTTATAATAACATGCATTATACACGGCATTATGAGAAAGAGAGTAGTGAGAAACAGGGGGGAGGGAGAGCGAGAGAGAGAAATTCACACTGTTGTCGTGGCAAAAAGATAGAAAGAAAGAAAGCATGAAAAAAGTACATTTATTTACAACAACACAAAACACTGCTTTCTACATAATACACTGTGATGACGTAAATGCCAGCGGAACGAAACTTAGGTAGGTACAAACCGAAAGCATGTTCTGTACGGCTACAGTTGATCAGTTTAATCGTATAACGAACTATTGAACCGTAACAAATTAAGCCAAGATTTAGTATACCTACTAGCTATTGATGATTCACTAGCCATCAACTTATAAATAAATAAACAGGTTAATTTAGTATCTTCTCCCTACTGCGTCTTGGGTCTAAAAAAAATGTCGTGGCTGAGCAAAGTAATTGTTTCCGTTCATTAATATGGACCTCCGCCAAGTAACGCCTGATTCAATAAAATATACATTTGCAAAAATAGACTCAGTCTGCGAAGAATAGGGGTATAAAAATAGCATACGACCTATTTTCAGACCTACCAAATATAGAGAAAAAAATTGATAAAAATCGGTCAAGCCGTTTCGGAGGAGTCCTATAACAAACACCGTGATACGAGATTTATTTGATTTTTTTTTCAGTGAACTGGCCAAACAAGGCGGTATTGAACGTGAAGAAGATTATCCTTATGAAGCAAAAGACGACACAAATGCCGAACTGATAAAATCAAAATTGCAGTCAAAGTCACAGGTGGAATTAACATAGACACATCGACAGAAGACACTCTGAAAGCAGCATTGGCGAAGTATGGACCGCTATCCGTAGGTAAAAAACCACAGAAATAATAATAAAGAGGATAGAAATGCCTTAGTTCCTATTTTCTTCCGGAACTCGTGTCGCTGCTTCATCCCCTCTACTTACTGTGTTAATGCACACATGCAAAAGACCGGAACCGTACTACGCAATCACGCACACAATTACTAATATTTTTGCTTACAAACAATTATGAACCTTACACCTTAGAGATAGCGTTGAATAACACTCAACGTAAGTCATACCCACATTTACACAACGGCGCTCTTTATTGGCCGCGTCGGCATTATGTCTGTACTAGTCGTAACCTGTTTTTTTGTCCGTACCACGAACTTTTGCGCAAGACGGAAGGGTTAGCAAAAATTACTTTACATTGCTGCGTATAATTCAAAACAATCTGCGTTTTTATGGGCATGAGTAGCAATGGTATATGAAGTTTCGTGTTAATAACGTGTAAACCAATATTTCATAATTAAATATTTTCTCAAGTTGTATTTTGATATAAACCGCATTATTACATTAAATTAATACATACAAATGAAATGTAATCCCCTTATTAGTGTAATTACACAGCGTGGACGAGTTTCCGCAATTGCTAATGCTGCAAAACACCATTTTAATGCACTTGTTGTCATACCCACGTTTCAAATAGCACTGAGCCACAAGTCGCGCGCTTGTTACCTACGAGTCACAAGCGCGGCGCCAAGGTCACGCGTCTAAGGCACTTTTATCCTCTTTATTATTATTTCTGTGTAAAAAACTTTAAGACAATCATGTCATGTAATGAATTCAACATCGAATGTGTTTTTATGAATATTTTTTTTGCAATAACCACGCCTAACGGTAAGTGAGTATATAACTATATTTGAAATAGAGCACAGTTGTCCAGAGTTACAGTTAAAGAGTTAATCAACCCTAAAAAAAATTGACATTGTGAAATTTGGCAAGTACATAGGCAACACAAATACAGGACAATTCTGAAATTCAGTCAACAGAAAAAAATAACTTTGATTGTCCTAGAAGTTCTGTAGTAGTATTAATCTTTTAATGAGGTATCATGATACATTGATCATTCCGACATAACTCCAATTTGCATTGTAAAGAACATGAATATGAAAATGTGGATGTAACGAAATCTTTTTTATAGCTATGGACGCGCGTATTCTCACTTCAGACTACCATGGAGGAATCATCGCGCCAAATGACAACTGTACGGCAAGCTTGGATCACGGAGTTCTCCTCGTTGGTTATGGAACAGGTAGGTTTCCCTACATTTAAAGTTTACAAGCAATTGTGTTTTTCTCGAATCATTATATACGACGCTCTTCAAGGCCCAGGCCTCCTCTCAGAATGAGAGGGCCTCTCTGTCTCTCTCTCTTTCCCTCGTAGTCATAGTTACGGAGATAGGGCTTCTTTGGAACGAAAATATAAATTCCATTTATTCTCTACTAGCTTTAGCCCGCGACTTTGTCCGCGTAGAATTCCAATTTGCGGTAAAGCTTTTTCATCTCTTTCATTGTATAAAACAAAAATCCGGCAACGGCAACATCCATCATTATTATCATTTCATCATTTCATCATCATCAGTATCAGTAGTGAATATTATAAATCCCGTTTATTCTCTATCCAGTGGGAATTTCAACAAATTTGTCCTTATTCTATGCAAATTTTCGCTTATTTTTATCTCGCGGGAATTTTGCATTTTCCCCGAGAAAAAGTAGCCTATGTCCTTAAAGGTGTAGCTTTCTACCGGTAAAAGAAGTTTTAAAATCAGCCCCGTAGTTGAATTCACTTATTTTTTTCCCGTAGGAATTTTGCTTTTTCACGGAGAAAAGTAGATGTAAATAATGGTTAGTGTTGAAAGAAATTTTCAAATCAGCCCTCAAGTGATATTCACTTCTTTCTATCCCACGGGAATTTAGCATTTTACCGAATAAATAGTAGGTAGCCTAGCCTATACCAAAAAAGGACAGTGTAGCTTTCTATTGGTCATTTTTTTTAAACTCAGCCCCGAAGTTAAATTTACTATTTTCTATGCCGCGGGAATTTTGCATTTATCCGGAAAATAGCATCCTATGTTAATCAAGAACAGTGTATCTTTTCTATTGGTGAAAGATATTTTAAAATGAGCTCCGAAGTTGATTTTTTTTCTATCCCTTGGGAATTTTGCATTTTCCCGGCAAAAGTAGCCTATGTCAATAAAAGACAGCGTAACTTTTTACTGGTAAAAGATTTTTTTTAATCGGCTCGGAACTTTCAGAGATTATCTATCACACAGGAATTTCCAAAAATCCTGCATTAAGTTTTTTTGCTGTTATGTTATGTATGACCATTTACGTTTATACTGAATTTGAAAAGTTTAGTAATTGTAGTTACGGAGCGGAGCGGAGGTGAGCGGTTAGTTCCGAAGGAGTGTTAAAATCTCTCGATGAGGGTGTAACATAGATGTGCGTTTGTCACTGCATAAGGTGATGATTTAGCAGATTGAAATGTATGATGTATAGGAAAGATTCGTGTCTAATCTCTAGACCAGTGGTGGTGTAGGGGTATGGCACGCGGCACGGAATGCTGAGGACCTGGGTTCGATTCCCAGCATTGGTCTTTTTTCTGGGGTTTTTTCTGTGCATCTATATTTCAGTTTGTATTTAGTACGAAATGTATGATTTCACGGGATGACCGTAAAAGTAATAAAAAAAAAAAAAATTAAGTTGAAAAAATAAGTACAAAAAAAGATACTTCATAGCTAACTTGTTTAAAGTTACGGAGATAGGATCCAGTTGATTTGAGTACCAATATAAATCCTTGAAATTAGCATTATATTCTAATAGTCTACTTGCATGCCCAATTTGTACAGTTTAGTAATCTTCGTTATGGGAATAGGGTCACTCTTGATGAAATATATAAATCCACTTTATTCCTTATCCCGTGGGAATTCCGGAAAATCCTTTCTTATCGGATGCCTACGTCATACAAAGAACACACCCTCCACGTTTAAGGTCTCTACATACAGCGGTTTAGGCTGTGCGTTAATCCGCCAGTCAGTCATTTAGGACTTCAGGACAAAGCATTTTATATGTATGTGCATTGTACCAAGCTTTTAAGCTCAATTCGATTTTATTCGAAAAAGGTTGAACTCACATAAAAGTTTCATCATCATCATCATCATTTCAGCCGTAGGACGTCCACTGCTGGACATAGGCCTCCCTCATTGACGCCCAATCATTACGGTTGGAAGCGACTTGCATCCACCCTGAACCTGCGGCCTTCACTAAAACGTCCGTCTATCTCGTTGGTGGACGTCCCACGCTGCGCTTGTAAAAGCAAAAGCTTGGTGAAATGCAAATACTTATTATAATTAGTTATTATCAGAGATCAGATCAGGAAGTGGTTGACAAACGTAGACAAATGGTTTGCAAAATTTGAAGTTTCGTTTGTGTCAAAATAAAATGTAATTTAAATCAAATTAAAGCACTAAGGAGTATTGATATCAACTTCGAAGCAAATCACCCCCAAAATAACTTTCTACTCCTTTTTAACCCCGTCAAGGGATGAATTTCAATAAAATACGAAACACGTCTTCCATCAATTCTGTTATAGAATGTTTATGCAAAATTTGAAGTAGATTGGACCAAGGAATCACGTTGTCCCATACAAACTTTGCCCCCCTTTTTTACCCCCTTAGGAGTAGAACTACGAAAATTCCTTTCTTATCGGATGCCTAAGTCATACAAAGAACACACCCTCCAAGTTTCAGGTCTCTACGATCAGCGGTTTAGGCTGTGCGTTGATCCGTCAGTCATGACAAAGGATTTTATATGTATAGATTAATAAATAGTAATAATAAATAAATAAATATCATGAGACAATTCACATCAATTGACCTAGCCCCAAAGTAAGCTTAGCAAAGCTTGTGTTATGGGTACTAAACAACGGATAAACATACTTATATAGATAAATAAATACTTAAATACATAGAAAACATCCATAACTCAGGAACAAATATTCGTGCTCATCACACAAATAAATGCCCTTACCGGGATTTGAACCCAGGACCTCTTGCTTCGTAGGCAGGGTCACTACCAACTAGGCTAAAGCGGTCGTTAAAGCGGTCTATTCTGTGGAAATTTCAAAAATCCCTTAACGGATGCCTACGTCTTAATAGTTATCTGTGTGCCAAAATTCAGCATAATCTTTTCAGTGGTTTGAGTTTGAGCTGTGTCTTGATAGATCAGTCAGTCAATTCAGTAATGGTTGCCTTTTGTATAAATACAGCAAATTATAATGCAGATAATTTTTAAGGGCAAAGATCATGTTACCATTTAATTTATTGAATCAGGCGTTACTTTGCGGAGGTCCATATTAATGAACTGAAACAGTTACTTTGCTCACCCGCGACCTTACGATAGTTACGTTTATGCAAGAAATGCGTGTTCGTACAGTGTGGAGGTGGAGGAACTGCATGAACACGCATTTCTTGCATAATCGTAAGGTCGCGGGTGAGCAAAGTAACTGTTTCAGTTCGTCACGTTACCAGGCAAATGATACGATAATTTTCCCATTTCAACATCCTACAAAGGTTCCAATCTTTTTACAGAAGCAAAAGAAGGCGGCAAAAAATACTGGATCGTCAAGAATTCTTGGAGTGCTGATTGGGGAGATAAGGGCTTCTTCTATTTAGAAAGAGTGAATAACTACTGTTTATTAGGGTCGAAATTCACCGCGTGTGCAACGGTCGCTTAACATTTATTTCTAGAGGCGGCGTGAGGCATGGACGACTTTACGCGAATTTCTAATACATTACGCGTGCGTATGCTAACCGCTATGGGGTGAACGTTTCAACCGTGCTATGTACAGGAAATTCACTATTCGCGCCGCCGGGCCTGGGTAAATATTCAGCGTTTTTACGGCGGTTTTTTTTGTCATTACCATTTGAGCAGAAATTATTAAAATGGATGATGCTTAGGGTTAACTTTTTATGAAAACTTAAGACAGTACCGATGCTGAATCTAGTTTGATGAAATTTCGCGCGATTCATCCTTCGGTTGTGGTAATAATCGTCGAATGGTAATGACGTTTAACCGCGCGGTCTAAACGCTCGAATATTCACCCGCCTGTTCATGGCCGAGCTGACGCTGGATTTACACGCCTTTAGAAACGAGTGCTTATACTAGCTAGTCATAGACATAACGTTATCTGTATTTACCTAATTATTAGAAAAAAATGAAATTAATTATTTACTGTTAAAAAACAACAAATTCACACACATACCGCCAAATTTTCGCATTGTAATATTAGTGAGTAGATTGTAATATTAACAAGCAGGTCTTTACATCTTATTATTAGAACTAAAATATATTATAGTAAGCTCGTGTATACCCAGCATAAGCAGCGGCCATGGCCCCGGTCAGGAGCCTTGCGCTTCCAGTATTATAGTAAGCTCGTGTATACCCAGCATAAGCAGCGGCCATGGCCAGGGTCAGGAGCCTTGCGCTTCCAGTATTATAGTAAGCTCGTGTATACCCAGCATAAGCAGCGGCCATGGCCCCGGTCAGGAGCCTTGCGCTTCCTGTATTATAGTAAGCTCGTGTATACCCAGCACAAGCAGCGGCCATGGCCCCGGTCAGGAGCCTTGCGCTTCCAGTATTATAGTAAGCTCGTGTATACCCAGCATAAGCAGCGGCCATGGCCAGGGTCAGGAGCCTTGCGCTTCCAGTATTATAGTAAGCTCGTGTATACCCAGCATAAGCAGCGGCCATGGCCAGGGTCAGGAGCCTTGCGCTTCCAGTATTATAGTAAGCTCGTGTATACCCAGCATAAGCAGCGGCCATGGCCCCGGTCAGGAGCCTTGCGCTTCCAGTATTATAGTAAGCTCGTGTATACCCAGCATAAGCAGCGGCCATGGCCCCGGTCAGGAGCCTTGCGCTTCCAGTATTATAGTAAGCTCGTGTATACCCAGCATAAGCAGCGGCCATGGCCCCGGTCAGGAGCCTTGCGCTTCCAGTATTATAGTAAGCTCGTGTATACCCAGCATAAGCAGCGGCCATGGCCAGGGTCAGGAGCCTTGCGCTTCCAGTATTATAGTAAGCTCGTGTATACCCAGCATAAGCAGCGGCCATGGCCCCGGTCAGGAGCCTTGCGCTTCCAGTATTATAGTAAGCTCGTGTATACCCAGCATAAGCAGCGGCCATGGCCCCGGTCAGGAGCCTTGCGCTTCCAGTATTATAGTAAGCTCGTGTATACCCAGCATAAGCAGCGGCCATGGCCAGGGTCAGGAGCCTTGCGCTTCCAGTATTATAGTAAGCTCGTGTATACCCAGCATAAGCAGCGGCCATGGCTCCGGTCAGGAGCCTTGCGCTTCCAGTATTATAGTAAGCTCGTGTATACCCAGCATAAGCAGCGGCCATGGCCAGGGTCAGGAGCCTTGCGCTTCCAGTATTATAGTAAGCTCGTGTATACCCAGCATAAGCAGCGGCCATGGCCAGGGTCAGGAGCCTTGCGCTTCCAGTATTATAGTAAGCTCGTGTATACCCAGCATAAGCAGCGGCCATGGCCAGGGTCAGGAGCCTTGCGCTTCCAGTATTATAGTAAGCTCGTGTATACCCAGCATAAGCAGCGGCCATGGCCAGGGTCAGGAGCCTTGCGCTTCCAGTATTATAGTAAGCTCGTGTATACCCAGCATAAGCAGCGGCCATGGCCAGGGTCAGGAGCCTTGCGCTTCCAGTATTATAGTAAGCTCGTGTATACCCAGCATAAGCAGCGGCCATGGCCAGGGTCAGGAGCCTTGCGCTTCCAGTATTATAGTAAGCTCGTGTATACCCAGCATAAGCAGCGGCCATGGCCAGGGTCAGGAGCCTTGCGCTTCCAGTATTTGACACTTTTGATGCTTTCTTTATTTCGATGCAAATAATTTCAAAATTATTCATGTCAGCCGTATTGTTATTATGTAGTTTGTGTTATTCAGTATTTCCAACAATATGTAACTTGATTTCGTACACATCTTTATATTATATTTAAATTGTATAATTCATGTTGTGTTTTACTTCTGTTTTTACCCTTTTCGTTTATACAATTTAGTAAAATAATCTTTGTGGGATATAAATAATATTAAAAATAAAATTTCGGCAGATGGTTCACTGAGTTAGACTACGAATAAATGTCCATGTAAAGGTTCTGGATTTTAATTTGTAATAAAAAATTTAGTCACGTCTTTGTATATCGACCAATGTATGGAAAAATTAAACAACCACTATTAAAATATTGAAAAACATTTGCAGTATTCACATAAACTAACCCAACAACTTGCTGAATTATTCCAAATTAATTTAAAACGCTTCGCATATTTAAAAAAGTTAATGTTAACACTATTTTTGCTAGGATTCCATCGCGTGATAGAATAAAAGAACCCACTACAGTATATTTTAGCCGAAATGTCGTTAAAAATTCAAGATCATCATCCCAGCCTTTATACGCCCCACTGCAGAGCGCAGGCCTCCCCTAAGAAAGAGAGGACTTGGGTTCGTAGATGCCACGCGAGCCCAGTTAGGATTGGGGACTTACACACTCCAATAAATTTCTCCTAAGATGTGTTTGATGGTTTTCAAATACAATTTCGCACATAAATTACAAAAAAGTCAGAGGTGCGAACCAGGGCTTGAATGCACGACCTTCTGCTTTAGAAGCCATAGGTCGAACCACTAGGCTACTACGACGTAAAATTATACTAAAACTTTCTTTCAAAGAATTTGATTTAGATATAGATTTTTATTTTAATTTTAACTTTGATTGTAATTTTAACTTTGATTTTAATTTAGATTTTTGTTTTTTTTACTTTAATTTTTTATTTAATTCTGATTGTAATTTTAATTTTAAATTCATAAATTTTATCTTATGCTCTTACTAACCATGGTATTAAGAATGTAACTAACACATTATACGAGTATATGGGACTCCTAGTCCTGAAATAAATGATTTGTATTTATTTTATTTAAATTAAATAAATAAACAGGCGAATTGGGAACCTTTTCTTTTTCAAATTCCGTCAAAAAAACGACCACACGGAATAAAAAGTACCAGGGCGGCATAACTTCCGCGGAGTTTAAGAACACTTCATTTAGCGCGTTCAAAAACCATTATAAAGAAGCTCGCAAAGCGTTTAGAATGGATTATCGTCGTAAAGAGAGCTGTAACTGCGCCGCAACGCTGTAAACTCCCTTTATTGTGGTCTGAACGCACCGCCGCGTTCGTTGCTAGTTGATTTTATTTTATACGTCGCATTATGTTTCCTGAAGCGCCAGAATAAGTATCAGAAAAAAACTCAAACGGCTCAAGCACAACTGGAAGCGTCCCAAGTTATAATTATAGGTAAATAGTTGATAATGTAGGTAAATAGGTAATGTGGCCGCTAACTATGGGCCTCATAAGAAAGCTCAAAGTCACTCAGAGGGCGATGGAGAGGGCTATGCTCGGAGTTTCTCTGCGGGATCGCATTAGAAATGATGAAATCCGCGCAAGCATAGCTCGAAGAATCGCCACTATCGCCAGACTGTGGCGCCACTATGGGCAGGGCACATCGCTCGTAGAACTGATGGCCGATGGGGCAAAAAGGTTCTCGTGTGGCGTCCACGGACCGGAAGACGCAGTGTAGGTCTATGTTCAGCAGTACGCCTATGTTCAGCAGTACGCCTATGTTCAGCAGTACGCCTATGTTCAGCAGTACGCCTATGTTCAGCAGTACGCCTATGTTCAGCAGTACGCCTATGTTCAGCAGTGGACGTTTTCGGCTGAAATGATGAGGTGATAATATCAGATTAAAACTTTTTGTAAATTGTTATGGGAATAAATTGAGAGGCTGAAGAGGTTGGAAAATCAGGAGTTCTGTTTGCTTCGGTAATATTCACAAAAGCGTGGTGTTTATATTATTTTACTAAACTAATAAATGAGAAAGTTTGAGAAAATGTTTGGATGTTTGTTAGTCAATCACGCAAAACGGCTGAATAGATTTAGATGGAACTTGGCGTACAGATTGACAATGGTCTGCATTAAGACATGTGATGCTTATTATCCGTATTTGGTGCATGAGTCCGACTCGCACTTGGCCGTCTTATTACGTATCTAATATATAAAAATCTCGTGTCACGGTGTTTGTTATCGAACTCCTAACTCCTCGGAAACGGCTTGACCAATTTTTATATTTTTTTTTGTGTACATTTGGTTGGCCTGAGAATAGGTCGTTGGCTATTTTGTTTAGTCCTATACTTCGCAGACGGAGTCGCGAGCAACAGCTAGTAAACTTATAACACGTTCACATAACCCTCTCACTGCCGGAGTTCCGCAGATACTAAAAGACTCTTCAAAGTACCAATTTCACCGCTAAACAAATAACTCGTACTTAAAGCGTTCCGTCTCCAAATCATA
Organism: Archips crataeganus; assembly: GCA_947859365.1. Taxonomy (NCBI): domain Eukaryota; kingdom Metazoa; phylum Arthropoda; class Insecta; order Lepidoptera; family Tortricidae; genus Archips; species Archips crataeganus. The sequence continues at coordinate 5,140,775 of OX402047.1, read as the reverse complement.
ATACCGATTTGTAACATCAAAGTACAATCACAAAGGATCTCTAAAGCATAATGAGACGGCAAGTGCCCCTGTACAGGGTTCTGTAGCAATTTACCTCATAAATATGTATGGGTCTTCTTTTCCTTTACTTATCAATTATGGGGACGCATGGTGACACGAAGGGTTGAGTTTCGGGGCAAAAAGGTTTTTACGGACAATCTGTTTTGGGGTAAGTTTTATGGTTACCCGGCGCAATTTGTTTTTTAATCCAATGTCAATTAACTATACTTAAGTTCAAGAATATCTAAAGTTATAAATAAAATAATAATCCCAAACTAAGCAAACTTTGTACTATGGTTACTAGGCATCGGATAAACATACTTTTCTAAGGTATAAAAAATGGAATAGGTACAATGAATAAAAGCTTAGTAGTTTGGCCTCTCAAGCAGAGGTTCGTGGGTTGGTGCCCCGGCTCACACCTCTTGAGTTTTTTCGAAAATTGCATTTGAAATTTACCATGAGCTTTACGGTGAAGGAAAACATAGCGAGGAAAGCTGCACACACCTGTAAAGAAATTCAAGGGTGTGTGTGATGTTTGTAATAAACACTGGACCAACGGGGGAATTACGGCCTAAGCCCTGTCATTCTGAGAGGCATGTGTCTTGTAGTGGGACGTATATTATAGGTTGGGATACTGATAATAACGATGAGGTAAAATGACTCTTCATTGAACACAATACACAATTCAGAAACGTTGATCCCAACCACATTATTTTTAAAATCGGTCTCTAAAAAAATATTTCTACCCCAGATTTTCATTTAGTTTATAATTATTTACATTCTTATACTATTCAAATCGCCAAATTCACGATCAAAGCTCACTTAGCATTTAAACCGTTTGTAATACCCAAACTTAAAAGCTAAGCCCGCATTACACCGGTTCAACCGACTGTCAACAGACCTAACCCTAAACTGCCCCCGGTTAAACCAGGGGAGTATTTTACAGCCAAAAAATACCCGGCAATTTTACGCGCAAACTTACCTCTGCTACCGAAAGTGGCGCTGTCATCGACGGACGCAAACCATTTCGTATGAACGGACTCTTAGTACCAGCTTCACCCACCGGTTTCACTAAGTTTGCGGTGGCACAGTCCCATGTCCCCGAGGTAGTTTCGATCGACTCGATTATATTTAGGGTTAAACGTCATTGATATTGCAAGCCGTTGGAGGGTTATTGAATTTTTTTTCTCTAATTTGTCCGGTACGAGAGGGGCTGATGTTTATTTATGTTTAATTTGTAGCTTTCGGGTGCGGCGTGAAATGGCAGAATTTTAGATACGCTTTTTGTGCATGAAAATTGACGATAAAAAATCTTTGATGTTTAGACCATTGTGCACAAAGTAGCTCAATCCCTATATGTATACAATAAGATATAATAAAACAGACGGTCAAGTGCGAGTCGGACTCGCGCACCGAGGGTTCCGTTCAAAGTTGTATGTAAATAGTTCGTTAGTAAAAGTTAACGCTTATAATTTTTTTCTGATGGAATAACAAATTCCTTCGTGCCAAATTTCATGATTCTAGGTCTATGGGAAGTACCAGTTTTCCGTTTTTCCTGTAGAGGCCTCAGTTTAGGGCGTTGGGCCTTACGAGGCTCAGCTTACTTTCTTACTCACTTAAAAGTCACACTTGACCAGCTTTTATCTTAACTCGTCACTTCGCCTTTAAGATTAAAACTACGAATATTAAAGCGGCCGTTACACTGTCGTATATACATTCGTTTTTTAATGCATCCCTGGGGTAGCCCACGCCCCAAGGAACCCCCAGGGCCTTTTATAAGTCCACGCTAAATTTCGCCGTCAACCGGCAAGCCGGCAACACATCAAGTGAACAAGAAGTTTTTTAACCCCCGACACAAAAAGAGGGGTGATATGGATAAGTTTGACCGCTATGTGTGCGTGTGCGTCGTGCGTGTGCGTGTAGTAAGTATATTAAACCATTTGAAGATAAAAACAGAGATTAGGTACTCATCTTGGTGCATAAACTACTATTTTATGACTATACATAGCTAGACCGTTTAAATGAGCCTTCTCCCGCGCTCGTGTGCCTGCCGCCCGCACCTCTCCCGGCCCCCTTTGTCGTCATACCCCCCAGCCCCTGAACCGCGCTGGCGAGGACTCATTCAAACAGTTTAGCTATAGGTGGAAAACGAGCCAGTGGTTCTCCTGACGGTAAATGTATTACGAACCATGGGCAAGTCCGGCTAAAACGCGCGCGTTACATTGGTCCTTTTATTTACATAGATTAAGTTAAATACACAGACGTGACAGAGTCTTTATCGTGCAATAATTTTATTGCAAAAACAGTAATAGAAAAAGAAATTTAGTAAACCTTGGTCAAAAAAAAATCTTTGTAGAAATCGCGTTAGATGTGAAGACTACCTTCACAGGTCAACTCTACCTGGGATAGTTGTTATGATAAAATAACTATTTATTTTATCATAACAACTATCCCAGGTAGAGTTGACCTGTGAAGGTAGTCTTCACATCTAACGCGATTTCTATTTGTTTTAATGTAAGGTATCAGGGCAAAAAAGTTAGTCTGTTTTCAACTTTTCAAAACATCTACAAAGATTTTTTTTTGACCAAGGTTTACTAAATTTCTTTTTCTATTACTGTTTTTGCAATAAAATTATTGCACGATAAAGACTCTGTCACGTCTGTGTATTTAACTTAATCTATGTAAATAAAAGGACCAATGTAACGCGCGCGTTTTAGCCGGACTTGCCCATGGTTCGTAATACATTTACCGTCAGGAGAACCACTGGCTCGTTTTCCACCTATAGCTAAACTGTTTGAATGAGTCCTCGCCAGCGCGGTTCAGGGGCTGGGGGGTATGACGACAAAGGGGGCCGGGAGAGGTGCGGGCGGCAGGCACACGAGCGCGGGAGAAGGCTCATTTAAACGGTCTAGCTATGTATAGTCATAAAATAGTAGTTTATGCACCAAGATGAGTACCTAATCTCTGCTTTTATCTTCAAATGGTTTAATATACTTACTACACGCACACGCACGACGCACACGCACGACGCACACGCACACATGCCTCATGCTACCTATGTCTCATGCTAGAGCAGTGTAGTTTTTATAGTTTTACTAGCTAAGTATTGCCCGCGACTCCGTCTGCAAAGTGGGTACGTATACAAAAAATAGCCTACGACCTATTCTCAGACCTACCGAATATAGAGAAAGTTTCATAAAAATCGGTCAAGCCGTTTCGGACGAGTTCGATAACAAACGCCGTGACATTAGATTTTTATATATTGGAAGAAAGATTTAGAGAACAAACTAAAACAGATGTACCTACAATAATAGTTCTTACGTTCGAAATCATTATAAATGGCATGCATGGATGCATGCATGTAATACATGGGATAAGTTCGCCTTTGTACATCTGTTTCTCATGTAAATTGTTAATTTCATGTTTTATGTACAATAAATAGTTTACATGCATACATCTATCTCCTAGAGGGTTCTCAACTATGAGTCAACTATATTGCCACTCGAACTAGAACGAAACTAGAAAGGTAGGTTGCCACATCCATATTAATTAACTGTCTCTAAAAATGGTTTGTGTTTATGTTATGACGCCACAAAATCAAATGAATGCTACCTTAAACCTCTGTTCTTTCTCCGTTTTAATCTTTGCCAGCTTGCGTGTGCGCATATGCGGGCTTGAAAAACCAGATAAATCATAACGGCTTAAGCGACCACTCTCTTCCTACAAATTTTGTCATTTTGTTATCACCCAAAACTTTATCTGGCATCTCATCTAATTGTTAAAAAAGGCCTGTCGGTTTTAACGTAAATTGCTAAAACATTTGATTCGTCAGTTAACGATTTTGACCGAAGATTGGTTTTTCGTATGCGGGTAAGATTTTTTGTTGTTTTGTTTAATATTTCCTGATAGCGCGATGGTGGTAGGTGTGTCATTACTTTTTTTTTTGTAAAACGGGGTCGCAATTTTTCAAGTGGGTCACCTGATGGTATGTGCATTAGCACTCATGGATGGGTATCCAAATGAGTTCCCATCTTATTATTATACACCGTGAAATTTTAGTGGTTGTTTTCCCGAATCGAGGTGATTTAGTATCGATTGTACAATCGATTTATAATTACTATTTTGACTAGAGTCAAAAATCCAGTTGTGAAAAACGAAAGTCGAAAATGACCGCAAACCAATAGTAACGCTTCGTTGGTACAAGTAGCGTACGATCGTACGATAGGTTAGGTACCAACGAAGCGTTACTATTGGTTTGCGGTCATTTTCGACTTTCGTTTTTCACAACTGGATTTTTGACTCTAGTCAAAATAGTAATTATAAATCGATTGTACAATCGAAACTAAATCACCTCGTTTCGGGAAAACAACCACTAAAATTTCACGGTGTAGAGCTAAGGTGTAATACCTTGTGACAGTAATTTTAGACGTTGTCCTACTCTTCACGTCATCGTAACCATCGTTATAGAGGACATCGGATTGTCAACCATTAATGATAAAATTTACGAATTTTCAAATAGGTACGACTATATTCGTTGAATGTTTTATCATCATCCTCATCATCATTTCAGCCGAAAGACGTCCACTGCTGAACATAGGCCTCCCCTAAGGGTCGCCAAACAGATCGGTCCCGTGCCATCCGCATCCAACGCAATCCCGCAACCTTAATTAGGTCGTCGCTCCATCTTACATCGCTCCATCGAACTAAAACGGATGTGCATCGACAATGGAAAGCGACTAAAAACAGTAATATATATACCACCTTCTCTAGACTTAGAGCGGATATCAAGAAACGGGTTTCCTCTGCCTACAATGTTTACATTCACCAAATACAGGCTGAAGGAAAGACCAACCCGCGCGCTTTTTGGCGGCATATTGATGGCCTTAAGTCTAAGGGAGGTTTCGTGTCACAAGTTGCTTTCGAGGGGAGACAGTTTGTCGGACCTGAGACAGCTGAAGCATTTGCTGGGTTTTTTTCGAGCGTTTTTTTGCCTACTGTTCCACGTCTTGACCCTAACGACTGCAGGGATAGTGGGCGGAAAAAGTCTGCCCATTATATTGACGTCAATGAGGTAACCCTGCAGGAGGTCGTGACGGCTATAAAGCGCTTGAAACCCAGCAGCGCTGTTGGGCCCGATAAGATCCCGGCATATGTAGTGAAGGGATGTATTGATTACCTTGCGGAACCTCTTTGCTTTTTGTTTAATCTGGCTCTCTCTTCTGGATCGTATCCTCAACAATGGAAGACCTCTAGGGTTCGGCCTATCCCTAAGACGAGTGATGCTATTAATGTGGAAAGTCATTGACCCATCGCAATTTTGTCAACCCCTGCGAAGCTTTTGGAATCTATACTCCACCGAGCACTTTCTGTACAGTTGAAACCTTTCTTGAGTGATGCGCAACATGGTTTTAGAGCGCATCGGTCTGTCAACACTAACCTTACAATCTTGACTGATATTATCTCTGAATACCTTGATAAGGGTATACAAGTTGACGTACTGTATTTTGATTTCCGGAAAGCTTTCGATTGCGTGGATAACGATGTGTTGCTACAAAAGCTAGACACTATTGGATTCGCTTCTAACCTGCTTAAATTTTTTGCAAGTTATCTACGCGATCGTCAGCAATACGTGCAACATGGTCATTTCATCTCGACTCCTTACCATACCCGGTCCGGCGTAAGCCAGGGATCTATACTGGGTCCTTTTCTATTTGGTATAATGGTTAATGATCTTGAATTGGTCGTCGGAAGTGCAGAATGCCTTCTTTATGCTGACGACCTGAAGCTGGTTTACGGAGTGGAGCAAGCTGCGGATTGCATCTCGCTGCAGGAGGATATTGACTCTGTGTGGCGGTGGAGTGTTGACAACAAGTTGTCTTTCAATACGGCCAAGTGTGGTGTGTGCACTTTCAGTCGAGCTTGTTTTCCCATACACAATCATTATGTGCTGGGAGTCGAGCCCATAAACAGACTCTTCTCCGTAAAAGATCTGGGCGTTATATTTGATACGCGTCTAACTTTCCACGATCATATAAAGGCGTTGGCTGCTACTAGACTTGGCTTTGTTTTTCGCAACGCCAGAGATTTTCAAGATCCTGTGGCGATAAAACTGCTATTTAATGCCTTGGTGAGAAGTAAGTTGGAAGCATCTGCCATTGTATGGAACCCATATGAGTCAACGTACATCCTACTATTGGGAAAGGTGCAAAAGGCCTTTTTAAGAATGTTGTACAAAAAATTGCATGGATATTACCCGTATTTATATCCAACGAAGTTTCTTCTTGGCGCTCTAGGCTTTAATTTGTTGGAGGTGAGGCGGAACCTCGGCCTTCTTCTATTTGTGTGTCGTGTTCTGCGAGGGGATGCTGACTGTCCCAAGCTCGTGGAGCAACTAGTCAGGTTGTCTGTCCCGGACGTGCCCAGGATAACCCTGAGACCGCGTATGCGCCCCCTGCTGTGTGTGCCGGCAGCGCGCACCGCGGCGCGCAGGCAATCGCCGCTGCCCCGCGCCCTGGCGTTGCTGAACTCGCTCCTGGTGTCGGCACCGGAGTGCGACTTGCTGGCGGGGCGGTGGGCGGCGGTGACTCAGCAAGTATTGATTTTTTGCGAGAAGATGGATAACAGGCTGACTACGGTTCCTACTTGATGTTCCCCAGCTTATTTTTTGTTTGTTTTTTAAGGTGATGTTATTTATCTTATTATTATATATTGTATTTTTTCTTTTTTGTTCTCTTGCTTTTGTTTTTGTAAATTTTATAGCGCTTTGGGTAATACTGTTATGCTGTAAAATTCTTTTTTGAAATAAATAAATAAATAAATAAATAAATAAATAAATAAATCTTGTTGGAGGCCTACCTTCACTGCGTCTTCCGGCCCGTGGACGCCGCTCGAGAACCTTTTTGTCCGATCGGCCATCAGTTCTACGAGTGATGTGCCCTGCCCTCTGCCTAAATGTTTATTCCAACTTAGAGTTGCGATTTGGGAACTTAACGCACACCATTTAAATTCTTCGCAAGTTTGTTACAAGGTTTGATCCCGATGTCTTCAAAAATCCTTTTTTTTAGTTCCAGTGTTAAATGTCCCTCTAGCTAATAATTATTTATTGTTGACATAGATCTAAAATGTTTCGTATCATAGCTAGCAAGAGGGCATCTAAATTAGTTTATTAAGAATAATAAATCATGAACTTAATCATAATAGTCCATTTTTAATAAATTTATTACAGAAACTGATAATTACAATGACGTGACACTGCACGGCACCGCTGAGTGACTCAAAACATCACACTCTGATTACTTCATCAAGGACCCTTAATAAGCAATCTGATGAATCGTAATAATTATACTTATTTTAAGTGTTAATAATGACATGCGGGCTGCCGTGTTCAATTAACCATTTTAAATATGCGCCTCAACAAAAAATGTACTTGAATCTTAATGACGTAAATTCAAAGGCGATATTGCGTTGACGATATTTGGTAACTATGGAAGCAGTGGTACGGATGACTGTAAATACAACTTGGTAAAGTGATGTGTTTGCGTTTTATTCAACTTGCATTCACCCTTTTGTCTTTCTAATAAGTCAACATTTTAATTTAGAAGGCAGTGCATACAAATGCTTTGTGCAATGATGGCTGAGTAATACTTGAAAGAGAATTAAGTTTAATCGTGGTAGAGAATACACAATGTTAAAACTTTTACCTGACAAAACTAGCAATTATCAATGGCTATTTGCTATTTTTAAATGTGTTACATTTTTGGGGTAAAATAGGAATGTAGACGTTTAAAGTGGTATCAATAAGTCGTTGTCTTTGGTAATTGAAGTAAATTTATCTGATAACATTACATTTAATAACTTTACATTCCATTGTCGAGCATTGTTCAGGTTTAAATAGAGAGGGTAGAGTCCTACCAAAGGCTCGAAAGGTAGTAATTTTTTAAATTAATAAACACAATCGATTACATTCAAAATAGTTTAATTACAGTGTTCTTTTTACGATAAAATTACTGGCCAGTAAGATTTTACCAACTGAAAAAGAAAACATTACATATAAGGTATGATTCCTTTTTCGCCAGCAACTTCTTCATTCTTCTAGTCCCCATTCGAAATTCAAAGAGTTCGCAAGATTCAATTCCTTCCATTCATTCGGTCAAATAGTCAAAGGCTAGCCGACGAGAAAGTTGAGTCAACTCCGCTCCAGATCAACTAATTACATGTTGTTCTTGCTGATTAAAGCACAGCTTGGGTCTAATGAGTGAGTCACGGGCTATCGGTCGGTGGCAGTTTTTACACGACGCGACTGTCTTACGACGGCGCTGTCCGAACATAAAAATATTGAATCATTAAAAAATAAATCGTCTTGCCATCCAAACGAAAAAAATAATCTTGTTGTAACAAAGTTTGTGCTTAAAATTTAATCTCCTAGTTTGAAAATTACAGGAACAATGTTTTAAAGATCCGGGAACCGATTTTTGCAATGTCATCAGTCGAAAATACTATTATAAAGTGAAAAAAAATGCTTTGCTACAATACCAAAGTTAAAAACGAGTTTTTGGTTTGTCAACCAGAATAACGAAGCTATAATTTTTTATCACATTTGGATGTTGTGTTTGAGCTACGTGATTTTAAAAAACAGTTTCCATTTGCTAAAAATAGCGAACACAAAACACAAATTTAATGTTCATATTTTGATTTTCTTACGAAAGTAACTAATGCCTGACTAATTTATTGAATCAGGCGTTACTTTGCGGAGGTCCATATTAATGAACTAAAACAATTACTTTGCTCACCCGCGACCTTACAATAGTTACGTTTATGCAAGAAATGTGCGTTCATGCAGTTCCTCCACCTCCGCACTGTACGAACACACACAAATCACATAAACCCAACCATCACCACCACCAAGCTACACTGACGCGTTTCGAACTCAACCAGAGCTCATCTTCAGAGTTACCACAACCGTATGCTATGCTACCAAACGTTAAACGTTTAACGTTTGGTAGCATAGCATACGGTTGTGGTAACTCTGAAGATGAGCTCTGGTTGAGTTCGAAACGCGTCAGTGTAGCTTGGTGGTGGTGATGGTTGGGTTTATGTGATTTGTGTGTGTTCGTACAGTGCGGAGGTGGAGGAACTGCATGAACGCACATTTCTTGCATAAACGTAACTATTGTAAGGTCGCGGGTGAGCAAAGTAATTGTTTTAGTTCATTAATGCCTGACTGTTAAAAAAATCAAATTACATAAAAATAATGATAATACTCGTAGTGATCAGCATTACAAAACTCCAAATTTAAAAGGCGCTACAAAAAAAACTTGCTAGGGTCCAAACATAATCAAGTTCTTTTTACCAAATTCCACCACATAATTGTTAAATTACGTACGGTCAAGGTCAAAGACCTGAACACTAGTTACTGCATGCCTTATATGACAAATTAACACAAAAGTTTAAAGACAAAAAGACAGCGACAAGGATTAAAGTGTAAACATATCTTTAACCTCTACCGAACAAGCTGAACATTCGAATATCCCCCTCATAACACGTGTTGCTAAAAATCTTGTACTATAAAAACCCCCGTACGTAATCTGGTGTAAAATTTGTTCTCACAGACTCGCAGTCATCTTTCTCAATCAACAAGCCATCAGGGCTTACGATTTTTATTGTTTTCGATCCAATTGCTACGGGCGTCGGCGACTATTCTCCGTTTTTTTTTTTAATTTCCTACAAAAACCCGATTGGATAATTAATTTTACAGCCTCTTTATTAAACTTAACAGTTCTTAAAATCTACGGGAAACGACGTTTGTGTGAGTTTAACTCGGTTTTATTTTTACTGGCGCTTTTTTATTGCGGATTGATTGAGCTTTGTGGTCGCGCTAAGTGTGGTGTCGTAAAATATAGTGGTTCGTTATCGATCAAAAACACCCTGAATTTTGTTTGCTTTTACTAAGTGCATTCTGTCATTTTCTAAAAAAATCTAGACTTGTAAAAAAAATTCTAGACTAGTAGTGAATAGATTCTTTCATATTTTTGGCTGTATGCGTTACTCTTGAAAAAAATACTTAATTTTTATTAGGTTTAAGATTTAATTTTATGACCAAAGTTGACTTAAAAGTTTAGTACAATCAACAAAAGTGCCTGTAGGTAAGCTAAGTTGTGATTTAAAACCGTTTCTTTACCGATACTAAAATGTTTTCATCACCTACCTACGAAAACCACAGCCTATGAAAAATTTAAAAAAATGGATTAAAAAAAACCGTTTATTTTTCTATTTTACGTTAATAATAACAATAATTATGACAATTGGCCAAATTAGTGCCCGCATTTTTATGTTCCATTTTTATTTCGTAATATCGCACTAATATCATAAATTCGAATGTTTGTGTGTGCGTAGGTATAATGCGCGCGCGCGTAGGTATGTGTGTGTTTTTCGCGTGTGAGCGTCTATCACGTCAAGACGACTAGATGGATTTGAATTTGGTGTGCAAGTAGTGAATCGCTAATGTTTTAATAAAGATAGGCTACTTTTTACCCCGATATTCAAGAAACAAAATATTTGTATACCATCATGTAGTTTTTGGAAATTCCCATGGCAATTTCGTGCAATCCCGGAATTCCAAATTAACTGCCAGACCAAATTGTTTACGCGAGCGAAACCACGCGTAAAACCTAGTTTATAATGGGTTATGAGTTTAACCACTCCCGCCCCCAGGGCCTGTCACTCTAACACGTCTCACTTTTTACAATGTTTTTTTTATTCGTCGTTTCAAATTCCCATTAGAGAAATGCTAATGAATAGTCTTGTTGCCGACTGACGTTCGCTTTAATAATTACCCTTTTTTGGGCGCAGTCGGTGACGTAATGGTTAACGATTTGTTAAAATCTGAAATAAAACGTGCGACTAAAAAATTTAGAACACCCTTGTTATCATGATGGACGTTAAAGCAGAAGAACCGTCTAACTCTTATGTTGTTCTGCGCGGACGAAGTCTCAGCCCAATTCTAGTAAATATATTGTATTGATGAGCATTACCATAGCTGGGCATTAACTCGTTTTGTGCATTAGAACATGCGATGCAATTTTTTTTGCATTATATCAACATTATCATAATTTCAGCCGTATGACGTCCACTGCTGGACATAGCCCTCCCTCATTGACGCCCAATCATTACGGTTGGAAGCGACTTGCATCCACCCTGAACCTGCGGCCTTCACCAAATCGTCCGTCCTTCTCGTTGGTGGACGTTCCACGCTACGCTTGCCAGTCTGTGGTCTCCATTCGAGAACTTTTGGGCCCCTACGGCCTTCGATCAACAATACAATAGTTGTATTGTTGATCGAAGCCTACGGCCATCTGTTCTGCGTGCTACATGGCCTACTCATTGTCATTTCAACGAGCTAATCCGTTTGACCATGTCGGTAACCTCGGTTCACCTACGGATCTCCTCGTTCCTGATTCAATCCCGTAGAGAAACTCCTCAGACTATTCAGAGTCGCTAACTTTGTGTCCACAGGAGAGACAACTTTTGTTTTTTTTTACGCTGTACCTATTATGACCCTTATTGATGTCTCTGAGTACGGTTAGACATTGGACAGTAAAAACTTTTTGATTTTACACGACTGTTCCTGTTAACCAGTGCGTGTCAGAGTCGCCATATTAAAAGCTTGTGTCACTCGGGGTAAACACCCCGACGAGCAAACAAGGGTAAATTACCCTTATTTTTACAATATTTTGATATATTGCCGGTAATAACAGGCGAAGCGTGGTCAGTGACGTTTTACAATGTGAAATCGTAGACAAATGTGTTTGCTTTAGGGGCATGTCGTGGAGTGATGTGCCACTATTGTCATGAAAGCACTGTGAGAGCAAATTAAAAGTGAGTTTTAATGACAGACAACTCAGTTTAACCCTTAAACCATTTGACGACCCTGTCAAGATATTCGATTTTGGACCGACAATGTTGCCAATTTGAATCGGCATTGATTTCTGTATGATGGCAAATATCTTGTCATTACCCACTAAGGGGTTAAACCGAAGAAACAGGAGACTTAAAATTTAATAAAACAGAGGTGCACTACCTAAGTAGAGATTTTTTGAAAACCTGAATTCTTGCACAGGGCGTCGGCATAAGGTAGTGGTAGGTAAAATTTCAGATGAAGGTTAATTTACGTAAAAATATTCTCTGCAGCATGGATTAGTAGGCGAGCCAATGTTACTTTTATCAGCCCTTAGGTAAGCTCTTGTACTTATGACAAGCAGTTATCGTTTCCAGTTATCTATCACGATAAAGATGAATTCTTAGTTCGGTTTTTTAGTCTTCTGGACTTAAGAAGTCAGTGAAAATACCATGCGAAAAAGGAACAAGACAAAGTTTTACTTCATTTTTAATTTACAATTCCAGAATGTGCCATGAAGACTCCATCGTATAATTTCTCACGACAAACTCGAACCGAAACTCCCGCGACCAGAAGTACCACCGTTGTTTGAGTTTAGATTTTTTAATGAAGACTATAACCGCTATTGTTTCGGTGCTTTTAAATAATGGAATAAATGACTGTTTGGTCTCCAGCACACGCCAAGTTTATGGCCGGTTCGAATAATTTCCTGCGCAGTGTTTGTCTTTGTAAATTGCATAGCTCACACTAAAATCCTACTCATTTAGGGTTAGATGTAACAGCACGGTTTTAAATTTCATAGATTCAACATTTAATTAATTCTTAGGACCACTGTGCTTTCAAATGTATTAGACAAATTTTGTAGGCGCTGTAAGACGTCGACGTCATTTAAGTAAATTATCTACTTTTTTAGGGTTCCGTACCCAAAGGGTAAAAACAGTACTATTACTGCGACTTCGCTGTCCGTCCGTCTGTCCGTCTGTCACCAGGCTGCATCTCATGAACCGTGATAGCTAGAAAGATTAAATTTTCACAGATGGTGTATTTCGGTTGCCGCTATAACAACGGATACTAGCAAACAGAATAAAATTTTTGCTCGTTCTTGCCCGATCTTGATAATAGCAACAGGTAGACGCTTGAAATATTCACAGAATATTAAGTTATATATTCACCTTAAAAATAAATAATTAAATTAAAATAAAACAAATATTTAGGGGGGCTCCCATACAAAAAACGTGACTTTATTGCCGTTTTTATAGATAATGGTACGGAACCCTTTGTGCGCGAGTCCGATTTTTTTTTATAGTTATGTCCAGATTTTTATAAACACCCAGATAGCTTTAATGTTTATGATGAATATTAGATATATTTGCTATGGCATATAGACCGTAACTACATTTAATAACCCCTGGATATTTCGACGCAGTTAAATGTATAATGACTATGACATCCTCCTAGGTCGATTCCTCATGTCTGATGATCGTGGTCAGTACCAGAGTTACATCAAAGGTAGACAACGCACTCGGAATCACAATCGTTTTTACCATTTCTGTCTGTGAAACGATACAGGATAAAGGTAGAATGGTGAGCGCAATCGTGAGCGCCGGTGCGTTAGGCAATTCGGTCTCTGGAGTGGATGATCTGCCTACACCAGTGTTTATATCCAGTACATCTCTTACGACCGCGTAGAAATTGGCAGACTACGAGTCTTTTACTTCATTGGTTCACTAGGAACCCAAATACTTTCATTCTTAAGTCTAGGAGCAGACGTATATAGGCTAACATGAGGATGAAGATGAAAGACTGCTGCGTTTTGTACGGTCTGTGAGAGCGCCGGGGGCCCAATACCTCCCTCTCCCCTATTCCCTCTCCTTTTTAAAGGCCGGCAACAGATCAGTGACTCTCTTTGAGTTGTTGATATTTATGGGCGGTGATGATCAATTTCGATCAGATGATCCGCTTGTTCGTTTGCCTCCGTCTCATAATAACAAACAAAAGAGCGTGTTAATGAAAGGTGTTATTATTTATTTATCTGTCAATAAAAAAATATAGCGTTACTGTCAATACCAACGCGCTGTAAAACTCAAAAGTAAATCAATCGCAACTAATAAAAAAAATATAATTATAACATTAATGCAATGGCGCTCTGGGGGAGGCCTATGTCCAGCAGCAGTGGACTGATGATATAGGCTGATGATGAAATATAAAAATAATATAAAGTGAGAATGAGATGCAAACTCTTTTAATATTACGAAATTAAATACTGGCCGGTAAAGCTAATCTATCTAGCTGATTGCTATGAAAAAAGAACTAACTGTCTTTTGTTTAAAAAAATATACGGTAATTTCTTTGCAATGCTATTGAGTACGTTAGCGAAAATGGAGAAAATTGAACTGCGCGCCGTTATCAAATACTTGTATTTGAAAAATTTTTCTACGGACCAAGTCAATTTGGATTTGCGGGACACTTTAGGGTCTAATGCTCCTCCGTATTCGACAGTCGCACGTTGGTGCGCCGAATTTAGACGTGGAAGAACATCGACAATGGACGACCCCCCGCTCCGGACGCCCTACTACAGCAGTAACTGAATAAATTGTGAAAAAAGTCGAAAACTCAGTTTTGGCGGATCGTCGTGTCACAGTTCGTTTTATTGCTGAAAATGTAAAGATTTCAACGGGGAGCGTGCATAATATTTTACATTAACGCTTGGGTATGAAAAAGGTATCTGCGCGTTGGGTACCAAGAATGCTTACTGACACGCAAAAACAAACTAGACTAGAGATTTGTCAAGAAGCTTTGAACCTGATGCAGCAAGACCGGGAACTTTTTTTGGCGCGATTTATGACAATGGACGAAACATGGCTCCATCATTACGACCCTGAAACGAAACTGCAGTCTATGACATGGAAAAGGCCATCATCTCCAACTCCGAAGAAATTCAAGGTGAGCCCATCTGCCGGTAAGGTCATGGGCTCTGTTTTTTGGGATGGTAAAGGGGTATTAATGATTGAGTATCTCGAGCATGGAGCCACTATTACGGGCACTTTATACGCCAAACAAATAGCAACATTGCGCAATGAGATCCGCGAAAAACGGCGAGGTAAACTCTCGAAAGTTGTGCTGTTCCACCAGGACAATGCCCCGGCACGCAAGTCCATCGTTGCAATGGCTGCAATTCGTGATGCTGGGTTCAATATCCTTAAGCATCCTCTGTATTCACCAGATCTCGCTCCCAGTGATTTCTACCTATTTCCGAGATTGAAACAATACCCGAGAGGCCAGAAATTTGAAGACGACGACGCGGTAGTCGCTGCAGTACAAGATTTTTTAAGTACTCAAGATGAGACCTTTTTTAAAAATGAAATTTTAAGTTTAGAAAAAGATTTAATAAGTGTATTATGCTAAAAGGTGACTATGTCGAAAAATAAAATTACATTTAGTAAAAGTTGTTTATAACATACTCATTCTCACTTTTTATTGAACGCCCCTAGTAGGTACTTATGTACGTACAGTTTCGGACAGTGCTATTTGATCGCAATAATTTGAGAACAAAATACGACCAACCCCTAACAACATTACAAAATAACTAATCATTGCTTGCCACCGTATTATTTGTATCACAATTTAATAATACGTTTCCTTTGACAAACTTATGACGAGTCCCTTTTTACTCGACAAATTACCAACAAAAATTTACCAACAACCCATACTCTAACACATTATTATCAACAGCATAGTATTCAAAATCGTCTACCGACAACTTTAACAGCTGTAACATAAGTTGCCCAATTACCACAATAACATTGAGAGTCCAAATCGCTGAAATGTTTGTGTGACTTAAGTAATAAAATACAAAATCGAATGACAAAAAGTTTCAAATGTGAAAATACATGTTGGTGTTAAGTGAACGTGCTACTTAATGTCGTCATTGAACGCCCCAAGGCACTCCAAGTATTAAAATGATAAACGGAATGCTATCGAATATGGAAATCTCTCAATTTATTATACGATAGGTCATTATTCTATTAGGTAAACAAAATTTAGGGGTTAATAGAGGCATTGGCGCTATCAGCGTAATAAAAGGGGCTTTATAGCTGCTTGATGATGTTATTAGCATATTTTATTTGATTAAGTAGACAGTACGTGATGTTTGACACAGGTACAACTATACCAGCTTTTAATGATTCATGGTTAATTATATTACATGTTTTTATGAGATGTAGACGTAATTATCTTTCCCGTGATCATGAACTGCTTCGTCTACTATATATCCTCATGAAATGAAGCTAGTTACACTTTACTATTGGAAAAAATTCAGAAAGCATTTCTTCGTTTCCTGTACAAAAAAACGTATGGTGTCTACCCCTTTATGTATCCAAGTAATTTTCTTCTGGGTTCTTTGGGGTTTAATTCGTTGGAAGTCAGACGAAATCTTGGGCTGATAGTGACTGCAAGTGGTGTCTTGCGTGGAAACTCGGATTGCCCTGAACTGGTAGCGCAGCTTGTGCGTCTGTCCGTCCCGCCATTGCCAAAGTTCAATCTTCGGCCGCGCGTTAAGCACCTCCTGGCAGTGCCATCGGCGCGCACTGTGTCTCGTAGGCAGTCGCCGCTAGTGCGAGCGCTGAACTCCCTCAATGCGATGCTCGCATCTGCTCCTGACTGCGATGTGTTTGCAAGTGGATGGACCAGTGTGTGTGCAGAGTGTCTTAGTTTTTGTGAGCGGAAGTATGAGCGTATGTCCACTGTTCAATGAACATACGTGTATTTACTGTTATTGCTATTTTTTTTACCTGTTTTTCTTTTCCTTTTTTGTATGTATTTATAATTTGTTTTCAGTTATCATTGTAATTTATTATGTTTGCACAGTGCATTAGTTTTAAGCTGTAATACTGTGTAATGTTTTTTTGAAAAAATTAAATTAAAAATTAAAAAATATGGTACACATTCTTCTATAATCCGGACGGTGATGAAAGTCTAGAAAAACTGTTTGTGGTTGGGAACGCCAGGAGATCGCGCGGTCGTTCACCAACCACGTGGACCCAGTACGAATTGGGAACTTCAGTCGTACCATAGAATTGATTTGCAGGTATGTGCAGGTTTCCTCACGATAATTTCCATTACCGTAAAGCTCGTGGTAATATAAAATTTAGTATATGTCTTCTGAAAACTTAGCATAACATGGAGCGAGTCATGCTCGTCATAAAGCTGCGTGATCAAGTTCGGAAAAAGGTTGAGAGGTGTATGCCCAACGGTGGAAGAAAACGCGCTGAAGAAGAAGAAGAAGAAGAGATTCTGAAAACTCAGAGCTGCGAGCCCGGATTTAAACTCATACCCTGGCCCGCAACCCAACGCACCAAAGATGTGCTTGTTGTGCGCCTAGTTGCATGAAAGCAGCTTACGATTGTTTCCGCAAATATCCCTGATGTGCAACAGGAACAGGGCAGCTCCATCAGCACCCGGAACGCATTATTACATTTGACATTCCATAGGCTCTTTGTGTATATGAAACCCAGCAGCACGTGTAAAGAGAAGTGCAATAAGCTCTAAATAGTAGTAGCACTTAACTTACCAACTCATTGCATTGTTAACTGATAAGTTATGATAACCACGTCAATTAAATACGCAAATACATAAAAATATCGCACGATAATATGGCTATCATTTCAAAATTACTGAGTTTATTGACCGACACGTTTCAATAATTTGTATATAAGGAAACAGAAATTCACAAGAAAGTTATATTAAGTAGTAACAATTTTTTTAACTATGTTCTGTGTTATTCCGCTGCTACTGTTCGTCAGTAATGCCCTGGCTTTACCGACGGCAGATAAGCCGTATTACGACTTAGCTGACGCCGAAAAATACTTCGCTGACTTCATTCAGAAATACGACAAAAAATACGAAAGCGACGAAGAACACAACAAACGTTTCGAAATATTTAAAGATGCTTTAAAAAAAATCAATCAAATGAACGCAAATGAGGATGCAATATTCGGTGTTACTGAATTTATTGATTTAACTAGTGAAGAATTTAGAAGAAGTCGTTTAGGCCACGTTTCATCTATGTCCACAAGAAGAAATGATGATGAAATGATCACAGTAAAATAAATATTCGGGGACAATCTTACACAAATCGACCTAGTCCCAAACTAAGCAAAGCTTGTACTATGGGTACTAGACAACGATAAACATACTTATATAGATAAATAAATACTTAAATACATAGAAACATCCATAACTCAGGCAAAAATATTCGTGCTCATCACACAAATAAATGCCCTTACCGGGATTCGAACCCAGGACCTCTTGCTTCGTAGGCAGGGTCACTACCAACTAGGCTAAAGAGGTCGTTAAACAAGAATGGATTGATGACGCTCCGGATAGTCTAGACTATAGGGACCAAAATCTGGTAACAAAAGTGAAGAATCAAGGAGCATGTGAATCCTGCTTTGTTTTTAGCGCCATAGGTAAGAAAACTCTGTTGTTTCCCTCACAAAGAAAAATTGATACGTTAACTAAACTATTTTTTTTGCATTAATAACAGATGGTACGAATCTGAGTGTTTAAGAACTCACGCTTAATAAACATAATATGCACTCTGTTCCAGTTGAAATATGCGTAGTATGAGCATGGCGATCTGTATAACTTATAATATTTGAGTCTATTTAACATAAAAATACACGAAGTTAACATATTACAGGACAAGCGCAGACAAAAAAAGGTGAAGTTATCTGTCAAAACAAGCTCTTTCAATTAAAGAAAAAAGTGTAGACACACTAAGTAAACAAAAGTCAAATAGGGCCAGATCCTAAAAATAACCTTAACAAATAAACACAAGTAAGAAATACGTATCTCTATTAAAACACTACTTGTAACACAGGTAGTAAATATTTTTCATTTTTTTTTGCTAATACCTACTTACATATTATCATAAAAACGGGTCGGATTTTCTGTCATAATTTTTCTTCGTCATATTATCGGAAGTCATAATATTAAACAACATAAATTGGAGTTACGATTTTCTTTACTCATAATTATTGTAAGGAACAATAAGTAAAGTCATATCATTCAGTGTCATGAAAGCATCACTCTTCATAATGTTAAAGGTAATAAAGTCACTCATAATAATTATTGCATGGTCTTTTTTCGTAGGTCATAATTATTTTTAGGCATAATATTACTTTGTAATAACATTCAGTGTCATGGTTGTATGACATTTCATAATATTAAAGGTAATAATCCTTTTCTGTGCTGTTTTAAAAAAAATACCTAACATCGAAGGCTAAGGCGGGAGCTACGCTACGCTTCGCTCCCGCCTTAGCCTTCTGAACCTAACCTATCCGAGTCGCTTCTGCCCTGAAAGTTCTTGCTCGCTCGCTGCCAGCGACATGCCTTACGATGTTTCTGAATAATTATCGATATTCCTTTAGATGTTATAGATTTCGATGTATATGCTTAGTGCATTTTAGGTAATGCAACATTATGACTGAAAACAATTATTACTTTAAGATAATAGATTTCTGTTTCCTTACAATGTTTCTGAATAATCAACGATATTCCGTTAAATTTTATTGATATCAATATTATGACCATCGATATTTATGAGCAAGAATATTATGGACATCGATTTCTGACTTTCAAAATTCGGATAAAAAAGATTATGGGAGAAAAGGGGCTCCCCATAAAAACAATAAAGTATTTCACACTTATGAAAATTTATTCACTTCATTTCAATGTAATAGCTATTTATGCAACTGTATCGTAATAGGGGTCCTTAAAACACGAATGTGGTTTCATGAAACGAGACGTAGCCGAGTTTCATAAATGGTCACATGAGTGTTTTAAGGCCTAATTACGTACAGTTGCATACTAGTATTTTATGCAACTGTTGTATAAGTGAGGTCTTAAAAGGCGAGTGACGTGAGTTGCGATACGAGCGAATGCGAGTATCGCAATGGAAATGGAAGACGGCACGAGCCGTTAAGACCAAATTATACACCGTTGCATACAATATTTTTTCTACGACTCGACTCTACTGTGCTGTACTGTACCCTACTGTAGGGTACAGTAGGGTGAAATAGGGTACAGTAGGGTACAGTCGGGTACAGTAGGGTAAAATAGGGTACAGTAGGGTACAGTCGGGTACAGTAGGGTAAAATAGGGTACAGTAGGGTACAGTCGGGTACAGTAGGGTAAAATGGGGTACAGTCGGGTACGGTAGGGTACAGTCAGGTGAAATAGGGTACAGTAGGGTCACAGTCGGGTACAGTAGGGTACAGTCGGGTACAGTAGGGTAAAATAGGGTACAGTAGGGTACAGTCGGGTACAGTAGGGTAAAATAGGGTACAGTAGGGTACAGTCGGGTACAGTAGGGTAAAATGAGGTACAGTCGGGTACAGTAGGGTACGGTCGGGTGAAATAGGGTATAGTAGGGTACAGTCGGGTACAGTAGGGTAAAATAGGGTACAGTAGGGTACAGTCGGGTACAGTAGGGTAAAATGGGGTACAGTCGGGTACGGTAGGGTACAGTCAGGTGAAATAGGGTACAGTAGGGTCACAGTCGGGTACAGTAGGGTACAGTCGGGTACAGTAGGGTAAAATAGGGTACAGTAGGGTACAGTCGGGTACAGTAGGGTAAAATAGGGTACAGTAGGGTACAGTCGGGTACAGTAGGGTAAAATAGGGTACAGTAGCGTACAGTCGGGTACAGTAGGGTAAAATGAGGTACAGTCGGGTACAGTAGGGTACGGTCGGGTGAAATAGGGTATAGTAGGGTACAGTCGGGTACAGTAGGGTAAAATAGGGTACAGTAGGGTACAGTCGGGTACAGTAGGGTAAAATAGGGTACAGTAGGGTACAGTCGGGTACAGTAGGGTAAAATAGGGTACAGTAGGGTACAGTAGGGTAAATAAGGGCAATACTGAAAGCTTTCTTACCTATTACGCTGAACATATAGCTTGCCAGACATATGTCTTCGTCCTTTACGTGCGTTACTAGGTTTTGAGTCCTGTAATCTAAATGTTTTGGAGTATTTACCATCCATTCTTTTTTCACTTTTATCTTTTCAGTTACATGTTTGTTGTTTGTGTCTTTGAATGGAAGGATTGGTTAGCGAGTGCTTGCGAATTCTTCAGAAGTCAAATCTGAAAATTTATTAACACCAAAAGTCGCGTCATATGCTTCGTTCAATTTATTAATTTGTATCAATTTATTTTTGAAATTTTCAAAACGTTTTTTGTATTCTTCATGGTTTTCGTATTTTTATCATATTTGTGAATGAAGTCAGCGAAGAGGTTTTCGGCGTCAGCTAAATCGTAGTATGGTTTATCTGCCGTCAGGAAGGCCAGGGCATTACTGATGAACAGTAAAATATTAATTAAACGGAACATAATTCTTTTCACACACGTGAATTGTAACCGACTGTTACGCTCCACACTCCTTTTATGTCAAGAGGTTAACAGGTTGTTAAACGCAGTTATTTAAAACTATTCTACTTTTTCATCTATTTTCAGAATTCATACTATTTTAAACATGAATTCATACTATGTTTATAATTACATTTATATTTTTGTGATTGTTCAAATGATAACTGCGTAAATATGCGGTATTTTTATGGTTTGTCACTGTAAAAAAATCATAAATAGTAACTAAGTTTTGTACTGATAACTATTTTTAATTACTTGTTATTGTTACTAGCCAGTCTTACCATATGTAAGTAATACTAATTATGTCTTATTTAAAAAGTGGTCTTCCCATATTTTTGCGCACTCAATTCACAATAGAAACTCATGGTGCTATAAAACGCAACAAAACGCTTTGTTGATAAATAGACATCGGCGGCTCGTAGCATTAAGGTAGCACTAGTGATGAGACACGTTTTTCCAGTGCCTTTTCAGATAAGATAAAATAACCATTGAATACTTATTTTATTAGGTTTCAACCTATATAGTTTTAACATAATTATCTGTGAAGAAGTAAGTTTGATCGCTATTTAAGAAACATCAACATCAATTGTCAATATTAGGTATGGCATTGTCATTAATTCAATAATTATTAGAAGACGTGTCGCAATTGTAGTTGTTATTATTTTACATATTGTTTCAAATAATGGAGGAAATAAAAAAAAAACATCTAGAACTCCTGCTAGAAGATGACAAGGTAAAATGCACCCGTTGCTATGTTTTTATAGTCTACAAGACACATAACATAAACAAGCATTTATAATTGGATATAACGAATCTTAAATAAAAAAAAATTAAAAATAATAATTGGTGTCCCCGTACCTACGCGTATAAACACGGTTACATCACTAGTCTGTCAGAAACGTCAAATGCTACCAAAATGCTACGAGCCGCCGATGTCTATTGATAAAGCATAACAACCCGGCCACTACTTCGCGCGACCGGCGGCAGTGGCGAGCGTATTATTAGTTCATTGCGTGTGCCGCCAGATAATCACTGAGCGTGAGCGGCGAGCGTCTCGACCGCGCAATGAAAGGAGAAGATGCTTGCAGCTGCCGCTGGTCGCGCAAAGCCGTGGCCGGGTGAACACACACAGTCCAAAGAAAATGTTTGAATATCTATTCATATTTGCTGATATTTAGAAAAAAGACCCCGAAACAATAAAAATATTTTTGAAAAACTCTATCATGATATTGATAATTTTTGTGTACGTGAATGTTTGATATTCAGTCACACTAAAACGGCTAGGTGCATTTTGATGAATTATTATACATGGATTATTTTATGAATTGGTTTGATAAAAAGGTATTTTTTATCCCCAAAATTTCATAGTTCGCGTTGGTAACCGATAAATTAATTATTCGCAAACAAAGTAAATATGATACAAAAAGTCTTGTTTAAAATAGATACACTCGTACACGATAAGATCTCAAAAATAATACGAGTACCAACTATGTTGTCTTTACTATATTAGATCTTCAGCTATATAAAACTGATGTTACTTTTAATTCGTGCAATCGACCAAACCAGTTATGACTTACGCTGCAGAGACGTGGACACTCACAGGAGGACTAGTCCATAAGTTCAGAGTCGCTCAGCGTGCTATGGAGAGGGCTATGCTTGGTATCTCGTTGAGAGATAGGGTCCACAACGAGCATATAAGACAAAAGACGAAAGTCGTTGTCATAGCCCGAAGGATTAGCACGCTGAAGTGGCAATGGGCTGGTCACGTTTGCCGTACAACTGACGATCGTTGGAGCAGACGTGTCCTGGAGTGGAGACCACGTTTAGGAAAGCGTAGTGTGGGACGCCCTGCAACACGTTGGACTGATGACCTTAGGAAGACAGCGGGCAGTGGATGGACGAGGGAAGCCCAGGATCGCGAATGTTGGCGCAATATGAGGGAGGCCTACGTCCAGCAGTGGACGGACAATGGCTGTAGATAGATAGATAGAATCGACCAAACGGAAAATTCTAAAGAACACGATAAATTGTTATTTGTCATACACTTGGATAAAATTTGTATACATTGTGACATTCAAGTTTGAGGTCAAAGATAAAACAAGCACACATTCAAGTCATAAACGCCGCAGGATCGCCTGAAATTCACTGCCGTATGTTTTTATCCGTACGAGCTGTAATTCAATTTCAGGGTAAAACGGTTATTTGTTGTAATACCAACAGTGTTCTGTCTAATTTTAGTCTAGTTAACTGAGCTTCCAACTCCAAACCAATTACCGCAATTTTTTGAGGGAGGGTGTTTAATTTCACAACAAGCTTCTGAGGGTTTTTTGTTTGCGGCAATTTGAGCTGCATTTATTTGCTGCTTTTTTAGGGTTCCGTGCCTTAAGGGTGTAGGTAAGTTAGATTACTAGGTCCACTCCTGCTGACTCGTGCTGAGGCACCGACTTTAGAGCGCGCGCAGACAGAGAGCGGTCTGGAGTTCCGCGTTCCGCGTTCAGAGTTCTGTGTATTGACCGCTCGAGAGTTCCGACCGCCTGCTGTGTGCGTTATCGTAAGGGACTCAGTACATTCGAAAGAACGCAGAACTCGGAACTCGGAACGCGGAACTCCAGACCGCTCTCTGTCTGCGCGCGCTCTCAAACAGATTAGTAGAAAGATATTTTCATACTTTTTGCTGTCGGTTCAATTTTTATTTCATACTAGATTTTGCCCGCGACTCCGTCCGCGTGGAATTAGTAATTTGGGCAGCTTATTTTTTATCCAATTTGCTTTTTCATCAATTATGGGTCTCCTTATATCCTCGATATAAAAAAATGTACCCCCGAAACCCCCCCCGCATACCCGCGTTCACATTCACCACCGTACTCCCAAGTCAAGCGTGCCTATAGAAGTTTTACTTCAAAAACACCCGATTTTTAAACATTCTTCCGCTCCGGTCCGCTCCTATTGGTGTTAGTGTGATGATATATGACCTATAAGCCTTAAGCCTATAACCTATAAGCCTTATAAGCCTTCCTCGATAAATGGGCTATCTAACACTGAAAGAATTTTTCAAATCGGAGCAGTAGTTCCTGAGATTAGCGCGTTCAAACAAACAAACAAACTTGTGTGCTTGTCCAACTTAAGATGAACCCTATTTAGTATAGTTTACTATATTGTTGTCAGCTCATTTTATGTTGGATTTTTAGGGTTCCGTAGTCAACTAGGAACCCTTATAGTTTCGCCATGTCTGTCCGTCTGTCTGTCTGTCCGCGGCTAAGCTCAGAGATCGTTAGTACTAGAAAGCTGTAATTTGACATGAATATACATATCAGTCACGCCAACAAAGTGGTAAGATAAAAAATAAAAAAATATTTTTTTTAGGGTACCTCCCATAGACGTAAAGGGTCGGTGATTTTTTTTTTCTCGACTAATCCTATAGTGTGGGGTATCGTTGGATAGGTCTTTTAAAACCATTGCGGGGTTGCCAACATGATTTTTCTATTCAGTGATCTGTTTGCGAAATATTCAACTTTAAAGTAAAAAATTTCATTAAAATCGAGCGTCCCCCCCCCCCCCTCTAAAATCTAAACTGTGGAAAAATTTGAAAAAATTCAGAATGGTAGTAAATATATCAAATTTACTAGGAAAATTATAGCGGCTAAGATTGCTTGGAAATTATTTGTAGTTTAAGAGTAAATAGTAGCCTAAGGTATAAAACATACCTAAACTTGGATGATTCCGTACACATACGAAATCCTTAGAAAAATATTACTTGATTTTTTTGTAATGGCTACGGAACCCTACCTTGTGCGTGTCCGACACGCTCTTGGCCGGTTTTTTTTTCTATGTACTATCCATGTTCGATAAATTCTTAAAATAGACGTATCTTTCTTATTTGTGAACTGATTCAAATTAAACAAACACTAAATGTTAATCCAAGAAAATACCAACATATCAATGAAAACCACATCCTTCTAGGTTAAGCCGTTTCTGAGATTAGCGCGCACAAACGCACAGACAAACAGACAATTAATTCTAAAAATCATTGTTTTGGGTTCTATTGGGCTAATAAATAGCCCTAGTGACAGTTTTTCTCAAATATCTTCAATGTACAGATACCGACTTGTTACAGATTTATTAATGAACTAAAACAATTACTTTGCTCACCCGCGACCTTACAATAGTTACGTTTATGCAAGAAATGTACGTTCATGCAGTTCCTCCACCTCCACACTGTACGAACACACACAAATCACATATTTATTTATTTATTTTTAAAATTGCATACATGTAGTACAATATTCAGTTGGTAGGATAAATTAAATTAAGATCGTACATGCGACCCATGTAGGGCGTTGCAATGACTTAAAATCTAAAATGTGGGTAAGCATAATATTATCGTTGCATGCAGATCATTAAATTCTTGAATAAATTACATTGCATAGAATAATAAAATTTGTCAAAATAATAATAAAATACAGAATCAAAAATCTAAATTAAATAAAAAAAAAAAGAGAATAATATTATTATTAACAAATCAATGTCCAGCCATAATAATTCATAATTCTAGGTACAATATAAAGCACAAGCAAACACAAATAAATGGATCATGTCATATAGTCATTTATTTTTATTACCACCATAGACTGTGTTTATTTAAGGTCTGTGTCGTCTAAAAATTCGCTAAAGCTATAGTAGCATTTTTTTGTTAGAAGCGACTTCAACCTCTTTAAATATATTGCATCTCTTTCCTCTGCTTTGATAGCGATTGGCAACTTGTTGTAAACCCTTGCTGCGGCATAGTGAGGGCCATTACGAACTAACTTCATGTTGCAAAGAGATAGTACTAGCTTAAATTTATGCCTTTCACTTTTTTGTTTTTTATAAAGAAATAAATTTTTACACGCGAACATGCCTAATTCTAAAATGTATAAGCACGGCAGTGTGAGTATACCGTGTTTGATAAAATGAGGTCTACAGCTGTCCGGACAGCGGATTCCCACTAATATACGGATGCATTTTTTCTGTAACACAAATAAATCCTGTACATCTGTGCTGTTTCCCCACACCATTACCCCGTATCGCAACCACGAATGTGCATACGCATAATAGGCAGAAAGAGCTGTATCAAAACTGGTTGTTTTGCGAAGCTTGTATAATCCATATAAGAAGCTAGATAATTTGGTTTTTATATTTACAATGTGGGCTTTCCAATTTAAATGGGCATCCAAAGTAATGCCCAATAAGTTACTATTTTCTACTAATTCTAATTTTTCGTCATTAATTTTCAAGTCTAACTGCAAAGGTTTTCTTTGGTGAGGATAGAATTGTATCAATTTAGTTTTATTGCTATTAATTTTGAGGTTGTGATCGTTCACCCAGTTATTTATTGTGTTTAATGTCTGATTTAAATTTAGGTTATAATCATCATTATTGCTAAAGTTAAATAAAAGCGAAATATCATCAGCAAATAGTACACTCTTGACGTTAATTTCCTTTGCTAAGTCATTGACATAAATCAGAAACAGAAGACATCCCAGAACACTACCCTGCGGGATAGATCCCGTCGTCACCTTCGTTTTTGAGCGTACTATAGTCAGTTCATTCGAAATCGAGTCCAAATACATAAACCCAACCATCACCACCACCAAGCTACAAGCTTACCATTGTAAGGTCGCGGGTGAGCAAAGTAATTGTTTTAGTTCATTAATATGGACCTCCGCAAAGTAACGCCTGATTCAATAAATTATTTAAAAACAGATTTATTATATGTATAGAGTATAGATAGATAGAAGATAGATTTTTGAAGGTTTTTTTTTGTTTGTCAGTTGTTTTTGTATAAAAAGTTGATTAGTTCCGTTGGCCATCTGCGATCTTCTTCATCAGATCCAGTTTACCAAATGGTACTTTCTGAATGCAAATGCTTGACTTGTCACCGAAAATACTAAAATCGCTATACAGTTTCCTGGAATTTTTGAAGAGTTTTCTCAATTCCTTATGGATCCCATCATTAGAACTGGATTCTGGTAACAACGGGACCAACCTCAAAGCTTTATGCTTTCAAACAACGAAAGAATTTTCCAAGTCAGTTCATAAAAAACCGGCCAAGTGCGAGTCGGACTCGCGCATGAAGGGTTCCGTACAATTACAATTACGGTGCTTACTTTTCTTAAAAGTAAGCACCGTAATCCACAAATTAACAGTCTCTTCGAAAGATTTCGCGACCCTTACCAAACAACGCAGATACAAGATCCCAATCCCGACTATTAGGTCTACCTTCGCAAGGCGTTTGCCGCCTTACTCCCATTCGTATATTTACAATAAAGCATGTAACCAAATACAAAATATGAAGAATCTGTCATACAAAAAGCTAAAAAAAGAAGTTGAGTGTTGGCTAATGAGTCTAGACTATGATGAAACTGAGGATATAATTGCAGCCTGTAATTAAACACACACACACACACACACACACGCACATACACACAAACACACACACATGCACACGACCACACACACACACATACACACAGACGCACGCACGCACACACAGAGACACACACAATTTTTAGCATAGGATTTATTTACTTAAATGTTTCAACTTAGTACTAAGCAACTACTGTTAAATTGTCACTGGTCTCCGCGATACAGGCTTAGTCTAGTGTGAAGACCTCCAAAAAACCATACAATTGTAATGTTTTCTATATTTCAAATACATATCTTTATCTTTATCTTAATTAAGTATCTATAAAAATCACGTTTGTTGTATGGGAGCACCCTTAATTTTTATTTTTTATTTTTATTGAAAGATTTATTTTTAAAGTCAATATATTATTAAATATTCTGTGAATATTTCAAGCGTCTACCTGTTGCCGCTATCAATATCGAGCAAAAACGAGGGAAAAAATCCCGTTTGTTGTATGGGAGCCCCCTTAAATATTCATTTTATTCCATTTTTTAGTATTTGTTGTTATAGCGGCAACCAAAATACATCATCTGTGAAAATTTCAACTCTCTAGCTATCACGGTTCCCGAGATACAGCCTAGTGACAGACGGACAGACAGACGGACGGATAGACGGATGGACAGCGGAGCCTCATTAATAGGGTTCCCGTTACCCTTTGGGTACGGAACCCTAAAAAGATTATACAATCGAATTGAGAACCTCCTCCTTTTTTGAAGTCGGTTCAAAACAAAGTATAGGCGCAGTAAGCTCGCGGTAATCGTTCCGTGCTCGCGGCGAACACACGGGCGCTTGTCTCGTTTTAATTCCTCCGCAAATCGCCAGTGTGATAAGGTTCTTAAGGATACAGACAAAGTCCTGCTCGACTGGTCTATTCCGACTAGTTACATTATCTTCCATTGATGGAACTAGTTGGACTTTTTTCCAAGTCATTCAACGAAATAAAATAAAAACATCTTAATATATAAAAGAAGAAACTGACTGACTGACTGACTGACTGACTGACATATCATCGCACAGCCCAAACCCCTGGGCCTAGAGATTCCAAATTTGGCATGTAGGTTCCTTATAAGGTCTAGGGGTGCACTAAAAAAGGATTGTTCAAAATTCACTCCCTAAGGGGGTGAAACGGGGGTCCAAAGTTTGTATGGGGAAACAAGATTAGTTCGACTATTTTATTCGAAACTTCACAGAAGTACTCCTAATGAGAAATGAGTAAACACGTGGTTCAGGTATTTTGAGAATTCAACCCCTAAAAGGGGGAAAGGGGTAACAAAGTCTGAAAATCAACATGGGTGTTGTTTCTATGGTTTATCGGGTCGCTGGTTATGAAAACAACAACGGTTTTAAAATCCGACGTGGCAGACGTAAAATACCATCTCCCTGGATGGGGTGCGATGCGGTTGAAATGTCTAAATAAACTAAATAACTGTTGATATATCAACGCACAGCCCAAACCACTGGACCTAGAGACTTTAAATTTTGCACATAGATACCTTATACAATGTAGGCATTCACTAAGGAAGGATTTTTGGGAATTCCTTCGGGAACGGGAAAAAACGGAATCTTTATATTAGATTCCGAGTGACCCTATCTCAATAACTATAATAACTAGACTCTTCAAATTTGATACACAAGTAGGTATTACATTATTTAAAACATTAACTTCAGGATTTTTCGAAATTCCCACGGGATAAGGAAAAAACGGGATTTTTCGTTTTACTGGTCGTAGAAAGCTGAA
This sequence comes from Archips crataeganus, assembly GCA_947859365.1. Lineage (NCBI taxonomy): Eukaryota > Metazoa > Arthropoda > Insecta > Lepidoptera > Tortricidae > Archips > Archips crataeganus. Next base: position 5,111,235 of record OX402047.1, on the reverse strand, counting down.
ATTCGGCATGTAGGTTGCTTCGGGAGTGCAGAGGAGCATTGAGAGAGGACTTTACAAAATTCCCACGGGAACGGGAAAAAACGGGATTTTTCGTTTTACTGGTCGTAGAAAGCTGAAATTCGGCATATAGGTTGTTTGGGGAGTGTTAAGGAGCATTGAGAGAGGACTTTCCGAAATTCCCACGGGAACGAGAAAAAACGGGATTTATATATTCAGTTCAACGGAATCCCATGAACTATGATTACTAGACTCTTTAAATTTGGCATAGAAGTAGGTAATTATAGTAGTAAAAAAGAGTTTTAAGGATTTTCAGAAATTCCCACGGGATAAGGAAAAAACGGGATTTTTCGTTTTACTGGTCGTAGAAAGCTGAAATTCGGCATGTAGGTTGCTTCGGGAGTGCAGAGGAGTATTGAGAGAGAACTTTCTGAAATTCCCACGGAAACGTAAAAAAACGGGATTTTTCGTTTTACTGGTCGTAGAAAGCTGAAATTAGGCAAGTGGGTTCCTTGGGGAGTGTAGGGGAGCATTAATAAAGCATTTCCCGAAATTCTTACGGGAACGAGAAAAAACTGGATTTTGCGTTTTACTGGCTGTAGAAAGGTAAAATTTCAAAATTCAAAAGTTTATACTGTAAATAGGCCACAAAGGGCTCTTTAACCGACTTCAAAAAAGGAGGAGGTTATGCATTCCACTGTATGTATTTTTTTTATGTAGGTATGTTCACCGATTGTGCGGTCAAAATTGTGGACCGATTTTAAAAAATATTTTTTATACGAAAGAATATAATATACTCCTGAGATGGTCCCATTGTCACCAAATCAGGATCTGATGACGGGATCTCAGGGAAATAGAGGGCAACCTTCAAATTTTGTAGGCATGCATTACGTTTTTCATATATTTTCTCAAGCTATTTAAGTGTTTGCGTCTGGTAGACATCATCTCATGTTGATGAGCTGATGATAGAAGGTAAAACTCCTTAACGGTTAGGAGTTGAGGATATTTTTTCAAATATTATAGGTACGTATAGACCGATAGTTGTATTTTTGCAGGTTATCCAGGTGAGCTGATGATGGAAGGTTAAACTCCTTAACGGTTAGGAGTTATAGGAAGTTTCTTTAAATATCATATGCACGTATAGACCTTTAGTTGTATTCTTTCTGGTTATACAGATTTTTAGTGCTCGCTTCCGAATTAGTGAAAAACATTGTATACAAAGAAATACTGTAAAGGATCGTATCTACCTGAAGTTTAGTCGTGCTTGCTTGCACGCTTGCTTGCACGCTTACTTGCACGCTTTCTTGCACGCTTCCTTGCTTGCGGGCATGCATGCTTGCTTGCATATTGCTTGCGTGCTTGCTTGCATGCTTGCATGCTTTCTTGCTTGCCTGTATGCTTGCTTGCTTGATATCTTGGTACACGCGAGCGAAGCCGCGGGCAAAAGCTAGTATAAAATAAAAACGAATATAAATAATACAAAGTACTTAATTTCAATTCCTTTGCTTAGTAAAATAAAAGTTTTATACTTTGGTGTACATTCTATTAACTTCCATTAAATTAACTCTACATTAAATGTAACTACTAGGAAAAAAAAAGTCCAACTACATAGTTCCATCAAGGAAACCCTCTTCGTTGAATGTAACTACTCGGAAAAAAAGTCCAACTAGTTCCATCAATGGAACTGATAATGTAACTATACCCTGTCTATTTAACAGAGTTAGCAAAGCGTTCTCTCTGTTGCACATTTGTATGCAAATGAAAGGGACAAGAAACTGTCAGTGGGCGTCAACAATCGTACGTCGAGGGCGGGCTCGGCTTACATGCCGTTTGTTGGAATTTTTTCATCTGTCTCTCGTACTATCTGACATTGAATTTTCTGAAGTAACAAAAGCTAAACGAGACAGGGAACCGGAAGCTTCAAACTTATTGACATAAACCTTTGACAGAATTAAATAAGCTCTACTTACTAACAGTAAAGAGTACCTATCTGCATTGTAATTGCCTATTTTAACAAAAATTAGTAACCAAAGATTAAGCACTTGAAAGCGTCCACACCGTACGAGAGACGGCTGTTGACTTAATTTTGACAGGCATGTAAACCTATCTTGTGCCGGTGTATCGTCCTTATCGCTGACCAATTACGTGCATTCTCTGTTTGCTAGTACTAACTCTGTTAAATAGACAGAGTATAGTCGGAATAGACCGCTCGACTGACTCATCAACGGCCAGCTCACCCTTGGACCTAGAAAACTGAAACTTTGCATAGAGGTTCCCTTTCTGAAGCATTTTACGCTGATCAGACGCAGGTGCCGTAAGACCAGCCCGGTGATTTCAGCCAATCAATGAACAGACGGACGTCCAAGCAATTTATTAGGAGATAGCAGCTGCGATACAGTTTCTACGGAAGGTTTACTGTAGTTTTGAGTACCGTAATGAGAATTGATTCAATTTTTTTATTTAGTAAGTACGGTCAGCATCAAAAGCAGCTGGTCACTTTTGATGCTGACTGTACAATAATGTTGCGTATGTGCATGGTTATACTTTTACTAAGTCGCTAAACACCACAGTACTGGAGGGCACATGCGTCCTCTTAAAATCGGAAGACTTGGGCCGTAGTTCAAACGTGGGCCCAGTGCGGATTGGGAACTTCACACTCACCATGGAATTTCTTCTCAAGTATGTCCAAATTTCCTCAAGGTGTCTTCTTTCGCCATAAGCTTATGGTAAATTTGAAAAAACTCAAAGGTGCTATCCAGGGCTCGAACCCACGCCCACGACCCTCTGCTTGAAAGCCATAGGTCAAATCACTGGGTTACTACACCTACATAACGTTAGCGCGTTTATATAGAGCTACTAGCTTTTGCCCGCGACTCCGTCCGCGTGGAATTAGTAATTTGGGCAGTTATTTTTTTATCCAATTTGCTTTTTCATCAATTATGGCTCTCCTTAGATCCTTACGGAAGAAATGAAACTTCATAATAAACCATCCCACTCCCAATTCGCTCCCAACCCGCTCCTAACCCGCCCTCAACCCGCCCCCAACTCGCTCCCAACCCGCCCCCAACCCGCTCCCAACTCGCCCCCAACCCGCCCCCAACCCGCTCTCAACCCGCTCTCAACCCGCCCCCAACCCGCTCCCAATCCGCCCTCAACCCGCTCCCAACCCGCTCCCAACCCACCTCCAATCCGCCCCCAACCCGCTCCCAACTCGCCCCCCACCCGCTCCCAACCCACCCCCAACCCACTCTCAACTCGCCCCCAACCCGCCCCCAATTCACTCTCATCCCGCTCCCAACCCGCCCCCAACCCGCCCCCAACCCGGCCCCAACCCGCTCTCAACCCGCCCCCAACTCGCTCTCAATCCGCTCCCAACCCGCCCCCAACTCGCTCTCATCCCACCCCCAACCCGCTCCCAACCCGCCCCCAACTCGCTCTCAACCCGCCCCCAATCCGCTCCAACCCGTCCCAAACTCACTCTCAATCCGCTCCCAACCCGCTCCCAACTCGCCCCCCCACCCGCTCTCAACCCGCCCCCAACCCGCTCTCAAGCCACCCCCAACCCGCTCTCAACCCGTCCCCCCACCCGCTCCCAACCCGCCCTATCTAACTGGGCTATCTAACACTGAAAGAATTTTTCAAATCGGAGCAGTAGTTCCCGAGATATAGAAGTTTTACGTCAAAAACCCCCGATTTTGAAACATTCTTCCGCTCCGCTCCGCTCCTATTGGTGTTAGCGTGATGTTATGTAGCCTATAGGCTTCCTCGATAAATGGGCTATCTAACACTGAAAGAATTTTTCAAATCGGAGCAGTAGTTCCTGAGATTAGCGCCTATAGAAGTTTTACTTCAAAAACCCCCGATTTTGAAACATTCTTCCGCTCCGCTCCGCTCGTATTGGTGTTAGCGTGATAATATATAGCCTATAGCCTTCCTCGATAAATGGGCTAACTAACACCGAAAGAATTTTTCAAATCGGAGCAGTAGTTCCTGAGATTAGCGCGTTCAAACAAACAAACAAACAAACAAACAAACAAACAAACAAACTCTTCAGCTTTATATATTAGTATAGATACGTGCCATGACTCAGTCGCCATGCTGATTTTAAAAAAAAACAGTGCTAATAGTCCATTATGATACAAGTGGGCTATGTTGGTCACTATACATGAGGCATTATTGTAAGCGCGAGCCGTGAGGCGACCGCGATAAGGAAGTCGAAGTGTGTAATGATCAATGCACACGAGTTGCATACGATGTTTTTCAACACAATTGCGAGGAAAAAAACAAACTTGCATTGTTAGTAACTTTTGTAATTTTTACAAGCAACATTTTACCGTGGGTACATCTTTCTACATCTACAACTACATCCTTGGTTGTAATAATTATTGAGCTCCAGTAATACCGAATATTAACGCAACCTGCAAAGAGATCAAATAAGTATATTAGTTAGTAAAGTTGTAGGAACGTATTGCCATAGTACTTAACGCAATTATAGAGCTGATACATAAATTTATATTTATAATGTTCAACTGACCTTTGTTGTCAAGTACCTACTGACTGTCCGGAGCTTCTTTTAAAAACTTTTCAACATCAGTACCTCTACCATGAGTTTACACTAGTTTACGTGACCGTACTCGCTAGCGACGGCGTAAATTATTTGTATGGAGAATTATACAGCGCCTCTAGCGGTCACTAACGGAAGTACAATTCTCCATACAAATCATTTACGCCGTCGCTAGCGAGTACGGTCACGTAAACTAGTGTATACTCATGGTAGAGGTACAGTTGGTGACAACACCTTTGACTTTCGACCAATAGATCCGCCAGGATGTCTCTTTAGAAATGCCGTCAAGTTACTAAGTATATGTTTTTATATCAACTTAATTTTTGGTTTTTACTGTGCTTTTCAACATGGAGTATAACGAGCTGGGCTTGTATTTATTTGCCAGTTTATTGAAGTAGGCTAAAAATACGTTCTCCGAATATGACTTAGCGTTTTTGGTGTTTTTCCACTAATTTAATGTTTGAGCCGCCAGGTAATTTTCTCTGGATTTTGGCGGCAACAGGCTATCACTCGCGTTTCTTGCCTCGATAAGTATTTCCGGCGGGGTTGAATTAATATTTTGCTCGTCTTCACTATTTGAAGTAGACGTTTTTGATAGTAATTAACCACACAGCAGCAACTTTACCAAATATTTACGTAAAAATGGCACACAGTTTTGTTATTTTCGCGCGCCGCACTTTCGATGCGCGCGCAGGTTCAATAAAGGCAATGGAAAAACGGCTGTTCAGCTGGAGCAGCAGTAATATAAAAAATAAAATAAACTATAAATTTAATGTTTGTAGATACGATAGTTAAGTTAATTTGTGTTTATAAATATACAATTTGACGAAATAAAATGTTTATTTGTCATCTTAACCCTAAAATAATTTAATATTCGTAAAAATATTCAATGTTCTTAGACATAAACTTTAGCTCAAATTAAAAAAAAGTTTATATTAAAGCACTTGTACGGTAATGTTTTTACAGCACAAGTGTGGTAATATGCTGAATTATGAAACTAAAAACGGTGTTATAAGAGTCAATTTACGAGCAACTGTGTTGAAAATGTATTTTTTGGTATAGTGTAAAACCGGCCAAGTGCGAATCGGACTCGCGCACGAAGGATTCCGTACCATTATCTATAAAAAAGGCAAAATAAAAACACGTTTTTTGTATGGGAGCCCCCTTAAATATTTATTTTATTCTACTTTTTAGTATTTTTTGCTGTAGCAGCAACCGAAATACATCATCTGTGAAAATTTCAACTGTCTAGCTATCACGATTCATGAGATACAGCCTGGTGATAGACGCACGGACAGACGGACGGACAGCGGAGCCTCAGCAATAGGGTCCCGTTTTTACCCTTTGGGTACGGAACCCTAAAAAGGACGCAACTTAATGGCATCCCTGAAGCTCATGAAAACAATAGCTAATTACCAGTTGATCCACTTCCCGGGGATTTGTTATGATCGCGCTAATTGTCCACATCCCACTCCCGAGGTTCCTTCCTCATTAGGAATGGTGACGTCACACATGCCAGTTCTACAGTTTAGATTACAATCATTGATTGAATACGGCGATACTTTCCATGAAGTAACACCAAGTATCTTGGCGATCGAGTTTCGCTCGGGTTAAAACTCTACAACGGTGACCAGTTGTTTCGCCGAGTTTAAAACGCAGATTTTTGTTTCGTAGAGAACTATAGGCAGACATATTTTCTTTTGGTGTACCTAATTTCGTTACGCTTATTATTTGTTACGCCGAATCGTTGGTGAGAAGAAAAGCGATACATAGAGTTACGTTTAGTCGATTGTTTGTTTCGTAATACGATCAACAACGCAGTTAACGAACCGACATAGCTCGAAGAATCGCCAGGCTGAATATGGGCAGTGCACATCGCTCGTAGAACTGATGGCCGATGGGGCCAAAAGGTTCTCAAGTGGCGTCCACGGCCCGGAAGACGCAGTGTAAGTAGGCCTCCGACGAGATGGTACGACGACTTGGTTAAGGTTGCGGGAACGCGTTGGATGCGGATGGCGCAAGACCGATCTAGGATACAGAGCCAAAGCTAAAAACTCGATATCAACTCAAACACAAAGATTGCCCAAAACTATTTTTTAACCCCCGACTCAAAAAGAGGGGCGTTAACCTATTCATTTTAAAGAAGGGTCATACAAAGTGTAAGAAACAAAAGTTGTCTCTCCTGTGGTCATAAAATTAGCGACGTCGAGTCAGCAAATTTAGATTTATTTAAATAGGCCAAAAGTTGGCTAGGCGTTCCACACGCCGATTTTGATTTGACTAAAAATTATTGGCTACCGACTCTTATGCCATGTCCACAGAAAAGACGCAAATAAACAATTTTATGACCCAGAAAGCACAGTTCCTGAATATTATATTTCTTACTTAAATATCAAGGAATTGTGGTCGGTAGCTGTAGAATCAGTGGATCATACGTACCGTAATGTATCAAAGGATATCGGTACTGAATATTGCATACAAAGATATTGCGGGCCAAGTGATAAGATCTGTACCTCTACCATGAGTTACACTAGTTTACAGTGACTGTACTCGCTAGCGACGGCGTAAATGATTTGTATGGAGAATTGTGCACAGCGCCTCTAGCGGTCACTTACGGAAGTACAATTCTCCATACAAATCATTTACGCCATCGCTAGCGAGTACGGTCACTGTAAACTAGTGTAACTCAAGGTAGAGGTACTGTACGTTTATTGTCTAACGCGCTGACTCCTGCTTTCGAATTCACTTATTTATTTTTGTCAAACGGTATAAGATGGTGACAGAAAGAGATGGTAAAAGCGAATGCAAGCGTCCGCGCATTAGACAATACGGCCTCTGATCGCCTGATCGAAATTGACTTAAGTGTAAGGTTGTGTTACTTTGAAAAATAACTATGAGAAATCGGCCAAGTGTGAGTCTGACTCTCCGTGAAAATTTACTCCATTGCGCAAAAATGCTAAGGCTTTTTTAACTTTTTTTTAGGGTTCCGCACCTCGAAAGGAAAAAGCGGAACCCTTATAGGATCTCTTTGTTGTCCGTCCGTCTGTCTGTCAAGACCCTTTTTCTCAGGAACGCGTGGAGGTATCAAGCTGAAAATTATATGAAATACTCAGGTCTACGGTCCCTTGGAGCTATAAAAAAATCAAACTTCTAAGCCAACGCAATCAAAAGATACAGCCAAACGGCGGCATATACATGCCGCAAATTTCCACAAATTTTCGAAACTCGCAAGGGAATCAAAACCTACAGGGTACTTCCCGTGAACTCATAATCTTAAAATTTGGTACGAAGCAACGTATTATGGCAAAGATAAAGGAAAAATTGCGAAAAGCATAAATTTTTAACGCAATCAAAAGATATGTAGCCTTTTATGCCGCAATTTTCCGCAAATTGTCGACACTCGCAAGAGAATCAAAACCTATAGGGTACTTCCCGTGAACTCAGAATCTTGAAATTTGGTACGAAGCAAGTTCTTATAGCACAGATAAAGGAAAAATTGCGAAAAGTATAAATTTTTTTGTCTGTCTGTCTATATCAGTACCCAATCTATAATGATCCCACACTGCGCACATTTTGCTAACGAGCAGGGGTCTGCTAAGACTGGATGTTCATAGATACATATAAATTTGTACGGAGTCCGACTCGCACTTGGCCGGTTTTTTTCAAAACGACCAAATATAAATAATTTTGAACTTCATGATAACAAGGCCTTAGAACGAGCTAGCAACGGATTCTAAATTGTTATCTGCTTTTAAAGATTGGAGAGTGACAACGTTGTCTTTATGGATGATTTCGCCGGATGACAAGCAAAACTCACTAAAATTTCTGTCACTGCTCTTCAAAAAGTCGTATCTAGTTAGTAATTTCATACTGAGATACGAGCTTTGTTTTAAATAGGTATTTGGTACTTGGTGACTTTTGCTTGTCACCCGACGATTTGTACTGTAGATTATTTTACAAAAATATTAAATAGGTATCTCCCAAACTGCGCCAAATCGACCTAAGTCTATCTATGTTTTAAATCTAGCCATTCGCAAGCTATCAGATTAAAGAATTCATAAATTTCGGAACATTGCCATTTCAAATCTTAGTAAAAGTGTAAATATAAAAGTGCCAAAATCTTGAAAAATATGATTTAATCACAGGCGCGCATTTCAAGGTCACGTATAATATGACTAAATGAAACGCTTACGTCCTTAAATTAGGGCGAAGCAGCAATTCTGAAGCATACGGAAACTTAAATTCGAAATCTTTGAGATTCAAATCGCCACAAATTCGGTTAAAAACCGAGCAGCTTTGAGGATTTCAAAGGTACAATATTTAAAATAAAGTTTAACCCTATTCATGAACTCTTGGCAAGCTCATGTAATTTTTTTTTATACATAATTTCATGCTTTTATATATATAAATAAACATATCTCTCTCTCTCTCTCTCTCTCTCTCTCTCTCTCTCTCTCTCTCTCTCTCTCTCTCAAACGGGAAAGGGTTGATGGAGTTTTTACCGGTATCATTTTTAAGCCGAAAATAAATGGTATATAACCAGAAATAAATAATAAAATTCAATTATTTGCTTCACTTAAATGTCAAAACTGATTCAGTACTTTACTTTGGCGACTGTGGTCTTAACTATCTTAAAATGTCTTAATTCTTCCTTCAGGCTTAAATTTTTTTAATCCTCACTTCCTAACTAATATTATAAATGCGAAAGTAACTCTGTCTGTCTGTCTGTGTGTCTCGCTTTCACGCTACAACTACGGAACCGATTTAAATGAAATTTGGTACACAGATAGTCTAGAACCTGAGAAAGGACATATTACAATATAATATATCATCACGCTAACACAAATAGGAGCGGAGCGGAAAGCGGAAACATTATTTTTCAAAATCGGGGGTTTTTGAAGTAAAACTTCTATCTTCTATAGGCACGCTTGACTTGGGAGTACGGTGGTGAATGTGAACGCGGGTGTGCGGGGGGTTCGGGGAGGGGGGGGGGTGCGGGGGTTGGTTCTGTGGTGGGGGGGGGTGCGGGGGCGGGTAATTTTTTTATTTATATCGAGGACTGAGGAACTAAGGAGAGCCATAATTGATGAAAAAGCAAATTGGATAAGAAAAATAAGCTGCCCAAATTACTAATTCCACGTGGACGGGGTCGCGGGCAAAAGCTAGTAAATTATAAAACCCATGTAAGTGAAAACTCATGATATTGAAATCTCATACTATCACGCGTTTTGTCAAGTAGTTATTTTTGTATTTGAACTCGTCAAGACGGACATTTGCTGACAGCACGTTGGCCTCTAATGTAAACGGTCGATCGAAAAGAAAAAGGTGAAAATAGGCATGGGTCCATATTGGCACACATTAAATTCTTATTCTTATTTGTTATACCTACTACCAAGTCGTGCTCATAATACTTACGAGGGGCGTTCAATATAAAGTGAGAATGAGATGCAAACTCTTTTAATATTACGAAATTAAATACTGGCCGGTAAAGCTAATCTATCTAGCTGATTGCTATGAAAAAAAAACTAACTGTCTTTTGTTTAAAAAAATATACGATAATTTCTTTGCAATGCTATTGATTACGTTAGCGAAAATGGAGAAAATTGAACTGCGCGCCGTTATCAAATACTTGTATTTGAAAAATTTTTCTACGGACCAAGTCAATTTGGATTTGCGGGACACTTTAGGGTCTAATGCTCCTCCGTATTCGACAGTCGCACGTTGGTGCGCCGAATTTAGACGTGGAAGAACATCGACAATGGACGACCCCCGCTCCGGACGCCCTACTACAGCAGTAACTGAAGAAATTGTGAAAAAGTCGAAAACTCAGTTTTGGCGGATCGTCGTGTCACAGTTCGTTTTATTGCTGAAAATGTAAAGATTTCAACGGGGAGCGTGCATAATATTTTACATGAACGCTTGGGTATGAAAAAGGTATCTGCGCGTTGGGTACCAAGAATGCTTACTGTCACGCAAAAACAAACTAGACTAGAGATTTGTCAAGAAGCTTTGAACCTGATGCAGCAAGACCGGGAACTTTTTTTGGCGCGATTTATAACAATGGACGAAACATGGCTCCATCATTACGACCCTGAAACGAAACTGCAGTCTATGACATGGAAAAGGCCATCATCTCCAACTCCGAAGAAATTCAAGGTGAGCCCATCTGCCGGTAAGGTCATGGGCTCTGTTTTTTGGGATGGTAAAGGGGTATTAATGATTGAGTATCTCGAGCATGGAGCCAACTATTACGGGCACTTTATACGCCAAACAAATAGCTACATTGCGCAATGAGATCCGCGAAAAACGGCGAGGTAAACTCTCGAAAGTTGTGCTGTTCCACCAGGACAATGCCCCGGCACACAAGTCCGCCGTTGCAATGGCTGCAATTCGTGATGCTGGGTTCGATATCCTTAAGCATCCTCCGTATTCACCAGATCTCGCTCCCAGTGATTTCTACCTATTTCTGAGATTGAAACAATACCTGAGAGGCCAGAAATTTGAAGACGACGACGCGGTAGTCGCTGCAGTACAAGATTTTTTAAGTACTCAAGATGAGACCTTTTTTAAAAATGGAATTTTAAGTTTAGAAAAAAGATATACTAAAGGGGTGTTTCACCACCTTACTGCCAAACTACTGGTCACGTAACCAATGAATAAACTAAGTACTGGACAAATCTGTCGGCTAGTTTTTTTTCAGTTTCACCACTCCGGTCCTGTGCAAACTAAGTACCACTTAACTAATCGTCGGCTTAACATAGGGGGAATGGCAACGTCACATTTCACGATCACGCGTTCCTGTTCGCACACTTTCGTTCAAAGAGTCGTTCATTGTTAAAGCAAAAGAAATCGTAAAGTGTGTAATTTTTAAATACATCTATTTTTTTGCATAAACAAATGTGTAACATTATAATTAATCCAAAAACGGTATTTATTTACGATACTTTGTTAACAATAACAAAGAAAAATAAAATCACGTAAAACGAATCGAAAAGTGGCGCCAAACCATTTGACAGATTAACTTTTTTTTTAATGGCGATGTACAAGTTCACGTAGAACAAACGATTGTGCCACTGAAAAAAGTCTGTAATTAATAAATATTACGAAATTTTGGATTTATTTTTACATACTAAAAGCGTACCTATATTTTTTTATTCAAATCTTGATATTTGAATCCTCGTTTGCAATTTAGCATGACTTCTTTCTTTAAAAAATAAAAAATACTTTGATTTATTTTTCTGAAACCGGCTGAAGGGCTCTCCTGAGACTGACTAATTACTGACTAATTAAAAAATTAAAAAGTTATGTGACGGATAAAAATGCTAAATGTCACCTGATCTGCTGGTCAAATTAAGAAAAGTTTGTCCGTCACTTAGCGCTAATCGAGACTGGTGAAACAGAAATTTTAATTCCATCTGTCAAATAATGTTATGATTAAGCTAATCCGAACTTTAAGAAAAGTGGTGAAACAGCCCCTAAGTGTATTATGCTAAAAGGTGACTATGTCGAAAAATAAAATGACATTTAGTAAAAGTTGTTTGTAACATACTCATTCTCACTTTTTATTGAACGCCCCTAGTATAATAATCTCTTTCCATAAGTTTTTATCATATTATTTATTTTCATAAATTTTTATGACTACCAACGGAATTCATAACTGTACAGGCAAAGACAGTTAAACACAATTTTATATTTATTTATAGTGTAATTTACTAAGAACATGTTCGAACTCATAATATTGTTATTCAAAACTTTTTCTAAATCTGAGACTGCCTGATCTAGTGCGAAAAGAAAATGGAATTAGATAAGTAGAATACATTTTGGCAAATGTAAGGCACGCGCGGCTGACAAGGGGGCAGGCGCGCGCGTAGTTAAGGCACATGATAAGATTGACAAAAGCTTCGATCAACAATTACAACTAGATTCAAGGTCCCATACAAAATCAAAGCGAAAAAGAGGCCGTGTTGCTTAAACACTTATAGCTATATCTGTTTTACCTTCTAAATTAGCTTAAAATATACCTTAAGTCTAAGCAACAAAGATCCAAATAATAATAATTGTATATAATACTTACGACGTTTCGTCACAAGACGAGCAAAAGCGTGCGATAAACAAAAGAACTTTCTTCGTTTCAAAAAGATATCATTCTATTTTAGGAACAGGGTAGCAATGGAGTCGCAACTATACATATATAATAAATAAATAAATATAACGAGACAATAAAATTCATACATAGTTTTTACCGGTTTTTAACCAGAAAAATTATATTAAGTATAAAAATTATACTTCGCTGACTATGGTTTAACTTTTCCCGTAGGCTTACTTTTTTTTAAATATAATATAATAAAGATAAATTTGTAACTTATAATAAGTGCAATAAAACATGACGTGTTCAAAACTAAAGTTCAGAATAAAAATAGAAGCCAAGGTTAATATACATTATTTTTTATGGTTTTTATACGCTTTATCAAGTGGTTAGATGCATTCATTTGTATTTGAACTCGTCAAGACGAACATTTGCTGACAACACGTTTGCCTCTAAAGTAAACGGTCCATCTGTAAAGGAAAGGGCGAAATATTAGGCGTTTTTCCATATTGACTCACATAAAATTCATATTCTTATTTTTTGTTATACTACCGATTTGTGCTCATAATTTGTTTTCGTTTATTTTTATTACTACCAAGGGGACTCTTCACAAACAGTTGAACATATTGTTTTATTCATACTATCATTACTAAGAATATTTTTCTTAATTTTCTTATTAATATTTTTTTAGTACTTATTATTTTTCACACTCAAGTAGATGGCTATAAGTAGGTAGGTGACGCTCAAACACACACGCACGCACGCACACACAGACATGTATACGACACAGACTCAACGTAGCTCCGCAAACCGCGAAATTAAGGCCTTGACGCATCTTTAGCCTAATCTAATGTATGTATGTAGGTATATGTATAAGATTGACCTAAGACATTGATTGCTGTTATTCATTTTTACAACTGTGGCACAACATCCACGTCGTTAAATTAGTATAAAACATATGTATGATTATTGAAATTATGAATTTTATTAATGCGGATAAATAAATAATAACATAATGGTTAGGAATATATAATGAAAATCAATATTAGTAGATAAACGACCAATTTATGAATGTTCTGGTTAAATAATTCGAATGATTAGGAGTTACGATCGTTAGTACAAAGTCTAGTGATAAAAATAAAGATGATGATGATATAAATTTGTATGAGAAACATTTTCGAACTTCCAATAAAAGGACTTTAAAAGTTACGTCAGAAAATACGCACTCTATAGACGTAAATAGATGCAGCTTAATACAGAATCGGGGCAATTGGAATGAGGGTAGGTCATACATGCTGAAAGCCTTCTGTAACATTCGTTCCCGCTCCACGCTTGGGTGACTTGACTACTCTGGTTTCATTACAATTTTACGCCTGAGGATCCCTAGATCCGGACGGACTCTTACCAACATGAAACCATTCGGTTTTAGGATATCCTGTTTCCTCGCGGGAGGCTGCAAGGGCCTCTCGTATAGCGAAAGCCACGCAGATAGAGAGGCACGTGGCTGGTTCCCCAACCCCTAACGAAAAAAAGAAACAACTATATCATCATCAGCCTATGTTCGTCCACTGCTGGACATAGGCCTCTCCCATGGCACGACACTGAGCACGATCCTCGGCCACTCTCATCCAGCTCTTGCCAGCCGCCCTGCGAAGATCATCGCTCCACCGAGTTTGAGGACGTCACACGCTACGTTTGCCCCAACTCGTCTACCCCAACGGTTATCGGTTCTTCGGGTTATATGGCCGGCCCATTGCCACTTCAGCGTGCTAATGCGGTTGGCTATGTCGATAACTTTGGTTCTCTGTCGGATCACTTCGTTACGAATTTGATCTTTTAGAGAAACACCGACTAGGTACTATACTGTATAATATTGATCAACAATAATTGATCTGTTGCCTGAAGTTGAAACTACTTTCTTTAATAAATACAACAGAATATTGATTAAAATTAAAAGAACCGAAGCGGCGCCACACTCGATGTGTGGCCATAAAGTTTGCAGCACAACCTTATTTCAACTGTAACAACGTGTTGCGAACTTTTGGCCACTTTAGGTGTCACGAACTATTTGACGCTGACTGTACAATATTTATTTTCAGTACATGTATATGCTCAAGCTACACTCCTAATATTGAGTAAATGTACGTACATGTTATGTAATAAAATAATTTTTGAACCGACCTTTTGCACCAAGAACCACTAATGGATTGTAAGAGTTCTTCCTTAACTTAATCCTGAAATCCAAAGGAATGTCTTTGGCACACGGCACGTGATAAAACCAGGTGCGGTCAGTCAGCAACTCTCCCGTTTTCTCATCGTAGATAACGTGCTCTGTTGTCCAGTATCCAACGCCCATTATAAAAGAACCTTCAATCTGCCAAAATATTTCGATATGTAGGCTAAATATACTCTGATTCCATCATCATTAATCGAATAATTATTTAGCCTCGTAAGGCCCAAACTATTTTTATGACGTTTATAATAATGACCCAGTGTCCTATTTATAGGCACTTGTACAAGTAGCCCAGGACTTCAATTATTACAAAATCTTTATATACTTAAATATAAATATTTTAGATAAGATTGTAATTGCAAATTAGTGGGTGTGTTTATTTTGGGACATTGGGACGCTATTTAATGGTTTTAAACATTTAATTGGGCTTCTTTTTTACAGTCCTAAAAATAGGACGTTAGGCCTTACGAGGTTAAGAAAATATACAAACTAACCTGACCAATGTCAATCTCTGGATTGACTGACGTCCCACAGTCCACAATTATATCAACCCTCAAAATTTCATGTTCTCCTGTAAGAATATCAATCTCACATTCAGCCATAGCAACACCACCCACTCTGTAAGGAGCATAGTCATTTGATGTAGTGTAATATGTTGTTTGTAGATTGATTCCGCTTAAAAATGCTGCTTGTATCAACTGCTCCCAAGTTGCGTCTGTCATGGTTTCTCTAATGGCTGATAGTCTATCTAAAAGCAGTTGACAGCATTTTATAGATCCGAAACAAACGGCATCTGACGTTCTACTGCCACCTGCACTCATATTATTTGCATTTGTCTCTGTATTGACCCCTTTCACTTTGACTTTGCTTACCGAAATGTTCAAAGTATATGCGACTACTTGAATAACTTTAGTGTTTACACCTTGGCCCAGTTCGACACCTCCGTGGTTGATTATAACTGTACCGTCACCATGTAGAACAGTTAGAAAAACTTGATATCCACCAATAGTGGCAAGTGGCCAACTCATAATGGCTGTTCTTAATCCCCTTTTTTTCCAGCGATTTTTTGAATTAAATTCTTCTACTAATCTTTTTCTTTTGTTGTATTCCGCTTCTTCCATTAATTGTGTGAGCATTTCGGGAACTTCTGTATATTGAGGGTTTAAGTTAGCTCGACGAACTTCAATAGGATCTCTGTTCAGAACGTAAGATATCTCCTCCATTATCATTTCGGTAAACGTATAGCCTTCCAAAGTTCCTGAATAAAATGAACAAAAAGACATTTAAACACTCCCGCAGCTCGAGAATGGTGAGACAGATTATAAATACAATAATTTGAACTAACCTGGTGATCTCACCCACGTGTTAGAAGCGGTGTCAGTGAGCACGGTGAACAGTTTGTATGACCACCGCAAATTCTCGTACACATTTTTTATTGAAGGCGCCGTGAGGGTTATCGTCTGGTCCGAGAACACGTAGCCTTGATCTTGATAAAAATTGTATTCCAAATATTGGATCTCGCCTCTGTTGTCCACTCCAACCTTAATATTATATTGTTATGTTAAATAAATTAAATTTGGTTTGGCTGCGGATGTGTGCTCAGCTCACGCGGGTAGTGGTAAAGCCCGACCAGGAAAATAAAAACCCTCGCCATATTGCGGAAAACTAATGGAACTAATTTCTTCAACTGGCAACAGTAACTTTGAAGACGTCATTAATGTCATCTGCCAATTGCTGTCTTAGTGAGGTGTCGATTGCTTGTGGTGCGTTTCTTGGATATTGTGGGTTATTCATGCGTTAAAATGCCGAAAACTATTAAAAGCCATTGACGAAAAGTTTTATTCAATATGACGAAGTATTTGTCTATTCCTCTAAATAAAATCACCGACCTTGTTGTCATCATGACAGGTAGGTACAGTGTTGCTATAATTATTGCTAACTTAACGCCCCCAGAGCAGGGTTTTTATTTTCCTGGTCGGGCTTTAGATACCTTTGAGGATGAACTCGCAGAGAGTTTGCATTTTGTGTATAAGTGTTTGTGATACTTAGTTGGGCTTTTGAGATGGTGTATTGTTGTTTTAAATTGATTTTTTTTTTGTTTAGAAGAAAACGATGTTAGGTTCTCCCTGTTAACATGTACGTGGTTGTGGTGCATGTTTGGTGGCGGTGAAGCAATGCAATGTAGTTCATCGGTATGGACAAAATAACGCCTGAATCAATCAGCTGCTCAGTTTTTTCTGTACATTGAATAATAGCTAAAATCAAATTTATTACTTATTTGTTGACAATTATTAGGATTATTTACTGTCTAATTAAATTTAGTTTCTTAGCAATACCCTTATCATACTGCTGGCATTGATCATACAGATTAAGTTTCTTAAGGACTCTTGAACTCTAAGTAATGACATGTAAAACTTACTTCGAAATTAACAGTGGTAGGTAACCGCTTTCCAATGACCCGGAAAGTAGCTTGGAGTCCTAGATTGAACCGGCAGGGCCGATTCATCAGATATGAGACCAAAGCACTCACGGCCGCAATTTGGTTTGACCGACTTATCTTCAATCCGTAAGCACCTCCACATCGAGGTACTTCAACATTTATACTGACAATAAACAAAATTGTAAACTTAATTTTAAAATACTTATTTCGTTAATTATGTATTCAATGAACTCAATACATATATTAAAAATATTAGTTGTATTCAATATTAAAAATTAAAGATTTTTCCTCTGCGAGTCAAGTAATGGTTGTTTTTATAAATTTACTTTCCAAATAGGTACCTAGTATTAGTACAGTCTAGGGCAAAAATATGTATACACTTTAGTACCTTGTCACTTTAACCACTGTGACAGTTCATATATGGCAGTTCAAATATGACGAAAATAGACAAGGTACTAAAGTGTATACATATTTTTGCCCTTGATTGTACGTACCTAGTTAAATAAACTTTTAACAATAACACGGTGAATTGTATGAATTACGGCTATGTTTTAACGATGGACAGAAACTAAGACTCCATCAAAAACACAAAATGAAAAAAAATATGGTTGGTTAGTGTGAATAATTCTTAAGCTGTAAGGTACAATTATATTAGGTATAGTCGACCAAGAAATTTCTTTACCACCCTAAGGTTCAATGTCAGTTGTACGTCTGAAATCATCAAAGACTATTTTTACTTACAAGTCAATGTGACAATCAGCCTTATTGTTTTTATTATGATGTAGGAACTGTCATAAAAAATGGTAAAGCATTTACTTGGTCGACTCTACATTGGACTATAGCCATTATGTCCTCTTGACACTCAAAATTCAAACTTCTTGCTTTGACCACAACGAAGTTACAGGGGGTCAAAAGTGTCGTGAGTCGCTTCGGGAAAAAGACGATATTGCCGTGTTTGTCTCATCCCTGATTTACTATTGATGAGGACCATGTTATGAACTCAAATAATTATAAATCTACGAAGGGAATTAAGTAGGTGCAGTTAATGAATTAACCAGACACAGGTACCCAATGTCAAACACCTAAATATACGCAGTGTGTGAATAAAATACTCAACAAACGATGGATATCTCACCGATTTTGCTCGATATTCAAGGTCCTTGCCATAGTAACGTGCGCAGCATCACTCCACTGCGTGCTACAAAAGACATCCAGCCCGTCGTCACTAGGCCGCGTCTCAGTCTGGAGTGTTTCAAATGTAAAATGATGCTGCCATAGAATATTATTAGAATCTTTTATAACTCTTTGAATGTTAGAACCCCGATCCCTAGGCGGTAGCACATAATATAACGAAACTCTGGCAGGGTCTTTTCTCGCATCCTCAATTGTTAAAACAGGTTTTCTTGTATCTTTTCTGTATTTTATTTGAACGAGTAAAGCAGCGCGATTGGCAAGTTTTTCAGTTTCTGCAACAATTACTCCTATAGCTTGATCGTAGTACTTGATTTTTCCATCACAGAAAATTTCTTCTGGTGTCATGTAGGTTGGTACTTGTGGAGGTAAAAAGTTGTTTGTGCCAGGGATGTCTTTAGCAGAGAAAAACGCGAGAACTCCAGGTATTTTCTGAAATAGACAATCAGTTCTAATGCTTGATAGTTCGTTAGTATCTGAAAAAATGGTTACAATTGCAAGTTGATATTACTTACCAATGCTCGAGAAGGATCTATTTCGAGGATCTCTCCCGTGCACACGTCTGACGTGACAAATGCGCAGAACACCTCGCGTGGCTGAGTCGGCAAGTCGTTCACATAGAACGCTTCACCTGAGGTCTGAATTAACGCTTCCACCTAAATAAAGCATGTTTTTTTTTAACAAAATTACCCTCAATTTATTTTTTTAATTTCGTTAACCTCGCTAAATAGTGTCGGAATTCATTAAGCAATCGTTACCTTTGGTGAAGGTTCCGTGATAGGCCAAACCAGTGGATTTGTATCAAAATCTTGTGATCCTTTAGAGATGGGCCTGGTCATCTTTAAATCTCGGATCCCTGAACGATAGCGGGGGTTCAAACGGTTTTCCGGTATAATGGTTAATAGACCCTTAAACATTGTAAAGTATTATTTTAAATTGCTTTTGTTAGTACCTAACATTAAAAGCTGCTACCGACGATCCTCTTTACTCGAAAAACGTTTATTAGTAATCAGCTAACAATACCTAGTATAGGCCCAGTCAGGTTTTCAGGATAAAGTATAATGGTGACTTTCTTCGATATTTTAGCATAACTTAGCTTACATACAGTCAGCGCATTTCTTTTTCTTTTAACGCCCGAATCTTGGCTATAGGTGAATTACGTGACGTTATATAATATCTCTCACAGTTCGTATATCTTTTATTTAAACTAAAATCAATTATGAAATAATATGATATTTTACTAAATATACGGTAGTATGTATGTTTTACCTTATAAAGGAGACCCAAAGCGCACTTTATCTTGAACTCTGGTTTCATTTCTCCGGCAATTTCTTCAGCCACAGCTAGGTCCTCTTTTAACTCTTTAAGAGCTCCTTGTAGCACCTCGTCTTTAAATATCATCTTACCGGTTACGTATCTGTGTGGTTAATATGTTTGTTTGTATTCAACAAGTAGGAAAATGTTTTAGTGGTTGACTTTTACGGCCAACCTCTTTTTGCAGGACACCAGTGTTGCAAAACTATCGATAGTTTGACTATCGATCGTTGACCTCGCAAACTATTCAGGATATCGATATTACTACTGATAGTATCGCACATTTATAATTAATACTATTGATAATGGCAATACTCTCGATACTATCGATAGTATTGCCATTATCAATAGTAGGTATTGCTTATAAATCACTATCGATACTATCGATAGTATCGATGGTATTGACATGTGGTGATACTATCGATAGACTATCGGTACTATTGGTTTTGTCTTAACTATCGATAGGCTATCGATAGTCTATCGATATTGAACTATCGATAGGCAACACTACAGGACACTCTTAAACTTATTCTTCGAGCAAATCTAGCGATGCTTCCTCATGGATGAAGTCATTGCCATTATTGTTCTGATACCACTATAGAATTGGAGGACAGTTGCTAATGCATGAAATTAATTTACAAAACTTAAGCAGAATCTGTTAGCAGATCGTTATAAGATTTGTTACTGTTGGTTGTACACCAACCAGCCCAGGCCAGCAAAATTTTCTGCATTGTAGTCTTTACTTAGATTACTTTAGATTGTATTTTAATTAGCCATATTATCAAAATATTTTAGATTACCTTTCAGTTTTCCGAGGATGAACGAAGTGAGCAGCAATGCCACCAATGACCATCCTAACCGACTTAACTGTCTCTTTGTCATGCTCAAACTCGTACAGAAAAGCTGCGTTAACCTGCGCGTGAGCACTTTGAGCACGGGGCATGATCTAAAAAACAGATTCAAAACAACGCCTAAGATCTATGCTGAAAACGATAAAGTATGTACTAAAAGTGCCCGATACTGCGATGTGTACCAAATAAAATAGGTGTTTTAAAGACCAAAAATTATAAGACAACACATCACCGCTAGTCTCGTAGCGTTTACGTAGCACATGACAGTTACCAACAGATTATTGACGTGACTAGTTTTCAAAATGTTTAATACACATATAGTCCAAAGTAGGTTTGCTTACAACATGACGTTACCTATTATGACAATAATTGTCATTCGGTTGACCATTATTATGAGACGTGTCTAACCATGTTATTTTTTCTACTCAAATATGCAGAAGAAGATTATTAAATATCATTTCAAATACAAAAAACCGGCCAAGAGCGTGTCGGACACGCCCAAGGTAGTGTTCCGTAGCCATTACGAAAAAATCAAGTAATATTTTTCTAAGGATTTCGTATGTGTACGGAATCATCCAAGTTTAGGTATGTTTTATACCTTAGGCTACTATTTACTCTTAAACTACAAATAATTTCCAAGCAATCTTAGCCGCTATAATTTTCCTAGTAAATTTGATATATTTACCACCCTTCTGAATTTTTTCAAATTTTTCCACCCAACAGTTTAGATTTTAGAGGGGCCGATTTTAATGAAAATTCTCACTTTAAAGTTGAATATTTCGCAAACAGATCACTGAATAGAAAAATCATGTTAGCAACTCCGCAATGATTTTAAAAGACCTATCCAACGATACCCCACACTATAGGGTTAGCCGAGAAAAAAAAAATCACCACCACTTTACGTCTATGGGAGGTACCCTAAAAAAATTTTTTTTTCTTTTTTTTTATTCAATCACTTTGTCGGCGTGACTGATATGTATATTCATGCCAAATTACAGCTTTCTAGTACTAACAGACTCTGAGCTTAGCCGCGGACAGACAGACAGACAGACAGACAGACGGACAGACATGGCGAAACTATAAGGGTTCCTAGTTGACTACGGAACCCTAAAAACGAGGTGACTATCCTTAATATAAAAGAGTCTTTGGAGATCATGTTCAAAATTGTAAAGACTCTTTCATACTAAGTCGCTTAGACATGTCATCTAATATATAATAAAAAAAGTAATTTAAAAAACTAAAAATCCGCCTGTGGTGTAAATAAAATAATAAATTAAAAAATCAAAAACCCACCTGCAGAAATACTGAAAAGGTGGAAACAAGATAAAATGTTCAATAACAATAAGGAGTGTTGAAGTCTCTCGGTAGAGGGCATTAACATAGATGCGCTTTATCACTGCCTAATGTGATTATAACAGACTGAAGTGTACGATGTATGGGAAAGATTCGTCGCTAACTTCTAGACCAGTGATGGTGTAGGGGTAAGCACGCAGCACGGAACGCTGAGGACCTGGGTTCGATTCCCAGCATTGGTCTTTTTTCTGGGGTTTTTTCTGTGCATCTATATTTCAGTTTGTATTTAGTTTGAAATATATGGTTTCACGGGATGACCGTAAAAGTAATAAAAAAATGAAGTTGAAGAAAATAAAAAAATAAATAGAAAAAGATACTTCATACTTAACTTGCAATAACAATAAAACGAATTTAAAACACGTCAATAGAAGTCTTTCAAAATTTAATGCAACGATAAAATGCAGTCGGAGGCATGGGAGTTAGTGGCTGCATGGGATGCCTCCGACTGCATTTTATCGTTGCATTAAATTTTGAATGAGTGCCATCGACGTGTTTTAAATTCGTTTTATTGTTATTGAACATTTTATCTTGTTTCCACCTTTTCAGTATTTCTGCAGGTGGGTTTTTGATTTTTTAATTTATTATTTTATTTACACCGCAGGCGGATTTTTAGTTTTTTAAATGCTTTTTTTATTTCTTGCTTTTTAGTGTAACCTCCTGAGACCCCGATAAATTACTGAGTATTTGAATTAGGAATCCGTTGCTATGTAGTTAAAGTTCAAAACCAATTTTGAAATATGTATGTAGGTACTTAATTTTCCACATTGGTTTCATAGAGAAAATGATTGCTCAAAGATGCCTTAGTAAGTAGGTACCTACGTCGTCGTTTTAATGCACTGATTGCCAATTTACTATTCCAAATTAAATTTAAACACATAACTTGTATATATTTTTGTAATCTCTTTTAAAATCTCTTCATTTTGATACCCTACTCGATAGGTTTGAATAAAAAAAATTATTTGAAGACTCACAATTTGGCGCCAAAAATCCGCCATTTTGATTTTTCAAGAATTTCATGTATCCAGTGTTACTCGCGTTATCAAGACGAATCCAATGACGTATCATTTATCAAAATCGGTTCAGCCGTTGTGAAGTTACGAGAGGACATAGGAATGGACATACATACATACATACGGGTCAAACACATGACCCTTCCTTCTTCGCAGTCGGGTAAAAAATCTCGTGTCACGGTGTTTGTTATCGAACTCCTCCGAAACGGCTTGACCGATTTTTATGAAACTTTTTTCTCCATATTCGGTCGTAGGCTAATTTTTATTCTTCGCAGACGGAGTCGCGGGCATCGTCTAGTTTTATTATAGGGTTTTGCGTGGTAAAGACAGGATCCACATTTTTATCGCTTAAAATGACGGATTAATTTGAAAAGTCTAGATATTTTGTTTACCTTAAACGAAACAAAATGATAGTTATGAGATAGAGGCGGTAACCTAACTTCTGTAATCAGTTTTCCACTCATGTCCATGCTTAGAAATTCTTCCGGCGTCACATGGTGGACTTGGTTTTCTTCAACTGAAAAACATAGAAGTATAGAACATGTAACTAATTACTGCTATATGTATGTCAGCTACTAAAACTCCTGGGGCCTGTTTAATTAAAATATTAGAGTATGTATAAGATTCATACTCACGGATTGTTAGCACGGCTCCGACTGTCTCAAGCAACATAAACACATCGGAAGAAAATACTGGAACCCTGTGCTTTGTCATCAGATTACCAGCTATAGTTCCGATCTGAAAGAACCATCAAGATTTTGAATATTTAAATCGTGAACAAATTACAAAAGTAGACAATTACATACGTTTCTGACAGGAATGTGTGCCACTAACTCCAAATGTTGTGCGAACTTCGCTAGGTAACTGAACTCTTCATTTGTTTTTGACACGTTGTTAAACAGATCTATGGTGTCAGTTAGTGTAGTTGCAGCCCCCAAGACCAAGTTTTGGTCTATGAAATGAGTCTTGAGTTCCAGCACGGGGGCGATGTCTATCAAGACGCGGGGGTATGCAAATATCGGGTAGGCTCCTGGAAAAAATGTTGAAAGTTCAATATTTGAATCTTGAGAGTTCGTATAACATAATATTCCGGTCTAAAAAAGGACTCTTTCGTGAGTCTAGCAGCAAATGTCATTAATTTCTGGTAAATGCTGTTTTTCTAACAATCAAACTCGTTGAAAAAATAAACAAAATTCGCAGCGAAGAAGGAGATGAAACAAGAGGTCTTCCTCCCTTTCTCAGCTGGATTTTTTAGAGTCAGCGGGTTGATTAAACGAAAAAACCACCTTTACCAAAAGTGATCATAGGTATAACCGATAACGATTGATGCTCAATCATCGGTTTAATAATTTGTCGAGTAAAATATAATTTATTTACACATATTCTATATACTATACAAAGAAAAATACATTAGAAATTAATCTTAATATATAAAAGAAGAAACTGACTGACTGACTGACTGACTGACTGACTGACTGACTGACATATCAACGCACAGCCCAAACCACTAGGCCTAGAGATTCCAAATTTGGCATGTAGGTTCCTTATAAGGTCTAGGGGTGCACTAAGAAAGGATTTTTCAAAATTCACTCCCTAAGGGGGTAAAAAGGGGCTTCAAAGTTTGTATGGGGAAACAAGATTAGTTCGACTATTTTATTCGAAACTTCACAGAAGTACTCCTAATGAGAAATGAGTCATCACGTGTTTCAGGTTTTTTGAGAATTCAACCCCTAAAAGGGGGGGAAAGGGGTAACAAAGTCTGAAAATCAACATGGGTGTTGTTTCTATGGTTTATCGGGTCGCTGGTTATGAAAACAACAACGGATTTAAAATCCGATGTGGCATACGTAAAATACCATCTCCCTGGATGGGGTGTGATGGGGTTGAAATGTCTAAATATCAAAATGGGTGTCGTTTTTAATGTATAGCCCAAACCACTGGACCTAGAAACTTGAAATTTTGCACATAGATACCTTATACAATGTAGGTATCCACTAAGGAAGGATTTTTGGGAATTCCCACGGGAACGGGATTTATATATTGGATTCCGAGTGACCCTATCTCAGTAACTATAATAACTAGACTCTTCAAATTTGATACACAAGTAGGTATTACATTAGTTAAAACATTAATTTCAGGATTTTTAAAAATTCTCACGGGATAAGGAAAAAACGGGATTTATATATTCAGTTCAACGGAATCCTATGAACTATAATTACTAGCCTCTTCAAATTTGGCATAGAAGTAGGTAATTATAATAGTAAAAAACAGTTTTAAGGATTTTCGGAAACTCCCACGGGATAAGAAAAAAACGGGATTTTTCGTTTTAATGGTCGTAGAAAGCTGAAATTCGGCATGTAGGTTGTTTGGGGAGTGTAGAGGAGCATTAAGAGAGGACTTTCCGAAATTCCCACGGGAACGAGAAAAAACGGGATTTATATATTCAGTTCAACGGAATCCCATGAACTATAATTACTAGACTCTTCAAATTTGGCATAGAAGTAGGTAATTATGGTAGTAAAAAACAGTTTTAAGGATTTTCAGAAATTCCCACGGGATAAGGAAAAAACGGGATTTTTCGTTTTACTGGTCGTAGAAAGCTGAAATTCGGCATGTAGGTTGCTTCGGGAGTGCAGAGGAGTATTGAGAGAGAACTTTCTGAAATTCCCACGGAAACGTAAAAAAACGGGATTTTTCGTTTTACTGGTCGTAGAAAGCTGAAATTAGGCAAGTGGGTTCCTTGGGGAGTGTAGGGGAGCATTAATAAAGCATTTCCCGAAATTCTTACGGGAACGAGAAAAAACGGGATTTTGCGTTTTACTGGCTGTAGAAAGGTTAAATTTCAAAATACAAAAGTTTATACTGTAAATAGGCCACAAAGGGCTCTTTAACCGACTTCAAAAAAGGAGGAGTTATGCATTCCACTGTATGTATTTTTTTTTTATGTAGGTATGTTCACCGATTGTGCGGTCAAAATTGTGGAACGATTTTAAAAAATATTTTTTTCTACGAAAGATTATAATATACTCCTGAGATGGTCCCATTGTCACCAAATCAGGATCTGATGACGGGATCTCAGGGAAATCGAGGGCAACCTTCAAATTTTGTAGGCATGCATTACGTTTTTCATATATTTTCTCAAGCTATTTAAGTGTTTGCGTCTGGTAGACATCATCTCATGCTGATGAGCTGATGATGGAAGGTATAACTCCTTAACGGTTAGGAGTTGAGGATATTTTTTCAAATATTATAGGTACGTATAGACCGATAGTTGTATTTTTGCAGGTTATCCAGGTGAGCTGATGATGGAAGGTTAAACTCCTTAACGGTTAGGAGTTATAGGGAGTTTCTTTAAATATCATATGCATGTATAGACCTTTAGTTGTATTCTTTCTGGTTATACAGATTTTTAGTGCTCGCTTCCGAATTAGTGAAAAACATTATATACAAAGAAATACTGTAAAGGATCGTATCTACCTGAAGTTTAGTCGTGCTTGCTTGCACGCTTGCTTGCACGCTTACTTGCACGCTTTCTTGCACGCTTGCTTGCTTGCGTGCATGCATGCTTGCTTGCATATTGCTTGCGTGCTTGCTTGCATGCTTGCATGCTTTCTTGCTTGCCTGTATGCTTGCTTGCTTGATATCTTGGTACACGCGAGCGAAGCCGCGGGCAAAAGCTAGTAACAAATAAAAATGGAAAACTAATAGTCAGTCTGTCAGTCGGAGTGTGGTAGGGCAGCACCATCATCAAAGCCAAACAGCTTCGCTGCTGGCTTCCATTTATGACGGGTGCCTCGAATGCACATGCTAGTCGCTCTAAACATGGAAGTTATTATTCGAGCTCTCAGCCAGCCCAAGACGCAAGACAAAGATCGGTCCCAGCGAGATGCAAGTGCTTCCCCGAGGTGTTTCACAAAGGTGGCTATTTGTCGTGCAAAGACTCCATCCATGGAGGTAACAAGGGGTGTAAAAGTGGCATGACGCAGCTCGCAGGCATTGGTATATTTGTTTTGCTTTTCTGATTCGGCAGATTTTAAGACAGAAGCAACAGGGCGTGAGATGTAAGAAGGAGCGTTCGGTGTCTACGACACGGATATCGAATAACGCCTCCTCTGGGCAACCCACAGGCCATGGCAAGCTAAATCGCCTCTTAGGCCAATATCACCTTCAGTGATAATTGGTTCTTTGACTACATTTCCCCACGCTTGTTGACATTGTTGTTCGGTTTAATAATTTGTAAGTATAGTAAATAAAATATCTTATAAGCATTCTTATTAGCAAAACACTATTGACATTCTTAGCAAACGCTTGTATTTGAACAAATAATTTATTATAATTAAGTAATTATTTAATTTATTAAATAATTAGTCATTTTTTTTAATAAACTAAACTATACCTTTCCCTGTGTTTCCTCCAACAAACATGTAATCGTGTCCTTCTTTCTTCAACACCTCAAATATATGATGTATCTCGTACACCCTGTACCAAACATGTTGGTCTTTCAGGATAATCTTCTTAATTTTCTCAGTGCCTGTATCTTTTTTATCGACCACACACCAGTCTTTTCCTTTGCAAGGTTTATTGCAGGAGTTTTTGCAAATTTTTAAGTCTTCTATGTCCATGATTTTGTTAGGTTTTGGTGCATCTTTAGCGAAACTTTTAAAGGCGTCAAGGATGGGTCGATAGCCGGTACAGCGGCAGAGATTGCTGCCAAACGAGTCTTCTATTTTATACTGCGTGAGATCGTAATGGTTGGCTTCTAGCAAGCTGAAAATACAGTGATAGTCATTTAAAAGATAACTAAAATAATGGGGCACCCTTACTTCGATAATATAACCTCTGCGGTTTGTTACAGGAATGCCTGGAACTTGATTAATTTCCCCATTTTTATCTGCAAATTATAAATTTCCAAACAAAATCACAAGGTCCCGTGGTTTTCTCTTTCCTTAGTGCTGAACTAAAAGGCCATCGTGTTTAGTACTGGCTACTGTATCGAAAATTGTAATTTAAGTTTTCCGCAGAGAACTGAATAGGTTTGTTAAAAAAGAACGCCGTAATTCAGTCTAATAAATATTATTATATTCTCCAGCAGTCACCAGCATTAATATTATTTTATTGGGTGTTGTTATTTTAAGGCAAGAAGTATACATATTCCCCTATTCTATTTGTCACTGAAGAGCGCTTAAACCTTCGTATTTATAATAGTAGTACGTTAGACAATATCGCCTCGTGGCCCATTTGACAGTACCTGTACATGCTCATGACCCATCCGACGCTGCAATATCCGCATTGGGTTCCATTGTACTCTGCGAGGGTACGTTGCACGGGGTGGTACCCTGTTCGCCGGTCGCCGATGCCTTCGATGGTGGTGATCTCCCAGTCTTGGCATGATGTTATCGACACTAAACACTAAAACAATGGATTGATCAGACTCCGAGATGACTACTATAGTAAAAGCGGGACCATATCCGGAAAATGCACTTGGAGCATGTTAACTTACGGAATTGATGGACATACACCTCCGCCCCCCCGTGTAGGGGTCTGGTGCGGTCACCGCGACGATGCACGCACCGCAACCTCCTTCCTTGCACATGTACTTGGTGCCACGAAGGTTCAGGGTGTTGCGGAGGTAGTCGTTCACTGACACGTCAGAGTCCACCTCGGAACCCACTGAAAATACAGGGTCTATGTTGGGATCCATAAATATTGAAAGTCAAAATGTAATGTTTGCCATAATATTCATTTGCCATAACTCTTTTTTCTCTGAATCTATTAATTGTGTTCGATTGCTATAAAATGCACTTATCCTAATCTACAGAGTTCTACAAGATAATCAATTCAAAATTCCTAAAACATTTACGGTTTCAGAGAAAAAAAAGAGTTATGCCAAGTGATCATTATGGCAAACATTATATTATAAAAAAAATATTGTATCTTTTTATTTCATAACAATTATACAATTATGATATACCTAGCTAATCTTTATTTTTATGACTTACCACGTTATGGATCGCGAATGGAACCAGATTTATTTGATAATCTGTGTAGCAATTTTAAGAGGGTTTATACCTGCTGAGCTGGCAACGTTGCATTTTTGTTAGTTTTTCTCGATTATTCCATAAAAATTTGATGAAAATTAAAAATGTTTTGTATACAAATTGTTCTAATATATAAGTTAATGTGTCTACTTCAATAATAATTCGTGATAAGACTTTTATTTTCTTTAAAAACCGTTAGGTAATAATTTGTTTGTTTTTAAAGAAAATAAAAGTCTGTCATGAATTATTATTGCAGTAGACACATTAACTTATATATTAGAACAATTTGTATACAGAACATTTTTAATTTTCATTAAATTTTTATGGAATAATAGAGAAAAACTAACAAAAATGCAACGTTGCCAGCTCAGCGGGTATAAACCCTCTTAATGTGAAAATAACAAACACACACATACACAATTACACACACACTTTTCTACATTTATAATAATTAGTAACATTGTTGTCAAAAATACGTTACCTGAACACTCTTCCTGATTTACTTTGAACGTAATCCTATCCATGATAACTTTAACAATCTGAACATCAATAAAAATTTATCGAGTAACAAATGACTACACTGTAGCAACTAAGTAGTAATGCAATTAATCGACCACCAAAAGTTGCGCCAGGAATTAACTTGTTATACGAGGATATGCATTGTTAAAAGAAATAATACATCCACGCGGTTGGGTTCTGTTCTAATGTTTAGCAAATTTCAATATAATAATTTTGAGGCGCTGTTCAATTACTAAAAACTTATTAGTTGCCTTGTTCCGTAGACAAGGCATGGAACCGGTACCAAAAATACATGTAACATACCGGTATTTATGGATTCCTTCGTTTCGGTTCCAGAGAACCGGTAAAGGAAAAATACCGGTACCTACTAGCACCAAGGTTCTCTATGATGGTTCTTACATGTGCATGCGACGATGCCGTTTAGTGCGGTGTGATGCCAGCGAGTGTGTGAGTGTAACTCGCGACGTGAGAAGATAAATTATTGTGTTCTCTTTATCTCTCATTCACTCGACGCGCACTTTCGAGTGCCGGTATTTGAACTTTTAAAACCAGTAAATTTCATCAATAATCAATCTTCTTATGGAGTGGATCACAGGAGTATGATGAGGGCGACGTGCTAGGAGCAGCAATCAAACATCAACTCTTTCCACCATATATATATTGACTGCTCAGAAGGTCAGAAGAATTAATATTATATACACAACACGGTAGAAAATACAGAAGAACAATTATAACAGAATTTAGTAAAAATATACAGCAAAGCGAAACATGACAGTTAGTAACGCAGTGACGTGAGTCCGTTGTAGGTTCAAAACCATGACAGCCATTTTCGCACATGCGCACAACAGTCTTCACTGATTCGCTCGTGGCCGTTCGGCAGGCGCTCGGACGCGCTCGGGCGCTCGGACGCGCTCGGGCGCTCGGCTCTGTTTGCGTGGCGAACAATCGCGAGAGTGCCCGAAGTCTGCCGAACGGACATGAGAATACTCACGTATAAAACTAATGAGTACAGTCGCCACATTCTTCTCCAGGTATCGGTATCATGTATTACGTATGCTGGGTACCGGTACCCTGTTAAAAGTACCAAAACGAATACCGGTTCTTGGTGTAAGGCCACAATACCGGTACCAAAATAAACCGGTATTTCGACCCCTGTCCGTAGGTCAACATATCTATAGAATATCCGTCATTTCAGTAGGTGGCGCAGGTGTACAGAAATGTATTTTTTTAATTCTCCATATTTCAAAAATATTTGTCCTGACTAAAGTTTTATGAATAATAAGACTATTATGGCTCTCCTTAGTTCCTCGATATAAAAAAAATTACCCGCCTCCGCAACCCCCCCCCCGCAACCCCCCCCCGCTATCCCCTTAACCCCCCTCCCACAACCCCCCCCCCCACCGAACCCCCCCGCACACCCGCGTTTACATTCACCACCATGCGTGCCTATAGAAGTTTTACTTCAAAAACCCCTGATTTTGAAACATTCTTCTGCTCCGCTCCGCACCTATTGGTGTTAGCGTGATGATATATAGCCTATAGCCTTCCTCGATAAGTGGGCTATCTAGCACTGAAAGAATTTTTCAAATCGGTGCAGTAGATCCTGAAATTAGCGCGTTCAAACAACAAACAAACAAACTCTTCAGCTTGGTTATTAATTCTTCCAAAAACTGTTCGATACATTCTTAAAATAGACGTATCTTTCTTATTTGTGAACCGATTGAAATGAAACAAACACTAAATGTTAATCCAAGAAAATACCAACATATCAGTGAAAACCGCATCCTTCTAGGTTAAGCCGTTTCTGAGATTAGCGCACACAAACGCACAGACAAACAGACAATAATTCTAAAAATCATTGTTTCGGGTTCTATTGCGCTAATAATAGCCCTAGTGTCAGTTTTTCTCAAATATCTTCAATGTACAGACACCGACTTGTTACAGATTTATTATATGTATAGAATAGATTTGATTATAAAGTTTTGAGATATACATTTGGTTACATTATGTAGTTAAGCACGTCTTTTACGGACCACGCAATACACATGCAACATATTAGAAAAGACTTGCACGCTTCGCCCACCATAGAGTTTCTGTCAATTTTCTTCCAAACTAAAGACAAGTGTTTAAATATAACTATTTAAATTTTGTCTGAAGTTTTAAAAATAAATTTCATCCTTCATACTTTTCTTCAGGTCAATTTGAACCGTGCGACGTCTTGCCCGCACACCTAAAGTTTATTAGTTACTTGGTTCTGGCTACCACAAAAACCCAACACATCGATTGTCTGATTTTGTGTATTTGTTTTGAGGTTCCTCTGTGTGAGTTTGTGCATTTCTTTTCTGCCATAATGTATTCTAAAACATACGATTATACGTGTAGAATGTAATTAATTTCCAACTAGTTTCAACTCTAAAAAAAACTCGCTTCGCTCGTTTATTAACATCCCCGTGAATCATTATCAATTACGAGTACTTCCCGCACTTGTATCGTAAATAACTATTAGCTAATAATGAAGTACATTTAGTGGGTGTAATTGGTTGCAAGACTTAAATTGTGAAATATTTATTTTAACACTCATTTATCATGACAATTTTAACATAACGTTCTTACCGAATAATGAAGTTTATACAATAATAATGGTCGATAACCAATCAATCAATCAATCAACGAATCAATTAAACGACCGCTTTAGCCTAGTTGGTAGTGACCCTGCCTACGAAGCAAGAGGTCCTGGGTTCAAATCCCGGTAAGGGCATTTATTTGTGTGATGAGCACGAATATTTGTTCCAGAGTTATGGATGTTTTCTATGTATTTAAGTATTTATTTATCCATATAAGTATGTTTATCGTCGTCTAGTACCCATAGTACAAGCTTTGCTTAGTTTGGGACTAGGTCGATTTGTGTAAGATTGTCCCCTAATATTTATTTTATTTATTTATCAAATAGTTTATTTGTAAGAATACAGTTAATTAGATGGTCAATAAATATCATACTAAACCGCCATACCAAACCATACTAAAATTTGATTATATGTAACTATTCTAAAGGAAAATCAAAAAAGTAGGTTTGAAGTGTGGTCAACATTTAATAATTCTAAGTGTACCTACTAGGGGCGTTCAATAAAAAGTGAGAATGAGTATGTTATAAACAACTTTTACTAAATGTCATTTTATTTTTCGACATAGTCACCTTTTAGTATAATACACTTAGTATATCTTTTTTCTAAACTTAAAATTCCTTTTTTAAAAAAGGTCTCATCTTGAGTACTTAAAAAATCTTGTACTGCAGCGACTAACGCGTCGTCGTCTTCAAATTTCTGGCCTCTCGGGTATTGTTTCAATCTCGGAAATAGGTAGAAATCACTGGGAGCGAGATCTGGTGAATACGGAGGATGCTTAAAGATATCGAACCCAGCATCACGAATTGCAGCCATTGCAACGGCGGACTTGTGTGCCGGGGCATTGTCCTGGTGGAACAGCACAACTTTCGAAAGTTTACCTTGCCGTTTTTCGCGGATCTCATTGTGCAATGTTGCTATTTGTTTGGCGTATAAAGTGCCCGTAATAGTGGCTCCATGCTCGAGATACTCAATCATTAATGTAGGTAATCTGTATATCTCTAGATATAAGTTTTTATAAAATAAAAACTAAAAAGCCTTTTTTTGAGTAATAAACATTCAAAATTTTCAAAGTTTTGCATTGATGACCAAATGGCCTAATGGTTAGAGAACCTGACTACGAAGCTTGGCAGATATTTATATGAAGAATACGAATTTTTGCTCTCAAGTCTTGGGTGTTTAATCTATTAAGTATGTACCTTTATCTATACAGGTTGATACAAAAATGGTGGTACAAAATGAGTGATTCTTACTCAGTTAATGCAGGACAACATAATGCGTTAACTCAATTTTTATAATTGGTCGGATAAAATTAAGGATGTTCAATTCATACTTAGTTAAAATAAAATCACGATCTCGATGTATGGACAACTCAAATTTAATAAGACTAATTAAAACAAATGAGGTAGAGCATTATGCTGTCCAGCATTAACTGAGTAAGAAACACTAATTTTGTATCACCATTTTTGTGTCTACTACTGATTAAATAATATAGCCCGATTGCACAAGTTGCTTGATTATATGCACATTATAAACTACATGTAGGTGAAAAGCACAAAGTAAATACAAAGGTAGTGCCATAGATTTTCATGTACGGTGCCGTGTCGGTTGGAATTAGCGTCCGGTTGTAACTATCCGGCAGAGCGCCCACCTCAACCATAAATTAGGAGGTTGAGTGCTACATGGGTCTGTCGCGTTTCCATTGCTGCGTAGGGCACGATACTATACCTACCGTTCCTATAGCGTAACTTTGTCATCAAATCAAGCCACTTTCACTAAGACAACTTTTCAAAATTTAAAAAAAATACGCAAACTTTTTATCCAAACGGATTACTGCTTTAGTAATGGAAAATGTACATTTTTTTTAAACAAGTTAGCTATGAAGTATCTTTTTTTTTTTTTGTACTTATTTTTTCAACTTCATTTTTTTATTACTTTTACGGTCATCCCGTGAAATCATACATTTCGTACTAAATACAAACTGTTAAAATCTCTCGATGAGGGTGTAACATAGATGTGCGTTTGTCACTGCATAAGGTGATGATTTAGCAGATTGAAATGTATGATGTATAGGAAAGATTCGTGTCTAATCTCTAGACCAGTGGTGGTGTAGGGGTATGGCACGCGGCACGGAATGCTGAGGACCTGGGTTCGATTCCCAGCATTGGTCTTTTTTCTGGGGTTTTTTCTGTGCATCTATATTTCAGTTTGTATTTAGTACGAAATGTATGATTTCACGGGATGACCGTAAAAGTAATAAAAAAATGAAGTTGAAAAAATAAGTACAAAAAAAAAAAGATACTTCATAGCTAACTTGTTTAAAGTTGCACAGTAGCGCCATCTCTTGTCCAGGTGAGCGGTTAGTTCCGAAGGAGTGTTAAAATCTCTCGATGAGGGTGTAACATAGATGTGCGTTTGTCACTGCATAAGGTGATGATTTAGCAGATTGAAATGTATGATGTATAGGAAAGATTCGTGTCTAATCTCTAGACCAGTGGTGGTGTAGGGGTATGGCACGCGGCACGGAATGCTGAGGACCTGGGTTCGATTCCCAGCATTGGTCTTTTTTCTGGGGTTTTTTCTGTGCATCTATATTTCAGTTTGTATTTAGTACGAAATGTACATTTTTTTTTTCAAATTTTAAAAAGTTGTTAGAATAAAAGTGACTTGTTTTGATGAGTAGATTACCATAGAAATAAGTATTGGTACCTAATTTTGTTACCATCCTGTATAGAGCTGGTATAGGTATCACCACGAGAGTTGAGGTCACGCAGCACGACGAATTTTGACGTTTATTCGTACTGATAGCAAGATCAAGAGACTCAACAATGAATTGGAAGATTGCCTGAAAATTTCTTTAACCTAGTTCATTAAGAATTATTTAGGAAAATACATCTACCTAGTTCAAACAAACCAGAAAAAAAAAATTATCTGTTTTACTTATTTCAAATTGTTTTGTTTCAAAAAATAGTTCATATATGAAAAAAAAGGTTATAATGTGCATAGCATTGCGTAGGTATTTCATCATAAGATCATGTGACTCGCATTTTCATTCACTCATTCATTTCATTAATTCACTACTTTTTTTGCAATCTGTACTAAAGTATGTAGCTGTGTGTGTAATCATTCACTCAACTCTCGTGGCGAGATCTATACGTACAGTCAAGGAACTGTTTCACGTACAGTCGAGTTCTCCAATATCTGTACAGCCAACCGTTCATAAATATCTGTACATAGACCTTATTCCCGTAACATAAGGTTCATGTTTATATATTTATGAACGGTTGGCTGTACAGATATTGGAGAACTCGACTGTACCAGGGTGGAACCTTTTCACAACCAATTTCATGTATGGAATGTCAAAATGACATTTGCAATGAAAATGGTTCACCCTGGTACGTGGTGCAGTTTCCTTGATTGTACAGTCAGGATACAAAAATCTTCGTCAGTTATTAAATTGATTCATTTTTCAAGTTAGAGGTAGACTCTTAGGGGTTAGTATCTTTAAGCCCAGATCTCGATTCGACTAATTATCGATAGGACTAAATCGCGATTGGACCAGTGCCTCTACCATGAGTTTACACTAGTTTACAGTGACCGTACTCGCTAGCGACGGCGTAAATGATTTATATGGAGAATTGTAATTCCGTAAGTGACCGCTAGAGGCGCTGTACAATTCTCCATACAAATAATTTACGCCGTCGCTAGCGAGTACGGTCACGTAAACTAGTGTAAACTCATGGTAGAGGTACAGATATCTATAAGCCCAAATCTCGATTCGACTAGATATCGATACGACTAAATCGCGATTGGACCAGATATCTATAAGCCCAAATCTCGATTTGACTAGATCGCGATACGACTAAATCGCGATTGGACCAGATATCTATAAGCCCAAATCTCGATTCGACTGCCTTGGTGCAAGCAAATGTCAACTTTAAGTTTTAACTTTTTTCTATTCCGACTGTACCTATTTAAAATGATAAGCTGCTGTCAGGCACAAATAACGTTACTTGCACATAAACAGCGCCATTACAAGCAGGCTAGTAGGCTTTAATTTTGTATACCTAGTTAAGAATGGATAAATAGATAACTGAACAATGGACAACTTCAATTGTGTTTTCAGTTCAGTTATACTTAGTTAGTAAAAGTTTAGGACGTAGTTTACCACGATCATCGGAGGTGGGTTAGTTAAGTTTAGCCAAATAAAAAAAAAAGTTCAAACGAACATAGGTCTTCATAAACACTAAAAACCGGTCAAGAGCGTGTCAGACTCGCAAGGCTTTCGTACAAATTTACAGGTATCCAGTGTTAGTAGAGTCTTGTCCCTAATCAAAATGTACCCAGTCCGGGTTCATTTTGTAAGTACTGGTTACTGACATAGACCGACATAAAAATTTACGATTTTCAGACTTTTTTGATTTCAAGTTTCTAGGACTGGTGGTGGTTTTATTTCACGGCAATTTGCATGGAAATACGTTTTTTAGTGGTTATCTTTTGATAGCATAGACATAGAAGTTTGATTTTTTCACAGCTTCAAGGGATTGTAGATTTGTGTGTATGATATTAGTTTCAGCAAAATACCTGTACGAATTCCTGAAAAACAGTGTCTTGACAAAAATGCCGGAAACCCGAACAAAAAATAAAAGTGCTCTAAAAGAGTCGATTGATACGAGACATCGCTACTGTCGCCTAATAATATTAACGTCGTGACGTCTGTAGCAATGGAAACTAGCTATAAAGCATGGGCCATAGACTTTTAATCAATCTGCACGAGCGGTGCGGGACTGCAAAAATGGAGCAGGTTAGGATGTGGCTTAATTAAAACCATAAGGAAAATTGTTTGGCCAACCGTTTGTACAGGTTTTGTCTATGCCTTTGTGTTGGACGGATTTTTGCGGTCAGCGCTGTTACTAGACTTTTTTATATTAAAACTACCGTGAGACACAGATATCATTCTTACTCTTACAATATTACAAATGCGACAGTTTCTATGACGTTGAAGTGGTACTTATCGATAATAGGATTGCCAATGTTATTATTATGTCAAACACTAACCACCATGTCGTCCGTGCCAGAAAAATGTCTAGGTATACTGATTAAGAATAATTAAAAATCAAAGAAACTGAGTAATTTACTTAATTCTTTACAAATAGCCTTTTCCTTTATGCAACAATGTGTGAAATAAGGAAACCTAGATTGATGTGTCAGGTTCACTGGGATGTATTGATACTACAGATGTCGAGCATAGACTGTTTATTCCACATGGGTTTATACCCACAACCCCTTTCTTAAGATCATATAAACATAAAATGATAGTGTTTCTTTCTAACTCCCCCTCCTTCCAACAAGTTATATTTATACACATTTATTACTCGAACAAGAATGTATTGATAATCTTACTTTATGTGAAAAAACAAAGAATAGTTCTTTTTTTTCCATTCTTTAGGTATTTAATAATGACGTTAAATTATGAATTATTTTTTAAGTTGCTAAAGTTTTGTACTCATCTCATCAAACTATTATTGTATTGTTATTTTTTTATATTAGTGATATACTTATTGCTTAATACTACATTAATAACTACTACTACTATTAATAACTGCTATTACTATTTGTCACTAACGTAATTCTCGCTCTTTGACCCTTCTTTATTCTTTTTCTTTTTTGTTTATATTGTTTCTTTAATTTCCTTTTTAAATCCTTTTCTCACATGCGGCCTTTTGACATTTTTTTCCATTGATATTTTGTATTAAGTATATGTAGTGTATAAGTATTATATTGAATGTATTTGTTTATTTATATAATTTATATTATATTTGTATTGTTTTTATTGTTTGTTGTCTATCTATACATATAATAAATCTGTAACAAGTCGGTGTCTGTACATTGAAGATATTTGAGAAAAACTGTCACTGGGGCTATTTATTAGCACAATAGAACCCAAAACAATGATTTTTAGAATTATTGTCTGTTTGTCTGTTTGTCTGTTTGTCTGTGCGTTTGTGCGCGCTAATCTCAGAAACGGCTTAACCTAGAAGGATGCGGTTTTCACTGATATGTTGGTATTTTCTTGGATTAACATTTAGTGTTTGTTTCATTTGAATCGGTTCACAAATAAGAAAGATACGTCTATTTTATGAATTTATCGAACAGGTTTTTTTGTTTGAACGCGCTAATCTCAGGAACTACTGCTCCAATTTGAAAAATTCTTTCAGTGTTAGATAGCACATTTATCGAGGAAGGCTATAGGCCGTGAAATTTTAGTGGTTGTTTTCCCGAAACGAGGTGATTTCGATTGTACAATCGATTTATAATTACTATTTTGACTAGAGTCAAAAATCCAATTGTGAAAAACGAAAGTCGGAAATGACCGCAAACCAATAGTAACGCTTCGTTGGTACCTAACCTATCGTACGATCGTACGCTACTTGTACCAACGAAGCGTTACTATTGGTTTGCGGTCATTTTCGACTTTCGTTTTTCACAATTGGATTTTTTTTGACTCTAGTCAAAATAGTAATTATAAATCGATTGTACAATCGAAACTAAATCACCTCGTTTCGGGAAAACAACCACTAAAATTTCACGGTGTATATGATCACGCTAACACCAATAGGAGCGGAAAAATGTTTCAAAATCGGGGGTTTTTGAAGTAAAACTCCTATAGGCACGCTTGACTTGGGAGAGTACGGTGTTGAATGTGAACGCGGGTGTGAGGGGGGGGGGGTGCGGGGGCGGGTAATTTTTTTTTCCCCTCAGCACCTCAAACAGGCAGGTTTTGCTACTAAAAAACAGTGAGCAAAATCCGATTTTGCTCACTGCGTGAGACAAAGTAGCTTTTTAATTTTTTTTTTTAAAGTCAAAGACAATGATGAGTCTGCTTACTGAATTCGAAAGATTTGAACTTCAGTTTGATCTGTCACTTTCATTTCGATACGAAAAGAGCGAGAGATAAGATCAAATCGATTCGAATTTCGATTTCAAATTCTATCCTAGTAGACCTAAAAATAAACGAACGATTGAACGTTCGGATACTGATAATAAGTTCTTAACCTTAAAATTGTAATTCGTCTGTTAAGGTTTTAAATTAAATTATTGTAGGTACTTTTTTAATAATTGGATTATATTTTTATTAATCAAATAGTAAAAATGTTGTTGAAAACAAAGTTTAAACATGTATCTATAAAATTATTAATAATTTTAACAATCTTGAACATCTTGGTAAATACAGCGGATGCAGCATCGGAACGCAGCGGGTGTAGTATCGGAACGCATGTTTAAAAAAATAGCGGGATTCAAATTTTAATTCTTTTCTTCTGTTTCTCTAGCTACAGAGTTCGATATCTATGAGTTTGGTACACGATCAGAGGCAATTTGGAAATTATTAGAATAGTAATAAGTACTTATTTAATACATTTTTGAATATGATATGAGTGAATTGAGTGAGTCCAGTGACGAAGTCAACAATTGAACACCAGACGAATTAATGGAGTAATACATAATGCAGAGTTAAGTTTCTTACTTGAAAAGTCTCGCGAAAAATATTTAAAAGCTTATGATATTTTTAAACAATGCAAACACTTTTTCGGAGACTGTACCTATTGTTATATATATAATATGAAGTATTTACTCAATGTTGAAAACCACAACAAAGACAAAAAGACGACGTTCATATAGGTACCTTTAATAATTTATTATGTTCTCGCTGCTGAGGTGAAAAGTTGTATGTGTCACACGAGACCAAAGTTTTTTTGCATCTCGTGTATTTGAATCACTCGCGCACTCAGGATTCTATCTTAGAATCACTCGCTAAACGCTCGTGATTCAATTATAGAATCCTTCGCTAACGCGTGATTCAAAATCAGCACTCGCAGTAAAAACCAACTTTGCTCTCTTGTTGCACAAATAACTATTATATCGAGGAACTAAGGAGAGCCATAATTGATGAAAAGTCAAAATGGATAAAAAAATAAGCTGCCCAAATTACTAATTCCACGCGGATGGAGTCGCGGGCAAAAGCTAGTTAAGTAATACTGCGTTTCTCTTGTCTGTTATTTCTGCCACCTACATTCGTCTGTTGATATTTATTAATTTCTGAGTAATTGGTTGTCTGGAAGAGATCGCTTTTTAGCGATAAGACCGCTTATTGTCTACCTGAATTTTTTTATTTTTTTTTGTTTTTGTAATGTCACTGTACTGTTTTTGGTGATCAATAAAGAATATTTGTATGGTATTGTATTGTAATAATTGCATAATAATATGTTTTGCAATGTTTTGGTTTTCCCCAGGCACGAAATATAATTTACACACAACAGTTGTAATTGATTCACGGTTAATTGCATTACACTTATGTACAGGACGCTCACCGATAGAATTAGAATAGATAATGATCCACATCCAGTGGCAACTAAGTACCTATGTAAGTAAGTTAATAATACCTTTTCACTTCTCATGCTCTTAAAATGTTACTTTAGTCTCTGCATTATCGGGACTAAAGGTCCTATTTAATCTCTAGGAAATGATTTGTTTCGTGGAATCTTTTATTTTGAACATTTGGTCAATGAGAATGTAATAAATAAGTAATGCAGTATTTTGAAAAATGTGGCAGGTATATTAAGAACGTGGTATTTTAGGCACTAGCGGGTTGATTTTTATGGCGTAGCTTACAAAAATTGATAAAACAAATGCGATAAATGTAGACAATGCAATGTAGTAACATATGACCCTAAGTCATAAATAAAAGTCATATGTTAATAATACGGGCCCGAATTTCATCTTCCCTCCAAATCGCAATATATTTACACACATTTTATGTAGATTGTATGCAGAGTTATCTCATAGGTAGGTATCTACTTTGTGTATTCAAATGCACGATAATATTAAGAACGGGATTCAATTTGTTTTGAAAAAAAATCACAACGTATTCAGTTTATATAACGACTAGCAGAAAATTACTTAAATGTTTTAACATCTTTTGCTCGTGAACTTTGTATTTATACTCCGTATTATAAACTAGGCAGTTCTAATAAGTTATCATAGAAATAGCAATGCAGAGAAAATAAAAGCTAGTAAGTGAATATTTATTTGCACTGTTGCTGTTTCATTTCTTCGCAATCGAAGTGAAAAGCAAAGTGTTAAACTTTTTCATGAAACCCATTTTACCCTCAGGGGAATTAAATGTCTCGGGTAAAATGGTGCATTTTATGCACTTGTTGTACAATCTAGTATATGTAGTCGCGCGCCACTTGTTCATAAGAACTATGACTTAACAAGGAAAACTGCATTCAAGAATCAGACCGGATACGGAAATTTGCCAACCACCAGGGTCACCGACATACCTAGTTCGAACAACGTGTAAGTTAAATTGCCGATGGGCATTGGGCATGCCACATCGTTCGTAGAATACCTAGATAATCGTTGGAGAAGAAAGTTTCTCGAGTGGCGATCACAACCCAGAAGAAGCAACCTTGGCATGATTGGCACTGGGTCCCATTCGCAATCCATAACATTGTAAGTCATAATGTAACGTTTATAATAATGATCATTTGCCATAACTTTTTCTCTGAAACTGTAAATTTTTCAGGAGCTTTGAATTGGTCAAATCAATCAATCATTCTAAGGATTATTTATTTTATAACAATCCAGAACAATTAATAGATTAGAGAAAAAAAGTCAGCGCAAATGATCATTATGGAAAACATTACATTATGACTTTCAATTATGTATAGAAACCGATCTGATCTGTTTGGCGAGCCTTGGGCCTTCTTCTTCTTCTTCTTGGTTCTTGGCCTATGTTGGCTTAAATGATGATGATATGTATAGATCCCAATATGAAGGGTACACGGAAAGAACATGTCTAGTCACCTAAGCAACTTTTTGAGTTTGAGCTGTCTGAAAGTTAGTCATCACGAACAATTAGGGAACCATTTTTTTACAAGTGAAAAAAATATATTTTCAGATATCTATATTTAATCCAAAGGTAAATTATAGTTTTTTACGAGCTTTACATTTTGAGATTAAATTGTCATTTTTAAAAAAGGTGACTTGATATGTTCTTTCCGTGTAAGTACCTACTCTTCATATAGATTCTGCCACTAAGTGGACTGTTAAGATCGCGAGAGTTGCGGTAACCAGTGAATGCAGTAGCTTATTGCCTTGTAAATGAAGAAAACTCATTGCCAAAATGATATCAGTCGCGCCATAGCAATATAACGATCGAGACCCGCTGTAGATTTCTCCAGCCAACATTACCTACTACAATGTCAATCAATTTTGTAAAGTCATCCCATCTAACCGCAACAAAGAAAACGTCGTCTAGAAATACAACAGCGAATTCAAACTCAATCCTCAATCCAGAATTAACCCCCAGAAATCATAACTCGTAGACTCGTGCATAAAGCTGGCACGCGGGTTATTTCATAAAATAAACACTCCCGTAATGTACACCTCACGCATCCTGAAATAATGTGAAAAAGCAACGGTGCCCCTGGGGCAAGGAATCGTTATTTGCTGGATTGTTTTGAATACGTTGTTTAGGGGCGGCAAGAGCAGTAATCGTCATAGCTGTGAAGTCTCGTAGATTGGCATGGAAGTAGAGGTTAAAAATGGGTATTGGAATTTAACACTTGATAGGGTCCCACTGTGTTGTTTTTAAGGCAGTTCAATACTTACGGTCTCGTCTGTTGCGCAAATTCCAAAAATGTGCAATTATCCTTACTAGGTACATCATCCCAGCCTGTATACGTCCCACTGCAGGGCACAGGCCTCTTCTCACAATGAGAGGGCTCGGGCCATACTTCTCGCGCAAGCCCAGTGTAGATTGAGAACTTCACACACATCATTGAATTTCCTTGCACATGTGTGCAAATTTCCTCATGATATATTTTTGCCTTCACCGTAAAACTCATGGTAAATTTCAAATTTAATTTCGGACATAAATTTTGAAAATCTCGAAGTTGCGAGCCGGGCGCGAACCCACCGCCCCTAAACTTCGGAGACCATAGAGCAAACGACTAGGTTACCGTGACGAAACTACTAGGTAAATACCTAAATTACGTTTCAAATATTATTT
The DNA here is from genome assembly GCA_947859365.1 of Archips crataeganus. NCBI lineage: Eukaryota > Metazoa > Arthropoda > Insecta > Lepidoptera > Tortricidae > Archips > Archips crataeganus. The sequence goes on along the minus strand of OX402047.1, from coordinate 5,067,944 downwards.
ATTTTATTAGCAGTACGGCTGCTCACCGAATTTAAGATTATTTAAAAGCGAAAAAAGCTGTTGGCGTATGTAAGCGATTAAGAATTTCGGGGGAGTCGGTTGGATGCGACGTGGTTCAATTGGTAGAACACCCGTTGGGGCGCATACCCAGGAGACGTGGGTTCGAATCCCACCGGCGCACACGAAAAACTTTTTCGCTTTTAAATAATCTAAATTACGTTTGTTCTAAATTGATTCAATGGAACATAAAACTACCGTGAGACGCACTCATATTGAAAATATGTATGTGGATAACTCACGTCTATGATTGAGTTTAGCCCTACATGTTTCAGGCTTATTCGTAGCCCTTCCTCTTGGAGCTACGCCACGGCGGTTGCTGCCAAACGCGTACCCAGCACAGCGAACATAGCGCAACGGATTAGCCCAAAAAATTCGGGCTAAACTCGATCATAGACGTGAGTTATCGGTATTTTTTCAGTTTGATTCAATTGTTCAAAATAAATAGTACCTAATAAAAGCCTGGCATCAGCTTTATATCAAGACGTGAAAATATATGGCAACCGTCCTCGAGGATTGACTGTGACAAAATATGTGGCCAAACCAACGCTAAGTAACTGTTTCCAGCTATGAGTGTGGCCAGGAGACACAAAAATCGTGGTCGAATATAAAATTGAACCTTAGAATGTACATGTACGGTCAAGTGCAAAAATAAGTATCGATTTAATCCTTCCATCGTTGCATACCTATACCTTAATTCGACGACATAAGAGCTATGGGACATATTTATGAGCAAGTTGTGTGCACCCATATTTTTACACTTGACTGTACATAGCCCTGGAGGAACTAATAGTCTACACTCCAACCTACTCGGAAACGAGCAAAATAAATCGCTAACGTTTGACGGCAAAATTACAAAATGTGATTTTTATTTATTATTAATACTGAGCAGAATTCACAAGTAAAGTAGTTTCTAAGCAAAGTTTCAGCTGAATCGGATATATCAGGAAGCGGTCAAAAAAATATTTGTGAATTTTAAAAGCTTGTAATAAGAGCATGTTAAAAAAATCTCTGATTTATTGTTAATAATTATGCTACTTTTTTCAATAGTGAGTGACCATTTAAATTATTATATGGACATACATGGTACGAGACGTTTCACAAAAATTAATGTAAAGCACTTACCGAAGCTTTTTGTCCGCAGTTTCGTGGCCACAGTCAAATACAGCTATGAGCTATCACACGTTACACTATTTGTCACCGTCCAAGGATCATTTACTTGATATTTTACAGATGTTGGCCGAGTGATTATGACATCGTTCTGCACCAATCGTGTGAGTGGACGTTTAGTTTTGCAAAAAATTCGGCGGTTAATTTCGACTAGCACAGCACTTAGACATTATTACAACTTTTATAAAAACAACTGAATAAAAGTAAAGCTAAGCTGTTGAGTTTCAATTTTGTTAAGCGCTCGCACGGCACGCGCGGCAATTTTTTTTTTATTTGTTCGTTTGTTTTTTATCGGCCAGTGCTTTCGGTAATTACTTATTAGAGTGGCCAGTAACATTTTGATGCAGAGTTTGGTAAAATACTTATACCTTCATTGTGCTCATTCATAGAACTAATTTTAGAGGAATGGAAATATCGTGTGTATTTCCGTGAAATGGAATGATGGAAAAAGTTCACAAGTTAGCATAGTCTTGGCATAGCAGGACTTGAGTAAAAACAAGTATAATAAAGTTTACTGGATAATCTTCAACCGAACATACAATACAAGTATCTCGAACCACCAATTTGCCGAACCGACAAAATGATTGAAAATGCAATTTCCCCGAAACAATGACAAGCAATCGAGCCGCGTCCATAAATCAGACGGCGTGGGAACAGCGCAGATGCCGTGACGAGCGAGATGGGAATATTATTCGCATTTTGTTTTTGGATCGCGTTTTGTTTTGCTTATTAAGTATTTCTGCGATTATAAAAGCCTTTTAGAATCTTTGAGAACGTATGCGAGGGATACCTACTTATTTAGTTCCATAAAAGTAAGGTGTTACAACTGTGTAGTTTTCACTTGCATGGGTGGTGCATCACTTACGTTCCACTACAAGACACAGGCGTCCTCTCAGAATGAGAGGACTTGGGCCATAGTTCCCGCGCAGGCCCATTTGCGGATTTGGAACTTCACTTCAAAAACACCACAAGACGCTTTGTCACTGTAACCAAAATGGCGGGTTTCGTTCGAAAACAAATGACAAACGCCCAGAGGTAGGCTTTTCCATGTAAATTAGTGTTTTCAAAGGAGTTCCATTTTTCCTACCCCTTTTTGAATGTAAATAACTGTACAGACCAACTTAAATTTGCGTCTGGCGATCGAACGCGCGCACGTGGTTAAATACGAAAGTCTCAATGCGATAACCCTTACGCGGTTGGAATAAGGTCAGTCTTTTTTTTCGACGGCAAAGGTAATGTGGTAGTTTTTGGTAAATGAAGTTGACAGTCACAGAGCGATTCTTTAACTGTTTTCTATGACAACAGCTAATATTTTTGTTGAGTCAAACCTTTTACTTCTCGTTGATTGTGTTTTGAAACCATTTGAACGACGAGATGCAGAATGTAATGCCACCCTATTCAACTTTGCAGAGCAATCTTTACTTTATGTCTTGTTTGAAAAATAATGTCTGACCAAATACATCGCATATCTAGGTAAAATTGGTTGCACAGACTCTCAAGCTCAAATGCCTTATAACATCACTCATAACATAAGCTAAGGCCCTGACCTAGGATATAAACAATTAGTGATCGATCATGTTTAAAAACTTTAGGATGGAATTTGCAAAATATTAATGAAATGCTTTAAAGAGCCTTTCATCTTCGTCTTAATAGGTACTTAAGTAAATGACCAAAGTTTTACCTGAATTTTAGAATAATAATTAAAAGAAAGGCTATTTCTAAGCCGGTGACTATAGCGTTTAGCACAAGTAATTTCGGCAGAATAGAATCTTAATGTCACGGCTTCCGATGGCTTTATTTTCAATATTTGGAGGTGGCTGTATGGGCATAAGTTCCTTTGACTTAACTGGAAATATGTGACAGCTGTCATCTTCACGCGACAGCTGATTTTGGTTGACGGTTTCCGAAGCGGTCGTATAACCTAAAATTCATGGGTATTTTGTGTAAACTATAACGGTTTTTTAGAATCTTGTTTGAAAACATCTTTGTGCTTGTGTGTATAGTGTAAGTTTAGTGTTACTTAAAATTAAAATAGTTAAATAGTCGCGTAAATATATTCTCAAAACAATGCGGTCTCCAATTTGTTTATATAGTGCTTAATCTTCTTTATTGTCTAAGTACTGTCGTAAATATTAATTAAAATATAAGTTATTAATAGCCATAGTATCATAGAGCGTGTTTAGTATAAATAAACTAAGTTAAATGCTAAAATTCATAAAGAAAATATTCAACTTCTCAACCATTCGAATTACATACAACCTTGCTGCGTTTAAGTTCTCCAGGCCCGCGTTCTGTTTTCAAAATTACTTCAAAATGGCTGGCGAGTCGTCCAAAACAAAATACGATCTGATTTTAGACGAAAGTCCTGTGAAAAAAATTAAATTGTCAGTGGACATGTCAACAACTAGGACTGTTGCGACCATGTGCGGAGCGTGGAGGCCTGAAGAAGAAGATGGAGGAATGGTTTTAGTCTTTAAGACTAGACAACCATGCTTGAGTCCAGATCCTGAGAAGGAAAAAGACTTTCCGGAGAACATTGAAGATTTCTGGGATGCGTCAACCAACAATGATCAGGTGAGTTTTCATTTCTTATTGTTTTTTCAACAATTATTTATAAAGCTTATTGGTGTTAGAAGCATATAAAAAATAAATAAATACTATCAAATTAAATAATATAAAAATCTTGTGTCATGGTGTTTGTTACCAAACTCCTCCGTAACGGCTTGGCCGATTTTTATGAAACTTTTTTATTCTACGCTCGGTAGGTCTGAGAATAGGTAGGTCGTAGGCTATTTTTTATCCCCCCCCCCCATTCGTCGCGGACGGAGTCGCAGGCAACAGCTAGTAATCTATAGTAAAGGAGTTTCTGATTTGATGTTAGCAGCGCCATCTATCCAATTGCATGTTAACTAGTACGAACAAGTTGTCTCTAGCTCTGGTTCTGCTAGTTGCATTACTTACAGCATAGTTGTCACATAGAGGGCGCTTTCTGGTAACTTAAAAAATTGTGTTTGTTATTTCACAGAAATCAATTTTATCAACGCCACGAGAGAAATAACTAGCAAAAAATCAGCTTCGTGATTGTTATTTTTTATTTTCACAGGTACTTTCTAGTGTTTTTTCATGATTGGAATGTATTGATAACCACGCCATCTGTAAGATTGACGAGAAACAATGTCCGGTGTTTCTTAGTTACTGTTTCTTCTACTCTACATACCGAACGCTTTATAAAGTTCTTGCTGAAGTGCACAGATGGCGCTATAGTATATTCTTGTTCTTGTGTTGTGGATGTGGATGCATTATTTCGTATATTTTTTAGGGTTCCGTAGTCAAAATGGCAAAATCGAACTCTGTTTCACCATGTTTATCTGTGTCTGTTTTTCTGTCCGCGGTTGATACTATGTAAAACCTGACCAGAAATATACCTATAATAATATGATCATTGTCAAGAGGGCGGTACTGTTTTCATTTGTATTGTATTGTATGAACATTTCAGTAAAATTAACAACAACTCGCAACTCGCTTGGCAACTCGTTATTTTGACTCTGGTACACCTACTTTTATTCACCATAATCAAAATCAGAATTCAAATTCAGATCCAGAAATTAGTTCCAATGAAATCCGCAACATGGCGTGATCATAATAATTTTACTGATCAGGCTTTACTAGAACTCATTGGTAGGTACTCACCTACATACTAGTCAGCCTTCTGGTATGGGTGTATGAGTATGATAATGATAAATGATAATCATGCCGACAAAATGGTAGAAAAAAAACATTGTTTTGGGTTACAGAGTTCATTAATATCTATACCATCAGGTCTAAAGTAATATGTAGCTATAATAACTACGTACCAGTTGCGTGGAAAGAATATTTCGACAGGCAACCCGGCGAGTAAGAGAAGCGGTGTTTAGATAATATGTCGTCGTAGGCTTGCTTTGCAATACTTGTAATAGCTCACATCACCAAGGAAAGTTAGGCAACGGTATCGAATTGTTTCGGCGTTACGCCACTGTACGTAGTGCTGCTTAATGGTTAGTGACATAAAGGTTTATCGATATGTTTATGTTTATGTCGTAGTAACGTAGGTAAGTAAAGTAGGTACCTACATATTTTTATGACCTAGCTAGAGTGTATAACAATATTGACCCTGATACAGTTTTTGCAAGCCACGAGAGCGAGCTTTAGTTTTGTGATTAGGGTCTCCATACCAGTCTGATTTCTGGTTTTACGGGACAGCTGCATCGTAAATAAGTACGGGATATCTATGTATACTTTTTATTGAAAACGCCCTACTTTAAATAATTTATTGAATCAGGCGTTACTTTGCGGACCCTACTTTAAGTAATACCTACTAGGCAACGGATAAGCATAATTATATAGATAAAAACGTTAAATACATACTAAACTAAGTCTCGAGAGCTAAAATTCGTATTAATCATACAAATGAACTGAAACAATTGGGATTGATCATTTTTTCTAACCTAATTTGAATATTTCAGCAATTCATCACTATATTTTTGTATAATTTATTGAAAATTTGAGATACGACTTCTCGTAAATTACATGCCGCGGCTGAATCTGTGTATAAACCACAGACATAATGACATAAAAAATATGTCACAATCGATGGTTAGTTGTCATCTGACAATGCCACTTTACATTACAATAACAATAACACTAAAGTTGCCGATTCTTCCAAGAGAATAGGTAAAAAAACGATTTACGGCTATAGTATTTTTTGTATGTATAAAATAAAATGGTTAGAAGTGTTCCCTTGAAAGTTCTTTGGCGGATTTAATCCATACTTACATTAAAATGATCCTCAAAACAATAAGTATATCTTGTAAACTTTGAATTAACTTTGCGGCACCACTTCTCTTGTAAATCTTCTCTAATGCAAACAATTAATTTGTTTGGGCTATTGACAGAATCATTTCCACAAGTAGGAATGAAACACTTCCTGTATAAATCCATTATTAAAATATGAAAAACGCGAAGAATGTTTTTCAAAATAGTATCCTTAAACTGACAGATGATAACTACGTCGAAGTGACAGAGAATAGTATAGAGAAACTAGACGGACGGCTTTTTTTTTCTTGTTGCAAAGAATTTCAAAGTTAATGCCCACAGAAAGGTCAAACAAAGGTCAAACATTATTTTGCAAAAATACACACGATCGTTTAATATTTTTTTACTACAATGTTATAAAATGATTTAATAAACCTATTCCTCGAAATGGTTTTGGAATTAGACCACATTGTAAAAAAGTGATCAATGCCAATTACTTTGTTCACCCGCGCGCGACATTACGATAGTTACGTTTATGTAAGAAATGCATGTTCATGCAGTTCCTCCACCTCCACACTGTACGAACACACACAAACCCAACTATCACCACCACCAAACTACACTGACGCGTTACGAACTCAACCAGAGCTCATCTTCAGAGTAGGTACCACAACCGTACAAATGTTAGACTAACAAACCAAAACAAATGTTTTAATTTTTTACTGTAACTTCTCAAGTACTTTATTTTTCTCAAACAAACGCCTGCTTCAATAAATTAATTATACAAATTTCTGCCCCGACCGGGGATCGAACCTCAACCTTCACAGTCAGGTGCTCTAACCACTTGGCTATCCATTCGCGTCAACATTTTGAAACAAAAATTCCGCTATTAAAATCTTTATAGGGGTGTTTTTTTTTATACCTACAACATAGGCTTGCGTCTGACCACAATCACGCCTGATGGAAAGAGAAGATGAGGCCTACGATGGAGCAAGTCTGTCTAGTAAATGCTTTTTTCACCCTAGACTTGAATTTAGGGGAATAAGCAGAAAGAAGGCAGTCGAGCGCGGTGTTGCGGGCGCCCCCAAGCGGTGCAAATTCGTACAACAAATACGGGGCACTGCAACCGGTACGCGCGCGCTGTAAAACTGATCAGACCCTTCCTCCAGAATGGCTTCTATAGACAACAGGCCGGAACACGACGAGATTCGCTTGGCGGCCTGGCTCAACCTATATGGCGGTGACCAGCCACGGCCGAAGCCTACCACCGGAGTTGTACCACCCAGGGGTCACGTGTAGGGTCTCGAAGGTAAACCTACGAACGCGAGCGATTTCAACCCCCAAAAACAACGTTTTCAACGATCCCAACATGGAATATTCCAGATTAATTTTGAGCCACACTGTATACTCGGCCAAGTTATGAACAGTATTAGGTGACTCAGCATTCTCGTGGTACGACTGTTCATTACTAAGTAGGTAGACGTAATGTATGTAACAAAGGTCCAAGCATTATTGAACACAGCACTTAGCTGGAACGATAAAAGCCCGCTGCGAGGGTGCTGAGACCACATTAGAATCAATATGTACAGGAAAAGAACATTTAGACAATCACTATGCTGTTACACTTTGTTATTTATTAAGTGGGTAGCTTCTATTCATCTGCGCTTAAAGTTCCCTTTTCAATGTTGAAAAATCCATTTTCCAGAACTGCAAAAAAATTCAATAGTATGTGTTAAGTTCCCAATAATCCCAGTACGTTATGGTACCGAGTGGAGACTATAGACTCGTATACTAGGTAAACAACTTAAGTAAAGGTCCTGTTGTTCGTAGTAGTGCACAGAATTGTTATGTCAATTTGTTTATACGAAATACTATATTTACTTATGTTTTTCACCTATACGTAGACTGGGATGTTGTTGATGACGATGACGATTGTGACGATGCAATCTTCCCCAAAGTTAATAAATCGTTGGTATTAATCGTGACGCTAATTACTTTACAACTGCTTATTTATATTTAGAAAGGGGCTTTCACGACCCCTCTTGAATATTAACCGAAGTTTAATAACTGACTAAGACACTAAACGGTTTTAATTATGTATCCACTGTTTACTACTTGAAATTAAGTAACACCTAAGATGATCTGTGACCACCAGATAGCATAGTGGTTAGAGTGCTTGACTGTGAAGCTTGGGCTCCCGGGTTCGATATCCAGTCAGGGCAGATATTTGTATTAAAAATACGATTGTTTGTACTTGATTCTTGGACGCTTAATATGTATTGAAGTATGTATTTATCTACAAATGTATGTTTATCCGTTGTTTAGTATCCTTTGATTAGTTTGGCACTAGGTTGATTGGTGTCAACTGTCCAACGGACGCGTGGAGAGTAAGACAGTCGGTGAAAATGCTGGCATATGATTTATTTTGGCCTCTAAGCTGGCATCGGCAATTCATTGATGTTGTTGATGTATATGGGTGCTCACTTACTATTAGGCTATCACTTGCTAGTTTTCCACCCTATTTCATAAAAAAAATGGATAATGCGACTATATCTTGTTTTAGAGATTTTCAAAGGAACGAAAAATTACAAATTACACACAGAATAACATTTAAAGTACCGTCAAATGGGCTATAATTATCTATAATTTATATTGTTTCGACGAGTTATATTTTGAAACGTCAAGTGAATAAAAAGCAGTTAATTCACTGACGACTGAAAGCAGCGAATCGAGTACGGTACAGAGAATGAATCATTTGAATAATCCTCTCACGAATGACTAGATCCGTCGTAGGGCATGTCGAACGCCCTAGGGCAATAACGAAGATGAAACCCCGTTGCCAAATATTATAATTAATGTAATTAACAACATAAAATCATTATTTTCATGTAAAAGAATATATCTGGCTTTTGGGGCCCCCGTGACGTCATATGGGAAAGACGGTTCTGCAAATGACGAACAGCACTCAATACTTAATTATTTGTTACAGTACTGCGAATGACAGATATTTTAGTTGTGGCAAATGTCGAACACCAAACAATACGTATCTCTATCCTTCACGCCACTTTAACATCATAAAATATTTCTGTAATCAAAGCACTTCGCGAACGTTAACTAGTACTATGACAAAAGCCCCATCATAGCCTTATTTCCCCAAATAGAACCTTAAAATTTTGTCGTATAGTGGACTTTCAAATGTCACCAACGCAGCTCCCAATGGTTAGTTTTAGGACTCTAAGCTGTAGGAAGTGAGGTTTGATATTGCACGATGTTTGACAGCGGTAACTTTTGACTTTTGCTTTGGCGGTCCTAAACCCAGCTTAACATGTTCATAATAAATGAAATCGTGGAAGCCAGACGCATTTGCGATGCGTAAACCCTCTGGCCAAGATAATTTTATGAATATTAACTCGTCTGATATCTAATTAGGGACGGTAAAAGGCAACCTGTTGCGCCGTACTCAGCACTTTGACATTGGAGTAGCGTGTTGGCTTTTTTGTCTTGTAAGTGCTCTTTTTGACAGTCCAAAATCGATTAAAAAAATTTGGAAATGTCTAGTGGTTGGGACACGAATCGAAACTTGGAGCGAATGGTTATACTCAACCCAAAACAAAGTAAAAAGGTAGATGTTTCTTGGGATGTGATAAAATTTTGTGGTAGATATCGAGTTAAACTGGACGGATTCTACTGTACAGAACAATGATGCGATTTTGTATACTAATTTTATATTCATATATGCTTTCAAATATATACAAGCCAACATAATTAAAGAAAGAGTGTAAAAGTTACTTGATATCTTAGGCTCTTGTCCAACCCCTGTCGAGAAAGCGATTAGCTATCGACTATTTTTTCGCTCTTAAAACTAACACCATATATAAATACCTACTTAGATCCCGTATCAGTAGAAGAGATACATATATTACCTACTACTTCATTGCTGGCTGTTTACACTGCCGAACTCTGTTTTCACTAGCTAGCTTGTCGCAGCGGTAAAATTTATCAAAGATGAAACTCGCTTAGCCGTGCTCGCTTGGCAGTCAGAACTGACGCCGCGCCGAGACCAAACTGTGGCAATTTTACTTTTCTCAAACATGCTGTGTAATGTTTACGTTGTGTTCCTTAAAACAGGCTTCAAAATACATCGTTGCAGGCCTAGGCCTGCAATGCGATCGTCTATTGTTTCATGTCACACAGCACCATGATGTTTAAAATAGGTCTATGGCATCATAGCATTTAGCCATTTAAAAAAAAACTATAAGCAATATTTGCGTTTTGGTTCATTATGACATTCTGCCACTACGCTTATTTAAGGTAAGGTAAGATGGTGATGGTGATGGTAATGGTGATTTGCCTAGAGAAATATTTCACCATCAACATCATCATCACCATCATCACCATCATCATCATCATCATCGTCATCATCATCATCACCATCATCATCATCATCGTTAATGTCATAATCATCATCATCATCATCACCATCATCACCATCATCATCACCATCACCATCATCAGCATCATCATCATGATCATCATCATCATCATCATCATCACCACCACCATCATCATCATCATCGTCATCATCATCACCATCATCATCATCATCATCATCATCATCATCATCATCCTCGTCGTCATCATCACCATCATCAACATCACCATCACCATCATGATGACGACGACGACGATGATGATGATGATGATGATGATGATGGTGATGGTGCATGTTTGAGAAAAGCACTATACAAGCCTCAGCCGGAACAGGGGTTGCCGGCCTCGTATCAACTTAGATACTCGGCCGGCAACCCCTTAAGTCCCGGCCTCTGCAGTAATGTACTATTATAGTTCAAGCCACTCGCGTGAGAGTAGTCGCCCGTCGCACTCGTACAATCTATCTTCTTCTTCTATATATATATAAAAGAAGAAACTGACTGACTGACTGACTGACATATCAACGCACAGCCCAAACCACTGGGCCTAGAGATTCAAAATTTGGCATGTAGGTTCCTTATAAGGTCTAGGGGTGCACTAAGAAAGGATTTTTCAAAATTCACACCCTAAGGGGGTGAAACGGGGGTCCAAAGTTTGTATGGGGAAACAAGATTAGTTCGACTATTTCATTCGAAACTTCACAGAAGTACTCCTAATGATAAATGAGTAAACACGTGTTTCAGGTTTTTTGAGAATTCAACCCCTAAAAGGGGGGAAAGGGGTAACAAAGTCTGAAAATCAACATGGGTGATGTTTCTACGGTTTATCGGGTCGCTGGTTATGAAAACAACAACGGTTTTAAAATCCGACGTGGCAGACGTAAAATACCATCTCCCTGGATGGGGTGCGATGGGGTTGAAATGTCTAAATAAACTAAATGACTGTTGATATATCAACACACAGTCCAAACCACTGGACCTAGAGACTTGAAATTTTCCACATAGATACCTTATACAATGCAGGCATCCACTAAGGAAGGATTTTTGGGACTTCCCTCGGGAACGGAAAAAACGGGACTTATATTATATTCGATTCCGAGTGACCCTATCTCAGTAACTATAATAACTAGACTCTTCAAATTTGATACACAAGTAGGTATTACATTAGTTAAAACATTAATTTCAGGATTTTTCACAATTCCCACGGGATAAGGAAAAAACGGGATTTATATATTCAGCTCAACGGGATCCTATGAACTATAATTACTAGACTCTTCAAATTTGGCATAGAAGTAGGTAATTACAATAGTAAAAAACCGTTTTAAGGATTTTCGGAAATTCCCACGGGATAAGGAAAAAACGGGATTTTTCGTTTTACTGGTCGTAGAAAGCTGAACTTAGGCATGTAGGTTGCTTGGGGAGTGTAGAGCTGGATTGAGAGAGGACTTTCCAAAATTCCCACGGGAACGGGAAAAAACGGGATTTTTCGTTTTACTGGTCGTAGAAAGCTGAAATTCGGCATGTAGGTTGTTTGGGGAGTGTAGAGGAGCATTGAGAGTGGACTTTCCAAAATTCCCATGGGAACGGGAAAAACGGGATTTTTCGTTTTACTGGTCATAGAAAGCTGAAATTCGGCTTGTAGGTTGCTTGGAGAGTGTAGAGGAGCATTGAGAGAGAACTTTCATAAATTCCCACGGGAACGGGAAAAAACTGAATTTTTCGTTTTACTGGTAGTAGAAAGCTGAAATTCGGCTTGTAGGTTGCTTGGAGAGTGTAGAGGAGCATTGAGAGAGAACTTTCATAAATTCCCACGGGAACGGGAAAAAACTGAATTTTTCGTTTTACTGGTAGTAGAAAGCTGAAATTCGGCATCTAGGTTGTTTGGGGAGTGTAGAGGAGCATTGAGAGAGGACTTTCCAAAATTCCCACGGGAACGGGAAAAACGGGATTTTTCGTTTTACTGGTCATAGAAAGCTGAAATTTGGCAAATAGGTTCCTTGGGAGCATTAAGAAAAAATTTCCCGAAATTCTTACGGGAACGGGAAAAAACGGGATTTTGCGTTTTACTGGTTGTGGAAAGCTAAAATTTCAAAATTCATAAGTTTATACTGTAAGTAGGCCGCAAAGGGCTCTTTAACCGACTTCTAAAAAAGGAGGAGGTTATGCATTCCACTTTATTTTTTTATGTAGGTACCTATGTTCACCGATTTCTCGGTCAATTGTGGACCTGCTTGCTTGCTTGCCTGTATGCTTGCTTGCTTGATATCTTGGTTATTTGTAATACTCATAGTACACGCGAGCGAAGCCGCGGGCAAAAGCTAGTACTAATATATGAAGCTGAAGAGTTTGTTTGTTTGTTTGTTTGTTTGAACGCGCTAATCTCAGGAACTACTGCTCCGATTTGAAAAATTCTTTCAGTGTTAGATAGCCCATTTATCGAGGAAGGCTATAGGCTATAGATCATCACGCTAACTCCAATAGGAGCGGAGCGGAGCGGAAGAATGTTTCAAAATCGGGCGTTTTTCAAGTAAAACTTCTATAGGCGCTAACCTCAGGAACTACTGCTCCGATTCGAAAAATTCTTTCAGTGTTAGATAGCCCATTTATCGAGGAAGGCTATAGGCTATATATTATCACGCTAACACCAATAGGAGCGGAGCGGAAGAATGTTTCAAAATCGGGGGTTTTGAAGTAAAACTTCTATATAGGCGCTAATCTCAGGAACTACTGCTCCGATTTGATTTGACAAAAACACCAAGGGGGTGGGGGGGGGGGGGGGGGTTGAGGGGGGGGCTTCGGAGGGGGGATTAAAATTTCATTGATTTCGCCGTAGGATGCACCGTTTTCAAGATATTTGACAAAAAAAACTTGAAGTAAAACTTGTATAGGGCTCGCTTGAATTGGGACGAACGCGGGTGTGCGGGGGGTGCTGTGTGGGAGGGCGTGCAGGGGGTGCGGAGGGTGCGGGGGGGGGGGTCGGAGTTGCTGTGCGGGGGGGTTGCGGGGGGGTAATTTTTTTAATATCGAGGAACTAAGGAGAGCCATAATTGATGAAAAAGCAAATTGGATAAAAAATAAGCTGCCCATATTACTAATTCCACGCGGACGGAGTCGCGGGCAAAAGCTAGTCTCTTATAAAATCTAATATCGAATCAAACTGTAGGAATGCCATATTCGCTTCTCGCTAGCTCGCATCTAGTATCTAGCTCTACTTGCTTCCCGTTCATCGTCAGCGGTGGGACAAGCGCCTTATCCTTTTACAAAATAGTTACACCAGTTTCGGGTCACCTTCATCAACCAAACAAAAACGTCACTACGTTGTCAAACGATAGTATTTAAATCGCGCCGGCGAAATTTATGACAAAGGTGAATTCTTGGGCCCCTCTCCCGAAAGGGGGGTAAATTTATCAACATTCCCGTCAAACGCGGAGACATTCTTTTAAACAACTCGAAGGGAATTTTTATAGGGCCTTTGGCAAAGTCATTTTGGTATTAAAGTGTTCTTTGGAACTCAGTTTTGGGTTGTGGCGGTTTAATGTGGGTAAGTCCGAGAAATTGTTTAAATTTTGATTGCGGGTTGTATTGAGGCTTAGGTTTCTTTATGGTGGTATTATAAATGTAAGATTCAAATAATTGCGCGGAACATTATCCTAAAGATACCGTTTAACACATACACATCACACAAATGGGGTAGGCGGAGCACACGCAACGCTACTTTTACGTTTCAGGGCTACTACATTTAACAACTTTACCTCGTTACTACTACTAACTAACACTACTACTACTATGATGCAGCTTCTGCTTCATTGGCGGGTACTCATTTCGTGTGCCAAAAATGCGGGCGATCGTGCCGCTCTCGGATCGGACATTACAGTTACGAGCGGCATTGCCTCTCTCAAACAGACGCCGCTTGAATTATCTGTCAAGATGTAAGAGGCCTTGTTGTTGTTGTTGCAATCTGTATATGTGAAAGGCAACCGATACTGACTGACTGATCTATCAACAGCTCACAGCTCTCACCACTGAACCAATTGATTGAAATTTGGCACACAGGTAGCTATTGTGACGCACGCATCCGCTGAGAAGGGATTTTTTAAATTTTCATGGGATAGGGAATAAATGGAATTTATATTTTCGCTTCAAAGTGGCCTCATCTCCATGACTATAATAAAATTATGTATAAGAGTGAAGAGTGGCATGCAAGTAGAAAGAAAATTTATATGTTCAATTCATTGGGCCCGTGTCTCAGTAACCGTTCCTTTAGGAGCATAGGGTGCAGTAAAAGGATTTTTGGCTTTTCCCGCGGGATAATAGAGATCGAGAGTTGGCCATAAACTTAATTTGTGCGCGGACGAAGTCGCATGAAAAGGCTAGTGATAGATAAAAGTAGTACGATAGTGACCCTTATTAATGACTCCGAATTAAAGACTAGCGGTAGGAATAAAAAATAGCCTACGACCTATCAAATATAGAGAAAAAAAAATCATAAAAATCGGTTAAGCCGTTTCAGAGGAGTTCGATAACAAACACCGTGACACAAGATTTTTATATAGTACCTATATGATTGATTGTATATCACTTCTGTTTGGTCACATTTACCACAGAATGTTCGTGCACTAGTATAAACTACAATAACTACAAAAAATATTCAAGCTAAAAACTTGACCGATCGCATTTGGATTCAATCGCCATCGATAAATCTTGTCGGGTGCGGCACGTGTCATGGCGAAGCAGTTCTCTACATGACCCGCAGATACTAGTAAATAGACAGGAAGTTGTAAACGAACAAAAATGGCTTTATTTTGTTACTCGGATTGTGAATTAGGTACTTGTAGTAAAATAATTTCCTATATTTCAGTGCATAGCCATTGTTTTAATAAACCGCATCTCTATTTCCTATTTGCATTGAAAAGAAAACAATTTCAGTTCATTAAGAGGTACAGAAGAAAAAGAAAGCCGATAAAAGAATTGTTGTCTAATGGTGCATTTACATCGCTTTGAAATGCAAACTACGAACAATCTCGCTAAAGAGTTCAAATGCACAATCATATTTAGTAATATTTTCTCCAACGACAGAACTTATTCTGACAGATTCTCTTAAACTCGTTTCATACACTTTGGCTTTAATAAAACCTTTTATTGAATAATTTTTAATTGTATGGTTGTTGGTTTTTTATATGTAGTTAAGGCCTGTTCGACATGTTCATTTCTTGATCAAAGTTCCATAATAAATAAATGTTAAAAAAATAAAGACAAATACTCCTTTGTTTAATCGTTTTTACCTAATTCAGAGTTTTGTTACGACTACAATGTAAGTAACTCTCATAATCTGAATACAAGCGATTGCAGGCGAAAATCGACGTATATGATTGTGCCCATGCTGCATGCACTTATGATCGATTTTGTACGTAAATACTTAAATACATAGGTAGTAGACACCCGAGACTCGAGAACAACCATTCGTATTTGTCGTACTTAATATCTGGCCCGACCGGGGATCAAACCCGATGAGGTTTGTTTAAATAGCCGTGGTGGCCTATAGTAGTGGTGGCTTAGTGGTTTGACTTATGGCCTCTCAAGCAGAGGGTCGTGGGTTGAAATCCCGGCTCGCACGTCTTCAGTTTTTCGGAACTGAAACAATTACTTTGCTCACCCGCACACACACACACACACACACACACACACACACACACACACACACACACACACACACACACACACACACACATACACACACACACACACACACACACACACACACACACACACACACACACACACATACACACACACAAACACGTCGCGTCACGTTGGTTTGGTCGCGTGTGAGCAAAGTACTTGTTTCAGTACCTCTACCATGAGTTTACACTAGTTTACGTGACCGTACTCGCTAGCGATGGCGTAAATTATTTGTATGGAGAATTGTGCAGCGCCTCTAGCGGTCACTTACGGAAGTACAAATTCTCCATACAAAATCATTTACGCCGTCGCTAGCGAGTACGGTCACTGTAAACCAGTGTAACTCATGGTAGAGGTACAGTTCATTAATATGGACCTCCGCAAAGTAACGCCTGATTCAATAAATTAAAGTTTTTCTGAATTTATGTGCGAAATTACATTTGAAATTTACCATGAGTTTAACGGTGAAAGAAAACATCGTGAAGGTATCCACCTGCGAAGAAATTCAGTGGTGTGTGTAAAGATCCCAATCCGCACTGGGACCGCGTGGGAACTACGGCCCAACCCTTCTCATTCTGAGAGGAGGCCTGTGCCCTGCAGTGGGACGTATATGGGCTGGGATTATGATGATGAGGTTTTTTTAATTAAAGAATCACACCCCGGTAAGGGTCTGTAACATATTCGAAGAAACATTTCTGAATACAACTCTGGAATTGAATTTGTATTTCCACAGAGGTTTTGCGTAGAAAAGAAAAATCCCAGTCTCCTATTTTTCGTGACGTTTCCCTGGAAAAATAGTCTTTAGAAAATTGTAGTTGGGAATTGATCGACGCTCGGAGATAATTTTGCATATAAAACGATGTTCGATTGTTGTAAATTACTATTCTACTGTTAAACTTAAAAATAGCAAAAGAGACTATTGCTGATCTTCAAGAATTGAGAGTTATATTTATTTTACCACTACACTACTTAGTCCGCGTGAAATTAGTAATTTGGGTAGCTTTTTTTTAACCAATCTGCTTTTTCATCAATCTAAATTCATTTTTGTGCTTGAAGTTCCTTATCCACACTGGACCTGCGTAGGAACTGAGAGGAGGCCTGTGTCCTGCAGTGAGATAATAGGCTGGGGATAGTGAAGCGTTCATATTTCACATGTAGGTATTATGAATTTTCTTTAGGTAGGTACTTATTATGTGTCTTATGATGCATACTACTACTCAATGGTGCGTAAATTACGAGTTAAATGAATGCCAGAGTAATATTTTTCTCAAGCTTTTCTAATATTTTTGCTTCTGATCCGCCGCAAGGTTTTTCCCAAGAACCCAAGAAGTAGGTAAGTATGTTGTATTTATAAGGCATCACGAACTAAGAGAATATTCAATTGAACTAGAAACCCTGCGTATTGGCAAACTTTCTTCATTCCAATCTCTTGGAAAGAAAATCCGAATTTGCTTCTTTTTGGGATTCCGCATGTAAAAGGTGCTGACGGGACTCTATTAGAAAGCTCCGTTGTTTGTTATTTTGTACCTCATCATCATTTCAGCCGTAGGACGCCCACTGCTGGACATGGCCTCCCTCATTGATAGGTAACCAATCATTACGGTTGGAAGCGGCTTGCATCCACCGTGAAATTGCAGCATTTACCAGATCATCCGTCCATCTCCGATCTGCATCTGCGCTCGCTAGTTCGTGGTCTCCATTTGAGAACTTTTCGACTCCAACGAGCATCTGTTCCGCGTGCTATATGGCTGCCCATTGCCGTTTCTCTGCCCACCCTACTTGTATAGAGAACCAATTTGATTCCTAGGCCACTATAGAATCATGCCAAAATTAATCAATTTGTTTATCTTCTACGACAGTGATTATTGCGTGATGTTGTCATGACGACAAACTCGATCTTTGCAAACGTGTGTCAATGATAATGAATAGGAAAGGAGTTTGCTTGCGTATTAATTACTTGAATTGTCACTGGCCGTGTGTCAAAACTTCTTTTTCCTTTCATTTCATGGAGCGAAAACGTTTATAAACTCATATATTTCGTACTAAATACATACTGAAATATAGATGCACAGAAAAAACCCCAGAAAAAAGACCAATGCTGGGAATCGAACCCAGGTCCTCAGCATTCCGTGCCGTGTGCCATACCCCTACACCACCACTGGTCTAGAGATTAGACACGAATTTTTCCTATACATCATACATTTCAGTCTGCTAAATCATCACCTTATGCAGTGACAAGCGCACATCTATGTTACACCCTCTATCGAGAGTGTAGTGTGAGCTGCGCCACACTCACACTCTGCCACTATGTATCCATATATAAGGCCCTTCTTTATTATAATAAACAGTATTTACGCAACACTCATTAGTTTGACTTATCCCAACATCACATGGCGACCCTGCCAGTGCGGCCTTCGCGCTGCACTGGCGGCGCGCCGCGCCACCGGAATAAAGGACTTGTGAAAGTGTGAAAGTGTTGACATTTAAAAAAAAATGGACTAAAAAAAAGACAATAAAAATAAATGATAAGTGTATTAAGTAAGAATAATTAAGTTAGAATTTTAAATAAATGTAAGCTATTTTAAAGAAACATACGCTATGAAGCAAACGAAAGAAGAAGAAAAAAAAAAAGAACTAATACATGAAAACTAAGAAAGAAAGAACAGGAAAATGAAGACAAAGGGTGAATAATAAATGAAATTGACGAAATAAAGGAAGAAAGAAGCTAAAATATGAAAAAAATATATACGAATAAAATAAAATTAAGCAAGAAGAGAAGAATAAAACAATTAAAATGAAGAATTAAGAAAATAAAGAAGAAATGAAAAATGAAGAAGTAAGTAAATAAATTTAAGAAGAAAGAAGAATATAAGTAAATCAGAGAAATAGTAGAGTAAAAAGATGAAGATATTAAAGAAGGAAACCAGGACAGAAGAATTAAGGAGGTTAGCTGCAGGGAGTTGATGGTGTCTGTTTGGATTGGAGTGGTATGCAGCAGGGTAGTAGATGGTGTCGTTTGAGGATGGAGTCGATGTTGGAGTGAGATGGACTGGAGTTTGAAGACAGCAAAGAGTTTTGGGTGATTTCGTAGATTTTCGGAACTAAACACGCGTAAGGTGAAAAATTATTTGTTTTTGGGTAGTTAGGTAATGTATAAGAAGAAGTAATAAGAAGATATTATTTCAATTTTTTTTGTGTTGTTTTATTGTGTAGGTATGCCGTTTGTTGACGAGATAGGTACTACTATTCTATTTTAAATAAGTACTTAGCAACATAAAAAGTTTTAATTTCAGACCATGGACAAAATTTAAATGGTAAAAATACTTTAGTTTGGTTTTAATAATTTAGTCAGAGACAATTTACTTAAGAGTTTTTAAGCGTAAATAATAATCAATTAACAATCAAGTAACATAAAATTTGTGCTCTAAAAATAGACCCGTAGTAACAGCACTAAGTTGGATGATCTAATTTAGATCACCCAATAAGGTATAGCATTCCGCGTCTGTTATTACAGCTCAAATTTCACCAGGTAAGATAGGTACTGTGCGCTCATATAATGACATTTAAATTATTGAGTTATAAAACGATTTTGAAATTTAGGTAAATGATCGAAAGTAGAAATTATTATGTTATGCTTACATTTGTTTTTTTTTACAGCTTTATGGAAGTTTTATTTATACATATTAGATGGAAAGTAATTCATAAAAAAAGAAGGTTGATTTAAAAATAATTTGTTATTGCCGCTGGACTGATCATCCAGCTGCCATTCCAAATTATTGGAACAAGATTTTTTATTCTATTAAATGAAGTTTTTTTAGGTTTTCAATGAAATTAGATTTTTTTATTATTATTGGGTTAAAGATTATTGGAGTAGTTTTGCGAAATATAAAATTAGCAAAGGATTGAGATTTAAGTAGGATTTGTATTGTGTTGGGAAAGGTAAGGTAGATTTTTTTTAGTAGACATTGGTACAGATAGTTTGAAAGTGTGCTTTAAGCAAGTGTGTTTGGGAAAGCGGAAGCAAATAAGATTCTCAAGGAGCGATTAGGATGGCCACCTAAAAGTTATTGGAATTCTTACTAGCTGACGTTTTCAAATTGTATGGTTATTTCGTTAGATTTTGAATGAGTTATTTTAGAGTTGGATTTATTAGCAAGGTACACCAGGATACAAGGCAGGTAGGAAACCCTTGTCCTCTGATCATGATTCGATCGAGCATCAATCGTGAAGAGATTTGGGCACACGGTATGATTATTGAAGTAAGGAAGTGTTAAAAGAACTACCTGAATGTATGATGATATTATAAATGGTTATTATGTATGTGCGCGAACAAAATAAATAAATAATCCTTGTATCCTGAACAAAATAAGTGAATAAATAAAGGTCGGCCGACCACAAAATAAAAATGTGCTGTGTACCTTGCAAGCAATGACATAAAATTGCATTGCGTACAGTGATGCCGCAGTAGCACACTGATATTATGATAAGATGATAAGAAAATATAATGGTTGTAAGGAAGTGTTATTTACAATTATAGGAAGAATAATGGCAATGTACGATTGGATTATAAATAAGAAGTTTGAACAAAATAAATTAATAATAAATAAGAAGTTTAAAGTTTAGAGTTTTTTTTTGTTGAGATTTTAAGATATACTTAAATCAATTATATCACAGTACATATAGAGAGCACAGTACATAATAAGTCTAACAGTATGTTCATTCAGTAAAAATAATATTAGTATTTTCATATGCAGAACCTATTTTTTTAATTATTGCAGTTTGATATCTACGTTCGAATCTCGTCAACAAAGTGCGCAAATTAGGTATAACATTGTAATAGTTCTTGTAATTTTACATAATTATAATACTTACGTTAAACTTTTCATAATTTTTATTAGATTTAAAATTGTTGCGCCAATCTTTAATGTTAACATGTATTTAGTTTTTTTTTTATTTAACAAATATTTCAGTCTAGTAATCAATTAGAATTATTATTATTATTTCAAATTTATTTGTTACAGTCGATATTGTGTTGTGTTTTCATTTAATTATATTATTATTTTCAATATGACAAAAAAAGTTAATGTATTTTTTTTTCTTTTTCAAGGGGGGAGGTGTAGTGTGAGCTGCGCCACACTCACACTCTGCCACTATGTATCCATATATAAGGCCCTTCTTTATTATAATAAACAGTATTTACGCAACACTCATTAGTTTGACTTATCCCAACATCACAAGAGATTTTAACACTCCTTCGGAACTAACCGCTCACCTGGACAAGAGATGGCGCTACTGTGCAACTTTAAACAAGTTTACAAGTTAGTTTGAAGTATGTTTTTGTATTTATTTTTTCAACTTCATTTTTTTTTATTAAATTTAATAGGAAAGATTCGTGTCTAATCTCTAGACCAGTGGTGGTGTAGGGGTATGGCACACGGCACGGAATGCTGAGGACCTGGGTTCGATTCCCAGCATTGGTCTTTTTTCTGGGGTTTTTTCTGTGCATCTATATTTCAGTTTGTATTTAGTACGAAATATATGATTTCACGGGATGACCGTAAAAGTAATAAAAAAAAATGAAGTTGAAAAAATAAATATGACGGCGCGTCGATTGTCAAACGATTATTTAGAGAGGGTGGGACATAAAAAGGTGACATATCGTTCTACCCTCTGGCGTAATACAGAACACTGGTGCATTTAGGAAGGTAGTGAGCTAACTTCATAAAATTAATTATCGGCTGGCATCGAACTCGAGCACCACGTGTTCTGTAGAATGCCTTAATCAATTATCTACCAATTATTCCGAGAGTGCAGTGTTAATTAAGATTATTTAAATCACGTAATTAAAAGTGTGAAACATTGTTTTGTGTTGTTTATGCTCCTCGCCCGATAACCCACGTTACCATAGGGAAGATCATGGACGGAACCGAGGATCCTGATGTTCCCCCTGTGTCTTTATCAGAAGTGGGATGCGGAGGGCCTCGTCCTGAGGAAGCTATAAACACCAGTGCGTCAGCATCTACCCCAAATTTGCTGCTTAACATGGAAACGTTGCTTACCCGTTTGTTAACCGCACCGCCACCACAGGAAACGCCAGCAAGTGGAACAGCTACACAGTTAGTCAAATTTGATCCGGACAGCGCTGAAGCGGACGTAGAAGGTTGGTGCAATGTTACCGAAATAATTGTGAATAGCCGACGGCTCGAGGGTGCAGAATTATTACTAGTGCTCACCCACGCACTTCGAGGCCGAGCAGCTACGTGCTTAACGAAACTACAGTTTTCACAATTAACATGGCCACAAATCAAGGAAATACTGATAGCAAAATTTGCAAAGCCCATGCTACCCCAAGATTATTTCGACGAAATCCTTCGCTTCCAAATCGGGACAAAAGAAACGGCATGTGAGGCGGCTATGCGTTTGTGGGGTTACATCGAACGTATACCGAGGGTGAAAATGGAAGAAGACATGATAGCGGGCCTTGTGATGTCCGTGTTGTCACAAAAAGATAGCACTATACGTAGAGAGCTCCTGTCTCATGTCTTACAGACTAGATCACAGTTGTGTCGTGTGCTTAACGGTATTTCAATTAAAAGAAGAAGTGAAGGCCACGACGGTTACGAACCGGAAGCAAAAAGATCACGCCTCAATGAACCGCGTTCTTCAACTTTCACGGGAGCTTGTCATCGCTGTGGTATTATTGGACACAGAGCAATCGATTGCCGCAAACGACGTGATGAATCAGATAAGTGGAAGAAACCCAGTGACAACACACAGAAGACCTCCGAGAAAACATCATCATCGACCGTCATCTGCTTTGTATGCGGTCGTTCGGGACACGTCGCCTCTGCGTGCGCAGAACGAAAAGGAAGCAGTAGCAGCGGAACACCCGCGTCGACGAAGGAAGTACAAGTGTGCGAGCGGAGAGCAGCTAAGGGGACGCTAACTACATCACTGGGTGAGACCGTTTCCTTTCTTTTTGACAGCGGATCTGCTTGTTCCTTGGTGAAACAAAGCGTATCTGAGAAGTTACCGGGTACTGTACACAATGATATAGTCCATCTTACAGGCATAGGTAGTGAGGGCATAGAGTGCGTATTACAAATCTCAAGTACCGTTGATATTCAAGGCATTAAATTAACGGTCGTTTTCCACATAGTTCCGGACGATGCTATATCAGAACCAGTGTTAATAGGGAGGGACTTGCTAGACTTCGGTGTTGATATCAATATTAGCAGAGATCTAATTTCATTTTCATTGCATAAGGAGGTAAATGCTATTGATACTTTTGATTTCGCTAACATCGATACTGATTTGCAAGGAGAAGATAGAATCGCGCTTATCAAAGTACTTGCAAAATACAGCGATCACTTTATTGATGGCGTACCGACTCGTCGCGTGACAACAGGAGTGCTTCGTATAGATCCCATTGACCCTCATAAGACCGTGCAAAGACGTCCTTACAGGTTATCTCCTCAGGAAAAGGACATAGTCAAGGAAAAAGTGCAGTCCCTTCTGGATGCAGGTGTTATTCGAGAAAGCTCATCGCCTTTCGCTAGTCCGATCTTACTAGTAAAAAAAAAGGATAACACGGATAGGTTATGCGTTGATTATAGGGAACTGAATGCTAACACGAAACCCGAACATTATCCACTGCCTAGGATTGATGAACAGGTAGATCGTCTTAATGGGGCATGCTACTTCTCCTCTCTAGACATGGCTTCAGGCTATCACCAGATTTTAGTAGACCCTAGTGGTGACAGCATAGCACGGACAGCATTTGTAACGCCGGATGGGCAATACGAGTATTTAGCTATGCCTTTTGGGTTGCGAAATGCTGCATCAGTCTATCAAAGGTGTATTAATAAGGCTCTAGGAGCATTAAAAGACGTAGTAGCTCTAGCCTACATGGACGATGTTCTTTGTTTTTCTAAGGAAGTGCCTCAGGGGCTACAACGACTTGATCTTACACTTAAAGCCCTATCAGAGGCTGGTTTTTCATTTAACATTCGCAAGTGTAAGTTCATGAAAAATCAAATTGACTATTTAGGATACGTCATCAAGGCAGGCGAAGTTACGCCTAACCCGCGAAAAGTGCAAGCTTTGATAGACGCTCCTACCCCCCGGACAGCTACTCAAGTTAGGCAGTTTCTAGGTCTCGCTTCATATTTTAGGCGATTCATACCTGGCTTCACTCGTATTGTGGGCCCCCTCTACCCTTTGACGAAACTAAAAGGCCCCATAAAATGGACGGAGACTCATGATGAAATCCATAGAAAAATTGTAGGCATTCTTACATCAGCCCCCGTTCTAACTATCTTTGACCCCGAATCACCCATAGAGCTCCACACAGATGCGAGTGCTGATGGTTACGGAGCCATATTAATTCAGAGAAAAGACAACGTCCCCCATGTAGTTTCTTACTTTAGCCGTCGAACTACCGACACTGAGTCGCGCTATCATTCCTATGAGTTAGAGACTATGGCAGTAGTTCGAGCGGTAGAAAATTTCCGCCATTACTTATATGGACAACACTTCACAGTTTTCACAGACTGCAACTCACTGAAAGCCTCCAAATCTAAAACCGATCTGACCCCTCGTGTCCACCGTTGGTGGGCTTTCTTACAAGCATACGATTTTGACATTGTTCATAAACAAGGAAGTAGTATGGAGCACGCTGACTTTCTGTCAAGGAACCCGCTCCCTTATTCCGAACAAAGTAACCCCCCATCTAAATCATCTAGCCCAGCCCGTACAAGTAGAGTTGTCCAATTTGTAGAACTGCATCAAGGTTGGCTTAGTGTAGAACAAAAACGCGACAGCGAGATCCAGGATCTTATTGATAGACACAGCAAGGGTGAACTTCCTGAAGCAACTGCTCATACGTATGATGTCCGCGAAAACATTCTCTATAGGAAAATCGAGAGAAAAGGAGTTAGTTCCTGGCTCCCCATCGTACCACGCTCTCTAATCTGGACTCTAATTAACCATGTTCACAATGAGCTCCAACATTTAGGCGCAGAAAAGACTCTTGACAAAATCTACGAGCAATATTGGTTTCCACAAATGTCTAAGCAGGTTCGCATTTTCGTTGACTCTTGCATAGTATGCAAAGCATCTAAAAGCTGCTCAGGGGCTCAGCAAGTTAGGCTTCATCCTATCCCAAAGGTGTCAATACCTTGGGATACGATCCACATCGATATAACAGGGAAACTGAGCGGGAAAAGTGACAGAAAAGAATACGCGTCTGTCATAATAGACGCATTCACAAAGTTTGTTATGCTGGAACATACATCATCGCTTGACGCTGCAAGTGCTGTAAAAGCCTTAAAGTCCGCCGTTTGTTTATTTGGAGCTCCCAAAAGGATCATAGCTGACCAGGGACGATGCTACGTCAGTACAGAATTTAAACAGTTTTGTTCGGATCATAACATAGAACTTCACCTCATTGCCACTGGTTCTAGCAGAGCTAATGGTCAAGTAGAACGCGTGATGCGCACGTTAAAAAGCCTACTTACCATTATTGAGAACGATCCTAATAGGGTTTGGCGCGACGAGCTCCCCAACGTACAATTGGCACTTAATAGCACTAATTCTAGGGTCACAGGTTATTCACCAACAGAACTGATGTTCGGAATACGCTCTCGATCTGCAGGCTTAGCACGTATATCCCCTAACTTGAATCCGGAAACCCGTTTAGATCTCGACAACATTCGTGAAAATGCGTCAAAAAATATCGCGAAGGCCGCCTCAGCTGAAATAGAAAGGTTCAATCGGGGCAGAGCTAACATTAAACCTTTCTCCAAAGGAGATTTTGTTTTCATTAAGGGTAGTGAGCGTAATCAAACAAAATTACAAAGAAAATTTAAGGGTCCTTTTGTGATAAATCGTGTATTAGAAAATGATAGATACGAACTTAGAAGTATAAGTGGTACAAAGCGACTTTATAAATATGCCCACGAAAATCTACGTGTAGTACCCGGCGGCTTTGGGGGTCTTGTGGAAGTAACTTCTAGTTTAATTGATGACGAGGATGCCGAGACGGCGGTCCATAGTCAAAAGACTGGAAATACTTCAAGTGATAATGAAAGCGATACGCCCTCAGATGCACAGTCTTGTACTTACACTGTCACCTCTGAAACCTTTACTGCTTCTGACGACGATGATCATTAATCTACGCGTGAGTAAATTGAACGTTCGATAATATTTGTTGCCCTTCTGTATATCCATTAACCCGATCAATACGAGTTGCCTGTACCTGTAGGGTCAAACGTGATTAACGCCGTTTAGTGACGTGAGTGAGTGGCAAGACTGGCTCACATGGGTCGACGTCTCGTTCACATCACACATTAGTGTAAGATGTCGTTGTAAGGGATGCCAATGAGTGGTAGTCCGGTCGTCAGTGTATTGCGCAGTTGATCGTAGGGCGTCAATGAGTCGTCGCCGGCCCGATCGTTGGAAGACAATGTATGCTAAGGTGCAACCAATGAGTGGTTGGGAGGCATGTGAAAAAAAAAATGTTGTTTAAGGATTCATAGAGATAAAACGTCAGTGATAGGCGAGCGGGTTCAATGAGGAACCTATACAGTCGTGTATTTTTATTTCAGATTGATCAACGCACATGAATATGAGTCGCACGAGGACGAGCGAAGTGTCAGTCTGGCCGTGACGGCGCGTCGATTGTCAAACGATTATTTAGAGAGGGTGGGACATAAAAAGGTGACATATCGTTCTACCCTCTGGCGTAATACAGAACACTGGTGCATTTAGGAAGGTAGTGAGCTAACTTCATAAAATTAATTATCGGCTGGCATCGAACTCGAGCACCACGTGTTCTGTAGAATGCCTTAATCAATTATCTACCAATTATTCCGAGAGTGCAGTGTTAATTAAGATTATTTAAATCACGTAATTAAAAGTGTGAAACATTGTTTTGTGTTGTTTATGCTCCTCGCCCGATAACCCACGTTACCATAGGGAAGATCATGGACGGAACCGAGGATCCTGATGTTCCCCCTGTGTCTTTAAATACAAAAAGATACTTCATAGCTAACTTGTTTATAAACTCTTTACGTTTATTGCAAGTTGTGTTCGGAAAGTCGGATGCTTTAACCCGCACTGACGTTGTACCTGTCTGACGTTGACGTTGTAAACTGTATAAGTTCTACCACGACGGCTGTAATAAAAAAACCGGCCAAGAGCGTGTCGGACACGCCCAAGGTAGGGTTCCGTAGCCATTACGAAAAAATCAAGTAATATTTTTCTAAGGATTTCGTATGTGTATGGAATCATCCAAGTTTAGGTATGTTTTATACCTTAGGCTACTATTTACTCTTAAACTACAAATAATTTCCAAGCAATCTTAGCCGCTATAATTTTCCTAGTAAATTTGGTATATTTACTACCCTTCTGAATTTTTTCAAATTTTTCCACCCAACAGTTTAGATTTTAGAGGGGGGGGGACGGTCGATTTTAATGAAAATTTTCACTTTAAAGTTGAATATTTCGCAAACAGATCACTGAGTAGAAAAATCATGTTAGCAACCCCGCAATGATTTTAAAAGACCTATCCAACCATACCCCACACTATAGGGTTAGCCGAGAAAAAAAAAATCACCCCCACTGTACGTCTATGGGAGGTACCCTAAAAAATTTTTTTTTTCTTTTTTTTATTCAATCACTGTCGGCGTGACTGATATATATATTGATGCCAAATTACAGCTTTCTAGTACTAACAGTCTCTGAGCTTAGCCGCGGACAGACAGACAGACAGACAGACAGACAGACGGACAGACATGGCGACACTATAAGGGTTCCTAGTTGACTACGGAACCCTAAAAATAATGAAAACAAAAGCGATTTTGCTCGATCTTTGTAATCGCAATAGAACGGTAGTACGGAGCTCTCCGTGCGCGAGTCCGACTTGCACTTAGCCTTTTTTAGAGTTCCCTACCCAAATGGTAAAAACGGGACCCTATTATTGAGGGTCCACTGTCCGTCCGTCCGTCCGTTTGTCACCAGGCTATATCTCATGAACCGTGATAGATAGACAGTTGAAATTTTCACAGATGGATGATGTAGTTTGGTTGCTGCTATAACAACAAATACTAAAAAACAGAATAAAATAAATATTTAAGGGGACTCCCTTACAACAAACGTGATTTTTTTGCTCGTTTTTGCTCGATATGGATAACGGCGATAGGTAGGTAGTCGCTTGAAATATTAACAGAATATTTAGTTACCTATATATTTACTTTAAAAGTAAATAATCAAATTAAAATAAACAAATATTTAGGGGGGCTTCCCATACAACAAACGTGATTTTTTTGCCGTTTTTATAGATAATGGTACGCAGTAGCGTGCAGTGCTCCTGAACGTAAGACCGGCTGAAGAACATAGCTAAGTTCAGCAGTTTTTTTAATAGGGTGTTTCTTTCTTCTTCTTTGTTAATTGGGAGTTTCTTAAGTCGACATAACCCGTGTCATTCGAAACATTTACAAAATTTCTGAATAAAATGCACGAAAAACAATACAAACGCTCTGTGTGTACCTACACAGCCTGTAAGCCAGCTAAAAGTTTCATAATATTTCGCATGAAATTGACGAGTTATGTTTCTTCTGGTTTGACTTAGTTTTAACTCGGGAACACACCAACCTTTTTTAACTACTGCAAGCTGGTTTTCGAACGAAAACTTACTAAATTCGCCTTTAATCAACTTTCGCAAACATACGAGGTCAACACATTTTCCACAACTAAAACACATATTTTTTAACCAATTTAAGCTCAACTTCACCAAAAACACTATTTAAATCCTTATCCGGTGAAATCCCACGACAATCTAAGTTAATAACAAAAGAAAATCACTATAAAACCAATCTATATATATAACATTCTAAACTGACTGACTGACTGTTGATATATCAACGCACAGCCCAAACCACTGGACCTAGAGACTTGAAATTTTGCACATAGATACCTTATACAATGTAGGCATCCACTAAGGAAGGATTTTCGGGAATTCCCACGGAAACGGGAAAAAACGGGATTTATAGATTCGATTCCGAGTGACCGTATCTCAGTAACTATAATAACTAGACTCTTCAAATTTGATACACAAGTAGGTATTACATTACTTAAAACATTAATTTCAGGATTTTTCAAAATTCCCACGGGATAAGGAAAAAACGGGATTTATATATTCAGTTCAACGGGATCCTATGAACTATAATTACTAGACTCTTCAAATTTGGCATAGATGTAGGTAATTATAAATTCCCATGGGATAAGGAAAAAACGGAATTTTTCGTTTTACTGGTCGTAGAAAGCTGAAATTCGGCATGTAGGTTGTTTGGGGAGTGTTGAGTTGAGCTGGATTGAGAGAGGACTTTCCAAAATTCCTACGGGAACGTGAAAAACAGGATTTTTCGTTTTACAGGTCGTAGAAAGTTGAAATTCGGCATGTAGTTTGCTTGGGGAGTGTAGATGAGCATTGAGAGAGGACTTTCCTAAATTCCACGGGAACGGGAAAAACGGGATTTTTCGTTTTACTGGTCGTAGAAAGCTGAAATTCGGCATGTAGGTCGTTTGGGGAGTGTAGAGGAGCATTGACAGAGAACTTTCCAAAATTCCCACGGGAACGGGAAAAACGGGATTTTTCGTTTTACTGGTCATAGAAAGCTGAAATATGGCAAGTGGGTTCCTTGGGGAGTGTAGAGCTGGATTGAGAGAGGACTTTCCAAAATTCCTACGGGAACGGGAAAAACAGGATTTTTCGTTTTACAGGTCGTAGAAAGTTGAAATTCGGCATGTAGGTTGCTTGGGGAGTGTAGATGAGCATTGAGAGAGGACTTTCCTAAATTCCCACGGGAACGGGAAAAACGGGATTTTTCGTTTTACTGGTCGTAGAAAGCTGAAATTCGGCATGTAGGTCGTTTGGGGAGTGTAGAGGAGCATTGAGAGAGAACTTTCCAAAATTCCCACGGGAACGGGAAAAACGGGATTTTTCGTTTTACTGGTCATAGAAAGCTGAAATATGGCAAGTGGGTTCCTTGGGGAGTGTAGAGCTGGATTGAGAGAGGATTTTCCAAAATTCCTACGGGAACGGGAAAAAAAACAGGATTTTTCGTTTTACTGGTCGTAGAAAGCTGAAATTCAGTAAGTATGTAGGTTGCTTGGAGAGTGTAGAGGAGCATTGAGAGAGTACTTTCCCGAATTCCAACGGGAACGGGAAAAAACGGGATTTTTCGTTTTACTGGTTGTAGAAAGCTGAAATTCGGCATGTACGTTGTTTAGGGAGTGTCGAGGAGCATTGAGAGAGGACTTTCCAAAATTCCCACGGGAACGGGAAAAACGGGCTTTTTCGTTTTACTGGTCATAGAAAGCTGAAATTTGGCAAGTGGGTTCCTTGGGGAGTTTAGGGGAGCATTAAGAAAATATTTCCCGAAATTCTTACGGGAACGGGAAAAAACGGGCTTTTGCGTTTTACTGGTTATAGAAAGCTAAAATTTCAAAATTCATAAGTTTATACTGTAAGTAGGCCGCAAAGGGCACTTTAACCGACTTCTAAAAAAGGAGGAGGTGATGCATTCCACTTTATGAATTTTTTAATGTGGGTATGTTCACCGATTTCTCGGTCAATTGTGGACCTGCTTGCTTGCTTGCCTGTATGCTTGCTTGCTTGATATCTTGGTTCTTTGGAATACTCATAGTACACGCGAGCGAAGCCGCGGGCAAAAGCTAGTTCTATAATACAAGTTTAGCGCCCAAGTCGCCCAATCTGGACAGAAATGGCAACACTTCCCGGTCCGGCCGCCGTTCCTGAGAACCTATACAAAAATAAATTGATGGCTATGCTTGTGTGTGTGAATGTAAGTGTAGTGGCCTGAAGTCTATCAGTACGTAGTTCACGGATGCTTTTTACACAGGCGTAGCGTATATCATTGTGTGCTCACATAAGCAGCCATGAGCTGTGCTTACCTGCGCTTATTATTAAACCGTAAGCCATGAAGGGAGGAAATTCATACGCTCAGCACGCTCTTTTTGAAAGTTGGTAGCGGAACGGTACAATACGAACTGAACGAGTAACATTAATAAATATGAAGTAAAATAAAAAGTAACTTAATTAATTTAATATAAATATTTATGTTAATATGATAAGGGTAGGCACTGCTTTTATGCTTGTTCATTAAGACCGCCCCTGATGGTACGGAACCCTTCGTGCGCGAGTCCGACTTGCGCTTAGCCTTTTTTTACTTTGCCATCTTCAGGTAAGCCGATTTGGGGGCTAAATCGAATTCCTTAGAGCACTTGATTTTCTATTTTCTGTCGTTCTTGGCGTGCTCTTTGTAAGTTATATTTTAACCCTTAACGAAAAATGAGTGTTGTTGTAGCTCTTTAATGGATGTACTGATTTGAATACGGTTTTTTTTAATAAGCTAGTTTCATCGAGACAGTTTTTAGTTAAGTTTTATCAGAATAAGTTAAGTTTTTCGTGAGATATTGGGCTTAGAAATCAGTATCAAGGCTTTCGATGATTTATTTGTTTATTTTAAAAATTAAGGTTTGGAGTGCGAAAATAAAGGCTTTTTTACTATAATCCCGTTTTAGAATTATTGTTGTATGGTGTCTTTTACTCTATTGTTGGAAGTCCCCCATAAGAATTTAGTAGAGTCCACAAATTTCAATTCGGCTGCCAGGCCTTATGGTTCATACGAGCAAAGCCACAGGTGAAGGCTAGTTGTTACTGTCCTAAAGTTATTGAAGCGCATTTTTAGATTGTTTCAAATTAATCGTCCATTGTTGGTATTTCTGCCCCTTCGGCTTCGCAATGCCATTAAATGCCTGTGAAGGAGATCTTGTGGCAAGACCTTTTCTCCGGCAGACTTTGATAAATCTAAAGTGTTTGTGATTACCCAAGCTTGACCTTTTTGAAACGGTTCTCACGCAACCTGAAAAGCATATTTATCTTTTTAATAAGGGCAAGATTCACAAAGCCCAGTAGCTAATTGGGCTCATTTAGGCCGCTGAATCACGTGATGACCCAAGAGATATTCCATTAAGTTTCGAATTGTGACTTTATTGCGGCTCCAAAGAAACCAAAATCCAAAAAAAATACGTTTGTGTTGTGTTGGTTTGTGGGGAGAGGTTGCGATATTGAACGGGAGGGGTGGTCATTAATACGACCCCTGGACGATTCGATAGCCTTTTTAAAAAACCTTCCGGGTCGAATCAATTTGGATACGTCTTGAATTTTTTGGCTTTTCTGCAAAGAAAGGGACGGTTTTATATTTGTAATAAACTTGGCTTCTTTAGGGATAATAGACTTGCGTTTGACCACAATTGCTCCTAATTCTTCTTGGCAATGGTGGTCGCAGAACAGATGGCCGTTGGGGCTGAAAAGTTCTCGAATGGAGACCACGGACTGGCAAGCGCAACGTGGGGCGTCTAGCAATGAAATGTAAAGGCCGCACGTTTTAGTTGGACGCAAGCCGCTTCCAACCGTAACGATTGGGTATCAATAAGGGAGAGATATTGTAAAATGATGCTAAGGTTCCTTATAGTTATCCCAAATTAGATATTCGTCTTCGAAGATAATGATGATGTTTTCTCTTTGATTTAGCTTTTCTGGTTTAGCTAGACTTCAATGAAAGGCCGTTCGCTCTTCATAAAATTTTACGTACTTAGAATTAACTTACTTACTTAACTACTTCCTTACAATAGGCACTACGGCTAATTTCAGACCTGCTTACACGGCCAGCAATAAGATGGATAACTCCACATCAATCATTTCCCGAATAGCTGTCAACTGCCACCAATCTCCTCGAAGTAGCACCGCCTCTTGCCAATCACTTGTCGAGTTTGCCTCCGTCTACTCTACGCGAAACCGTTGGTGAATTGGGTCAGATTTTGGATAATTATGATCATTGTTTCTGATGTCTGATTCGAATTAACAGATCGGTGTCTGAAATGACGATACCGTAAACCGGGGTGCCTTTGATAAAATTGGGACAACTTTGAGAGTTTTAATATCGCTTTCTATTCGACATTGTCCATATGAGGCAAATGGTTGACATGTAGACGAAAAGAAGATCGATGAAGATATAAATAATAAATAAATAAATAAATATTAGGGGACAATCTTACACAAATCGACCTAGTCCCAAACTAAGCAAAGCTTGTACTATGGGTACTAGACGACGATAAACATACTTATATAGATAAATAAATACTTAAATATGCCCTTACCGGGATTCGAACCCAGGACCTCTTGCTTCGTAGGCAGGGTCACTACCAACTAGGCTAAAGAGGTCGTTAATATCGACGAGAATTAGCAAATGCTAACGAAATTGCGTGTGTTGGTCGGCAAACTACTTTTTAAAGTCTCCCCTAAATTCAAAGTCACCTTGGTTTACAGTACCTAAGTTTTTTCTTCAGATTTTAATAAAACTAAAGCCAGGTAATAAGTATTAGACAATGATAAGTAAGAGTTGACTAATTGTCGCTGAATCTCAACGTTCAGTAGGTAGTGATTTATGTAATATGTACAAACCTGTATATCTTTAAACCTCTTCAAAAAAGGCGGAGGGAGGGTCTCAATACGGTTCTATTTGCTTTGTTCGTTACGTCAGAACTAGGTAATTTTTAACGAATCTATTTGGAAAATTATTTTTTTGTTTGGAAGGGTATAGGTACTAAACGTTTGTTTCTTAATTTTGAAGAAAAATTACCACACCTGCAAAAGGTCTCTGGAGTCGTTTTTTTTTTGTAAAATATACTTTCTATGATTACCTAAGTACAGCTAAATATTTGCACGCTCTGTCAATTTCAAAACCATCTGTAACGTAAAAGGAAATGGACTGTAATGGAAACGACGATGTGACTGAAATAATGGTAAAAATCTTTAATGGAAAGCAACTCAACCATACAAATTTGCTTAGAGAACCTCAACAAACACAACGACATATAACGACTGACAAAAAGTATTTTTTATAAAAAAAGATATAAAACAGTAAAAAGTATCAAAAAATGCAAGGAGTTCGCAACACCATCCATTAATAAAGAGCACGTACAAACCCACACTGAAGTGCACACAAAATAAGCATAAGCTCATTTGTCATTAATATAAAACACAAGATCATTGCTACCAAACCCAAATTTTGATGGAATCGTTTTTTTTTAGAATGGTCAATTATTGCCTCAAACGTTAACATCTGTTTATAGTAACATGCTACTATCCCGCAGTCATCAGGGACATGTCGAAACACAATAACGGCGCCCCTAAGGAACCGATCTCAAGTTGCTGTATTAATATTGATGTCGTTACGAGTTTCCGTAACCTACGTCACTGTACAGTATAATTCAGTAAGTGATCTGCAAACAATTCGCACTCGTACAAGCGCGCTATCTATACACATGTACTACAAATTCTTGCCCTGTGAGCCTGAAAGCGGGTGAAAGTGACTGGCGAGCTTATAGCTAGACCGTTTAAATGAGCCCGCACCTGTCTCGGTCCCCTTTTCGTCCCCCAGCCCCGGTACCGAGCGGGCGAGGACTCATTTAAGCGCTTTAGCTATAGGCGCTTTGTCCATCGCAGTCGTAATTGAGCCGTCACCAAGTCAAAATGATGACATCAACGTAGTGATACATAAATTCTCTACCTGCGTCTATGTGTTCTTTGATTACTACAATTTGACTATCGTTAGATTAAGGGGCCTGTCTATATGCCTATATATAAGATAAGACAGCGCACTCCATTTTAGAACACCTTTCGCCTACCATAACGTGTGATTGTGATCACACGCAAGCCTATCCTGCATAAAAAAAACATAAGTACATTTACTATGGCTGCCTGTCCACTACTGGATGCTTGTTATTGCTCGGTAGACGGACGTGCAATGGAGCGACGGTCTTAGTAAATGTATGGATCACTACCTTCGGCACCATCATCTAGTTACTCCGTGACGGCGGTGTACAAACGACCTTAGGCGATTGAAGGTCGGCGCGTTTTTCGTAGATCATTTACTGGGTTTACATTATGCCCCTGTCTCAAGGGGAGCATAAAGATAGAAAAACTTGGTCGCCCTTCACGGCTCATAATTCACGAAAGGTTCGGACTTTTAAAAGAATTTGCTGGTTTTTTGTGTGAAATGTTGGCCTGCTTACGCGACATTTTTGGTGACTGTAGCAATGAGCCGTCCAGTCCAGGTTTTCATCTCGGATTTTTAATGTTTCAGCTTACATATTGTTTCTGTTATCGACAAGAAAAAGTTAAAAGCAGTTTTAATATTATATATACTAATCTATACGGATATAGTGAATTTATTAAGCTTTTTGCGATTTGCACTCATATTTTTTGCACCCGAGGCTAACCACAACTTATGTGTATATCCAATTATCCATACTAATATTATAAACGCGAAAGTCCTCTTCATGCTTAAACCGCTGCACCGATTTAGATGGAATTTGGTAGAGAGATAGTTTGATTCCCGGGAAAGGACATAGGATAGTTTATATCCCGAAATGGGATATCGATAAACGAATTCTTTGCAGGTAGAGTCGCGGGCAACACCTAGTAATTAATGTTTTAAACTTTTTTGCTTTTCACTCATAATTAATAAATAAAGGTTGTCCCAGAAGTAAAGAGACAAATTTCAAATTTCAAACTGGTTGAAAAGATTTTCATTTTTTTCAGAAAAATAACTGTCATGGCCGCCGTAGGCATTATATCTGTCAGATTAAGCGGGAATTTTTAAAGTATTTTTAAAGTTTTAATTATAAAGAGAGCTGAACACGAAGTATTTGCAAAAAGAATTTTTCAATTTTATAAATGTCATGGAAAAACGGACACGACACGTCATTTTTCTCCAGAGGGAGTCAGAAGAACTACTTTGTATCGAATTATAAGCGTTTTGAAGAAACGCACGGAGATATTTATAAAAATATTTCTGGAAGAAAACGTACTGTTTCGTCACCTAAACATATAAATAAGGTAAACAAGTTTATAAACGGAATCCCTCGATGTCTGTTAGAGTTGCTGCGGATAAATTGAAAATATCGAAGTCAAGTATAGCTCGAATGAAAACACACGACCTATAGCTTAAAGCGCTTGCAAAATTATCTGCTCCTAAATATATAAAAGACCAGGAAGTGCGAGCTAAAAAAGGATGCCGAAGAGGGTATGAAAAAACACCGAAAAAAGTTCTTATAATTGATGACGAGACCTACGTGCCCGTGGACCCAATGGATGTTCCTTTCCTGGGAAGCAATACTACCATGCAAACAATCGGGTTCGGGACGCTGTAGATTATTCACAAAAAATCATACCAAAGGCCAAATTTTTCAATAAATACCTAGTTTGGCGAGCCATAGACCAGAGTGGTAATACGTCTGAACCATATATTTGCACAGGCTCTATGAACGCACGCATTTACCTGAGAGAATGTATAATATAGCGATTGATTACCTTCATTGATAAATATTACCATAGGAAAGAAATTATATTCTGGCCGGATATGGCGTCATGCCACTACGCCACCGAAGTCACCCAACATTTACAGGCTTGCGGGGATAGATTTTATACGAAAACATAATGACGCCCCAAATGTCCCCCAAGCTCGTGGTATTGAAACTTTTTGGTATTTATGCAAACGAGAATATAAAAAACAAACGGAAAAACCCAAATCATTGGCTGCATTTAAACATCGATGGACTAGATCGGCTAAAATTGTGGCAACTAGGTCAGGAAAAGCTGTAATGTGGCGAGCAACAATAAACCTCAGAAAAATTGGCTATAAAGGCATTCCACAAGCAAATTTAATATAAAATAACAAATTTGAATATATTCTTGATTGGACTTAATGTAAATGTTAGCACTTTATTATATTTTTTCATTAAATATTTTCATTTCAAACTTGTCTCTTTACTTATGGGACAGCCCAGTAACACATCCGAGACTTAATCACAACTTATATTATAATTACTATTACCCGGGGCTTAATCACGACTGTCTATCTGCACAGTGTTTTTTATTTCCTTCAACTTTTAGGAAACATTCTACATGCCAAATAAAGTTAATTTCTCTAAAATACTAGCTAACTAGCTATATTTTAAATCCATTTTCATTCGTTAGCAAAATTAAAACGTAATTTTATTATGGCGTGACATAACTCACATTTTATCCTAGGGCATCTGTCACTGTCGCACTGTTACTAGATATGTTTTTAATTAATTTAAATAATCAATATTATGACAAAATGTAAAGGTCAAATAGAAAATTATAGTTTTATGAAACAGGCAGAATACCAATGACTGAAGAATGGAGATGGCAACGCGCGCTTTCTCCTCGGTCAAAAAATAACAGCCCAATGTTAGGTTTTTGCAAGGATACCGTTCTGGAAACAATATGAGGTAGGGCAGAGAGTCAAGTGGCGACTGGGAACAGGGGATTTCTGTTTTTCGTTGTATCCAAAATTAAGAAACTGTTAACAGGGAGTTAAAATTTGTCCGTTTAGTTACGCACTTTTTCAAGTCTTTACAATAAAAAAAAAAGTAACAAATCGGTCAATTCTTCACTTCTTGTTCAACTTGTCCGAGTTGTTGGTTTTTTTACACGCTTTATATTAGCTTCACCTGTATGTTTGTATGTATGTTTGTTTGTAACCGACTCCTTAGGGCGCGATTTTGACCCACTTCCCGGTTTCCGATTGAGCTGAAATTTTGCACATATGTGTAAATTGGATGACAATGCAATATTATTGTAACATGGAGCTGATCTGATGATGGAGCTGGATGGTGGCCATAGGAACTATGTAATAAAACAACACAATCCCGTCGAGTTTGGGCTCGTTTGATTCGTCTTGACGAGCACTTTGATCCCAGATGGTAACCAGGGTCTGATGATGGAGCTGGAAGATGGCCAAAGGCACTCCACAATAAAACGACACAACCCCATCGAGTTTGGGCTCGTTTGATTCGTCTTGACGAGCACTTTGATCCCATATGGTAACCAGGGTCTGATGATGGAGCTGGAAGATGGCCAAAGGCACTCCACAATAAAACGAAACAACCCCATCGAGTTTGGGCTCGTTTGATTCGTTTTGACGAGTACTTTGGTCCTAGATGGTAACAAGAGTCTGATGATGAAGCTGGAAGGGGGGTAGGTGGCGGGTTGGGGGGGGAATGGGGTATGGGGTAAGGGGGTCGGGGGTTTAGAGGGTTGGGGGTTAGGGTGTGGCGGTTGGGGTTAGGGGATGGGGGGGGGTTTACGGGAAATAGGGTGGGGGTGTTGGGAGCTTCGGGGGTAAGTGATTTTGGGGGGTTGTGGGAAATGGGGAGGGGGTAAGAGGCCTAGATGGTAACAAGGGTTTGATGATGGAACTGGAAGGGGGGCGGTAGGTGGCTGGGTGGGGGAGGGGTGGGGGGGGGAGCGGGGGTTTCCGGGGGTTATGGGGGTTCGGTGTTAGGGGGGTTGGGTTTAGGTGGTTCGGGGGTTTGTAAAATGAGGAGGGGGTAAGGGGGGTTTGGAGGATTGGGGGTAAGGGTGTAGGGTTTGGGGGGGTTTGGGGAAATGGGGTGGGGTATGTTGGGGGGTTGGGTTTAGGGGGTTTTGGGGTTGCAGGTGAGGGGGTAAAGTTAGAAAGAAAAAAAATGCAACTAAAAAATAGAAAATAAATAATAGTTTAAAAAAACTAAAAAACACGCTTTAAAAAATAAAAAATAAATTTTAATAAATTTCAATTCACTATTCTTATAGTGCAGTAAAAAATCTTAATAAGCAATTATTATATTGTTATATCCAGATCAAAATTTGTAAACAATTCTAAATATTGATAAAATAAATAATAATAGTTTAAAATATTTTATTGTAAAAAAAGCGTGGGGTGCTTTTTAAGATGTTATCAAAATGATAATCCTTGACAATTGACACCATGCACCCCACGCTTTTTTTACAATAAAATATTTTAAACTATTATTATTTATTTTATCAATATTTAGAATTGTTTACAAATTTTGATCTGGATATAACAATATAATAATTGCTTATTAAGATTTTTTACTGCACTATAAGAATAGTGAATTGAAATTTATTAAAATTTATTTTTTATTTTTTAAAGCGTGTTTTTTAGTTTTTTTAAACTATTATTTTTATTGTAAAAGCTTGAAAATGTGCGTAACCAAATAGACTAATTTTAACTCCCTGTTAACAATTTCTTAATTTTTAAATACAGTAACCGCGGGATACAATATAATACAAAGTTAGTAATAAGTTTCATAGTTTTTCTACTAGGAGGCGTCCATTAATTACGTGAGGTATTCAGGGGGGGAAGGGGTCAAGCCAAATCTCACCAAATCTTACTTGAGAGAGCGATGGGGGGGGGGGGTCACATCAAGTATCACGTATTAAAGAGTAGTGCCAAAATGCGAGAAAATTTAGTTCAATTGAAAAGTTTGGAAAATCTAATTGTCTCTAATTGCGACGTCTCTGAATAATCTCAAATAGGTACTAATCTTTACTAGTCTTAATAAAACAAATTGTCATTTTTTTTTAATAAATCAACGCATTTATAGGTACTTAAAATATTTTTTTTTTACAAATCTCACGTGAGATTAGTGGGAGGGAAGCGGTCGAGGCGAATCTCACGATATCTCACCAGGGCGGGGGGGTAAAAATCCTCAAAAATGCCTCACGTAATTAATGGACGCCCCCTAAGATTTGAAGTCAATCCAATTTTCAACTTTCAATATGTCTTGAAGCGATCGATCCATCAAAAACCATTGCATTTAATGCCTTTTGTCTGCAATAACCGATGTCCCAGACGTTTCAAACTGTCGAAGTTCTCTGAAAGTCCAATTATCGGCACTTCATCCTTGTTCCCGGGTGTCTTTGTAAAAACGAATCAAATGTAAGCGTTGATGATCAAAGTTTAAAGCGTTTTTGAAGGATCTGGTGACCTCTGTCTGACCAGCGAAGTTTATGATGAATGCGCGCTACTGAAGACTGGATACTTAATTCGAAAAGTTGCAATGTTTGAATTCATCTTTAGCATTCCGTGCCCATATGCTGTCAATAGGACTCTGTTATTAAAACTGCTATCTGTACGAGTTAAAATTTTTAATGTTGTTGAAAATATATCTAAGTCATATGCCCTGTATGTAACATGTAAGTATGTAACTGAGTATTCAGGGTTCTAATTATATCATCATCATCATCCTTGGCTATATACGTTCCACTGCAGGGCACAGGCCTCCTTTCAAAATGAGCTAATTATATAGCCAGCTCAAAATTACGAGAGGTTGAAAATATCCTGAATCATTCAAGCTGAATGGCTTCGAGAAAAGGATGGTATGTCCGTGCCTTTGTTATGTTCGACTTGGCGTTTCGTTCGTTATATTTATCTAGTGAACGTTAAACTTTACAAGCTTATGCAAAGCAGCGAGTATTATTACGACTATGATACTCATATGTTCTGATGTCTCGTATTACGTACCCGTGCTAATTTGGCCGTTAAATTTCTGAACGTAAAAGAAAAAGAAGTTAGTCTAATCTT
Source organism: Archips crataeganus (assembly GCA_947859365.1). Classification (NCBI taxonomy): domain Eukaryota; kingdom Metazoa; phylum Arthropoda; class Insecta; order Lepidoptera; family Tortricidae; genus Archips; species Archips crataeganus. The sequence goes on along the minus strand of OX402047.1, from coordinate 5,027,272 downwards.
CTCTCGCTTGCACCTTCGCGAAAGCATAACACAACATACTTTTAGTGATGCGCATAAATGTATAAAACGCGGCTAAACATTTCAGCCAACCGAAGTTATCACATCGTTGGAAAAGAAAAGTTTCTCGGATATTAATATTCAATAGGCACGCACCTAGCGTCCCCTCACGGCCGTAAACAACTTTACGACAGTATCAATTCTAATTTATGCTTTATTACGGACTTGGTGTTCGTGAAATACATTTTGTGTCGTGTGGTGGTCCAAGGGATGACTTTTAGTCCCTTCATACACTAGTGGTGCTTTGAGGTGTCACCTCGGCCTATATACGTCCCAATGCAGGGCACAGGCCTACTCTTAAAATGAGCTCTTTCTTCTTTGAAAAATAAGAAGCTCCTTCTTCTTTGAAAAGCATACGCTGCTAGACAAAGGTCTCCCCCAAAGAGTTCCACATCGATCGTTCTTGCGCTGCCCGCATCCGGCGCACCTTGATTTCCCATAGTTGAATAAGTCGACATAACTTGGCTTAATTAATATACAGGATACTTTTTATCCCAGAAAATTGCACAGTTCTCACGGGATAGCAATCAACGAACTCTTCGCTGATGGAGTCACGGGAAACTGCTAGTTAAATATAAAGGAGACGTGAAGATTTTCATTCTACATAATGTCCTTGCGACTTGGTAGATGAAAAATATATATTATTATTGCAACGCTACCTCTCATTACCTGTTACACGCAGAAACGGTAATAAAGAGTAACGGAGTGATTTTAATGTTTAGCTGGTGACGTTTGCGAATAAGAGAAACAACTTATTTACACTGAACTGATCGTGATATACCCAAACTTTAACAATTTGTAATATCGCGTAAATTATGTTGATATTATGAACTTTGATTTGTAATTTGATGCCAGTAGCTAACTTCCGTATTTAACTTTCTCCAATTCACAAAAAAATGTTATCCTTATCTAAATATGCATGTCCGGCAGATTTCTATAGGTACTTATAAAGGTTTGTAAAATTGATCTAGAATACTGTATAGATTCTAAGAAAATGCCTGTACCATGCAGTAGGACGTAACTAAATTAGGTTTACTTATAGGCACATAAAAACTTGATTTCTGTGAAACTAACAGAGCTGACTAAATTGAACGATTTCCTTAGACAAGTCATAATGACAGTAAATTGTCGCCGAACGCACCACAAAGCCAACAATAAAGTCCGTCACGAATAAAAGAAATCTGTCATTCCCCAGTACAAGAATCTTCACGGGTCAGCATCAAAGGAATCATTGAAAATTTCATACAAAAGGGAAATCTCCGACTTGAGTGCGTACTTACTTTAAAACACCGGTTTTTGATACCCCCGAACGCTCCAAGAGAATTTGGCAAGGCTTATTAAATGTGGGGCTGAGAGTCCTACTTACGGGCCTTTCTGTGTTCCACGGAAAACTCTGATATTTATTGTGACTGTTTCAGATCAGAAAAATGCAAAAGACGTTATTTCGTTTTCTTTTTGTCATTTTATCAGACTTATAAGCTGTTGCCCGCGATATCGTCCGCCTACCAAATATAGAGAAAAAAAAAATAGAAATCGGTCAAGCCGTTTCGGAGAAATTCGATAACAAACACCGTGCACGAGATTTCAACCGACGAAAACAAACGGAAGAGGTTCTCAAGTTGACGCGTATATTTTTTTTTATAGAGTAGTTCGACATAACTTTTTACAGAGTAGTCCGATTTTGACAATTCTTTTTTATCCTAAAAAATCCTACCCTAAGGCGACCCTTCCCACGAAAATAGGGGTGATTTTATTGTTCACTTACAGATTTTAATGCTGAGTTGTGTATATAAAAAAAAAAAAAAAAAAAAAAAAAAATACATACAAAAACCTCACTATGAATGAGATTCACACCTGTCAGTAATACAAAAAAAACTAAAAAGCTTAAAATAAAAACTTTTTAACAAAAAATGAAACCGCTGAAAAAAACTGAAAGGAAAGCAAAAAATAATAAACCTTTTATATTTAACCTTAATAACTAAGTAAATTCTGAAACTAATGTAAGTATACCTAAGTAATTTTGAGTCGGTGCCAAACAATCAATCCTTTGCCGGAAAATGCCGAGCGTTCACGAGCGAGCGTTAATGTCAGCGAGACAGAGAGAGAGTGAGAGAGAAACCCAAAACTTGTAAAGACATAATCTTTTACGGCCTTGCAACTACTACACATCTTTAATTTATTGAATCAGGCGTTACTTTGCGGAGGTCCATATTAATGAACTAAAACAATTACTTTGCTCACCCGCGACCTTACAATAGTTACGTTTATGCAAGAAATGTGCGTTCATGCAGTTCCTCCACCTCCACACTGTACGAACACACACAAATCACATAAACCCAACCATCACCACCACCAAGCTACACTGACGCGTTTCGAACTCAACCAGAGCTCATCTTCAGAGTTACCACAACCGTATGCTATGCTACCAAATGTTAAACTAACAAACCAAAACAAATGTTTTAACTTGTCACTGTAACTTCTCAAGTACCCACTTTATTTTTCTTATTCTCAAACTACCCCACAAAAATTAACTTTTATTGACATATTATAAAACTACCTTGAATTTTTTGTTTATTTATTTATAAGGCATATTTAATTAATACTAACTGTTCAAATTCGACCCAAGCCGCAGTATAGGAGAAGATACTAAATTTACCTGTTCATTAATAATAGACCCCATAGTGTTGTACCTAATTATTTCCATGCATTCCAGAGCATCCAGACGCAACCCCTTGCCGCAATAATGTAACACTTCATAAGAATCTGAATCTAACAATGAATGATTTGATTCCAACAAATGTTTTGCAAAATTCGATCTATCTGGATGCTCATTCCTATATGCCGAAACATGCTCTTTAAATCTAGTATTAAAACTTCGGCCTGTCTGTCCTACGTATATCCCATTGCAGTCATTACAAGTAAGCTTGTATACCCCCGATCTAGTTCCCTTATCTACCTGTTCTTTGTGGTTACATAGCCTAGAGTACAAAGAGTTGTTAGTCTTAAAGGCAACATTAATATTGTTTGATTTTAAAATGCCATAAATCTTATCAGACAACCCCCCAACGTAAGAGATGCTAGATCTATATTTGTTAGTAGACTGAGAAGGTAACGCAGCGTAAAGCATGCTATTTACTAACCGTGCCTGCTTCTTTTGAACTAAACTATCTACCATTGATTTTGTATAACCATTTGAGATCGCTATCTGATAAATAGTACTCAACTCTAAATCAAAATGTTCCTTAGAAAGAGGCACAGTCAACAATCCATTAACATAACAATGGAAAGCAGCCAGTTTATGCTGCCACGGATGATTAGAAGATGCTGGTATAACAGCATCTGTGTACGTGGGCTTACGGTATATTTTAAATTGATGTTTACCATTTAATTTTGAAATCGTTAAATCCAAAAAGTTCAACGAACAATTTTCCTCCAATTCTTTTTTGAACCTTATCTTTACGTGCTTGTTATTCAAACCATTAATAAACACGTCAAGCTGTCTCACACTCCCTCTCCAGCATAGGATCAAATCATCGACATACCTAAAATAGTACACAATATTACTATTACCCACAATATACTGATTCTCAAAATGATCCATAAATATATCTGCCATTAAAGGACTCAGAGGTGAACCCATAGCTAAACCATCACTCTGTAAGTAATAAAGACCATTGAACCGGAAATAATTTTGTTTCATGCATAAAGTTACCAAATCTATTAATTCACAAACTTCACCCGGATGCAACCGCTTCCTTTCTAAGTGGTCATTTAGAATTTCTAGTGTCTCACTATATGGTACGTTAGTAAATAAACTGTCTACATCCAAAGAAAGCAACGTTGCATTCGGCGGTATGCTGATGTCCTTAATTTTACTAACCAAATCTAAACCATTTTTTAAACTATAAGAAGGTTTAAAGGAAGCCTTCACACGAATAATACTATTTAATTTCTTCGCCAATTTATATGCTGGAGCACTCACGTATGAGACAACTGGACGAACAGGCACATCATCTTTATGAATTTTAGGTAATCCATATAGAATTGGCGCCTGCGGATTCATGGGAATTACAAAATTCTTTTGTTGTTCGGTTTCAAAGGCAAACAAAGAACCCTTTATTAGTCTCTTTAGATCTAGCTAAATAGATTAAGTACATCGTTTTGTTGCGCAGTGTCTTCTCTGTGGCACGAACTGTCAAACCACATAACACAAATTACGGTTAGCGTTATCTCGAGGGGCGTGACTTAATTAAGCCTTTAAAACCCAGTGCCGCCAAAAATTCGACATTTTGAATCTGAACACAGCTATCTAAAAACAGTACATCTACCATATAATAATCCTGTGGATACTCTGCCCGTTTATTGGGCAACCAAGTCGGGGTTAAACCGCCGAACGGAACTGCAGTCTCCACCACTTGGCTCTACACCACCAGCACACTCTGAGCCCTGAAGCACCCTGGTCTCAGCCCTGCAAGTCAGCAGCGACTCTGGAGATCCACCTGCAACGCCCGCAGCGCGTCCTACGGTCTCCTGAATCCAGGGCAGTGTCTGTCCGGAGAAAGCGAATCCCACTCAAGTGCTTAGAACCTACGACCCTCTAGTCTCTTGCTTGCTCACAGTTTAGCGTTCCTAATAAACGTCTGTACTTGTTGTTTATGGTTTAATTCCTCTCCGCAAGACCAATACCTATACTTTGACAAGTGGCAAGTGGATATAACCGAATTAAATTCTTTGAGATCTATTCAGGAGAAAGTGTATGATAATGATTTAGTGGTGACAAAGGCAGACAAAGGAAATTGTATTGTTTTATTGGATAGGTATCAATATAATCGGAAAGTTTTAGATATCGTTCAAGGGGACGGTTTTACAGTTTTACGTAAGGACCCTACAATTACATTTCACAAAGATCTAAAGAGACTAATAAAGGGTTCTTTGTTTGCCTTTGAAACCGAACAACAAAAGAATTTTGTAATTCCCATGAATCCGCAGGCGCCAATTCTATATGGATTACCTAAAATTCATAAAGATGATGTGCCTGTTCGTCCAGTTGTCTCATACGTGAGTGCTCCAGCATATAAATTGGCGAAGAAATTAAATAGTATTATTCGTGTGAAGGCTTCCTTTAAACCTTCTTATAGTTTAAAAAATGGTTTAGATTTGGTTAGTAAAATTAAGGACATCAGCATACCGCCGAATGCAACGTTGCTTTCTTTGGATGTAGACAGTTTATTTACTAACGTACCATATAGTGAGACACTAGAAATTCTAAAAGACCACTTAGAAAGGAAGCGGTTGCATCCGGGTGAAGTTTGTGAATTAATAGATTTGGTAACTTTATGCATGAAACAAAATTATTTCCGGTTCAATGGTCTTTATTACTTACAGAGTGATGGTTTAGCTATGGGTTCACCTCTGAGTCCTTTAATGGCAGATATATTTATGGATCATTTTGAGAATCAGTATATTGTGGGTAATAGTAATATTGTGTACTATTTTAGGTATGTCGATGATTTGATCCTATGCTGGAGAGGGAGTGTGAGACAGCTTGACGTGTTTATTAATGGTTTGAATAACAAGCACGTAAAGATAAGGTTCAAAAAAGAATTGGAGGAAAATTGTTCGTTGAACTTTTTGGATTTAACGATTTCAAAATTAAATGGTAAACATCAATTTAAAATATACCGTAAGCCCACGTACACAGATGCTGTTATACCAGCATCTTCTAATCATCCGTGGCAGCATAAACTGGCTGCTTTCCATTGTTATGTTAAGGCGAGGTTCTTGAAGCGCGCCACGTTAATTTACACCCCGCACCCCGCCCGCGCAAAAGCTACGATCGCCGCGCGCGCCGTGAACTCGCCGCCGGAGGTCACGCTTGCCAGCAACAGTGTATAATATAATTTACAGTAGTGTAAGTTGCGACCGAGACCAAGATCACGCTGTAATTTAAATGTTTAGATGCAATTACTAGATTACTTTTGTGTTATAAATGTAAAATATGAAACTTTTTCGAAGTGGATACTTCTTTGTCCGCAGCTTGTACAGTTCCAGAATTTCAGTTAGATACAAAACTAAACTATTAGTACGGGATCCCTCCATAAGACGACCTTCACCGAGTTGGTTAATGGATGAAAAGTATTTTATGTTAAATTAAATATGTTAATAAATATATTGCAAGTAGGTTGACTAAGAAATTTCAGTCCAGAATATGATTACTAGCTTTTGCCCGCGACTTCGTACGCGAAGACAATAACGTTAGTTGTTTGGATGAAATTTGGCACACAGGTAGTTTATTACTTGGATTAACACCTCTCGTTCTGGGAGGAGGTCTGTGCCTGATTGAAACAGGCTTTTTCATCCCGAGAAAGTGCAAAGTAAAGTTCCCGCGAGATAGAAATCACTTTTTTGACCTATTTTGAAAAAAATCAGAGACAATGTAGCTTTTTATTAGTGAAATCATTTTAACAATCAGCCGCTATATTCAATTCACTTATTTCTATCCCTTAGGAATTTTGTATTTTCCCGTAGAAAAGTAGCCTATGCCATTCAAATCAGCCCCAAATTTGGATTAACTTACTTCTATCCCGCGGGAATTTCGCATTTTCCCTAAGAAGAGTAGTCTATATGAATCAGGAATAGTGCAGCTTTCCATTGGTGAAAGAATTTTTAAAATCAGCCCCGAAGAAAAATTCAGTTTTTTCTATCCCGTGGGAATTTTACATTTTCCCGATGAAAAAGTAGCCTGTCAATTGGGGATAGTCATATGAAAGTTTTTTTAAAACCAGTGCCAAAGTTGAATTTACTTATTTCTATCCCACGGAAATTTTGTATTTTCCCCGGTAAAAGTACCCTATATCAATCAGGGATACTGTAGCAAATCAGCCCCGAAGAAAAATTCAGTTTTTTCTATCCCGTGGGAATTTTACATTTTCCCGATGAAAAAGTAGCCTGTCAATTGGGGATAGTCATATGAAAGTTTTTTTAAAACCAGTGCCAAAGTTGAATTTACTTATTTCTATCCCACGGAAATTTTGTATTTTCCCCGGTAAAAGTACCCTATATCAATCAGGGATACTGTAGCTTACTGTTGGTGAAAGGATATAAAATCAGCCCCGAATTTGAATTCACTTATTTCTATCCCGCGGGAATTTTGCATTTTCCCGAAGAAGAGTAGTCTATACTATACCAATCCGGAATGGTGTAGCTTTTAATTGGTGTAAGAATTTTTAAAGTCAGCTCCGAGGTTGATTTCAAATTTTTCTATCCCGTGGGAATTTTGTATTTTCCCGACTAAAAAGTAGCCTTAGTCAATCGGGGATAGTCATACCACATAATATGTAAGAATTTTTAAAATCAGCCTCGAAATTGAATTAATTTATTTCTATCCCGTGGGAATTTTGCATTTTCCCGGATAAAAAGTAACCTATGTTAATCAACATCACATTTGTATACATAGTGTTATAGCAAATAAACATTTCATTTCATTTCAAGGCTAGTGTAGCTTTCAGCTCAATAGTTTCAGAGATTCCGCTACAAACAAATACACAAAGAAACCTTAGATATTTCCCTAACCCGTGGGAATTTCGAAAAATCCTTCCTTAGTGCACCTCTACAATACTGAAGGTACATGTGTGCCAAATTTCAAGTCTCTAGCCCCAGTAGTTTAGGCTGTGCGTTGTCTGTCAGTCAGTCAGTCAGTCAGTCAGTCACGGTACTGTTTTATAGGTATAGATGATTTTTAATCGGTGATCAGGAACCAATTTTTCTAGATCAGTATTCGATGGCGACCTCGTTTAAGTCGCAGTTTAAGAAGCACTATGCCCGTACTGTTTTTAACCGACTTCAAAAAAAGGAGGAGGTTCTCAATTCGGTTGTATGTTCTTTTTTTTTTTTTTTTTTTTTAACGTGTGTTACCTCAGAACTCCGTCATTTATGAACCGATTTGGAAAATTCTTTCGTTGTTTGAAAGCATATGTTTCAAGGTTGGTCCCGTTGTTACCGGAATCCAGTTCTGATGATGGGATCCATGAGGAATTGAAGGAACTCTTCAAAAGTTCAAGGGAAATGTAAAGCGATTTTAGTATTTTCAGTGACAAATCGAGCATTTGCATTCATAAAGTGTCATTTGGTAAACTAGATCTGATGAAGAAGACCGCAGATGGCCAACGGAACTCCTCAACGGGTCAAATCTTGCAAGTTGAATTTGACTCACTTCCCGGTTTCTGATTGATTTCATATTTTACATGCATGTATAAATCAGGTGACAATGCAATATTATTGTGACATGGAGCTAATCTGATGATGGAGTTGGAAGGTGGCCATAGAAACTCTGTAATAAAACAACACAACCCCGTCGAGTTTGGGTTCATTTGAAACGTCTTGACGAGCACTTTGATCCCAGATGGTAACCAGGGTCTGATGATGGAGCTGGAAGGTGGCCAAAGTTACTCCATAAAGTAACGGCACTTACCCCATCGAGTACGGACTCATTTGACTCGTCTCAACGAGTACTTTGGTCCTAGATGGTAACCAGGGTCTGACAATGAAGTTGGATGGTGACCATAAGAACTCCGTAGTAAAACGACATAACCCCATCAAGTTTGGTCTCGTTTGATTCGTCTTGATAAGTACTTTGGTAACCAGAGGCAAAAAGTACAGTCAGTAAAGAGTGCCAGTCCAGGCCATTAGCAACAACTAAAAAGAAAAAAATAAAAAATTTTAAATAAAAAATAAAACCGCCTTCAATAAACACCCAAAAAAAACTTGGAAATAAAAAAAAATTAAATAAAAAATAAAACCTCCTTCAAAAAACCCCCAAAAAAACATAAAATAATAATTGATTGAACCGACCACAATAAGCATGAAAATATCTTTCTACTAATCTGTTTGAAGTTGGTGCCTCAGCACGAGCCAGCAGGAGTGGACCTAGTAATCTAACTTACCTACATACCTATTATAGGGCTTCTACACTCCTGCTGGCTCGTGCTGAGGCACCAACTTCAAACAGATTAGTAGAAAGATATTTTCATGCTTATTGTGGTCGGTTCAATCAATTATTATTTTATGTTTTTTTGGGGGTTTTTTGAAGGAGGTTTTATTTTTTATTTAAATTTTTTTTATTTCCAAGTTTTTTTTGGGTGTTTTTTGAAGGCGGTTTTATTTTTTATTTAAAAGTTTTTATTTTTCTTTGTACACTGTGTACTGTGTATAGTTGCGTGGATGGGCGTTTCTTTTTGTGTGTGGCGGTTACATTGAATAGTGGTGAATAACAGAAATAAATGATGATACTACTACCCAAATCAAGGATATTTAGTCATAATGTGGAGCGCTTCAAAAATTGGCAAGCGTCCGACCTCCAACACGTTCCGCTCGGGACTGAGCGGCGGGCTGGGAGCGGGGCGCCAGTAAATCGTGCCGTGAACTTCGTTAATATTGGGTTAAAAATTATATGTTTTACAAAATTAACAAAATTAAACCCGACGCACATTACATCATTACAGACGTTTATTTTGATGTGACTTTCAATACATCAAGTAGTATAATATTGAAATGAAATGAGTTTAAAGGTACAAAATAGGGGTATGTTTGGATTTTTTTTCTATCGAGCGAAGTTTGTCCAATTATGTAACGAGTGCCCGACGTACTTACAGAAAGGTCTCAAAAGCAACATATATTTTTTTCACGTGTTTAATCATTACCTTTTCTAGATAAAATGAAATTAAAAATTACGTTTCTCAGAGGTACCTCGCCTTAATGGATTGTTGACTGTGCCTCTTTCTAAGGAACATTTTGATTTAGAGTTGAGTACTATTTATCAGATAGCGATCTCAAATGGTTATACAAAATCAATGGTAGATAGTTTAGTTCAAAAGAAGCAGGCACGGTTAGTAAATAGCATGCTTTACGCTGCGTTACCTTCTCAGTCTACTAACAAATATAGATCTAGCATCTCTTACGTTGGGGGGTTGTCTGATAAGATTTATGGCATTTTAAAATCAAACAATATTAATGTTGCCTTTAAGACTAACAACTCTTTGTACTCTAGGCTATGTAACCACAAAGAACAGGTAGATAAGGGAACTAGATCGGGGGTATACAAGCTTACTTGTAATGACTGCAATGGGATATACGTAGGACAGACAGGCCGAAGTTTTAATACTAGATTTAAAGAGCATGTTTCGGCATATAGGAATGAGCATCCAGATAGATCGAATTTTGCAAAACATTTGTTGGAATCAAATCATTCATTGTTAGATTCAGATTCTTATGAAGTGTTACATTATTGCGGCAAGGGGTTGCGTCTGGATGCTCTGGAATGCATGGAAATAATTAGGTACAACACTATGGGGTCTATTATTAATGAACAGGTAAATTTAGTATCTTCTCCTTTACTGCGGCTTGGGTCGAATTTGAACAGTTAGTATTAATTAAATATGCCTTATAAATAAATAAACAAAAAATTCAAGGTAGTTTTATAATATGTCAATAAAAGTTAATTTTTGTGGGGTAGTTTGAGAATAAGAAAAATAAAGTGGGTACTTGAGAAGTTACAGTGACAAGTTAAAACATTTGTTTTGGTTTGTTAGTTTAACATTTGGTAGCATAGCATACGGTTGTGGTAACTCTGAAGATGAGCTCTGGTTGAGTTCGAAACGCGTCAGTGTAGCTTGGTGGTGGTGATGGTTGGGTTTATGTGATTTGTGTGTGTTCGTACAGTGTGGAGGTGGAGGAACTGCATGAACGCACATTTCTTGCATAAACGTAACTATTGTAAGGTCGCGGGTGAGCAAAGTAATTGTTTTAGTTCATTACACATCTTTAGTTTTAATTTATTGGAATTTCATTTCTCGCTTGTAAAAAAAGTGTAAGAAATTGAATTGTAATATTTTACTGTCGAATTATTATAAGCGAATACAGAAAGACCCGTCTCAAGTCCCACTTTAATATGCGTATCAGATGCGAAAGTTCCCGGTCGCCAGCAACTTTGGCTAAATTTCGCCGTAGATAAAATTATTCGCTCGTTAATTCCACAACTTGTGAAGTATCGCCGGCCAGACATTGTGATGGTTTCGGAAGTGTTGACAAAACTGGGACAATAGGGTAATTGACACCATCATCATCATCAGCCGAAAGATGTCATTCTTCTTTTTATAGTGCCACTTCATTATTGCAGGTTGGCAGTCTCATTCTACAGTCTTTATGCGCCGGTCCATTCTTTTACGTTACGGAGCCATGACATTTTGCGTCTCTCGACCTTAAGTTTTTCAGCCATTTTGCCTATCACGATGGTTTGCAGAAGGCGATATTGTTATAGTCGGAGATTATGACCCAAATACACTTTCCTTTGTTCTACTGTCTTTTTTTATGTTAGAGAGGCCAGACAAACGAACTAGTGGGTCACCTGATGTTAAATGATCACCACTATCCATAGATACCCACAGCGCTTTACTCGATGCCAGTGCGTTGTCGGCCCTAAAAGGGAGAGGAAAAAGGAGAGGGGATAGAGGAGGGGGAGAGGTATTGGGCATTGGGTCTTTCCCATTCGCTGAAAAACCTCAATATTCGAAATATGATTTGAATACAAAGATGTTCATTGCAAAGGTCTTAAAAAGTGCCACCGGTCCACTTAGTAAGAGACTTGCCAACGCTGCTCGAGAACCTTTCTCAACCAACTAATTAAGCCCGTGTTATACATGCTTGAATTTTTAAGTAAGTATCTGGCGCGCATACGTCAAGCTTCATACAATTATGACACTAGTATGGATGCTACTAGCACGAAAATGTGTAAGCTACAGGTGCATGTATTTCTAGCCTTACATGTTCTACGAGCAAATTCACTCGAAGTTGACACCATTAATCAATGATTCTAAGACACCTCCATAGAAGTCCATGTATTTTAGCCCCGATTTACAATTAATTAATAAATAAAGAGTCAATTAAGTTGGCTCATACTCATAACATAAGTGTCGTCAAACAAACTGTATCATTTTACGCGGTCGAACGAATCCAGGACGAGATTTCTTCAGTCTACCTACTAGGGGCGTTCAATAAAAAGTGAGAATGAGTATGTTATAAACAACTTTTACTAAATGTCATTTTATTTTTCGACATAGTCACCTTTTAGCATAATACACTTAGTATATATTTTTTCTAAACTTAAAATTCCATTTTTAAAAAAGGTCTCATCTTGAGTACTTAAAAAATCTTGTACTGCAGCGACTACCGCGTCGTCGTCTTCAAATTTCTGGCCTCTCAGGTATTGTTTCAATCTCGGAAATAGGTAGAAATCACTGGGAGCGAGATCTGGTGAATACGGAGGATGCTTAAGGATATCGAACCCAGCATCACGAATTGCAGCCATTGCAACGGCGGACTTGTGTGCCGGGGCATTGTCCTGGTGGAACAGCACAACTTTCGAGAGTTTACCTCGCCGTTTTTCGCGGATCTCATTGCGCAATGTTGCTATTTGTTTGGCGTATAAAGTGCCCGTAATAGTGGCTCCATGCTCGAGATACTCAATCATTAATACCCCTTTACCATCCCAAAAAACAGAGCCCATGACCTTACCGGCAGATGGGCTCACCTTGAATTTCTTCGGAGTTGGAGATGATGGCCTTTTCCATGTCATAGACTGCAGTTTCGTTTCAGGGTCGTAATGATGGAGCCATGTTTCGTCCATTGTTATAAATCGCGCCAAAAAAAGTTCCCGGTCTTGCTGCATCAGGTTCAAAGTTTCTTGACAAATCTCTAGTCTAGTTTGTTTCTGCGTGTCAGTAAGTATTCTTGGTACCCAACGCGCAGATACCTTTTTCATACCCAAGCGTTCATGTAAAATATTACGCACGCTCCCCGTTGAAATCTTTACATTTACAGCAATAAAACGAACTGTGACACGACGATCCGCCAAAACTGAGTTTTCGACTTTTTTCACAATTTCTTCAGTTACTGCTGTAGTAGGGCGTCCGGAGCGGGGGTCGTCCATTGTCGATGTTCTTCCACGTCTAAATTCGGCGCACCAACGTGCGACTGTCGAATACGGAGGAGCATTATACCCTAAAGTGTCCCGCAAATCCAAATTGACTTGGTCCATAGAAAAATTTTTCAAATACAAGTATTTTATAACGGCGCGCAGTTCTATTTTCTCCATTTTCGCTAACGTACTCAATAGCATTGCAAAGAAATTACCGTATATTATTTTAAAGAAAAGACAGTTAGTTTTTTTTTTCATAGCAATCAGCTAGATAGATTAGCTTTACCGGCCAGTATTTAATTTCGTAATATTAAAAGAGTTTGCATCTCATTCTCACTTTATATTGAACGCCCCTCGTATAATCATCATCATCCCAGCCTATATACGTCCCACTGCAGGGCACAGGCCTCCTCTCAGAATGAGGGGGCAGTCTACCTATGATCATTGGTAATGTGTGCTTGGATCGTATTATCGAGAACTCGTAAAAGGTCCCTTTAGTTTGTGGTGTTTATTTTTGTGCCGTGCAACTTTTCCTGCAAATATATTATGTATATGAGGAGATTCTGCCACATTATCAAGGCCTTCTTTATCTATTTAATTAATCGTTTCCTTTGAAGCTGACAAGTCAATTGGTGCTTCGATTACTGATTTTTCAGAACGTTGCCCGTAAAGTTGGTAATCACCTTCGAAGTAAATTGTGCGAGAAACACCCCAGAGCGAAATATTAAATTGAAGGGAAATTTTAAACTGTTCATTATGTAGCAGACTCGACGTAATTTTCGACTCATCAGTGGCGCGTGCAAGTGAATTTTGTACTCGGCCCGCGGAGTTGTGAAAGCTAGATAAATCTTTCACTAGCGTCGTGTAGTTTTTGGTATGTACTTTCATTGGTAATGGGGACAACCCACGTATACGCGTGTATTTTTGATACAACCACAAACTGTAACCAGAAGTAGATTTTAGTGCTATGAACCGATATTAAGACAAATTGTTAATTTAGTGTTAACTACCAGAGCGTAATTAATTAAAAAAAAAATTTCGAGCAGCAATGTATTGCGTACACTTATTTGACACTTGGCTAACGTGTGTTAGATTAAAGTTATCACTTGTGACAGTTGTGACGTGCGAATAAAAATGAGATACATTGCGCGCTGAACTATTTTGTAAAGAAAAAAAATCTTGGATTTTTAATAATTTATAGAAAAACATAATCATTAGGGCCTATACTAAGAACTTGTAAAGTTTGTTTTTGTATCAAAAATACACGCTGTAAAACCCTTGACCTCAAGGTTTCGAAAGTTCTTACCCGATAGTAAAAGATAAGTTTTAGTGTTAATGACACCCACTTTTTTACACTCCAACGAGCCCCATATTCGTTGGTCCTCAAAAGGTTGGCTCTAGTCAGCCTGGGGTAAAATACAGTGTTTTAAAATTGATACGACATATTCCAGCAGATGGTTGAGTTAATTTGACTGAACGCCTCTGATCTGAAATGTTTCTTACGATTTTTTTTATTGTGGTAAACAAATGTTTTCATATATTGGTCGATATTCAAATTATACCGCGTCAAAGGCGTGGCTACATTTTGAATAAAAAATTCCGATAAAAAACTTTAAGGGGTTGTTCAGTAACATTAATCTATATCTGCTAAAATATTCTGGATTAAGAACTTTGAAGGTATGGAATGGAATAAGGAATAAGGTAGGAAGGAAGAAACAAATCCCTTTATAAAGTACAAAAGTACATTTAAGTGCATACAAACGTCTGGAGATGGACAAAATGCAGTTGACTAATTATTTCGAAATTACAATGGTGAATTCAGAAACATGGGCTTTTCTGAGATGTATCTTTTATTGTCTGAAATTAAAAAAACAACAACAGGGTCCCTATGAAATGCTGCGATGATTGAATAGTTGACGTTGTTCTGTCAATCACAGGTCTGCATGGCACTATCGAAGTTTCTAAACACGGATGCATGTGTACAATCGCTCTTATTAACATTAAAGCTGTGAACTTGCTCAAAAATATCCAAATACTTGTACAAACGTCTTGTCAATCGCTAAGATGCAGACAGCTTCGATGTTATGATGGCAACTGTACAACTTCTAACTCTCTTTCTTCAGATTTCGGTCCTCGGGCATAAAAACCTTAGTGAAAATAAACGGATCACTCACGTCTTAAAACGAGTTTAACTCGTTTTAAGACGTGAGTGATCCGTTTATTTTCACTATGAGTGAGTCTCACGGTAGTTTCATAAAAACCTTGCTGGAAAGACATCTCTTTACTGCGGCAACTTCCTCACAAAAATATGTATTAAAAAATACATATGTCTGTAAATAAATAGCCAGTACTGTGATGCTTACTTAAGTGGACTCTCGCGGAGATTGAAGATGGCAGCTTTTTAATCAAAAACCTAAACCAAATTGTAGAAAGACGCCTCGTTTGACGAAATAAAAGTGTTGAAGTTAAATAGTTGGTAGCAAGACTCGCGAAAATGGCGAGAGTATTAATTTAAGTCCATTTAACGCCATTCCTATTCACAATTTACTTAAGACTAGAGATGGCACCACGCGTTTTTTTTATATGATAGACTAGCTTTTGCCCGCGACTCCGTCCGCGTGGAATTAGTAATTTGGGCAGCTTATTTTTTTATCCAATTTGCTTTTTCATCAATTATGGCTCTCCTTAGATCCATCCGGAAGAAGTGAAACTTCATAATAAACCAACCCGCTCCCAATCCGCCCCAACCCGCTCTCAACCCGCCCCCAACCCGCTCCCAACCCGCTCTCAACTCGCCCCCCACCTGCCCCCAACCCGCTCTCAACCCGCCCCCAACCCGCTCCCAACCCGCTCCCAACCCACCCCCAACCCGCTCCTAACCCGCCCCCAACCCACTCCCAACCCGCCCCAACTCGCTCTCAACCCGCCCCCAACCCACTCCCAACCCGCCCCAACCCGCTACCAACCCACCCCAAACCCGCTCCCTACTCGCCCCCCCCCACCATCTCCCAACCCGCCCCCAACCCGCTCTCAAGCCGCCCCCAACCCGCTCTCAACCCGCCCCCCCAACCGCTCCCGACCCGCCCTATCTAACTGGGCTATCTAACACTGAAAGAATTTTCCAAATCGGAGCAGTAGTTCCCGAGATATAGACGTTTTACTTCCAAAACCCCCGATTTGGAAACATTCTTCCGCTCCGCTCCTATTGGTGTTAGCGTGATGATATATAGCCTATAGCCTTCCTCGATAAATGTGCTATCTAACACTGAAAGAATTATTCAAATCGGAGCAGTAGTTCCTGAGATTAGCGCGTTCAAACAAAAAACCTGTTCGATAAATTCTTAAAATAGACTTATCTTTCTTATTTGTGAACCGATTCAAATGAAACAAACACTAAATGTTAATCCAAGAAAATACCAACATATCAGTGAAAACCGCATCCTTCTAGGTTAAGCCGTTTCTGAGATTAGCGCGCACAAACGCACAGACAAACAGACAAACAAAAAATAATTATAAAAATCATTGTTTTGGGTTCTATTGTGCTAATAAATAGCCCTAGTGACATTTTTTCTCAAATATCTTCAATGTACAGACACCGACTTGTTACAGATTTATTATATGTATAGATAGCAAACGAGCAGGCGACTCCCCGATGAAAAGCAATCACTGCCCCCTTTGTTGCCCGTGGTACTACCAGTTGTACTACCAGTAGTACCACGGGCAAAATTTTCTTCCCGTAGTACTACAAAGCAGTCTAGTAGTACTATGGGAAGAAAATTCTATCCGTGGTACAGTCAACGTCATAAATAAGTGATCACTTTTTGTACCTTGTCGCTTTCAGTCTCACTCGTTCGTTTCACTCTCATAATCTTAGAAAACGTAGTTAAATAACAAATTTTAACATTCGATTATATTTTTTTAGGGTTCCGTACCTCAAAATGAAAAAGGAACCTTTATAAGGTCACTTAGTTCAGACAACCATAACCTGAGTAGAATTAAGGGTTTGTTTATGCCCCTCTGAGAAAAGACTAAGCTTTACAACCACAAATATGACCACTTCGCATTCGTAATGTTTATTATATCACTAAAATAAATATGTGATAGAACTCTGATAGAATTTGTATCCAATTGACTCCTGTCACATTTTCTAAGTTCTTCAGTCCACCATGTGGAGGGCCTCCTACGCTGCATTTTCCGGTATGTGGGCGTCACCCAAAACATATTGACCCCGACGGCCATCAGTTATTCGAGCAATATGATTGGCCCCACTACCACTTAAGTTTGACAATTGTTCAAACTATATCCGTTACCTACTTGGGCAACTGGTTCCGCTGGCTTTATATTTATCCCTAAACATAGTTTCAGTCACTGTTAAAACTTCTAACAGCTTTTCTTAACTTATACTTATTAATGTATGAAGTTCTAATTCCTGGCACACCCCGCTCGCCGAATATCTCCATGCATGAAATTACCGGCTCTTACTACTCCCTACCCCCGAGAATTTAAAGGTTACTTATATGTTATTCGACTCACGCGCCCTCCCCAATATTAATTCCCTGGAAATGCACACGACGAATCACAAACCGTTGAGTTATGAGGTCCTTGTACGGTTGGAAAAAAATATCATAAAATGTTGATGTTAAGGTTCGAGGCGGCGGTGGCGTGATGATAACTTTTTCTTTAACTGGTGGGTGTGGTTAGAACACTACCCCGTATTTCTCGACTGTGAATGAACGTCAATTTTGCACGATTTGATATTTCAAATCCTTGTGGCAATCACAGGTCGTGTTTTAACCGCACCTTCTTTAACGGAGACTACTTAAAAGGAGACAATTGGGGGTAGCCTTTTGCCCACCGATAGGACTTTTTAAGCTAGGTTACATCAAAAACATGTTTTGGTGGAACCTTGAATTCATTGTTTTAATAGGGATTTTGCGAAGTGTAGTTTTTCTATAACGAGAGACAAGTCTTCAACGTCGTTTTATTAGACAAATTCTCTATCTCCCGAGTGACTTCCTGGATCTTCCCTGGATCGTGTTTTGGTAATATCAAACGATACCGTTCAAGTTAAGGCCATCAGAAACATCTTATCGTATCATCATTTCAGCTGAAAGACGTCCACTGCTGAACATAGGCCTCCCCCACCCAAGGCTCGCCAAACAGCTTCTAACAGCTTTATTGTATGGTACTCGTGAATTTTTTTGCATATATTTCATTCCAAGCATTGCTGACTGTACTTGTACCGTTTCTCGGTATACTCGCCATATAACATCAGCTATATGACTTGTGTGATCAACGAATTCGTACCGGCGGCAAAATAAACATTTTAAATATACTCCGGCGAGGGTCGCCCAAATATTTTTATCCTGTTACATTTCGAAGCTGGCATATTGCACGCCTAACCAGGACGCAGGGCATATATAAGTTTGTTGTGAGTAATAATAATAAATATATAAATAAATATCATGGGACAATTCACACCAATTGACCTAGTCCCAAAGTAAGCTAAGCAAAGCTACTAAGCACCGGATAAACATACTTATATAGATAGATACATACTTAAATACATATTAAACACCCAAGACCCGAGAACAAACATTCATATTTTTCATACAAATATCTGCCCCGACACGGGAATCGAACCCGGGACCTCAAGCTTCGTAGTCAGTTTCTCTAACCACTAGGCCACCTGGTTGTCAAGTGAGTGTGCTCAATACATTTGGATGTTTCAAATATTTTTATAGATCTGTCAGTATCGAAAGTGAAAGTTTTGCTACAGTCTTGTTTGTGCTGTGCCTATCTACAGGAGGTGATTTAAAATTAATCCGGAATATTTCAGGAGGTGCTTAAGTTAGTTTGACTGAAGATTTCTGTAAATGTTTTGTTTTGAGCAAGGGACGTCCACCAACGAGACGGACGGATGATTTGGTAAAGGGCGAAGGTTCACGGCGGATGTAAGCCCCTTCCAACCGTAATGATTGGGTATCAATGAGGAAGGCCTATGTCCAACAGCGGACGTCCTGCGACTGAAATGGTGATAATGACGATTAATATCAAATTTATGATTAAGAAGTGCTTGTTATAGCTTAAAATAAGGATACTAAATTGAATATAGATTTTGACTTTGACAAATACACACATGCAACTAAGCACGAATATACACGCATTTATAATATTGGTAGGAATAAAATTGTCCCTCGTGAGTTGGAACTGAAGGCCGCAGCCAACTGTTCACGTGTTACGTCACGTACTACTCCAACCCCAATGTGCCAAAGTGCACAAAGTCAATATTTCACTTTGCTGGATTCCCAGTGTCGAGACACGCCGGCGGGATGAGCAGTCGCTTCGACTTCAATTTACACAATCCAATATGGCCACAGCCCTGCTAAGTTCAACAGAAGTTGGTTAGCATTTGCGATGGAATGCGGAAAAGTTCATTTTGCTTTATCATCACCTCTTAATCTCAGCCTATACACGGCATTGTTATAGCTTCCTCCATGTACCGAATGCATTATGTAGAAGCTAAGTAGCTTCATCAAGACAAGTGTCATCGCTTTAGTAGGGAATTTGACAGGTATCACGTCAAAGTTTGTCTAAAAACCTGACTCGTCAAAGAAGTTTTAGGCACATAGACTAAACCATGTGTAAATCTGATCTAGAAAAATTGGTTCCTTATTCTTATCACCTATTAAAAATCATCGTGTACGACATCCAACTGCAGGGCACGATACCTCTCAGAATGACCATTGAATTTTCCTTCACAGTAAAGCTCATGGTAAATTTCAAATACAATTGGGATTGATCATTTTTTTTAACCCGCCTTTTTGTTTTTTTTTTATCGAAAATATAGAGCATTTTAAGAAACTAATTTGAATATTTCAGCAATTCATCACGCCAATATTTTTTTATAATTTATTGAAAATTTGAGATACGACTTCTCGTAAATTACATGCCGCGGCTGAATCTGTGTATAAACCAAAGACATAATGACAAAAAAAATGTTTCACAATCGATGGTTAGTTGTCATCTGACAATGTCACTTTACATTACAATAACAATAACACTAAAGTTGCCGATTCTTCCAAGAGAATAGGTAAAAAAAACGATTTACGGCTATAGTATTTTTTGTACGTATAAAATAAAATGGTCAGAAGTTTTCCCTTGAAAGTTCTTTGGCGGATTTAATCCATACTTACATTAAAATGATCCTCAAAACTATAAGTACATCTTGTAAACTTTGAATTAATTTTGCGGCACCACTTCTCTTGTAAATCTTCTCTAATGCGAACAATTAATTTGTTTGGGCTATTGACAGAATCATTTCCACAAGTAGGAATGAAACACTTCCTGTATAAATCCATTATTAAAATATGAAAAACGCGAAAAATGTTTTTCAAAATAGTATCCTGAATAAACTGACAAATGATAACTACGTCGAAGTGACAGAGAATAGTATAGAGAAACTAGACGGACGGCTTTTTTTTTCTTGTTGCAAAGAATTTCAAAGTTAATGCCCACAGAAAGGTCAAACAAAGGTCAAACATTATTTTGCAAAAATACACGCGATCATTTAATATTTTTTTACTACAATGTTATAAAATGATTTAATAAACCTATTCCTCGAAATGGTTTTGGAATTAGACCACATTGTAAAAAAGTGATCAATGCCAATTACGCACATAAATTCTGAAAAAACAGAGTTACAAGCCCTCACGATCACTGCAGCTTCAAGGGATTGCAAGCTTGAGTATTTGATATTAATTTAAGTTTGACACCTTTACGCGTTCCCGAGTAAGTAGGGTCTTGACAGACGAACAGACGGATGATAAAGTGATACTATGGTTCCATTTTTCCTTGTAAGTATGAGGTACATATGGAACTTAAAAAAAAAGAGTCCTCATCTTGTAGATCTGTGACTACTCTGTAACGGATACCCGCGGCTGCCGAGCTAAGCGTCCCAATAAATATGCAATGAAGCAGGGCATCCAGCGATCAATCCACGCCAACCTTACACTGCAAACTGTTTATCATAATTCCCGAATGCTAATGTTCTTATTTACGTAAGGTTTGAGGGGTTCTACCGTACTACGAAAGGTTTATATACCACTAGCTAAAGGCCGTGGCTTCGCCCCCGTTGAAGTAGATTAAAACGTCATTTCCCGTGAGAATGTGTTATTTTCGCGTGGTAAAAAGTAGCCTTTGTCACTCTCCAGCCTTTCAACCATGTCCTTACAAAAAATCATGGCAATCCGTCGCTCAGTTTCGACGTGAAAGAAGGACAAAAAATAAACGAACAAACACACTCACTTTCACATTATAATATTATATTATATTCTAAACACAGGTATTAGAAACACGAGACGTCAATAATTTAACAGTCATTCCGTGGAATAGGGATGTTGACACCATTAAAACATAATTCGAAGACACGACTCCAGTAAAAAAACGCTTTATTTTAGCCCTAAAACCCAGATTAATTTTCGATTAACTGCAAAAGTAGATTTTTTGTTGCTTTAAAACAAATAAATAGTTAGTTAATTGAGTATGCGAACAAGTGACGTCATATGTTGCTATTGCCATTCAAACTCTATGGGAGAAATGTGTTTTGACAGCTCATAAAAAGTACGTCAGTTGATTGGTGGTGTCAACATCCCTATTGTTGCAAATACGCGTTAACATAAACTGCAGCAGATCAAGGAAAGTTCACAAGATTCAACGTTATTAGACATTTTAAACCTTTGTATTGGAGGTATTTAGGTATTTAATGAGTTCTCGATATTTCGACGTATCTACTAGCGTCATGATCACGAGTAGATTAAAAAATATAATTGCTACTAAATGCATCAAAATATCGGAAGCTTCTTAAAGGGAATTGTGGTCTACATCCCGTGAAAAATATGTCTAAAGCACAACAAATAATTGAGACTTCTCCTTCAAATCATTCCACAAAAACATTGACCTTCATTTCGCTCCTAAAACTCTTTACGTGCTTAATCTCCTTCACAGTTAGTACAATACATTAACAGTCCCGTGAATTTAATTCAGCGTTGCTTTGTCTGTTGGGAATCAGGACGTAAGTAAGAAACGACGGCACTGATTAGAGGCGGGTAATTGTTCTAGAACATCTTGGAACGTGATTCCGAATGATACTCGGTCTTTTTCAACGTTTTTAAATTGCGTATTATTTATTGCTGCCGTGGCAATTGTATCTAGTATCAGAACAGTATCTATTTTTTTATTTAAATTGAGCCATCTTTTACTCGTGAGATAAAACATTTTATTTACTTATTATATTTTAAATGCCTACTTCATATACTTCATATTGGCCCGGCGGAAGACCAGTGCTGGTTTTAACTAGCGACATACTGAGTCGGGACCCTCTTAAAAAAAAATAAAAAAATATGTTAGATATTATTGGCACATACTGGCTACTAAAGCAATATTGCGAAACTGTACTTTAGCTATGTTGGGAAGAGTGGAAAAAATCCATGTATCCCAATTGGTTGGGATAGCTAGTTGGGATAGACGGAACAACCCGCCTTTTCACTAGACATGTGCTATGCAGCTACTGCGAGGATGTGAAGGCTACGCTACGAAACTATGTGACCGTTACCACTGATGCCAAGCTATGTAGCTGCTCAAGAAAGATCCAGAGCACGTATCCATAACACGCATCCAATGCCCGAATATTTCCATGTAAGGGTGCATCACCTTTTTCGTGTTGTTTACTCTAGTCTGTCCCGGTTGTCCAAGTGACAGCTCATACTATTTAATTTTATAGAAAAATGCTCAAGTTATCCAAGGCATAAAAATTTGTGTAACTATACCAATTAGCAACGGGTGGAACTAAAAGTTGATTCACCCATAAAAATATAGCTTAACAAGTTAGCTATGAAGTATCTTTATGTATGTATTTTTTCAAATTCATTTTTTATTACTCTTGTCCTGGTGAGCGGTTCGTTCCGAAGGAGTATTGAAATCTCTCGATAGAGGGTGTAACATAGATGCGCGCTTATCACTGCATAAGGTAATGATTTAACAGACTGAAATGTACGATGTATGGGAAAGATTCGTGTCTAATCTCTAGACCAGTGGTGGTGTAGGGGTATGGCACACGGCACGGAATGCTGAGGACCTGGGTTCGATTCCCAGCATTGGTCTTTTTTCTGGGGTTTTTTTCTGTGCATCTATATTTCAGTTTGTATTTAGTATGAAAATATAGCTTAGTTGAATCCGTTGTACTACCTATTACTTATTCTGTGTCAGTGCTATGTTATGTGGACCAATGAATATGATTGGTGATTATCAAATCTATCCATAGCAAAGTAGCATAGCACATATCTGTTGGTAGAGAGCCCTACATGGTTAAAAAACGAAAGGAAATCTAAAACTAACTTCTTCTTAGTCGTTCACTCTTGACAGAGTGGTCGTGGTCATGAGAGGTCGCTCCCCACTGCGGTCGCTGCCTTCCCGATCCTTCTCCACCTATCTCTATTGGCTGTGTGGCGAGCGCTCTCTGGCACAGGGACCTTGGTTATAGATTTTATGGTGTATATAGATCGAGTCATTCATGATGATGCATGCCGTGGTTCTTATTGCAACGTCATTAATGTCTAATTTTGACAAATGCATGCGTCTTCGTTAATTCACTAGCTATATCCATCGGGTTGGTGATAGACCACGTGGTACCTTGCCCTCAACCCCACCCTGAGTCACCAATCGTTCCATTGCATTATTTTTACGGCTTACGTGTCCAAAGGACCTGAGAATAAAACTAACTAACAATAATACATTGTGATAGTATAAGTAAAATAACTATGATATAATACACGTCCTGTCATCGTCCGGAACTCTTTTAAAAAGAGAGGTTTTCGGCAAAATGCCTTCACTAACTCCCAAAACAGAATAAACGAAGTTCAAACTTCCAAAACAAATTTCAAACACCATTCTTTATCAAGTTGCAAATACCGGCCACTAGGTATATTGTATATATTCGTCCGGATCCTCCATCCGAATTACCTACTCCTCAGCAATTGGCTAAGTTAAACAGCCGAGCGAAACTTGAATGGTCTTCGGATAGCTGTAATATAGACTCAATTGTTTTGGTAAACGAAACCTTTCCCTGATGTAAATTCGATCCGGCGGAACCTAGGGGGCTACTCCGAAATTCGAAAATCGAAGTTCGTATCGCATCGTCTTGCTCGTTCTTGTATTAAATACTATTAGCGTGAGAGGAATGGCACGATACGAAGTTCGAATTTTGCACTTCGTAGTAGAAGGCTTGCTTGGACGTAACCCGTTGCTATAAATGAAAATTGATGCAGGTCAATGTCAGGATACTGGCCTTTTTTGATCTCTTAAACTGTTATAAATTACAAGGTGGAACGTTCCATTTAGGTATAATGTATTTAGTTTCGGTAAAAAGGTACTTGAAGAGATGCCTTAATTTTAAAAATAATAATTTAACGTTTTTATTCGTGTCTCTTCGTTTAGAATATTACCTTTAATTTTCACTTTAAAGCGCCTTAGGTTAAATAAACCACGTGGCTATCCCAGATTAACTTTTAATCTTTAACGAAACTCGCTGACAGTATTGTATTAACTTTTAATTTTCAGTACAGTATAAATATTTGTCCTCAGTCTAGCTAGACTAAGTAAAATTGAATGCATTGTTAACGTTGTACGTTTTCCCTTGTCGTTAGAAAATATTAATAATGGCTCTAGAGACGTCTTGGCACACAATAATGCCTGGGGTGGTTTCACGCAACACTGCTAACAGGTTCGCAGCATTTGCAATCAACAGGCGGCTGTTGCGAGGACTGAACTTGCCAATATGAGCTGACCTATGCTTACAATCTGTAGTGCCTTAATTTTTTGTACAGCCATGTACGTGTGTGCCCGTTCATCCTCTGTTTTCTTACCCTTTAGGGTTGGAATATTATTTTGGGAACAATTTCAGGATATACTCTTTCCCTTTTTCGTCGGTTTAGAATCTGCTGCGACCGTGTTTTTTAACGGTTTAATTCAGAGACCCTGTCAGTTCTCGGTGTTGCAAACAGTAGTTAATTACTTCAAACTCTCGCAGTTTTAGTTGTAATCTTAAATAGTATTAGCAGGATAAAATAATTTCGTTGAAAAAACCAATTTGACAACAGCGAAACCGCCGAAAACCATTTTGAAACGTGATGAGATCACGTATTGCGACGTCTATTGACAGCAAGTCCCTTATATCGCATGTTTGCGAATTTGTCGCGGGCGTGACAAAAGGGAGAGGTACCATTAAAATGTTTGATAAAGGTACGCCGAAAGACGTGAGTGAGCAGCACTGTGCAAGCTATAAGCGGTGCGAAGAAGGTAGAGTATATTATAAACTCGAAATGGCCGTAGGAGTGTCACGGGTAATGAAAACGGATTGTGTTTGTTTCCATGTGACATTAAGTGAGTTAAACTAGAACTATTTGGTATCTGTGAATCGTCTTCTTTTTCTTTGTATAGCGCCCTCTATTTTTGTTCAAAATTGAAATATTCCATAGGAGCTCATTAGCGCGATACAATTCAACGACTCTTTATAGTGCAGCACATAGAAAACAATGCAGAAAACCAGTTATATGGAAAAATTATGTAAGGTAAGCAATAGGCAACTTTTTACAACGGAAAGAAAATAAGGAATGTATTTTAGCTGCTGGTAGTGCAGTAATTATATAAAAACAACCAAGCATGCAATAAGCACCATAAAACACGTATAGATACACAGCCACATGCTAATATTAAGTATCCTATGTCTTAACCCAGATCTGTACTTTGATCCTGTTTATCCGCACGTTAAGTTTCATCGAAATCCGTTATTGCGATTGACTAAAAAACATCCAAACATCTTTACCAACTTTCTCATTTATACCTAATATTAATAGGAATTATTGGCTGCGGGCCTACAGCTAGAATGCGAAATAGTATTAACACGTTCCCTGTCCACTGTATCCACTTAGATACAAAAACTGTTACCCATAAGTCCATGTATCTAAAAGGATACGTGATTATACCCCCTGGATATATAATTTAAAAAAAAAAACATCAAAAATGGGAAAAATAGTCGTAAACCTAATAATTAAATCGAAATTAATAATTAAATCTTGCGAAACAGAGACCAGAATAACGCAGCTCTGTAAATAAGGCTATAACAGGTTTTGAAACACATCGCTTAGAGCACCTGGATGCCAAACGCCTTATTAAAAAAAACCGGCCAAGAGCGTGTCGGACACGCCCAAGGTAGGGTTCCGTAGCCATTACCAAAAAAATCAAGTAATATTTTTCTAAGGATTTCGTATGTGTACGGAAATCATCCAAGTTTAGGTATGATTTATACCTTAGGCTACTATTTACTCTTAAACTACAAATAATTTCCAAGCAATCTTAGCCGCTATAATTTTCCTAGTAAATTTGATATATTTACTACCATTCTGAATTTTTTCAAATTTTTCCACCCAACAGTTTAGATTTTAGAGGGGGGGGGGGACGGTCGATTTTAATGAAAATTTTCACTTTAAAGTTGAATATTTCGCAAACAGATCACTGAATACAAAAATCATGTTAGCAACCCCGCAATAGTTTTAAAAGACCTATCCAACGATACCCCACACAATAGGGTTAGTCGAGAAAAAAAAAATCACCCCCACTTTACGTCTATGGGAGGTACCCTAAAAAATATATTTTTAGTTTTTTTTATTTAACCATTTTGTCGGCGTGACTGATATATATATTCATGTCAAATTACAGCCTTCTAGTACTAACAGTCTCTGAGCATAGCCGCGGACAGACAGACAGACGGACAGACATGGCGAAACTATAAGGGTTCCTAGTTGACTACGGAACCCTAAAAAGACCCGTCTGAAACCTACCTACACTTACACATACAATGATAGTGGTCAGCTACATTGCGCACTTTGTAATAGAACCTTCAAGACAAAGTTTGGCTTTGCCAGCCATATTCGGGGACATAAGTAACAAATGAGCTTAAAGGTTCGCCTTTGTCGGACACGACATGGAGGACGTCATCATCATCATCAATTAAATCTAATAACAAAATACAATAAAATACTGAAGTGGACTTGAGGAGCATAATTTTACCTTTGTATGGGAGAAAGGGAACGTGTTAAACAACCACTATATTTACTAGTGTTTACATTACCTTAGCTTGCTCCATTGAATTCATTTGTTTAGTTTGAATCTCGTGACTTGCGCTCTTGGCCTACTTCTTCATTAAATCTAAGAGGAAGCTTCAAGTGGATATGAGAAAAGGTGTTCTCGACAAACAGCTTAATTTCACGTGGAGCTACAAGAAAAAAAAAATCTTTTAGCTAGCAACATTTTCAGACAATCTAAAAAAATAATATTAATGTGTAGGTACCTATTACATTATTTTGTATTTATTTATGTATTATTTATGTATTATAATATTTCTTCTAAAATATGGATTATCAAAGACCTCGGGTTTTAAGTAACAATAAACTTAAATAGGACATAACATCCTTCTCTGAAAAATAGTGCGAATTTTGGATGTCATTTGTCCCAAAGAAAAAAAAAGAACTTCCATAAACTACGAACGGATTTTTTAATAACTCGCCTTCAATATCCGATGGAATTTAATCATTGGATTCCTGGTTCGAAAAACCACACCACTCACCACAGACTAGATTTCAAGCTTCTTTTATTTCACTTTTGCTTTGTGAGTTCGCTGTGCAATTATAAAAAATCCCAATTTTATTCTTAGTTGAGAAAAAACACCGAATTGTGAACCTGCCTCTTTTTTGAAGTTGGTCCAAAGGGAAAGTTTTAGTGGGTACAAAATCTATATTGAGAGAATTGTGTTTTGATAGCTCGTACAAAAACGTCAGTAAAGATCTTAATGCAACACAATTGTCAATTTTATTTAAGTAGGTATACACGTTTCCGTTTACCGTAAAACGTACAACTTTGCCCGCTTTTTGCGATCTTTTGCTTTTTTTAGAGTCAATTGGTCGGTATTGTGCAACTTTATCTGTGGCACTCACATATTTACATACTTTTCTTTGTGTAGATGAGAACACTACACTTAAAATGAGTTTCCGTACCCTAGAAAACGGGCCTCAAACAGCGGGCCAAAATATTGAAAAAATTTCGAGATTGCCCACATTTGTTTACACTTTCATAACTTCGGGATTATCAATTTTATGGTCATGATTCTTAAAGTCTAATAATCTAGAATAGGCATAGCAAAGTTGTGTCGTATTATAAGTCCTTTAAGTGATATATTTAACCTCCAAACTCGTGTGGGCAAAGTCGAAAAAAAAAATTGACATCCTTCATACAAAATCCTGGATATGCTAGGGTTGTCAATTTTTACTTATTGCCTTTACCCGACTACGACTAAATTAGGTGCAGTATGATATTAATATTTTAATAATAATAGATAATACTAGATGTTTTAAGATTAAGATTCAATAGTGTAAAATTAAACAATAATCTAAACTTTATGGACCACATTCATCGGTCTGAAATAAACGGATTTTATTTTATATAACCTGCGGTGAAATCCAATAGTGTGTGTGAAGTTCCCAATTCGCACTGGGCCCGCGTGGGAACCACGGCCCAACCCCTCTCATTCTGAGAGGAGGCCTGTGCCCTGCAGTGGGACGTATATAGGCTGGGATGATGATGATGATGATTTTATGTAACATACTAGTGACAACCCTAAGGGTAAAATTTTGCTGGGCAAAGTTGAAAAAAAGTAATACGAAAAACGTTCATGACATTGCCCACTACCATAATTACAAAATTAATAGAGATAAGGTGTTGAGATTTTGTCTACATCGTTTTGAAACTGAATATTACTTACAGTTAAAATTAAATACTTGTGGGACTTTCCTGGCTTAAAATACACTCGAAGTTTTTTCGTCCTAATTGGCCCGCCAAAAAACACGTCCGCACTCCAAGCCAGCTCACGCGTGACAGAAGATAGATACGCGTCAACCGATAGGCCAGTGTTGCCTGCAATATGTTTAGCTATAAGCCACAGATTAGAATGAAAGTGTATTTTCTCAAACATGCTATGAAATATTGACGTTATGTTCCTTAAAATACGCCACGAACTGTCACGTTGCAGGTGCGGCTAGACGAGAGGTCAATAATGGAATTTCATACAACATTGCTGGCCAAGGCCAGCAAAGTGATCGTCTATTGTTTTATGTGACACAGCACCATGACGTTTAATAGGTCGACGTGGTCGACGTGGATGGATGGATGGACGGACGGATGGACGGACGGACGGACGGACGGACGGAGGGATGGATGAATGTTGATGGATGGATGGATGGATGGATGGATGGATGTTGATGGATGTTGATGGATGTTGATGGATGTTGATGGATGTTGATGGATGTTGGTTGATGGATGTTGATGGATGTTGGTTGATGGATGTTGGTTAATGGATGTTGATGGATGTTAATGGATGTTGATGGATGTTGATGGATGTTGATGGATGTTGGTTGATGGTTGTTGATGGATGCTGATGGATGTTGATGGATGTTGGTTGATGGATGTTGATGTATGTTGATGGATGTTGTTGGATGTTGATGGATGTTGATGGATGTTGATGGTTGTTGATGGATGGATGGATGGATGGATGTTGATGGATGTTCTTGTTCATGGATGTTGACGGATGTTGATGGATGTTGATGATGTTGTTGGTGATGGTGATGGTGATGGTGATGTTGATGGTGATGATGATGGCGGTGATGATGGTGGTGATGATGATGATGCATGTTTGAGAAAACTCTATACAAGCCTTGGCCACGAACAGGGATTGCCGGCCTCGTATCTCTAGATGGCCTCGTTAACACTCGGCCATCTATAACTACTCGGCCGGCAATCCCCTATTTCGCGGCCGCTGCAGTAATGTACTATTGTAACTATTTTTGGTACATTTCGCTTTTACTGAAACGTGACGCGGTGGGCAAAGCTATAATGAAAAGGCAAAGTTGTAAGTTTTTACGGTATCTTTTTGTAATTTTTTTTTACACAATTTTTTTTTTCTTTCTTTCTTTTCTTTCTTTCGGTAGATAAAATTAGTAAAGAAAGCTTACCATTGTGACACGAAAATTAACCACCTACCCTTTTGGCCATAAAAAAATAGAGAAAATAACATAACAGGCCAGGCGAGCTACCGTTACAATCCCATTCATAGTACGTACATTATAATGAATAATTCAATTCCATATAGTTCTATTACGTCAATCTGCTTCAGTAATAAACAATGTCTTATGATAAGTAGTTAGCAGATGAGTCAGTATCAACATGGATTTTGACGAAGAAACATTGCTATTTGCGTTACTTAGACCACCGGATAGCCTATAGTTGTTAATGAACCTGATTATGAAGCTTGAAGTCCCGGGTTCGATTCCCGGTCGGGGCAGATATTTTTGTGAAGTATACGAATGTTTGTGCTCGAGTCTTGGGTGTTTAATATGTATTTAACGACCGCTTTAGCCTTGTTGGTAGTGACCCTGCCTACGAAGCAAGAGGTCCTGGGTTCAAATCCCGGTAAGGGCATTTATTTGTGTGATGAGCACGAATATTTGTTCCTGAGTTATGGATGTTTTCTATGTATTTAAGTATTTATCTATATAAGTATGTTTATCCGTTGCTTAGTACCCATAACACAAGCTTTGCTAAGCTTACTTTGGGACTAGGTCAATTGGTGTGAATTGTCCCATGATATTTATTTATTTATTTATTTATTTATTTATTTAAGTATATCTATTTATTTATGTCTGTATATTGATCCGTTGTCTAATACAAGCTTTGCTTAGTTTGGGTCTAGGTCAATTGGTGTCAAGTGTACCATGATTTATTATTATTACTTATTTACGTCTCTCGCGCCTTGCGCTTATACGAGCTTATAGTCGCGTCAACGCTCGTACGAGTTGCGCGTGTGGCAAAAGGCGTGGTTTTACGCGCCTGCATTCGCTTTCAAATGCTTATAAAACCCTAGTCCGAAACCTCTCTTGGATTGTCTGCTCATAGACAGATTTCGTTACAAGGTGGGTGATCGTTGCTACCAGTTCCGAGCGTAGCGCTTAGCAATACGTGACAGCGAATGTGTTAATAGTTTCTCCACTCGCGCGGTTACACAGTATTGGTATTATCGCAACGTGGCAGAGTGGCTAGAAGCGTGCTATAACCGTAAGGATACTAGACCAATCGCTTGCGGTTGCACTACTACTTGCCCGTGAAGAGTCCTTAGTAGAGCGACTAAGTTAAGTACTAAGCACCTAACGGTACCGTCACTCTATACAATAGAGTACTTCGTCATCGCTATCGTTGACGCGTAGTGATTCTGTTTTCTTTGGCAGTTGTCACTCAAAGATACCTACTTCCTACTACTTATGTAGGTACGTACTCTGGGAAAAGAGGATACGATGGCTGAGAGACTTTTGAGAAATAGGTATTTTAATTAAAATGTCGCTGTCTCACCCGAACCCCTCTGTGTCAGTACAGCGAGAGCGGGACAACTGCAGCACAGACCGTTAATAGGCGCGTAAAATCGATCAAAACAGCATTTCGTAATCCCCTGTTTTCTTCTCGAAAACTGGACCAATAAAATTATTCTTTTCAAAAATAATTAAAGGACAGATTTAGCTATGCCCCTATGTTTTCCTTTTTTTGTTTATATCAGGGATTCTTTTCTGATGAGTGTCTGAAAAAGACGTTGAAATTGGGCAATTTTTTCAGTTTTTGAAAGCTCATATTTCTTATGTTAATTGAAATATAGAAAAAAACGAAACATAGGGGCATAGCTGTGGTAGATACAGATTACACAGTAAAAAAACTTGTTTTAAACTTTCGTTATTTTCACTCATAATTACTAAACTAAACGGGACTTATCACGCAATAAATATTAACCACTGGATTGAACTGCACAATCCCAGAATTCTGTCAACGGAACGTCATTTATACTCTAGAATGGTGCGTGAAGCGGTTGAAATTAAAAAACACAAAAATTTTAACCGGGAGGATGGATATAAGCTTTCGTCTGCGTAGAATCCTATTATAAACAAATGTTGGCGTCGGCAGGAGTGGTCGGAGAGGTCGTCGGATGTTGTGAGTGTTGTGTGTCGGTGTGATGGGGTGCCGTTAAAAAATCTTGATCAAGTGCGGGTAGTTCGAGATACGGGTGCTGATTCTAATCGGGATCAAGTGCGGGTAGTTCGAAGGACACGTGCGGCTAAACGAACTTGACACCCTACACTTCAGTTGACTCGTGACCACGGTTGCTGCAATGTGGCCGAAACGTCGAGGTATATAAATAAATATTTATTGCGTGATAAGTCCCGTTTAGTTTAGTAATTAAAAAAAACTTGGCTCTTAAGCCATTATCCAGGGAGGAAACAGGGGATTACGTTTGTATGGAGAAATGGTGCGCATCGTACCCTCTTAACGCGTGCCGTTGGCGACGAGCCCGCTCTGGTAGGTGTACACATTGTGGCCGACGAATACCCCAACAGATTTAAAACGTAGATTCCTTATATTATTTCTAGCCAAAAATGTAGTACACAGCATTCACTGCCGGGAACGCATATATGCGTTTTCGTGACTTTCGCCTAGTGCCGCTGTCATAGTTTGATAGTCACTTGACCGCACTTGTGAATTTGTGGCACCTGAAGAAAATCTTGAGTCTGACAGCCGGCAGCGAATGCGTTAAAGTCAAGTTGATTCGGCTTAATTCGGGAGATGCCACTCTTCAATCTAAAAAGTATTTTTACATCACATACCTCATAACAATTTAGAATGTGTCGCCAGTTCGTTCTAAGGCCTTTGTTATCTTGAAGTCCGAAATCATTAATATTTTTTGTTTGAAAAAAAAAAGACAATAACCTATTCAGGTTCACGTTTTTCTTTTCTGAGGGGCTCAGAAGGCTATTAACAGACTGGCAGAAGTGGCAGATATAAACATACAAGTAATCCTGTTATGATTATTTTTGCATCACAGGAGATTTTTCCGTATCGATTTCCCTTCCATGTACCAGGGCATCACACTGCAGAGAAGATCTCCCGGGAACGTTAACAGTATGATGCATTAGCCCACCAACCTACCGATGCATGTTAGCCTGGTACACGCCCGTCCGAATTAGCTCCGGGTACGACGCAGTAGGGAATTGGAATTTTCGATGCCAATCCTCTAAATTCTGTCAAACTGCTGGGACCGCTTCAGGGTTGGATTTAATTAAGATGCTTGTTTCAATTTGCATTGTTCAAATGTTTTAATTTGGTGTTGTTTCGGAGTAATTCGTGGTCTGTTTCTAGTCCCCCGAACATTATACATACTTATGTAATTTTTGCTACTGAAAGTGCACTGAGAAAACGACTGTATGACTGACTGAGATATCAACTACTGTTCATGGTTTTTCCATTTGTTTAGGTGTGTGCTTGTTTATTATTACAGATTCGAGCGAATACAAAGGTTGTCATAATACGGTCGTAATTTTTTGAAGCCAAATTTTCTGCTGTCCAGATAGATCATCATTCGCTACGCGGACAATCCATGGGCGATGCGGATAGATCTCCAAATTGGTCGACATGAATTTTCCAAGGTATCTGCTAATGGAAGTTATCTGCTGAGAAAGATATGTAAGAAAAAGACGACATGGTGGACCTTTTTAAAGACCGCGCCGTAACTGTCTGGGCCCCGTCGGGCCAACTGTACCTACAGCCATTAAAAAATTAATTTCTTAGGCGAACCAACTATCCAATGAAACTCCAAATATTGCTAAGCATCTGATGAGTAGACCAAATATGATTGTTGAATTCGGCTCAACGCAAAGAATTAAATGAAGGTCTTACCAGCGACGCGTCCATTTTACTGGCATTGGTAATATTATTTTCTTATTTAAAAATATTAAACCATATTATGGTTGAAATGTATCTATGCTCAGTGTTAGTATTTCTCTAATATAATTTCAAACTTTGCACGCTGTATGAAATCCAACATTGTCAGAATTCTATCTTATCACGTTCAAATCCTAATCCTGCAGTGTTAACAGGCAAAAGATTGTATTCCACCAATTGCACCAAAAGCCATCAGGCGGAAAAGCTTATGGGCCAAATGCCACCGACCCGATAGATGATATTTATAAAGAAACAATCTGCTAAACTACAGGAACTTCATAAAACTGCCACGGAACTTAAAAAGATACAGGAGTCGACGAATGTCCTACACCAGAATGATCTCTAATATTCTTTACCGAGAAGGAGGATAGATTAACTGCAAGTAATTTTATAATGATATTTTTTTGGTTATGTTCCACACAAATGCAAACCTCCAACACCAAAACTACTTAACAAAGTGAACTGGACGTTCCTAGAATTCCATACTTAAATTTCAACTATTAAACACCACCACACACACCAGAAGTGTTTTTCATACAACCACGATGATGTGAAATTTGTGTGAGTAACGTCCCAGAATTTCAGTTGAACTGGCATACTTAAAGGGCCATGCGAGCGAAGTCGCAAATAAAAGTTGGTATTAATTAAATAAGTCAGAATTAGTTTTATGAGCTGATTGCACACAAACCCACTATTTTCTTCTCCTCTACTTACGTTCGAACATAATTTAGTTATCTATGCAATTAAAACAAGCTGCTAGGCTTATGTTGAAGGCCTAAGTAGATACCTACTAAAATTAGTTCCTGAGACGTACTCGAGTGAACTATTCCCTTCTCTTTTTTGCTGTTAGTATAATGCGGTACCATATCTTGAAAGCGAGCTATTATTGCACTGAATCGCTCCGAAGTATTCCGAATAGCTTCAATTGACCGACCAGCCAAGCGCTACCGTATTAAACTGAACGCTGTGGACTTAGTAAACGATTTTATGAATGTACTAGTTTAGTTGTTGTTGTAAATAAATGTGTTTTATTTCATTCTTTCAAAAGATCGAATTTGTATTATAGGAATTGCACGTTTGTACTAGTTGGGAGCGATGCGTTTAGTGAATGAACACGCACAATTCTACAAATTGCATTTACGAACTGAAGCAATTACTTTGCAAAAAATCATAAGCAAAGCAATTGTTTCAGTTCGTTAATATGGACCTCCGCAAAGTAACGCCTGCTTCAATAAATTGCACTTACTTAGGGTGAAGATAGACTTTGACGGCTTTGTCATATTTATTGTTAAGAAAATATCTTTGGCATGTATTATCCCAAAAGGTTATTAGGTTTTGGTGTATTATCCAATTACTCTAATTACCTTTTTAGATGATTATTTAAATTTGAGCTCCGCTTAGCGCTAAAAACTGTTTATTTTATTTTTGTCTAATATTTCTGTATTCTATCACGATTTAATGAAAATAAAAATTGTTTCTGAGCGCACCAGGGTTTTTGGAGCATTAAAGTGTGTGTGGATCTAACATTAACACCACGGTCTGTCTCACCAGTCAGGTCGGTAATGGATGTTCCGCCGGAACACACTGTACGACACGTGTAATATAATATCATGGTGTACTTTGCTGGCCAGTGCAGATGAGGCCTTAGCTTCGATGTACTATGTGAAAATTTTATTTTGCGACTAGCCTTTACCCGTAGTTTTGCTCGCGTAAATCATACCCTTCGAACGTCACTGTACCATACAAAGTCATCAGTCATCACCTGCACGCCATGTCATTATAATTTCAAAAGCGAATTTGAAGTTTGAGCAAGGAAGTGTAGGTAGCTATTGCATGTAGTTCGAGCGAATATATGGGTCTTTGGCGTTCTAGGCACCATAGTTCTTAACAACTTTAAGCGACGCTGGCGTTTAGGTAAAATATCAAAACTTGCAGTTAAATTCAAATTCTGGGTTTTACTATAACCCTGGGGGAATTCCCGATAATATTATAGGTAGTGCCACAATTTATGTATCTAGACTTAGCAGTTGAGTTTTTGGGAGTTCATATGCATACGACCCGATCCTTTGAGAATATCGGAATAAACAGTAGCTTTAGTATTATTTACGAGATCAGAGATACCAAATGTAATGCAAATCTGCCCAGCCGTTTTACCGTAAAACGTAACAAACACGCGCATAAACAAGCCCCCAACGAACGCACGCATTTTGAACCTGCATCTTTTAGTTTACTGAGTCGATAGTGTTAAATCTAATTGCACCATTTATTTTATCACTTGACGGTGTGATTTCATTCCAGGTTAGCTTGAAAAGATCCCTTTTAGGGATAAGTTCGCCTTTGTACTATTTTTGTTGTGTTGTTTTGTATTATTTTTGTGTTTTATGTACAATAAAGTGTTTACATACATACATACATTTCCTCTAAAGACACATATTTCTAGTACTAAGAGTCTGACAAAAACCGTGGAAAGTCAGACGGGCAGGCGGCCTTGACATTTTTTGTTGAAACTATAACTGCAAAAACTTAGATAACCGTTCGACATGTGTTAAACACATGTTAGTTCATAGAAAACAACACGACACTGAAATATTGGGCATGTCTAAAACAAGTTTTTTTTTTGGTAGGCAAGGCCTTATTCCGTTTTTTTATTTTACTGTTTTTTTTTACCAAGAATGCCCTGAATCCTAATTGGAACCTTTTTTATTCGTATCCAGTTTTAGAAGCGTACATTTTAAAGTAAGCCTTTCCCTTTTTATTTTACAGTTTAGAAATTATATTTTTAACTTGATTAAAAATCGTTTTTACGACGTAATTAGTGCACCTTATCCGAATCTTGCAATATTAAAAACTTAGCGGCTTTTAGCATAAAATATTAATTGTTTCAAACACTGCTTCAGCGGAAATCTTGTAGAGGTACACAATTTGGCGACGCTTCAGCGGTTCTGTATGTAAATCTCTTTAGAACACCGCCAAAATCACTTAGGTACTTTATCCTCACTTAATCAGATTTGCAGATTAAGACACCTAATCTCGGATTGTGAGTCTTGAATAGGGCTTCCAAATACCGGACTTTTTCAATACCGGTATTAATACCGGAATTTTTTTTTTCAATACCGGGATCCCGGGATCCCGGTATTGAAGTGGGTATCATATCAAGTTTTTTTTAATACCGTCAATTATCATTTTTTCTTAAAAGATTAAGAAAATAAGATTAAAATTGACATTTTTGATGAAAAAATCAATAAAAAAACAAGTTTTCACTTGAAAATCATATCTTCTTCTACAAGTGCCTCCCCAACTAGTGGAGGTTGGCAGTCAGCTCCGCCTATCTAACTCGGTTTTTTGCGTCTGAAAAGCTCCGCGGCGCTCTTAATTCCCGTCCACTCCCGGATATTGCGCAGCCACGATTTCTTTCTACGACCCACTGATCTTTTACCTGCCACTTTGCCCATCATTATCAGTTGCAGTGCAGAAGCTCGTATCTGTCGTGTCTTAGCACGTGACCCAAATAGGCAACTTTTCTTTTTTTGATGGTCTGCAGTAGCCGGCGTCCCATTCCAATACGGCGCAGCATCTCAAGATTGGTCACTCGGTGTGTCCAGCTAATGACTAACATACGCCTATATGCCCACATTTCGAATGCTTCTATACGTTTCCAGAGTTCCTCCTTAATTGTCCAAGCCTCGCATCCGTAAAGAAGTATAGGCCATAATGTAACATTGCAGTAGACGAGTGCGCAAAGATATTTTGAGGCTGCGATTGCAAAGAACCTTTTTCATAGTACTAAAAGCACTAGGGGCGACCTCAATGCGGGTTTTTATTTCACCGTCACTGTCCCAGTCTTCATTAACCCATGTGCCCAGATACTTATATTTAAGCACTCGCTCCAGCTTCATGCCTGCTATAGAAATCACAGGATGTATATTCTCCTTCTTAGTGATCACCATGACCTTCGTCTTCGAGACATTCAAGGGGTGGGGATTACTATTATTACTATTATTATGTTATGAAGTACATTAAAATGTGAATAATTACATTACATTGCAATTTGTAGTCAATTTTATACCGTAATAGTGTAATAAATAACATACAAATCATAAAATCACTAATACCGGGATACCGGTATTAGACTTTTCAATACCGGTATTGAAAAATGGCGTATTGGAAGCCCTAGTCTTGAATGAGAGCAACGTTTTGTACCGAGTTTCATTATTGCGGCATAGTACCTACTTGTCTTTAAATTTTGGTGCGAGATTATAGTTCGCTCAGCTCTGCGCTTAACTTTAACAAAGGAACAATACATTTTTAATCTCAAACAAGCGCTAACGAAAGACTGAAAATGATTTATATGCAATCGTGTTGACATACGTAGACAGAAAAGAAAAACATCTTAATCAAAATCATGTCATTCCTATTAAAAGAAAAACTATCGATCAAAATCGATCAACTATGTAAATATATATTAGCTATTCTTGAGTTATTAATGAAATAAATCGATCATCTTGGTTTTTCAATAGACAACATCAATTTGTCTTATAGTGAAAAATACGGATAACCCACGTTTTTAGTTTAGTTCGACATGTTACGGGCAAAGTCGTACCCCTTTCTCTCTGAGCAAACGCCACGGCACACCTAGTCCCAAACTAAGCAAAGCTTGTACTATGGGTACTAGACGACGATAAACATACGTGTATAGATAAATAAATACTTAAATACATAGAAAACATCCATAACTCAGGTACAAATATTCGTGCTCATCACACAAATAAATGCCCTTACCGGGATTCGAACCCAGGACCTCTTGCTTCGTAGGCAGGGTCACTACCAACTAGGCTAAAGCGGTCGTTATTCGTATTTTTAACTAGGAGTGAGTCTCACGGTAGTTTCACGTTCAAAGCACTAGTTTCATGATCAATTTGACTCTTTTGAAACTACTCATTTCACGCAAAATAATTCTTACACAATCATATTCGACTTTGTGTTGTATTTTGGTTTTCTAGGGCAAACATCTTGAAACACAGAAGTACTATTGCTGTCAATAGCTGTTTTGTCGTACGCGTACGCCATTTCACCATTTAATTTGCAGTCTTGTCAGATCTTAAACTCATCATTTATAATACTAGGACCGAATTGGCAAACAGCCAAGTGATAAGAGTTCATGTAAATTATTAGCAATAATTATGAGACAGGTAATAAATTTAATCAATAATTAAACAATCAATAATTAAACTGGCTGGGATCAGTAAAAGTCAACCTCAAGCTTTTGAATTCGATGTTTTTAAATTCATCTTCACACCATTACATTTTTGACGTACAAAATACAATATTGGCAAGAAAATAAACTCTTCTCAAAAAAATACAAATTCGATTTGGATTTGGAACCCATAACATGTGCAGATTCTCAAAATGTCTGTAAACTGTCTTTCACTAGTGAGTAAGATGACTGACTCCAGACATTTATTTTCATCCCACCAGACTTCGGTTTAGTATTGCGTATATCCATAAGCATTTTAATGCCGAAAGCATTTCCGACTATCAAATACCTATCCAGTTGCGTCCATATCGTTTGACTCATGGTGAGTAATGGTTTTCCTTTACCCAAAATTATTTATTGTTCTGTGAAAGAAGGAATTTTTCTCTGAATGTTTGATTTTTGGATTATTCATTTTAATAAGTTAATTTTAATATTGCTTTCAAAATTGCATTAAATCATCTTGAATATGAAATGCAGCGCCTAAATTTGTCGTTTTTAAGACAAACACGTGTCTTGTCACCATATTTTCTTTTTTTATTACATCAGAAGTATCTTCACTATGAATTTCGTCTACTTTTTTTATTTCTTGGACCGTGTCCAAATTTCTTGTGTCCTTCTGCCTTGACAGTTTTTCAGTGTTCCCTACAATAAACTTATCTTTACACTACCATTGATGTATATTTCGATGTCTTTAGGTTCATTCTTGTTTGTTCATGTTAGGAGTCTAACGTTGTGCTGATAAACAGTTGACTGGTCATAAATTAATACATTGTTTCCCAGTCTTGGATCATTTAAGTGATGGCCTACTCTTTGACTCGGTTAAAAATATATAGGATTCACGAGACGCATATTTTAATCGAGAGCTTTAAACTTCTAAAATTTTTATTACCTTCACTCACTAAACGTGTACTAAGAATAATGGTGAAAGTTCCTAAAATATACTTAGAGGAGACGATTCTATATTGTCAATGGCAAGATATTGTGTTCCTTTCTTTTTAATTAGATTTACTTCTTCGATACCTTTTATCACTCTGATGGCTTGTATCAAAATGCAAAAGGAAAGACAATGAATTTTATAAAAATGTCTCTTTAGTAAATCTACTCATAATAAAGTAACTGTAAACTTAATTCACCTTTTCGACGCGCAGATACCTAGAAGGTGATTCTGTTAACCTCTGAAGTTCCAAGTCATATACATCACGAAATTGGGTTGCTCTATTTGAATAACCGACCCCATTGAACGGAGGCGGTGTTGCGATTTGTCGGTATTATAGCGCTGCAAACTTATCCAAGTCTGTAAAAGTGGCGCTGCTATAGCACTTTGTACATGCAGCTAGTATTATTGTAACCGTAGTTCCAGTTTTTCCACTGAACTAGATAAGTTTGTCGCGGTATATTTGCGCGATATGTTGAACGTCTACATGGACCATTGTAGGTGTATCGTTGCCAGTAGGTACTTGAGTGAGCGATTCCATATTTTTAGTCTGATTCTTTCATGAATTCTGTGTGGATATTTCTAAAGCAATATTGCGGCTTATGTTCGTCGTATTATTTTGAGAGTGGTTTCTTTATACTTTTATTGAGGCATTGCGGGACTTTGTTGAGGTTAACTCATACTCTTTGCTTTAAACATGAAACTACCATGAGACTCACTCATAGTGAAAATAAACGGATCACTCACGTCTTAAAACGAGTTTAACTCGACATGTTTCGGGTTAATCCGTAGCCCTTCCTTTTTCTTTTTTTTTCTTAGGAAGAGCTACGGATTAGCCCGAAACATGTCCAGTTAAACTCGTTTTAAGACGTGAGTGATCCGTTTATTTTCACTTACTCTATGCAATTGTTTGCGGACTGAAATCTAGAAATGTTTAAGCAATGTAAAAGCCACTACGAACTTTTACCTTCAAACGAATCAAATGAAACGAATCGAATGATATTTTTACATTCGACGGATTTCATACATTTAAATTTGGAAAATGTGCTTTTAAATAAGTTACCATGTCGCTTCAAAAGCTACAAAACGGATACAGCGAACCGAATAAGTTTATAATAATGCAGTTAGCGGTCTCTAGCGGTATTAGTGTCATGTCTGGTTACACCCGGTATTTAATTCGATTCCATGAGCTCTCGTGCACGCATTGGAAATATAATCCGGTATGAGTTGCCTTTGGGCTTTAATAGGAATTTATTTTTGTTGCATATTTTCATCTCCGGCCTAGACAGATCCATCGCTGGACACAGAACTTTCAGAATGCTGGCTTGGGCTGTAGTTCTGAGGCGATCCTAGTGTGGATTCGGATTTTCATACACACCCGATTTTCATACGATGTTCAGTTCTCCACCGTAAAGCTCGTGATAAATTTCTAGTATAATTTTGCACGTGAATTACGACCCTGGGCTTCCAACAAGCGGCGATCTTCTGCTTAACAGGCCGTACGTCAAATCACCAGACTATCAATTTATAATTCGCAGATTGTCTTTTGCTTTGTATTTCAAATGATTGCATTATAGTACATTCATGAGACCCTCTTAGCTTTCTCGGGATTTAACACGTTCGCTGCGGCCAGTAGTTTAACTTGCCAATTAAGCATACATGTGTCGGGTCACACAAACCCGATACCGCAGCAAACGTGTAATTCGTATACCTAACTAGTAACTCATCACTTTTAGTTTTTCCTGCCTCTTTCACTTTAAAATTTAGGTAGGTCTGGTCTCACTTTTCAGCGAACTTTATTTAGTTTCACCTTTCCCGGCGTCTGTGTCTCTAACGAAATCTTGAGATTCGAATATGACCCAATTGTACTAAATTTGATTATACGTATGTAAATTAAATTACAATCCAAGAGTAGTCAACTAAAAGTACGATCAACAAGAAAATCTTGCATTGAAAATGAAACATTTTTGGTTAAGTTATTCGATTCTGATACGTCCGCTGCTAAGTCCATGTCCCCCAAACATTTCCTCAAAATCATCGTAGTAACATACATAACAATGTAATGTTTCCTAACTTCATTACATTGACATTGCCGTATAATAACATGCTAATTGAAGCGTGCTTTTGCATCGGCGGACCAACACGTCCAATAATTGTGCGACTCCCAAATGATTCGAATCATTGGCCGTAGCAGCAACTCAATGTCAATTGCCTAAGTTTTTTCGTGACTGTGATGATAATTATACTAGCTGCGTGGTGATATGGGCTACTTAAGACATATTTAAGTCACGCTTTTTATTTCACTCTCTAGGTTGTGTAACGAAAATTTTTACTACACGCCACGCCACATTTTATAGTTTATCGCATTTATGTAAGAATAGTTGTTTAATGAATCTAATCTTACATTTCTTACTCTCGCAGGTTTTGCCATCCCAGAAATCTCCTAGATTTCTTTTAGAACTTACTAGCAGAGCTGTAGCCCACAATTTCGTCTGTGAAGAATTCCTTTGACGCTATCCCGCGGGGACTATACAATTTACGGGAAAAAAACTATCTTATGTTCTTCCCAAGGTAATAATCTATCTCCATACCAAATTTCATCATGAAGCGTAAAAATGTAACAAATAATCAAAATAACTCGCATTCACATTTTTATAATATCAGTTAAAATACGTAGCTTGATTCTTGAAATTCTTAACTTTGCATCGAATTTTTCCTCAAGTATACCCTTTAAGTTATGTAAGTCGCTTAAACATTTCTAATTTTTTAAATAATATTCAGACTATAGACTAAGCGTGCAT
Organism: Archips crataeganus; assembly: GCA_947859365.1. Lineage (NCBI taxonomy): Eukaryota > Metazoa > Arthropoda > Insecta > Lepidoptera > Tortricidae > Archips > Archips crataeganus. Next base: position 4,984,337 of record OX402047.1, on the reverse strand, counting down.
ATATCATGTCTAGGAATGTGTAATGAAATTCTCTACTAGAATGTTTGCACGAGTACAGATTTTCAAGAATTCATCCCCTTTATCTTGTCAGGAACTTTAAAGGCCACCAACACAACACATTAGTCTTTTTTGTATGCAATTCTAGTTGTTGCTCTTTACGAATACGAAACATTTAAAATTCATAGAAATACCAAATGAGAGCTTTTTTTAATTAAGTAAGTATTACATTACAAAGTACCAATTTTTTTACTGGTTATAGTCGACCAAGTAAGTCCTTTACCATTTTTAAGGTAATGACAGTTCTTACATCAGAATAAAAACGATAAGGCCGATTGTTACATTGACTTGCGAATGTAAATAGGCATTTGTCGTTTTAGTCGTACCTACAACAACCTGGCATGGAACCTTTGGGTGGTAAAGGAGTTGTCTTGGTCTACTATTCAATAAAGACGAGACAGTGAGTGAGTCACTTCACGAGGGAACTGCAGGAGGGAATATTTCGTTTCACTTCTTCTTCTTAGTCGTTCACTCTTGACAGAGTGGTCGTGGTCATGAGTCATGAGGGGTCACTCTCCGCTGTCCACGTTGTCTCTTACCCTCAACCCCACCCTGAATCACCAATCGTTCCATTGCGTTATTTTTGCGGCTAACGTGTCCAAAGAACCTGAGAATACGTCACTGCACAATCGACGATAGTCTATGCTTAATGTTTAGCTCCTTAATTATAGACACGTTAGTGCGACATTTGGTTTGACATAAGGCTGAAAATAGTTCACTCAAGAGCAGCATTTTTTTACGCGAACACAACGTACGCAAGCACTTTACTTACTTTTTGCACCTTGTGATGTTGAAATTAATTTCAACGCTTAAGCGAATGACCAGTTGGGACTGCTTGAGATAATTTCTACCCGTTCTGTTGTCCACTCCATCAATGACATTATTGTTTTTTTAGAGTTTCGTACCCGAAGCATGACCAACGGAACCCTATTAATGTCAATACACTGTCTATTTGTCTGTCCGTCACAGGACTGTATCTCAAGAACCGTAATAGATAGTCTATTTCTACTGCTACTAGCCACAACAAATAACAGTAAAATTTTAATTAAAAATTGAGGGGTGTTTCAACCAACCAAAATTACCCCACACTACGTACATTTTACCTTAGAACCAGGGCTCTTCTCAAACTGCATTTTTATAACATAATATTGACATAGGTACCTACCTACAAATTTATAGGCGCGGAACACCCGGTGCGCGAGTCCGACTCGGACTTGGTCGGTTTTACGAAAAATATTTTAAAATGTAAGGCCAACGTCATTAAACCCTAGTGAATGAAGAAGTTAATCGTAGGCAGTGTTGCGCAATGGTGTCCATAAAAAGAATATATATCGCAGGCACAAGCGTCATGAAAACGTGCAAACTTTCAACTGCTATGCGGCACGACAGTGTATTAAATGTCGTAAATAAACCTTTTTTTGTTTTATAAATGTTTTGCATTCGCATAGAGAAATTCTTCGCTTGTGTTGTTTTAAACCTTTATTCATAGGCACCTGTTATAGTTATGCTATATTTGTCAGAAATAAGTAGTGTTTGTGTTTTTTTTAGTAAAAAATAACGGAACATAGGGACATGATCACAACTTAAAAATACTGCTAAAATAACCTCGATGTTTTGGTCACATTGCAGCGGCAGTGGTCACGGTAGAAAGTGCAGTAATTAAGTCCATAGTAGTTACATTTGCAACAATAATTTGGTTCAGTGATTCCAAAGAAAAACCCCTATATACGAACACGAATACACAGAGAAACAATCAAAGTATTGCTGTTTATAATATTGATCATCATATCAGGCACAAGACGTCCGCTGCTCCCGCAAAGAGTTCCACATCGATCGTTCCTGCGCTGCTCGTATCCAAGTGGTTTCTGCGACCTTTGCATCTTTATCATATCACTGATAGCTGATCGACGTCTTTATCGCTCTTATTTTTCCTATCGGCTGAAGCCGATTCCATGTCGATAGATTTGGGGAGACCCTTACACGCCACGTCTTGCGGTTCGCGGTCGCCTGCCCCATCGTCCGTCAGTTCTACGAGCAATGTGCCCGTCCACTGCCACTTAAGTCTAGCAATTTTCCGAGCTATGTCAGTAACTTTGGTTCTCCTGCGGATCTCCTCGTTTATGATTCGATCACGCGGGGAAACTCCGAGCACAAGTTAGTCCGCTCCATCGCTTTGACTTTGAGCTTTCTTATGAGGCCCATTGGAAGGAGCCACGTCTCAATTCCGTATCTCATCACTAGAAACACACACTAGTCAAAGAGTTTCGCCTTGAGGCAATACGGCATTTTGGAAGTGAAGATATTGCGTAACTTCAAAAACAACAACTGAGCTGAATTCGCCGAGAGACCTCTTTCTCCTAACTAGACTGCTTGTCCCAGGTTTGTCAAGTAATATTGACACAGCAGTTCTTAAACGTGGACTGAGAAACTGTCCTTCGAAATTCGTAACTGGAAATCCCCGAACGCTATTTATAGCTTTAAAATTACCTACCTTTTTCGTCGTATTGTGTATTTGTTTTTAAATTATGAGTTGAGCTCATACTTTGCACCTTTATTTATGTAGTAGCGGCGTTGAGGGTCGGTTTATAAGCCGCGGTCACGGCACGCGGTGCAGACGGCCGCTGCGGTAGGAAAAACGTAATATTTGATATTTGCTATTGCAAAATAAAACTTTCGTTCAAATTCAAGAAAAAAAAACTACAAAAAAAGCGAAAAAGGACTACAATCTCTAGATCAAAATGACTCTATTAATCGCACACTTTTATTGTATTTTTTTACTATCTATCTGTGAAATGTAATAATTTCTAGATTCACTCGTGACGTGTTTGTCTGTCTACTTGTCAGATCGTCACACCGATTTGCTCCGAAACTGTGAATCGATTGAGTTGAAAAAAAAGACAGAAGTGTAATGCAAGTAAACGAGGCTTAAACATGGGGGCCACTTTTGGTGCTACTTTTCCCGATGTTTATACGTGATCCATGTAAAATCCCGAAACCTTAACCGCTTAGTCTAGAGATTCAAAATTTTGCACGGATATTCGTCGAACAACGTAAATAAAACCACGGTGTCAGTTTTGGGAACTTATATGAGAATGGTGCAAAATGCGGGATTTTCAATTTCGACTCCCAGATCTAATGTTTTATGCGAAAGATGTTTCTTTATGTAATCCCTAAAGCTAGTAATAAGTGTAATAACACAATTATGGGGTAACTCCGCTTAAACCTTCCTACTTATCGCAAAACTTTGACTTCACGAGCGATCCGCGATTATTTTTCAGCTATAGGCTTCATTCTGGAGCTTTCTAAGTTCGACTTGCTATTATGGGGTTGAAATGAAATTGCTTTATCTGTAGTTTTAGTTTCACGTGTTCCAATCACGAATCGATTGCTAATTTGACTGCCTAATGGAGTTTTAAACTAGATTTTGGTAATTTTACCGTTTTTTGAACCGATTAAGATACTTCGAGTTGCTGTAGTCTTTTAATTATTTACCCGGCGCAAATTTGCGTTGGCGAGAAATGACAGGTCTAATTTTTGATGCTTTGCTTTGGATCTCCATATCCATGAATTTGCGACCTAAACAGAGCAGCACGGAGAAGCAAGATAAAATGTTGTAGTTCAAGTTATTCTCTTCATTATCATCGTCATCGTCATCATCATCTCCTTTTTTATGTCATCGCTGTGAATTTAAACTCACAAAAACTTTGTTTTGTTTCAGGTAGCAAAAAATAACGGAGAGAACCGAGAAGCTGATTACTGGCAAATTAACTATGGTTACTACGTTTTTATTTCAAGAATCGTACATATTTCAGCCAATAATTCCAGGCATTGAATTAGCAACGACCAGGTGAAAATCGATCATAAATCTATTATTGGAAATCCATTGGAAGTCAAATAAATGCAACTAGGAGCCGTTTCATTAAAAATGCATGTAAAATTACGGGCAGACGTTCATAATTAAGCTGAACTCTATGCCCGATGAAGGTTTTCATCATTGTTGGATTTAATGAGTCATTAAAGTAAAAGTTTTATTATGAGCCAAAATTTAAGTCTTTGTATTAAAGGACTTTATTGAATTAAAACTAACGTGATACACAGACATAAATACTTAAATCAGATACACGGATATATCAATCACATATTAATAGTTTAGGGTGTGATGGACATTTTATTAAATAAAAAGGTATGCTCGTCTTCGATTTTGGGCAGAGTCTCGTTCATTATTCTGCACTTAGCGCCTTTCAGACACAACACAACGTACTGTTATAAAACACCAAAAAACATTGTATGGGATACTTTACCTTTAACCTTAGTAATATCTCCAAGCCTTTGGATAACGGAACCACAGGAAGAAAAGCGAGAAAGTACGTAAGTAAACACAAAAATAAAAAGAAGAAAATAAGATTCTAATTAGAAAAGGAACAAGATGAAAAGAATTTTGCACTTAGCAGGGGTTGATTTTACCTTTTATACATTTGTATGAAACATGCTTAGGGCCTGTTCCACCACTCTGTTATATTCCTTTTAATTTATGACATGTCTGCAGTAATGTCTCTCGTCAATCAAACGTAAACAAAGCACAGTTTAGCTTGCAAGAAAAATCGTGCAAGTTGCTTTATATAGCGGCGCTTGATTGACCACTCCAAACTCGTTTTCTTTACGGCACGCAATGTAATGCAACTTGCACAAATTGTCTTGCTGGTCTAAGCTGGACTTATTAAATAGAGACGGTATGAATAATACCTAATACAATAGGAACTTTTTAAAGACTTTTGAGAGTAGTAAAGGGGGTTAGACTTAGTTGTATTGTGTGATTATGAAATTGCTCTCGGCGGCCAGATCCGTGTAATTGCCACATAAACCCGAGTACATACGAGAACAAACATAACCGTTCTACCACTAACGAATGTAGTGTGCAGAATAGAGATAGTTCAGGTTCAAGCGGAATTGCATCCCTCTGGAGAGTTGAAGATAAAAACCTGAACAATCAACAGAAGAAGTGAAACAAGTTGTGATGCTCAAAATTACCTACACGCGACTCTATTGCCACGGTTATTATACGGGGTAAATTTTGAGCATCACGACCGCTCGTCCACTCCTGTTGCTGGGTTCTCTATCGTTTGCCCGAATTTCATATATTGTTTTCATTTGTCATAATTTAATTTATTACTGAAACAGTATTTTTTTCAGAATTGTTATAAAACAAATATAACATCCCACTGTATTCTATAAGATGACATTTCAAAAAATCCTGAAAAAGTGCGCTTCTATATATTTGATGGCAAACATTGTTATGACCAGTGAAATTATGGCAAACAAAAGGATAAGCTGTTGCTGACTACGAGTATACATACCAATGATCGACCACATATTGTCGGTGGCCATACGTACCTATACGCAAGGTCAACTATGAGTCCCGGTAAAACGCATTGTACAAACTAAATCACTAGAGATAGAGACTTGACATTTCATAATCATAATATTTTTTTCATTGCAACCATGGTATTTACAGAATGTTCGTAATTCTATCCAGTTAAATATGGACCCTACTAGGCAGACATATTCCTTGAGGGTCATAGGGGGGCACTAAGAATTTCTTAAATTCCCACGGGATATGGAATTAATGGTAAATCGTGGTAGCCTAGTAGTTTGACCTATGGCCTCGCAAGCAAAGGGTCGTGGGTTCAAGCCCGGGCCACCCCTGAGTTTTTCTAAATTTATGTGTGAAATTAAATTTGAAATTTATCATGCTGAAGGCAAACATCACGAGGAAATTTGCACACACATTCAAATAAATTCAATGTTGTGTGTAAAGTTGCATCCGCACTGGGCTCGTGTGGGAACTACAGCCCAAGCCGTCTAATCTAAGAGTAGGCCTGTGCCCTGCAGTGGGACGTATATAGGTTGTGATGATGATGAAAAACTTCAACATGTAGTCTTCTACGATGGCAATTTAGTTGTAAGCCATAAGGTTTTTTCACGAAAGAACAAATGCGAAACCCGACGTAATTCCTTTCCAAGCTGAAAAATGCATCCATATTTCAAGTCGTGCATTTCTACAAAAATGCTTCCTAAGTCTGGGTGGGCGAATGAAAATCTCTATCCCTAGCGGAATTTTAATTATGTTTACATTCTTTCGGCGGGCAACAACGGTGGGCAATTTTTCACAGGCCCCGCAGTACAAGTTGCCCGTTTTGTTTAATTGACCTGCGAAATTTTTCAAGTGCAGCTTTTTTTACGAGCTGTAGAATCTAATTAGAACCGGGTTTGGAATAAAATGCAGAGTTGGTTGATTGGTTGGTTGGTTAAGAGGTTGGGCTATGGGTTGGTGGTTAGAAGTTAATAAAAAGATTGTAAAGAATATTGGCCCGCTTAAACTGATCTGCTGGAATTGGTTCAAAATTCACTTGCAACATTAAACAAATAGTGCGAAGTGAGGTTAGTAAAAAGCTTGTAAAGGACATTGGGCCGTTTAAAAGTAACCACTGGAAGTGGATCAAAATTCACTTGCAACATTTTAAACAAACTTTACAAAGTGAAGTTAGTAAGAGCTTGTAAGGATCATTTGCCCGTTTAAAAACAACTTACACTTGTTTCGACTCATCTGTAAGCGTATGAAAGGTCGTAAAGTAAATTAATTCAATGAAGCTATTTCCTGGTCGTACTCGTAAATCCTACTTGGCAATAAACCGGGCTTATCTTTCGCAATATTAAATTTCAAATTTCTCTTCGTTGCTTTTTCTTGGTGTAACGGACTTTTAACTGTATCAATGACTAGCATTTACCTGCGGATTTGCTCGAGTATACCATTTGATTTAACAGTCGAATTGAAATTATATTATGACTAACTTTAGCCCGCTGATTCGTCCGCGCAGAATTCCAATTTTTAGTTAAGCTTCTCATACTTCATCTCCTTCATTGATAAAAAAATCCGGCAACGGCAACATCCAACCATCCATCTTCATCTCCATCATCATGGGTATCTGTGAATATATTTATCCTGTTTATATAACTACTTATGCTAGCCGCTCTACTACTTCTAAAGGATCTCTCGAAAATATCATTCGAAAGTAGTCAAAATCTGTGCATTCTCTGTCTTCATCATTATGGGTATCTGTGAATATATTTATACTGTTTACAGAACTACTTATGCTAGCCGTTCTACTACCTCTAAAGATCTCTCGAAAATATTCGAAAGTAGCCAAAATCTGTGCATTGTTATAATTCTTATAATGAACTGAAATAATTACTTTGCTCACCTGCGACCTTACAATAGCTACGTTTATGCAAAAAATGCGTGTTCATGCAGTTCCTCCACCTCCTCACTGTATGAACACATTTTGTTATAAAACTACACCTCTTGTTAAATTTTAACTAGGTACAGAGGCCGTATTGTCTAACGCTTCTGACGCTTGCCTTTGCTTTCACAAATCTCTTTCTGTTATCATCTTATACCGTTTGACAGAAATAAATAGTGATCGCAAAGGCAAGCGTCAGAAGCGTTAGGAAAAAAAGCCTGCAGTTCTTGCACATCATGAAGGCGAGCGTGCCATATTTGTGGTAAACATGTATCTCGGTGGTATGAAAATCGGTTCTCTAGACTACTTTTCAACCGACGAAAACAAAAGGAGGAGGTTCTCAATTCGACGTGTATATATATATATATATATATATATTTTTTTTTTATGTATGATCACGCATAACTTTTTACAGAGTAGTCCGATTTTGATGATTCTTTTTTTATTGGAAAGCGTATTCCCCGAGGGTGGTCCCATTTAAATTTGGAAACAATATTCCTACCCTAAGGGTAGAAAAACAGGGGATGATTGATTGTTCAGTTACTGATTGCACTATATGACCACGCATAACTTATTACAGAGTAGTCGGATTTTGATGATTCTTTTTTTATTGGAAAGCGTATACCCCAAGGGTGGTCCCATTTAAATTTGGAAATAATATTCCTACCCTAAGGGTAGGAAAACAGGGGATGATTGACTAACTCTTTACAGAGTAGTCTGATTTTCATAATTCTTTTTTATTGGATAGATAGGGTATACCTTGAAGTTGGTATTATAAATTTGGAAAAAAAAATTACCCCAATGATGGAAAAAAGTATAAAATAAAAACTTTTTAACAAAAAATTAAACCGCCGTAAAAACTGAAAAGCAAAACCTTTTTTGTTTGACCTTAATCTAGGTACCAGTTTGAAGTCGGTGCCTCAGCAAGAGCCAGGAGGAGTGATAGAAGCCAATCAGGTAGACGATTATAGGTCAACTCCTCCTGGCTAAGTGCTGAGGCACCGACTTCAAACTGGTACCTAGATTAAGGTCAAACAAAAAAGGTATTATTACGACGCGAATTCCTTTTTCAATATTTTGTTTCAGCCTTTTCTATGTCTAGAGCTCGCACGGGCATATGTGGCAACCAGTAATATTTAACGATATGTTGAGACGTTGGACACGGCCATAAAATTGTGAGGCAACTAGAGTAATGGAGAAGCATCTTTATTCGCCTTTTATACGGCGCTCTGTGACAATTTTATTGAGGAGTAAAATTACATATAAATGAGTTTACCATGGGGACTTTTGAAATTGTTTCTATTTTGCAGAAAGTTCCTCTAGTAAGCTAATTTACTAGATCAACGTATAAAGTAGGCAATTTGATAATTGAAATATTTTTTTAGGTAGGTAATTTAAAAAAAATATATAATCAGTTTAGTTTAGGTAATTTCTCATGAGTGTACATAATCACGAGGACTAAATGGTTTTAAATAAAGTTTTCAAGTTTTGTTAACTAAAATAACAGTGTTTTTTTCCTACCCCAAAGTCTGGGGTGTTGTGGGGTAAAACTTACAAAAAGATTGCACTATTGCGCGAATCGTAGTGGTCTATAAATGAAAAGAAAAACCGGCCAAGTGCGAGTCGGACTCGTGCACAAAGGGTTCCGTATCCGTACCATTATCTATAAAAACGGCAAAAAAAAACACGTTTGCTGTAGGTACGGGAGCCGCCCTTAAATATTTATTTTATTTTATTTTAATTTTTTTTTAAAGTGAATATATAACTAAATATTCTGTGGATATATCAAGCGTCTGCCTGTTGCCGTTATCAATATCGAGCAAAAACGAGCAAAAAATCACGTTTGTCGTATGGGAGCCCCTTTAATATTTATTTTATTACATTTTTTAGTATTTGTTGTTATAGCGACAACCGAATTACAACATCTGTGAAAATTTCAACTGTCTAGCTATTACGGTTCATGAGATACAGTCTGGTGACAGACGGACAGATGGATGGACGGACAGCGAAGTCTCAGTAATAAGTAGGGTCCCTTTTTACCCTTTGGGTACGGAACCCTAAAAGTCATTCGGTAACCATCGCGATTGCAGCGCTCTCGGTCGGTCACATGACACCAGGGGCTTCAACAAGTATATACACCGTGAAATTTTAGTGGTTGTTTTCCCGAAACGAGGTAATTTAGTATCGATTGTACAATCGATTTATAATTACTATTTTGACTAGAGTCAAAAATCCAATTGTGAAAAACGAAAGTCGAAAATGTCCGCAAACCAATAGTAACGCTTCGTTGGTACCTAACCTATCGTACGATCGTACGCTACTTGTACCAACCAAGCGTTACTATTGGTTTGCGGTCATTTTCGACTTTCGTTTTTCACAATTGGATTTTTGACTCTAGTCAAAATAGTAATTATAAATCGATTGTACAATCGAAACTAAATCACCTCGTTTCGGGAAAACAACCACTAAAATTTCACGGTGTATGTACCGTAAAACCACATTTAACTATAGTCCTAGCCTGCAACAATGGTCCAATTTTCATCCTTACATTATCCTTAAAATACATGGCTAGCTTATGATAGCTACATGGCTAGACTCAAGCAAATTATTTTAGGCCTTACAACATAATTATATACCCAGACATAATAGCAGTAAGCTATAAGTAATATTTTAAGGATAATATAAGGACGAAAATTGGACTATTGTTGCAGGCTAGGACTATAGTTATGTGGTTTTACGGTACTTAAAATATAACGATTTTAAAAAAAATAACCCTCCTTCGACAGTCGGGTGATTTGAAAACTATCACAGTTAATCATACTTTACAAGTTAACGACTAATGTTTTTAATAAACTGTAGCTTCATTTTTCATAAAAGACAGGCCTATCAAGCGCCGCTTTCATTTCATTACAATTAAACCGCAATCAAATGTGGCACTCGGACTTAATTCGATTTGTGACTGGAATCCATGCGGCCGTGTATCAGAAATCGAATGAATATCCCGACCGAGTTAATGCCACTGTCATGGAATGCATCGATAAATACACAGCTTATTTATATTATACTTAGTAGTCAAACTCCTTGGAGAAATTTTTTATATAATTTAAAAATTTCATTTTAAAATACTACTTTTTATTATTTTATCCGTGGTGAATTCGTTTATCACTATTCCACGGGAATTATGCAATTTTTCAGGATAAAAAGTATCCTATGGAATATGTGGAAACTATCTCCGTATCAAATTTTATTAAAGCGGTTCCGACGTTATTTCATGAATTTCATGTTTTAGTTACAATTATTCAAATTTAGCAGGATAGGCTAACATATTCTGAATGAAAAGTAGACCTTACATGTTGACGAGTAAAGTTAATTATAACTAAATTACCGCGTATTTAGGTACGCAAAACCCTACACTGCACTTGGCCCGATATGCATTTGACTGATTTTTCTATTTGTCCAAGATAAATCTAGGTAAATACGTACTCTATTATGTTCCGACAATCACAGCAGGCCGAAACGGTGATGGCGGGATGACCTGAGCGTGTTCTTGAGTAACCTGGCCACATGATTAATTACAGACACGTGGAAGTCCGAAAAACTCTTGAAAAAAAAAAAGAAAATATTACCTATGTATAAAAATGTTCCATTTTCGAGTTTGTGTTCTGTGTCATTTGAATTTGCAGCCAATCATTTGCATGTAACCACAGTCCGTAGATTCTTTTAACGTAATTATCGAATGTTTTTATCGATTATAACACAATTCATTCGTATGATTCAATTCTATATTTGACTTGAGTTGTTTTACGCTCTGCTTGACCAAAATAAATCACATCCTACGGTTGAAGTTCATTTGCACCTTAGTCATGATACAACGAGGTCGCTTTTCCCCTGCATATGATGGCAGTGGCTTAATGACTTCACTCAGAAAAGTCAACCTTAGCGTTATTTAGACCTTACAGAAGCTTTTGGTAGACCTCTTTCTCGACCAACCGTTTACGACGACGTAAACTCTGACGAGCAAAAATAACGGATCCACTGTACCTCTAAGGTGATCCTTTATTTATAGTGATAGTGAACCTGCGTCTTCCGCCCCCTCCTATACAACGGTAAGCTAATACCTACAGTTGAAATACCGACTTTTAAATAGCTGATATAGGTACCGAAGATTGAAACAACTATTTTCAAAAGACTTAGGGGCTGTTTAACTGACGGATAAATGTGATGCCGTCCCCGTCTATTCAAACAAAACAAACACAGACGGCATCACATTTATCTGTCGAATAAATTTGATCAATGGATGGTGAAACAGGGGGTAAAAGTATGAAATTCCAAAAGTTAATCTGTCAAGCAATTCAATTAATGTACGCACACACGCACTTATAACATAAATACACTAAGTTAAGTATACACTATTATAAATCTCTTTCTGGGTTACTTTAGGTTCAAGAAAATTGGGTACGACGACGAGCGAAGCGAAGAAGAGTTTTAGGTACAATTATTATTATTGTGTTGACCACAACGTGACAATCGAGCGAGCGACGCGAGCGTGCCGCGGGAGTTGCCGGCGAGGCTCCAGGACCAAATGAGGTTAATTATTAAAATCAATGAATGTAAGTATTTTATTAATCATCGATACTAACTAATATTATAAAGCTGCAGAGTTTGTTTGTTTGTTTGTTTGAACGCGCTAATCTCAGGAACTACTGCTCCGATTTGAAAAATTGTTTCAGTGTTAAATAGCCCATTTATCGAGGAAGGCTATAGGCTATATTATCATCACGCTAACACCAATAGGAGCGGAAGAATGTTTCAAAATCGGGGGTTTTTGAAGTAAAACTTCTATAGGCACTAATCTCAGGAACTACTGCTCCGATTTGAAAAATCTTTCAGTGTTAGATATCCCATTTATCGAGGAAGGCTATAGGCTATATATCATCACCCTAACAAAGGAGAGCCATAATTGATGAAAAAGCAAATTGGATAAAAAAAATAAGCTGCCCAAATTACTAATTCCACGCGGACGGAGTCGCGGGCAAAAGCTAGTCAAATAATAATTGTAGGCCTTCGGGCTGAGACTTTCGGTCGAATAAACATTCGTCGCTTTAATATTAGTACTTCAGTTCATAGGTCTCATGAAATTCGGTCTTTTGAACTTCGGTATTAAGATGCATACCCGAATATAATTATGTATTTTTATTTGAATAGGTATATTTTCAATGACTTGCACGATATTATTAATAAATGATTTAAAGATAGTTAAAAAGAGACAGACATGTCATGTCTTTTGACAGTTTTGACAACTGACATATCACTATAAAAACCAAAAGCGCTATCAGCAAACGATATGCATTTTGAAAAGCTCAGCTTAGTACCTCTTGAAAACTGTCAAAATGTACAGAATAAATCTTAAAAACATTTTACATCATGCGACATTTTGCTGATGGAAAGATGCCATAGCTTAATACGTCGACAGCGATACTTATTGACTTGATAAAACGCTTGATATGGCGGTAGTAAATAATAAGTTGCTACTGGCTGGCTAATCCAACTTATTTTAATAGGTACTTTCAATGAACTGAAACAATCGCTTTGCTCACTCGCGATCTTATAATAGCAAAGCGAAAGCGAAGGGTTTGCAAAGAAATGATTTCAGTTCATTGATATTTATGCACCTCCGCAAAGTAACACCAGATTCAATAAATTAGGTACTTTGAAATTGTGTAAGTAGTTCTAAGTATTTTTATTGTGATTTTGAACACACCTGTTCTTATAATATTTCTATGCACGAAATAACGCCTAAACCAAACCAAAATTACACTTATCAGCATACAACTTCAATTGATGTGTTGATATCGACTGTCTTAATTAATATGAATGTAATTTCACAAACATTATATTCCACAATGGTCCTAGAAGTTACACTTTCCTATTACAGAAAATAATGAGGTCTAATTTTTTACTACAACGGAGGCTTTATAGAGCAGTTATTAATACAAAGTGACTTCACTCAGGTTATATTATAGCTGTGACGGCCGGCTGTCCACCGAGAATATGTTTTAGACACCAGAGTCCGTAAACTGTCAAATAAAAGAACAATCTTCCGGCTAGCGCTATAAACACATGGCCCGATTTTGCAGGCGTTACCGTGGCATTTTGTTTAAATTCTTGATATAATTAAGGTTTTTTGATGTATAAATGTCAACATTTTTTTTACATTAGATCTATGTTTAGGAGCATATTTATAACGTTATGCTATTTCCTTTCAAACAAATAACAAACACCAAATTTTTTGTTCATTAATTTTTGTATTCAGTTTTGTTCCCTTAGTAAAGTAGTGTGTATTCAATAATAACAGTAGTTAGTCTTCATAAAAACAACAGCCATTTACAAAATAATAATTATTTGTAATGACCAAATGTAATACAAACTATAATTTTATTAAAAACAGACATAATGCTTAGTTGGGACCATTTCGTGGCAATATTTATTTAGTATCTGTTTCCGATTCCTCTTTTTGTATTTGTTTCTTCTTTGTCACGAATAAATGTTTTTCTTTTTTTTTTTTTTATAAATATACTAGGAAGACTAGGATCCATGAGTAATATAATAATACAGTAACAGGGTAGCGGTTATCCGCGATTCCATGTGCATCCCGCGGTTACTGAACATTTTTCAAAATCTAAAGTAGTTTGCCTGTGTTGATCAGGGAAAGAGTAACTTTCTTTTAATTAAAAAGAAGTACAGATTAGTATAGTTAAATATAAATTAGAAAAGCAGTCAAAAAACGCAGCACAATCGCCCACAATACCCATCACCGTATTTCAGATCGCTAGTTTTAGAAAATCAAGGCGTCGGATACTACGGTGTCAGTAACAAAGCGGGCCGTCAATCCGGATCGCTCCCGTTGCCAAGGAATCGCCTATTTTTAGTATTCAATTAGCTTTTAGCATTTTAGTGTTAAATTACCAGGACGTGATGGGAGAACTAATTTAACAAAATTAGAATCAATTTGTCAGTTTTTACGCATGTATAAACTGTTGCTATGTTTTGTTGTTAATTGGGCTGTGAAGTGTAGAAGTCTCAAACTGGTAGTAAGTCGTAATCGTAACTAACATTTAGTAACTAAATAAAGTATTTAGCCGAGTCTTGGATAAAAAAATATATATTCAAAATTACCTCGATGTCGTCGTAAATTGCCAGTTGAACTGGTCAGCTAAAGCCGTGCATTTGATGGAGTCAGGACCGACCTAATTCAATACGACCGGGTTCGATTCCCGAACGAGTTATTTCTAAATCTATTTATGTATATATTTTTTCTTGTTACTAAAGTCGATGATACGAGTATGGTTCCTCAGAACAGATCTTTGTATGTAACACAGTTTCAGACTTGCCCATACTAACTGATCTAAATGTGCCACCTTGTATAATATCCCCTTGAACCGGGGATCAATCCGGGACCTCAAGTTTTGTGGTCAGGTTTATCTATCCACTCGTTTATCCGGACGTCTAATTAAACTAAACCTGTGCAATCATCAACTTCATCATCATAGCCGACCTTGCACGCCTTACCTTAGATTGAGAGAGATCGGGTACTTTACACACACCAAAAGACCCATCCGCAGGTGTTATATTTCTTATTAGTTTCTTTGCGATATTCTCCGAAACTAAACCGTCAGTTAAAAACTTTTAACCGTCTCAAGTTTTTAATGACAACACCTATTAAACTACAGAAACGCTTTGCGTGTCTTCCAAATATATATAAAATACGTTTGTAAAGCTTACTGTTATTGCTTCGCCAAGACATGCAATTAAGCGTATAATAACCGTTCAGCGCTACGACGAAATTTTCCTTTAATTAAACCACCTCTATGAGAACCCGATATACTGAAGTGACACTATTATGTAAGAGCGGCGGAATAAAGAGGTTATTGGGGTAAGATGTTCCACTAAATGTTTGTAACGCTGATCACGAATATATAATTGAACTAATAGCAAGAGGCGTAGAAATGTGACGCAAGCTAAAAGTTCAAGGTACCTTCAAATCTGACTAAAAGCCGTGTATTTATTTTCCTGGCTGAACGTAAAGAATTGTCGCTCGAGTTCTACCTCGAGTCCATCAAAAAAGAGGTTTTTGCCGTGACTGTAATTCAAAATGGATTAAATTTCATTGATGAATACCGTAACTAACCAAATCTATGAAAACTAACAAAACGTCGCGTGCAAGGAAAGTTTATATTCTTAAGCAACATAGTTCTGTTATACTGTACTTAACATTAACATTGGTTCTCAGATTCTGTTCTGTTCTGACATTCTCGAAGTTACTATATAATATTGAACGGATATGGCATTTTAGTTCATAACCTGTGCGTTGTAAACATTTACACGTGTACTCTGCCGCAAATATGTGAAGAAATTACAAACAAGAAATAATGATTGTAATCTATTCACTGTAACCATTTCAATTATTAATACACACAAATTAATTGTACACTAAACACTCAAAGCGCCGCAATAACAGCGATATATTTGCACCAAAGCGCAATTATTGGTCCAGCGGTTTCATGGCCGAGCGAGCTAGCTGTTTCAATTTATACTCTGTGGTGGCGGTATTCTTGTAATATGTAGAGCAAACTGCTGTAATTTCATTTAATGCTCGACTTGAGTTGTGGTTTCTCGTTTGAAGTGATATTAATAAGATGCTCAAGTTTAAGGCCAAAATCTGATAATATTAAACATTTAATCCTACTAAAATGCCGGGATAGATTTGGACGAATTTTGGTATGTAGATAGCTGAAGGTCCACATGGACTACTTTTTAGTCCAATATTCCCACGGGGTCCGTGTAAAATCCCAAAATCTTATCCACGAAGTCTAAAGACATAAAATGTACACAGATATTCGTCATTAATTAAACAATCAGTTAAGTACTTATTTTGTTTTTGTCTAGCATTTCACACCTCATTCTGTAAATAGTATAAAGAACTACCGATCCGAAATCACCTGTTTCCCAAACTTTTTACTCATCAAAAGTTGGGTCGAGTTAAAGCTACACAGATAAAGTTTGAGAGCCGGTAACTACGTAAAAGTTTTAGTTGGAATTTAGTTTTACTGTTATCGTCCGCTTGATTGATTCTGGTTTTTTGTAAAGTTTGATGGTTTTTTTTATTATGAGAGGGAGGCAAACGAGCAAGCGGGTATCTGAAGGAAAATGATCACCACCCCCATAAATACCTAACGCCCTATTTTACTTACTTAATAACTAACATAGCCAATAAGTCATGTAAACTAACACAATATGGTCTTGTTCTGAATTAAGTCATTATTATTATTATTATTATTATAAATATCAGGCGGTCGCAGTCAAGAGCCATCTTCCGGAATCGCTTAGGGGCGTACTGGCTTGACAGTTCCTCTTAAATTGAGACTACCTCTGTTGTGTTCTTTGTTTAGTGTATATGCGTATATTAATGTAAGTATTTGTAGTTTTTATGTAGTCTATTTATGTTGGTATGATATGTATTAGTCTATTGTATTCATTATATAATATATGTGTGTACTTGTGTGTATTCTTTGTAAGTATGGGTATTGTTTATGTTTTGTTAGTTTGGGTTTATTTTTGATTTCGGCCCTTTTTTTTTTTACTCAGCATTGTATGCCTACTCTTGTCTCTAATGTCCTGTCAATCGTTCTAAGGTTAACTGGACGAGATCCCTTTAAGGGATAAGTTCGCCTTTGTACATCTGTATCTCTTGTTGACTAGTTATTTTCATGTTTTATGTACAATAAAGAGTTTTACATACATACATACATACATACAATATCAACAAATCAAAGAGAGTCCACTAATCTGTTGCCGGCCTTTAAAAGAAAGTATAAACCCTTTTCTTGAAAGCCCCAATGTCTTAGTTGTCTGGAAACACTGCTGCTGGAAGCTAGTTCCACGCAGTTTCATCGTACACATTTTATTACATTTAGGTACATTTTATTTTGTTTTTGCTCGATTTTCATGTCATGATGGTAATTTTACTGTTGTACTTACATAACCCTTCATGGGAATGTCTGGGTCGTTTTTGGAAGAGTTCCGTCCTATGGAGATCATCCTGGCCGGACCATTTGAATTTCACTAGGTATCTACCTTTTTTTTTTAATTTATTTACACAAAAACAAACAAAAGAAGTACAGAAATACTTATGTTAAAATACATCTGCCAAACTGCATAGCAGTTTGTTGGCAGAAAGTTTATAACTCTCACTAGGTACTTAAATTAATAAGGTTCCGACACTCACTTGTCCGGTTTTATTAAAAATTCAAACCCGGTGCCGGTTCAAACCTACTATATTGGTGTACAATATTGTCGCCGCACTCACATCATCATCACATAAGCATACCAAATAGCTCAATTGGATACCAAGGTAGGGGTCGAAAAACTGATTTGCGAAAATACAACTTACATACTTACCAAAGTTGCAAGTTAATTAAAATCTAATGATAAAAATATTCCACCCTGATACCCGATGTTATTTCAGTTTAGTTTAAGACAATTTGTAAGGTAAGCAATATAGGCAGCCTTTTCGCTTTAGGCTCCGTTCGCACAGCGATATTTCACCGCGCGGTTTTTTATTCGCAATTCTGTAACACATTGAATCTTATGGACGTAGCCGCGCGGCTACGCCGATAAGATTCAATGTGTTACAGAATTGCGAATAAAAAACCGCTTGGTGAAATATCGCTGTGTGGACGGGGCCTTAGAACGATGTTTTCGAGGCAACCTAACAGAAAGAAGAAAGTGGTGTCTATCCGAGACGAGAAACCTGTTCGAGTATATTAAAGACGTTGCTTTAGCGCAAGCCGTTTCAGTATCTATTTTAGACGCGATAATTGAATTGGGTATTATCTGGAAGGAATTCCTGTGCCTGAGATCAAACGACTCCAACTAATGAGTTTGTGTATCACGCTTGGTATTTGGTGATACTATGATATTTTAACACACACATACGTGTTTACATTTAACTATTAAAATTAATACATAGTGCGTGTAGAATGAGGAGATCCGCAGGGGAACCAATAGGTAGTATACTACAGAGGCCGGGAAGTAAGGGGTTGCCGGCCGAATATTTATATACTTAGATATATTGTGATTTATGAGGTTGGCAACTCCATTTCACGCCGAGGTAGATATGTATAGTGCTTTTCTCTAACATGCAATGGAATAAATAAAAAAAAAACTCCAAAAAATCAAAGGTTTATTTCTAGAGAAATATATTTAAACATGAAATATATTTATATAAGGACGAGAGCATGCTCATACCACCTGAATACGGGTATATGGACTACGAATGTTTGGGAAGAAATGTCAAATATATACACTGTTTAGAACTGTACGACGGGGACATGTTGGTGGGACCAGGGGTGAAAAATAAATTACCCGTAGACCCACTAACGAACACACCGTTTAGAGCGGTAGGACAACGGGTAAAAAAATTAACAATGGACCCACCAGGGGGACATGTTGGTGGAACCACGGGTAAATGGGGGCGTCTTCCGGTCCGTGGACGCCACTCGAGATTTTTTGCCAGATCGCCAAATAAAAATATTAATAAATAATTATAAATACACAAATATGGGCGTGATATCGGATTATCGGAACTTTGAATTTAAGTTAACTACCGAACCTTAAAAATAGTGGTCAAATTGTTACAAAAGTTAACAAATAATAAACTACCATGTACACACAGCTGAGTTGAGGTAGCTAACAAGAAGTTTTACTACCGCCGTGGAACTTCAAAATAAATGAAAAGCTAACATTTTCATCCTGCTTAGCATAAAACTAAGATAAAGTGAAAACTCAACGAAATAATTTAAATTAATATTTGCGTTAATAAATTTTAATATTCGAGATTATCTTCAAGTTTTAATTAGAGTAATTGTTTTGTTTGTTTCGTCTTAGGTTTTGATGTCGCATTTAATTTAAAGTTGGAAAATTTAATGTTGTCGAGTTTTAGACGCAGCTTGATTGCTTATTTGAAAGTAGGACATTTAATTATCTGCTAGATAAGTTTTAAAATAAGCCTTTTAAAGTATAACTTTATTATCAAGTTGTAGAGTGTAGGTACTTTCTAAGGCATCAATTACGTGAATTCCCTCGTAGACCTGACGGCCGATGGAGCCCAAAGGTTCTCGAGTGGCGTCCGCGGACCGGAAGACGCAGTGTAGGTAGGCCTCCAACAAGATGGAGCGACGACCTGGTGAAGGTGGCGGGAACGCATTGGATGCGGATGGCGCAGGGCCGATCTGCTTGGCGAGCCTTGGGGGAGGCCTATGTTCAGCAGTGGACGTCTTCCGGATGAAATTATGATGATGATAATAATAATAATAATAAATAATAAATATCACGGGACAATTCACACCAATTGACCTAGTCCCAAAGTAAGCTTAGCAAAGCTTGTGTTATGGGTACTAAGCAACGGATAAACATACTTATATAGATAAATAAATACTTAAATACATAGAAAACATCCATAACTCAGAAACAAATATTCGTGCTCATCACACAAATAAATGCCCTTACCGGGATTTGAACCCAGGACCTCTTGCTTCTTGATGATGAATTACGTAAATTTATCATTTTGTGATTAAGTAAGTGGTTTTTAGTCTAAATCACTCAGTATCATTAGGGTTTTTTGCACTCCAGATTTTTTTTAAACTATTTTTACAACAAATTAAATATCTCCCAATCCAAGCCAAATTGACCTTTTTTTATTATGAGAGGGAGGCAAACGAGCAAGCGGGTCATCTGATGGAAAATTATCACCACCGCCCATAAATATCAACAACTCAAAGAGAGTCACTGATCTGTTGCCGGCCTTTAAAAAGGAGAGGGAGGGGGAGAGGTATTCGGCTACAGTGTATAATTGTGCTTCATATTTTTTTATTAATAGCTACATTCTTCTTCTACACTTCAATTAATTAGGAATTAATCGACGGACTATCTATGAGTCTCCGGGCTCGAAGATTCACCGCATCCAACGCGGCTAACTGATAATTGGCGGAACCGTCCCATAGGTGGCAGCATTCCATACACAATCTAATAACCCATGCTTTGTAAAGAGTAAAAGGTTGCTCTGGCGTTATTTTTTTTTACTTTTTTTGACGTGCAACGTCTAATAAATCGATGAACGCCGGCGGCATACACGAAAAAGGATGACGCAATGTAACGTACATGTAACGTTACGTAACGCTACATGTAACTACAGAGCAGTCAAGCGAAGGCCAGTTGCAATTTTCGGAGGGACTTAGCTGTTAGCCTCGTTGGCTTCTTACCGGAGAGGGCGAGCCGCCAGACGGGCAGCTCAGCAAGGGAAAACGCTCTGGCGTGAAATACCGCCTCACCTTGTATAGGACACCAAGTTTTTTAGCAGCAGTTTTCGCTCTGGACTCATTGACTGCGCTGAAATTGAGATTAGATTGTATGCCAAGTCCAAGAAGCTTGAGATGGACTATAGGTGGTAAGGATATCGGACAGTACGAGCCAAGGTGAACGGACTCCGCTTTGCGATGAACGTAGGAAAACCTTAAAGAAAAGAAACCTTCCATGTAAAGAGTACTCATCAATACAGTAAGTGAGAGACTTTAGTATAGTTCACAAATTGAGTCATTCATTCGACGTTGTTGTATTTTGTAGGTAAATATTATAGTTAGGTTCTTGGAAAGCAAATGGTCTGCTGGTTGTTCAAATTCCAATACTTAAATAGTTTAATAACGCTAATTCCCTACCTAAAAAACAAGGGTACTAAGAGGTGAATGACCTAATCGGCTCACTCACGTATTTTGAGTTGAGTTTTGCTCGACATAAATATATAGGACCAGGACCACCTCGTTCAGTATCAAAAACTGGCTGTACTGTGCCGTTCGAATATTTATATTACCAATTAACTGATACCTGCCATCATAATTATTTGTTTTTAATTAGTCGCTTGCTCAAAGATTTTTTAAACGAAAAAGTTTTTGGGTGCTCCGGATGGGATTCGAACCCGTATCTCTTGGCTATACGCACCGAGCATGCTACCAACTGTACCACTTAATGTACCAATACGGTATGCAAGCGAATGTTATTGGATGGGTTAGTGGGGGAAAGGGGGGGGGGCGAAGGTAGCATAGTAGGCGCGTACAAAATAGTGCTCCGAATACCGCCAGACGCACCGGTAAACTTTTTAGTTTAAAAAAAAACTGGTCACCATATTTAGCCAGCGCCATCTATGTGAAATGCACGTCTGTACAATGAAGAGATGATGAGTTGCCGTTTACAACAAAAGATTCACAAATTTAAAAAACTGTAGGCTTTATAAACCTTTTGTCGTTTATAAACACGTTTTTCTTTCCAGACATATAGTCGGTATTCAAACAGTACGACGTCAAAACGTTACATTTCAAATAATTTCTGACATTACAATACAATACAATACAATGACTCTTTATTGTACACCACACAGAAAACAATACAGAAAAACAAGTACATGGAATAAAATATACAAGGTAAACAATAGGCGGCCTTATCGCTTCGAAGCGATCTCTTCCAGGCAACCATTTTACGAAGGAAAACAACAAGGAATGTATTTCAGCAGGATTAGAAGATTTCCTAGATTATTCAGTCCAACTAACGCAACAATGTGCTGAATATTCTGGATTATTTTTCTGTAAATTAAATATTGACCCATCTCTAGAGTCTCGGTTTGAACAGTCCCCCTAAGTGAAAATATTTCAACGTGGTCATTATCGTCGTCGAGTAATTGGCTTTGTCGATATATGCCCTAATGGCCTGTAATAACGTCTCTAATACGCTAACGACTATGGGCAACTAGATAACCGACAGCAGTTCATAAATGGTAAATTTTAATGGAGTGTAGAGTGCGCTTTCACAGTAACTTTAGTTTCAATACTATTCCCGTTCCCATAGGAATTCTGGGAAGATATATATCCTATCTCACTCGCGGAACTGAGACGAATCTAATGACACCTCACACTACAAAATCCACTGAGCCGTTTAGGCTGCAGGGCGTGCCAAATAATGATGGGTACATACATACATAAATATTCACATACGCTCGAAAAACATACCCCTCTTCGACAGTCGGGTGAAAATGGAGCGTAAAAGTGAAAATACGACGAATCACATGCACTGAGAAGGCATTGGTCGTAACTCCTGTGGAATACGGAACTAGCTTATTTTAAATCAAATCGTCCTCAGAGGAAAGCTGGAGTCACAAGCTAATACAGTCAGCAGCAGAAGTAGATGGACGGTTACGGTACTCACAATGATTTACACACGACTCTACTGATAAGAGGGTGTGTAGATTATTTTGAACGCCACAACCACTTATCCACTTCTGCTGCTGCCTGTACAATAGGCTGAAAATCAGCGCGGTGTAGAGTAATCCTCACCACACATACTGAGCCTGAGCCTTTTGCCACATAATTTTGTGTATTTTTTTTCTTTTTTATGGGCAACAAATGTTTTTTATTTTATTTTATTACTTTGTACCTGTAACGCCGCGTTCCTTTAAAATAATAAACCTACTACCTACCTTCTGTACCTAGCTAGTTTTACTATAAAGAGAACTCTGTGCTATAATGTAGATAGTCTATATTATATATTTCGGTACGTGTATTCCAGTAAAATTCAAATTTGAATGAGTTTTGTGAATTACAGCACCAAAAATTGAATTGAATATAAATTACACTATCGAGCTACATGTATCACTTGCTTTACAAAGGCTTGCTTCGGAGTAAGAGCCCGTCCAAAAATATGCACGACTGGTGCCGCGGCGGACGAAGTCTCTGTTCATTGCGCGGTAGAGACTCTAGCTGCACAACAGCTAACTGATAACACGCGCAATGTATTACAAAATCATAGGTAAAGCCGCGCTTTACCGATGTTTAGTACTTGTAAACGATGTATAGTGATACAGTATGGGATGCAAACAATTTGCTACCAGCTAGCAGTCTGAGCTGCATCAAAGGCTGCTAACAAATGGTATGCTTTCATTTGCCTGGAATAAGAAGTATTGAGATTCTTTCATATAAACTGTGGCCATGGCCATACAAAGCACGCACTGTTTCTTTCTGCCAAAGTACATCTTGTTCATTAGAAATGTCACATTTAAGTATGTAACGGTTTTGTTTTGTGTTTCCTTTTAGAAACTTTAAAACTTTTATCTACTCTCATATCGTAAAATTCGAATTATAAAATTCAAAAAGAGTTTATATTGACATACTTTTTAAACACAATACCGAAATATTAAAAAAAAAACATATTATAACACTTTTCTTCTAACGAAATAATGTTATAATACAATTTTTTTTACCATTAGGATACAGGGCAAATCCAAAAAGTTTATATCACCAAGTTTTGATTCCGATTTTCACTTGTCTGTGGCAGCGCCCGCTTTAGCGCATGCGCGCACATGAAATGAAATGAAATGAAATGAAATGAAATGTTTATTCACAGAACATACGGTATAAAAGATGTTACAAGTACACATTAGAGCTATCATATGTTCGGCCTCCACGGCATGTGAAAATTTTCATGATTAATTAATAATAATTGTTAATCTTACTCAATAGTAGTAGCTTTCAATTGCCACAATATCGATGCATGCAAATAAAAATAAAAAATCACAAATATATCTACTGGTCACAATTAATATAAAAATATAAAAGCAATCACACTTATGTCAATTTATACAGTACGAAATAAAACATTTGGAATTCATTTACATTATGTCATCATCATTTATCAATTCATTAATATCATGCGCGGTGATGTACTGAATTTTAGCGCCATTCCATTCATACGTGTCGTTTTGTTGTACGATTTCGTGGGAAAATTTTGTTCTTGCTTAAAAATATCTGATATCAGTGAATGCGAAGAAAATTTGACTCCGCCCGATATTTTAGATGCGGCGAAGGAAATGACTCATAATTGGGAATGTCTAAAAAAAGTTACCAGTGGTTTTTATATATTTGTTGTATAGAAAAGTCAATTATAAGAAACTAATTTCAATATTTTGTCATTTAGTTCACTACTTTTTTCAAAATTAATTATTGAAACTATTTTGGTTGATGACGTCAGATTGTAATTAAGGGCTCCCACACTGCCAAATTTCTAAATCTATCTAAATGCGCACGATAAAGCAACCCCTTTAATTATTTTTTGCGTAGTGGTACACTGTAACTAGTGTCACTTTACTGGCGCTGTCAAAGTGCTAGATGTCAGGCAGCGGGTCTAAATCAAACTCCGTAGTATAAATCCACGCGTAAATTTTGAAGAATTCTAACCACACTGAATAAAGTACGACTTGGACCGGTCACGCAATTTACACCAATGTCAAATGAAGGTCATAGCTTATTTGTTACGTAATAAATTCATTACATAATATTAAAATTAAATATCTACACAAAACGATTTAAAAAGCATTTATCTCGAAATGGTTTTCGATTTACTATACATTACAAAAAAATTGACATCCCCAATTTATTACTAGCAAAGTTCAGAAAATTATACGATAAATGCTATCAAGATTTTATGGCATGAAAAATGCAAAAAGGCTACTTCGTTTTTGGAAAAATGTGTGCAAATGCAACTGTACGTAATTTGGCCTTAAAACACTCGTGTGACCCTTTATGAAACTCGGCTACGCCTCGTTTCATGAAACCACATTCGTGTTTTAAGGACCCCTATTACGATACAGTTGCATAAATAGCTATTTTAAGAGTCGGTACGTGTAATTTAAAATGCGCGCAAGAGACCGTCTATGGCTGCTTTTATTTGGTCAGTTCAGCTCAAAGTCGACCTCCTACGTGCCCGTGTACCTTCGACACGATCCTGAACTACCCACTGCTGCATTGACTTATCATCCCGCCAGGATATGTGCAAGGGCGGATCGTCAGAAAACCCTAATAGACTTGTGACCACTTTCTCGGTCTATTGAGATCGATAAGCTGACGATAACTCCGACTCACACTTGGCCCTATTCTCTGGTGGCTCTGACCAGAACCTTTTTTGAGGGCTGGATCCGCGACTGGATATATATGTGCTCATGGAATGAAAAGTTGCAATCTTCAGTAGGTATATAAACCGCTGTTTAATGCCTGGTTACTGGATAAATGAAGACATTTGCACAAACATTTGAACGCCAAATAGTTGTTCATTAACCGTTAGTTAAACATTTCATTTTGGGATAGATCATTTTATCCTTAAGGCTTTATAACAGTTTTCGCGTGGTTAAATACCATTTCATCATCATCATCATCCCAGCCTATATACGTCCCACTGCAGGGCAGAGGAGTAGGATTCTTAAAAATTAGTTTTTAATCATTTGAATTCTGGGATTGAACAAAACATCACGAGAAAGTAGGTAATATCTCGCAAATATGTTTAGGTTATTGCTATTTTTGACCATTTTTAACCGACTTCAAAAGAAGGAGGAGGTTCTCAATTCGGTTGTATGTTCTTGAACTAAAACAATTACTTTGCTCACCCGCGACCTTACAATAGTTACGTTTATGCAAGAAATGTGCGTTCATGCAGTTCCTCCACCTCCACACTGTACGAACACACACAAATCACATAAACCCAACCATCACCACCACCAAGCTACACTGACGCGTTTCGAACTCAACCAGAGCTCATCTTCAGAGTTACCACAACCGTATGCTATGCTACCAAATGTTAAACTAACAAACCAAAACAAATGTTTTAACTTGTCACTGTAACTTCTCAAGTACCCACTTTATTTTTCTTATTCTCAAACTACCCCACAAAAATTAACTTTTATTGACATATTATAAAACTACCTTGATTTTTTTGTTTATTTATTTATAAGGCATATTTAATTAATACTAACTGTTCAAATTCGACCCAAGCCGCAGTAAAGGAGAAGATACTAAATTTACCTGTTCATTAATAATAGACCCCATAGTGTTGTACCTAATTATTTCCATGCATTCCAGAGCATCCAGACGCAACCCCTTGCCGCAATAATGTAACACTTCATAAGAATCTGAATCTAACAATGAATGATTTGATTCCAACAAATGTTTTGCAAAATTCGATCTATCTGGATGTTCATTCCTATATGCCGAAACATGCTCTTTAAATCTAGTATTAAAACTTCGGCCTGTCTGTCCTACGTATATCCCATTGCAGTCATTACAAGTAAGCTTGTATACCCCCGATCTAGTTCCCTTATCTACCTGTTCTTTGTGGTTACATAGCCTACAGTACAAAGAGTTGTTAGTCTTAAAGGCAACATTAATATTGTTTGATTTTAAAATGCCATAAATCTTATCAGACAACCCCCCAACGTAAGAGATGCTAGATCTATATTTGTTAGTACAACATTTAACATTTGGTAGCATAGCATACGGTTGTGGTAACTCTGAAGATGAGCTCTGGTTGAGTTCGAAACGCGTCAGTGTAGCTTGGTGGTGGTGATGGTTGGGTTTATGTGATTTGTGTGTGTTCGTACAGTGTGGAGGTGGAGGAACTGCATGAACGCACATTTCTTGCATAAACGTAACTATTGTAAGGTCGCGGGTGAGCAAAGTAATTGTTTTAGTTCATTAATATGGACCTCCGCAAAGTAACGCCTGATTCAATAAATAAATTGTATGTTCTTTTTTTTTTTTTTTTTTTTTTTTTAACGTGTGTTACCTCAGAACTCCGTCCTTAATGAACCGATTTGGAAAATTTTTTCGTTGTTTGAAAGCATATGCTTCAAGGTTGGTCCCATTGTTACCAAAATCCAGTTCTGATGATGGAATTCATGACGAATTGAAGGAACTCTTCAAAAGTTCAAGGGTAATGTATTACGATTTTAGTATTTTCGGTGACAAATTGAGCATTTGCGTTCAGAAAGTATCATTTGGTAAACTGGATCTGATGAAGAAGACCGCAGATGGCCAACGGGACTCCTCAACGGGTCAAATCTTGCAAGTTGAATTTGTCTCACTTCTCGGTTTCTGATTTAGTTGAAACTTTGCATGCATGTGTAAATCAGGTGACAATGCAATATTATTGTGACATGGAGCTGATCTGATGATGGAGTTGGAAGGTGGCCATTGGAACTCTGTAATAAAAAGACACAACCCCGTCGAGTTTGGGCTCGTTTGGTTTGTCTTGACAAGTACTTTGATTCCAGATGATAACCAGGGTCTGATGATGGAGCTGGAAGGTGGCCAAAGGTGGGTCCCGTTGTTATCAGAATCTTATTTTGATGGTGGGATCCATGAGGAATTGACGGAACTCTGAAAAAATAATTGAAGGAAAATGTATAGCTATTTTTAACCGACTTCAAAAAAAGGAGGAGGTTCTCAATTCGATTGTATGTTCTTTTTTTTTTTTTAACGTGTGTTACCTCAGAACTCCGTCATTTATGATCCGATTTGGAAGATTTTTTCGTTGTGTGAAAGCACAGGCTTCAAGGTTGGTCCCGTTATTACCAGAATCCAGTTCTGATGATGGGATCCATGAGGAATTGAAGAAACTCCTCAAAAATTCAAGAAAAAAGTATAGCGACTTTAGTATTTTCGGTGACAAGTCGAGCATTTGCATTCAGAAAGTATCATGGAACTCTGTAATAAAACGACGCAACCCCGTCGAGCATTAAAAATAGAATTTTCAACATAAACTTATTTCGAAGTCAAACTGATGATTTTATCCTACGCATCTATTTTAACAGAAATAACTAAAAAGCAAAAAATAAAAATTTTAAATAAAAAATATAACCTCCTTCAAAAAACATCCAAAAAACTATGAAATAATAATTGAACCAAACCGACCACAATAAGCATGAAAATATCTTTCTTCTAATCTGTTCGAAGTCGGTGCCTCAGCACGAGCCAGCAGGAGTGTAGAAGCCCTATAGATAGTAGGTATGTAGGTAAGTTAGATTACTAGGTCCACTCCTGCTGGCTCGAGCTGAGGCACCGACTTCGAACAGATTAGAAGAAAGATATTTTCATGCTTATTGTGGTCGGTTTGGTTCAATTATTATTTCATAGTTTTTTGGATGTTTTTTGAAGGAGGTTATATTTTTTATTTAAAATTTTTGTAAACACAATTATACAGATGTATTAATTTTAAGTGCTTAATGAATAAAGTAGCCGTGGAACATAAGTTCAAATTGTTTATTTAAATACTTGAACATGCGTTTATTTTGGCCTTATTAGTTAATTTAAGTCCGCTTCTATGCCGTTCAACATCACCGCCGTCGCCGATGTTTAGGTGAATATGTACCTATCTGAATTTCCGATCCCTAGTCATGAATAGATTTGGATGGCCAAACCTATTCATGACACTGGCATGGCCAGCTGCACAACATATTCTCTAGAGCACCTGTATATTTGATTCTTATCATTACGCAGCGTAGAAGCCTCTGCAGTATAACAGCGTAATGGCAAAATTTGTTTGACAAAATAAATGTTTAATAAGTATATCTATTGAGAAAGCTTAATAAGTATCATAGGATAATTAACACCAATTGACCTAGTCCCAAACTAAGTAAAGGTTGAACTATGGGTACTGAACAACGGATTAATATCAAAATAAGTTGCATGCTTAGTATTTTTGTATATATCTTGTAACGCTTTAGTTTTTAATGTGTGTATGATAGAAACAACTAGAATGATTTTACAATATTTATTCTGAATTTAAATAACTAATTTCACATTAATTGCCAAACGTTAACTTTAGAAGATCTCAGGGGATGGATTCTAGATATTCACTAATTTAGATTAATAACAATTAAACTAGAGAGTGAGAATGAGAGTAAAAGAGAGAAAGCCGTGAACACTTAACACCGTCCTATTGGACAGCCACTTCCCTGTAGTGCGACGGCGGCGTGTAGTTGCGCGCGTCCAGTGACGTCACGGGTAGATCCGGGACGTAAGCAGGTCAGCAGAAGTGGTGAGACGGGTCAGAGCACACGATAACGCAGCTGGTACCAAAAACCCTGAAATATCCATTTTTGGCCATTTAGTGGAAACTCTGATTCCACGTTACTGACTGCAACATCCGGTGGAAGGCGAAGATGAAAGCACTAGGTACTTGCAGGATGACTACCAAAAGCATTAAATAGTGATCAATGATGTTGCAGCAGCATACAAAATCAGCTTAGTAGGTAAGAAGTACTTTGTCACAATAAAATTTGTAAATGAAGTGCTATAATCATAACAGAAATTGGTAAAAATGGGTACAGTAAATTAAAAGCAACTGGGGTTTGATATTATTGAACTTTTAAGTTCATAATTACAATTAAAAACCAAATTACAATTATTATTTTTTGACAAGTGGGTAGAAAAATACTCGGCTAATATTAACTAAGGTATTTAGTTTCCTCAAATATTTATCTGTAACGATTGCTATAATAACAAAGAAATGAAACAAGCCAAGCACATGATAATTAAGTGAAATTAGGCATGAAAGTAACTATCTACTGATTCGTATTAGTAATAAATAGATGGAATTTAAATGAAATATAGGCTTAATCTTCTTTAAACTTTTAGTTAGCACTCAGAACATCTTACATCAACAGATAAGAATTCGCCATGACACTTTTTCTTTTTTACGAGTGAGACAGACGGTGTGTACTATATCTGTCTCATACACACTTATTACATTGTGTTTAAGACCCATGATACAACACCCCCTCTCAATGTAATAATAACCTTTTGACATATTTACTTAGTTAGACTACACATGTTTACAAATTTTAACAACATATTACACCTCAAAGCTTTTGTAAACATCTCAGCAATTTGTTCCCCGGTCTTGATATATTTAATACACAACTGTTCTTTATTAATGAGCTCTCTAATAAAGTGATATTTGATATCTATGTGTTTCAGTCTCTTAACACTATTAGTATTAGCAATTACTATAGCGGACTGATTATCGCAGAATAACATGGCTGGAGTTACATTTTTTTCATTAAAATCACACAACATATTACTTAGCCAACATGCCTCAGCTCCTGCCATACTCATTGCTACATACTCTGCTTCGGTAGATGAAATACTGACTGTACTTTGTTTTTTCGAGCACCAAGAAATCAAACAATTTGCATACATAAAACAGTAACCTGTGGTAGACTTCCTATCCCTCAGGTCACCCCCCCAGTCAGCATCACAGAATCCAACCAGCTTATCATCATTACACTCATAGGTTAATTTATAGTCTAATGTGTGTTTAATATATCGCAGAACTCTCTTCAACGCCACTAATAGCATGTTACTAGCTCTATCTTGATATCTACTCAGTATTGACACGGTAGCAGAAATGTCAGGTCTGGTACCGGAAGCTGTATACATTAAACACCCAATTATTTGTCTACATACATTTTCATATGCAGTTGTACACTTACTATTTTCAAGTTTCTTTGTATTAAAATTCTGGTCCATAGGAGTACTAATTGGTTTACATTCATACATATTGAATCTCTTAAGAACATTTTCCAGATAATTCTTTTGACATAATACTGTAACACAACTTTCTAAATTTTGTTTTACTTTTATTCCCAAAAATTCTGAGATTAAACCCAAATCCTTCATTTTAAATTCCTTGTTTAAGACTGATTTCAAATGTGACACATGTTTTTCATTACTACCAAAAATTACCATATCGTCAACATATATGAGTACATACATTTTCTCATTTCCTTCACATTTAGAGTACAAACACGAGTCACATTTGGATCTTTTAAAACCTTCTCTAATTAGAACAGAGTTTAACTTGTCATTCCAGTACTTTGGGGATTTTTTTAGGCCATACAATGCTTTATTTAATTTTGCAATACACTTGTTATTATCATAAGCACCATCAGGTAAGCTGATGTACACATTTTCATTTATATCTCCATATAAAAATGCTCCCGTTACATCCATTTGGTACACCGGTAAATTCAGTTTTGTTGCAACAGCTAAAAACAGTCTAAAAGAAGCTAGTTTTGCTACAGGGGCATATATTTCACTATAACTTAGTACATTATCCTGCTCAAAACCCCGAGCTACAAGCCTGGCTTTATATTGAATATCATTATTGTTTTGTTTTATTTTAAATACCCATTTAGTACTAATTACTTTCTCATTACCTGGCAGATCACAAACATTCCATGTATTGTTATCTTTTAGTGTCTGTAGTTCCTTCTGGATTGCCTCCTTCCACTTAGATGCCTCTGGACTTCTCATAGCCTCCTCATATGTTTTGGGTTCACAATCTTCTACCAAGTCTGTTTCCTGACACGTTTGTTTTCAGAGTTTATGGCAGGTGTTTCAATATTCTCTACATCATTCCACTCATCACTGTCACTAGGTTCATAGAGACTGCCCTCGGACTCACCCTGTATGGTAAATAAGGTATCGTCACTTTCAACATCTTGGTCTTCAGAGCATTCCTCAACGTGATTGTGTATACCTGTATGTATGTATAACTGTTCTATGTTTTCATTTACAAAAAGGATGTCTCTTTTGGTTTCCACTTCATTTTTATGCGGGAAAAACACTCTGTATCCTTTAGTTGTCTCTCCATATCCAACCAAGATACCCTTTTCACCTTTCGGGTCCCACTTGTGCCTTTTTTCTTTTGGTATATGGACATATACTGAAGTACCAAATACTTTCAGGTTATTAATGTCAAATGTTCTATTTGTCCATAATTCAAATGGAGTTTTTCCATTAATTGAGCTTTTCCCAGTTCTGTTAATTACATAGGCAGCTGTATTTACACTCTCTGCCCACAGTTTAATAGGTAAGTCCTTTGCACATATCATTGTTCTGGCCGCTTCTACTAAAATACGATTTTCTCGTTCGGCGCTCCCTTTGCCAGGAACAGTTCTCGCACCTCATTATTTACGAATTCAGTTCCATTGTCACTACGGAATATCTTTACCTGGTTTCCTGTTTCGTTTTCGGCCTGAGCAATGAAATTCTTTATACACAATTTAATTTCATCTTTTCTTTTTACAAAAAACACTTTCCTGTATTTTGAAAAATCGTCCTTAAACACGACGAAGTATCTGGAACCTCCAATGGATGTCTCTTCCATCGGGCCGCATGTGTCCGCATGAATTATTTCACAAGTCTTTGAGCTGACGTTTTCACTTTTAGTAGACGGTGAATTTTGCCCTTCATACAACTCTCGCATGTCGGTGAGTCGGACACTTGAGGTGAATTAACGTCAACATTATTCTTCTTCAGCACGTCTTTCACATATATCATGTTCTGGTGTGCCATCCTTTCATGCCATTCATGCAGATCTGAACGCTTAACATCTGCAACGTTCGCTATGCATGTATTAAAATAGCGAAAGTTCAAGTAATACATGCTTCCATTTCGCTCCGCTACAGCCATCACTTTGTTTTCTTTGTAAAACTTACATTCAGTTTCCCCTGTCATAATAATATAGCCTCTACTTGTTGCGCAGTTCACAGAAAACAAATTTGTTTTCAGTTCGGGAACATAAAGCACGTTATCTATGGTAGTGTCAATCCATTCATTACTGTTCCACACTTGCACTGCCACCTGTCCGCAGCCCTTGACACTAATTTGCGTTCCGTTTCCTACAATCACAGATTTATTTTTTACGGCGGAGTATGAAGTGAACAAATCGAAATCGCAGCACATATGCTCACTTGCACCAGAGTCCACCAGCCATTTTGTTTTATTGAAATGTCTAAAATCACTGTTTTCGTTCATGACCACAAATGCGTTACTTTCTTTGTCCTTTTTATAGCGGCACTGACTTTTTAAATGCCCTACTTTATTACAATAAAAGCATCTCAGTTCCGGACGCTGATTATTGTAATTACGAAAATTGTTCGTATTATTATACCTGCACTCACTTTGGAATTGTCCGAGTTTATTACACTTAAAGCATTTCACAGTTTTCTTGTCTATTTTCTTAGCCACAAACGCTGCCGATGATTGCGCACTCCCGCCTTTTTCTTTAATTCTCTCTTCTTCTATTAATAATCTTGCGACTAGATTGTCGAACGTCTGCTTATCATCTGGAGCAGATTCCCATGCAGAGACAAAATGCTTATAATCCTCCGGTAAAGACATCAGAATCTTTGTTATGACAAACTTGTCAGATATGTCTTCGCCGAGCTGTTTCAGTTGGTTCTGCATCTCCTGTATTTTTGATAAAAACACAGACATATCTGAAGTTTCATCATACTTAAATTGGAAGAAGCGTTGTTGTACGATATGAATGCTCGTTTCAGATTTCTGTTCATAAACACTTAGTAATTTTCGCCACATACTCGCAGAGGTGTCACACGAGATGATGTGCAACATGACTTCTTCAGACATTCTTGTAACCAACAGCGTTTGGGCTTTCGCATCTTGAGCTTCCCAACGACCGCGTTGTTCTTCATCCTCAGGTTTGACCGTAGTTCCGTCCACTATTTTGTAAAGACCTTGACCCTGCAGTACTACGGACGTTTGGAACTTCCATATATTCCAATTCCTGGAACCTTCCAGTTTTAAACATTGACTGTTGTGTATTGACCCCATCTTTGTCTTCCTTCCTGTGGGCTTTCCTGCCTTGTTCAAATATTCCGAACAAGTAAATTCCTTCCCGACTTAACCTCAAAATGGCTACCACGCGCACGCTGCCGGTTTTCGTTTTTGCACCACAGTATTTTCCTTCAGCATATATTTATTTTCCAGTTCTAGTTAGTGGCCTGGGCCCATAACCAGATGGAATTTAAATGAAATATAGGCTTAATCTTCTTTAAACTTTTAGTTAGCACTCAGAACATCCTACATCAACAGATAACAATTCGCCATGACACTTTTTCTTTTTTACGAGTGAGACAGACGGTGTGTACTATATCTGTCTCATGCACACTTATTACATTGTGTTTAAGACCCATGATACAACATAAATTGCAGCACTCACCCGGTCGGGGCAAACACGATTCACTTTTATTTTATTACGCAGCGATGCACATATTAAGTATTTTTACTGTTTTAATTAGATGTAGTTTCATGTAAACTAAATGAATAAAAAAATAGTGACAAGAATAAGATCGGAGGTGTCTAGTTCACTCGCCGCTTCGGTAAAGAAACGAGTGACCTCTTCCCTCTGCCGTGCGAGACCCTCTCCGCGACGAAACAGTGACAGCGCTTGACCTCCGTGCGCCTGATACAATCCATTAGCAAAATTTTAAAGTAATGTTTGTTGATATTGTCGTAGTTATAGGATCCTTAGTTAAGCATTGTACATAGTTTTTGTTAGATTATGTTATTTTTAAGTTATAAATAATTAGATCTTAGTAATAAATTGTTTACTTAGAGACCTGTGTAACGATTACGTTACAATCTAGTAAATAATAATGCATGAATAAAACTATTTAGATGTAAGACACAAGGTGTATCAAGAGCATTCGAACTGGAACTGCCAACAAACTGCTACGCAGTTTGGCAGTACAATAATTTATGCAAAAATGTATGTGTCAATAATTATGAAATAAACGATTAACGAATATACTTAGATAGATAATTATATAGATAAATACAACTTACATGCAATACATGTTAAATCCAAGACTCGAGAACAAACGTTCATGTTTTTCATACAAATATCTTGGCCGACCTGAAGTCCAATACGGCAGGCTTATTGTCTAACGCTTCTGACGCTTGCCTTCGCAATCACTATTTCTTTCTGTCAAACGGTATTAGATGATGACAGAAATAGATGGTGAAAGCGAAGGTAAGCCTCAAAAGCGTTAGACAATACGGCCTCGGGACCTCAAACTATATACTCAGGTTCCCTAACCACTTAGCTTGGTCATCAGCACCATAAAGCTCTATCAAAAAACCATATTAATAAAGCATAAATTGTCCCATACCCATTAGGTTATTTAATATCGACCACGTTGCCTATTATTATGTCCAATACTGGCAAGGGTGAATTTATTTCTTAAGTTCCGCGGGCACTAAAAAACACCTGTGGTTCATCCAAACATGAACAAAGTTTTAATAGTTCACTTGCATTGTTCACAACAGGTAAAAAGATGGAGTTTATGAGAGTTTCGTAATAGGCTTGCGTAATAAAAGTTTGTTTTGTTAACTTAACGCATAAGAATGAGCAATATTGTATTTATGTATCGTGCAAATGATATTGTTTATTGAATCAGGCGTTACTTTGCGGAGGTCCATGTTAATGAACTGAAACAATTACTTTGCTCACCTGCGACTCGCGCAAAAAGCGAAGCAATTGTTACAGTTCTTTTTTTTATTATGAGAGGGAGGCAAACGAGCAAGCGGATCATCTGATGGAAAATGGTCACCACCGCCCATAAATATTAACAACTCAAGTTCATTGATATTTGTTCTTTTCATGAATTAAAAACTCTTAGTACTTCCGGACGTAGGTAGGTACTAAAGTAAACATAGCTCGAAGTATCGCCAGACCCAAGTGGCAGTGGGCAGGGCACATTGCACGTAGAATTGATGGCCGATGGGGCCAAAGGGTTCTCAAATGGCGTCCACGCCTCGGAGACGTAGTGTATGTATGTCTATGTAGGCTTCCGATAAGATGAATAAATAAATATCACGGGACAATTCACACCAATTGACCTAGTCTCAAAGTAAGCTAATTAAAGCTTGTGTTATGGGTACTAAGCAACGGATAAACATACTTATATAGATAGATATATGTAGATACATACTTAAATACCCACATATTAAACACCCAAGACCGGAGAACAAATATTCGTATTTTTCATACAAATATCTGCCCGACACGGGAATCGAACCCGGGACCTCAAGCTTCGTAGTCAGGTTCTCTAACCACAAGGCCATCTGGGCCCAATTGCATAACAAATTACAACTAATATTACAAGCGGAACTCTCGCTTCAGTCATATTAACTAGAAAGGGAGTTCCGCTTGTAATATAAGTTGTACTTTGTTATGCAATTGGGCCCTGGTTGTCAAAAGATGGAGCGTCGACCTGGTAAGGTTGCGGGAACGCGTTGGATGGCGCAGGAGCGGTCTGGCGAAAATTGGAAGAGGCCTGGCAGGCTTGGAACCTTGGAGGTACGTTTTTCAGTTCAAATGATGATGATGAGGAAGTCTACTTGGCCTGTTGAGAAATCCGCCCCAGGAAGCGACAACGCCAACACTTCAAACTTTATCGAAGCACATACAGTTTTTTTAAATATTTGCTCAAAACAAAGAAAAATCTAGTGCTAAAATCAGGCCAGTAAGGAGATGGATCAACCACCCAATTACTTTTACAAATAAGAATCGAACATAACATCTGGGATGCAGTCGGCGCGATGCATTCCGAATTCGAAAATCCAGACTACAAAATGGGACATCATTCAGCTATTTTACAGTCGGATGTTAAGGCTGTGTCACAGTGGAGCTAACCGGTAATGGAGACGGAAATTTAGTTTAAATTCATGGAATGTAAATAGGTATGTTAACGCCATTAAAAAATAATTCGAAGGCACGACTCCAGTAAAAAAACGCTTTACTGTAGCCCTGAAAACCAGATTTGTTTTCGATTAACTGCAAAATTAGATTTTTTGTTGCTTTATAACAAATAAATAGTTGATTGAGTTGGCGAACAAGTGACGTCATAAGTTGCTATTGCCATTCAAACTCTACGGGAGGATTGTGTTTTGACAGGTCATAAAAAGTACGTCAGTTGATTGGTGATATCAACATCCCTATTGAAAGGAGTTATTTCACACGAGCCCCTTCCCACGGCGCCGCTCGTGTAAATCCGCAAGTCTGGCAGTCAAGTTTAATGCATAACCATACAATACAATGTCTCTTCATTGGACAACAGATAGAAAACTGTATGAATAAGTTTTTAAAAAAAAAAATCTGTGACATTAAGTACATTAAAAATTTATCATGAGCTCTACGGTGAAGACAACATCGTGAGGTAACCTGCACATATCTGCAAAGAAATTTAATGGTGTTTGTGTATTTCCTAATCCGCACTGGGCCCGCGCGGGAATTACGGGCCAAGCCCTCTCATTCTCAGAGGCCTATGCCCTGGAGTGGGACGTATAAAAGCTGGGATGATGATGATGATGAACAGGAGAGGGAAAATGTTAGGTCGTCTCTTACGGCACAATAATTTCATTAAGACTGTAATAGAAGGAAAGATAAGAGGAAAAAGGAAAAGGGTAAGACCAAGAAGGACATAATTATATGGAGCAAATAAAAGAAAAAAATCATGTTTCATTATATAAAGAAGTGTAGGAAAGAGCGGAATGTAGAATAAGCTGGAAATTACTCCACCGACAAAACCCTAGCTCATAAATATATGATGATGGTGATGATGAATGTAAATTCTTATGGGCGTGTCTTATTGTGTTCCAGACTTTAGCCTAGCGTGGGGTGTCACCGACACATTTACGGTTTACGGCGGTTTTACTGCTAACTGAAAGTCGGCCTTGTCTGAGCTAAGGCGGCGCCGGCTAAATTGTGTTCTAAATTTAAATTTAGACCTTGTTAAAGTACGATAGATTGCAGCTGCCAGTTCTAAACTTTTTAATTTGAAAAATGATTTTCTTAAAAGAGGTTTTCCATTGCTAAGAAGGGTTGCCAGTCTGAAGAGTTGAAATTCCTCCAACGGGTCCTTGTACATGAAACTTATTTGTTTTCTCTTGTTGGTACATCAAACAAATAAACTAAAGCATTTATTCTTTGGCATGCAGCGATTCGAATAGAAAGCACTTCGAAGCAAACCCTTGGTGTCGATGTTGTCATCGCCTGACAAAGTAACATAAGTAATAACTTTAAACCACCATAGTCGTTACAAAAGTCGTCGTCAAAACGCCAGATGGTGTCTCCATTCTCCGATTGTTATACGCCATGTAAAAGGCCATAAAGCGCTAAGAACGAGAGCTGCCTTAAGTTTATTTTAACACCACTTTTTTTCTGCCATTTTCTTGTAAAGATGATCAATTTGTTACGTTATCACAAACGCATATCATCACCAGCTGAAAGACATCCACTGCTAGATACTTCGATCAACAATTAGATATAAGCCTCCGTTAAAAATGATTCTACAATGACCGGCACTGCGCTGACTGTAAGTATACAACGGACATCATCAGACCACTTTTTGAAGAGCGTACCTGTGCTGCGCCTTCCGGTAACAGGTCGCCAAGAACACATTGGACCCAACGTCCATCAGTTCTTCCAACAATATGCCCTCTTATTACTGATAAAGTTTTCCAAGTTTTCAGGCTACATCGTTTACTTTGGTTTTTCTACGGATCTCCTAATTTCTGACTCGAACCTGCAGAGTAAGTCCAAGCTCAGCCCTCTTCATGTCTCTGGCGATATTGAACCTGCTTATTATGCTCATAATGCACGACCACGTTTTAAACCCATAATAAAACAAAACTGACACAAGCAAACGGTTTATACTTCCTTTGAAGGCCGGTAACAGATCAGTGACTCTCTTTGAGTTGTTGTTATTTTCTGGGCGGTTATTTATCAGATGACCCGCTTGAGCGTTTGCGTAAAATAAAAAAGCAATGTTTATGATCAAATTAGTGTACTGTGACAGCTTTGGTCATGATTACTTTACGCAAGAGGGTTAAAAGTGCCACCCTGACCGTAAACAAATGACTGCCTTCACACAAATGGGGGCTAAAGTCCCTCCGATTCCGATGACGTCCTTGCCTTCCACCTAAATTTATCAATGTCCTAAAATAATTTATGTCTCCGCCTCAGCCTAAACGTGTAGTGATAAATAATAATTACCCGGTCTAACTTCGTGGTAACAAATGAAGCGAGGAATACAAAAGGTCGTATGTGTTAAGAGCGTATGTGCGCTTACGTCGTTTTGTTCTGCGGCCACGGAGTTCGACGAAAGTGATGTGGCATCATCAATCGTAATGTCACTTACGGATTCTCTCGATGTTTTTGTTTATGGACGTGGAAAAGTTTCCGTTAAAAAGATGTAGGAAATTCCGATGTTTGCTTTATAATCGATTATGTAGGTACTAAGATCATTTTGACCACTTGAACGTGTTATTTTGTTTAATATTTAGAATAAATTCACAGTCACCATAAATTGATTTTTTTTTCAGCATTTTACCACTTCGAATGATTTTTTTACTGAATGTGTCGCGGGAGAGATGTTGTAATTTAAAAGTTCTTAATAACTCTCACGAGGTTGTATACTACTCGTAAGTTGCCGAGAGGTTATGACTCAGCGATTTAAATACCATCTCTGTCTTCAGTACCTACCTAATTAGTATCCTAGTTTAGTCGCTACAAATTCAACACAGGCTTGCTCCAGAAAGTCCCAAGTTTGAAGAGCAAGTAAAAATTTCACTTACACAGTCCCATAATAGTCCCAATCCCATAGTTAGCTAGCAAAAGAGCTGACAACTTTGAAACGTCTGAACCAATTTTGATGAAACATATCTAAAAACCATCGCCAAAAAACCTGCTTTCGTATAAAAAAACAAAATGCATCCGTTTAAGAGTTATGATGCCACAGACAGACACACACACATAGCGCTCAAACTTATAGCACCCCTCTTTTTGTGTCGGGTTTTAAAAATACTCTACATGACCATTTCTCAAAAAAATGGCCAATAACAAAAAAAATACAGGCAGGTAGATTGAATCATACGGAGCTTAGTTAAAAAAAAATCCCAAAATGTCCTAATTCTGTATGCAAATTTTCTTTTTTGTTACCATAAGTGTTCATGGTAGTTTGAGGGTTCAATATAAAATATTGAACGCTCAAGCTGAACTTACTTTGTAAGTTGCGGCAAACAAAAATATTGCGTGATTAACACCAATGCCTCAAACAACTTCGAGTCCAGATAAGACAGTTGCTACGCATTTCGGAAACAGACTCGGCTTTTTTGCTTAAAAAGTTCGTAAAATTAACTTGGGCAGATTAAAAGGTTAGATAGTCGGTAGATACAACCTTTGTGGTTTGATAAGGACAAATGGCATGTAAATTAAACACGGAAGTGAGACAGTAAGGGCCCTATCAAACATGCGATTTTCTTCGGCGATTTTACGGCGGAGCGAGATCGCGACCAGCAGGCTATAGTCCGCGGCGTTCACGCCCGATAACGCCGCGATTTATTATAGTAGGGGAGCCCAAGAGGGGATTTGTGAAGTTACTCGAGCGCGGCAGATTAATATACGGGGGGATACCTTATACCCTCTAGAGTACCCCCATTGAATATGAGCACTTCATGTGGGGGGGTTCGCCTAGGGCACCCCGTCAAAATACTTAGTAAAAAAATTGATTCTTTAACATACTCGAGCGCGTCAGATTAAGATAAGGTGGGTTCATTATTAGCAGAACAATGCACATTTCACTTCCAAATCGTCAGTCTTTGGAATTAACATCCCCTATGAAAACCTGACGCGCGCCCTTCCGTATGGCCACCCCACCATGCAAAGTGGCAGATTATCATACATTTATTATCAGTGGCACGCTGGAGTATTAAATTATCAAAATCTGACGCGCTCGAATACTTCAAAGAATCTATTACTTTTACTTACTAAGTTTATTGACGGGGTGCCCCAGGCAAACCTTCCCACATGAAGTGCTCATATTCAATGGGGGTACTCTAGAAGGTATAAGGTATCCCCCCGTATATTAATCTGCCGCGCTCGAGTAACTTCACAAATCCCCTCTTGGGCTCCCCCTACTATTAGTCGCTGCGATGCCGCCGCGCGCCCACGGTGATCTATAGATTGTGGCGATTTCGCTCTGCCATAAAATCGCCGAAGAAAATCGCTTGTGTGGTAGAGTCCTCGTGTATTCTTCTTCTTCAAAATCTCCGCAAAAGTCGTTATTGTTAACTACATTCAGAAGGAAAAGTTGACGGTCGATTTTAAATATTAAAAAAAAATTGGAACGCTAAATTTTTTTTATTAGAGTGAGGAAAACGAGCTAGCAGGTCATCTGATGGGAAGTGATCTTGATCACCACTGCCCATAAATATAAACAATTCAAAGAGAGTCACTGACTTGTTGCCGGCCTTTAAAGGAAATATAAACCTTTTTCTTGAATGTCTCCGGCAAAGTTATCAGTTAACAACTTTAAAAAAGCCAAAAACACCAAATATAATAACTAACAAATAAATAACAAAAAGGTAACGTGTCGGATAACTTCCTCGTGTGCCCAAGAGCTGCGGTTCCCTTCCGGATTCATCCGGGAAGACCAGTGTTTGAGCCGGTCCACCCTGGACATCGGTCAATGATTTCTTGGTCAATCAAGGATATTCATTGGCCGATGGCTAATAACCAGTGTTGTAGAACTGATAGTTGACCTCGAAAACTATTCAGGATATCAATAGTACTATCAATAGCATCGCCATGTGTTTATAGTATCAATATTATTGATGGTTTTATGTCCAACAGCATCGATAGTATTGCAAAATCACCCAATAGTGAACAAAAACAATAGATACTATCGATAGTATCGATAAATAAAAAATAAATATCATAGGACAATCCATACCAATTAACCTAGTCCCAAAGTAAGCAAAGCTAATCGATAGTTTTGTACTATCGATAGTACCTATCGAATTTTCAGTACTATCGATAGTACCTATCGAATTTTCAGCACTATCGATAGCATCAATTGTTTTCGGTTGTTAGTGTTGTTGATTTAGCAATACTATCGATACTATTGGTTTTGTTTTAGCTATCGATAGACTATCGATAGTCTATCGATATTGGACTATCGATAGGCAACACGATGTAGGTATATACCTCTAATCAAACAACGGCCGGCGTGTTTTAAAACTACCTTCTAATTGACATTGGCAAAATTATATTCTGATAGAAAGGACCACACTTAAAAAAAAACTCACTGTCAAAATTGTGACCCCGCGTGCGTTTTATAATAGTGAAGGGACAATGTCGTCTGAATTACGTTCTCTCAACTTGTGTAAAGACTTTGTAGAAAATAGGTACACATAAATTTCGTATTTACTTTATCATCTAAACCAAAGGCCGCGGCCGCGTTTGCATTTCAGTAAAATATGCAAATCGCCGGTGTCAAAGCTAATTTAATCAATAACGATGCTTCCAGGCGAATTCTGTGGAGCTCGAATTACAATTTTGTTTAATTGTAAAATCAGCCAGTTTGAAATGTTAAGGGAACCCAAGTTGTTAAGTCTCTTCGAGTAGGATACTCTGTGATTGTACTTCCAAAATGGCTGTCGTCGTTATCATAACGAGCAGGGTAAGTATTTTACATCCACATCTGACGTGTATTCTTATACAAAATAGATACTGTGCAGCGTGATAGCTTCACAGAATAACCAGGGTTGGAAATTATCAACACATGTTCATTGATGAACTGAACCAATTAGTTTACTCATCCGCGACCTTATGATAGCTACGTTTCTGCAAAAAAATGTGTGTTCATGCAGTTCCTCCACCTCAACTGTTACTGTTAGGGGGTGTTTCACCACCTTATTGTCAAACTGCTGGTTACGTAACCAATGAATTTTTATTCATACTGGACAAATCTGTCAGCTAGTGCTTTTCAGTTTTACCACTCCGGTCCTGTGCAAACTAAGTACCACTTAACTAATCGTGGGTTTAACAAAAAGTCGGAATGGCAACGTCGCATTTCACGACCACGCGTTCCTGTTCGCACACTTTCGCTCAAAGAGTCACTCATTATTAAAGCAAAAGAAATGGTTAACTATATAATTTTTGAATACATCTATTTTTTTTGCATAAACAAATATGTAACATTATAATTGATCCAAAAACGGTATTTATTTACGATACTTTATTTATTTCGTACTAAATACAAACTGAAATATAGATGCACAGAAAAAACCCCAGAAAAAAGACCAATGCTGGGAATCGAACCCAGGTCCTCAGCATTCCGTGCCGCGTGCCATACCCCTACACCACCACTGGTCTAGAGATTAGACACGAATCTTTCCTATACATCATACATTTCAATCTGCTAAATCATCACCTTATGCAGTGACAAGCGCACATCTATGTTACACCCTCATCGAGAGATTTTAACACTCCTTCGGAACTAACCGCTCACCTGGACAAGAGATGAAAATTTAAAAAAATGAAGTTGAAAAAATAAGTACAAAAAAAAGATACTTCATAGCTAACTTGTTTAAAGTTGCACAGTAGCGCCATCTCTTGTCCAGGTGAGCGGTTAGTTCCGAAGGAGTGTTAAAATCTCTCGATGAGGGTGTAACATAGATGTGCGCTTGTCACTGCATAAGGTGATGATTTAGCAGATTGAAATGTATGATGTATAGGAAAGATTCGTGTCTAATCTCTAGACCAGTGGTGGTGTAGGGGTATGGCACGCGGCACGGAATGCTGAGGACCTGGGTTCGATTCCCAGCATTGGTCTTTTTTCTGGGGTTTTTTCTGTGCATCTATATTTCAGTTTGTATTTAGTACGAAATATATGATTTCACGGGATGACCGTAAAAGTAATAAAAAAATGAAGTTGAAAAAATAAGTACAAAAAAAAAAGATACTTCATAGCTAACTTGTTTACGATACTTTGTTAACAATAACAAAGAAAAATAAAATCACGTAAAACGAATCGAAAAGTGGCGCCAAACCATTTGACAGATAAACTTTTTTTTAATGGCGACATACAAGTTCAGGTAGAACAAACGATTG
Source organism: Archips crataeganus (assembly GCA_947859365.1). Lineage (NCBI taxonomy): Eukaryota > Metazoa > Arthropoda > Insecta > Lepidoptera > Tortricidae > Archips > Archips crataeganus. The sequence continues at coordinate 4,940,289 of OX402047.1, read as the reverse complement.
AGCCGCTGAAAAAAAGTTTGTTATTAAAAAATATTACGAAATTTTGGATTTATTTTTACATACTAAAAGTGTACCTACATTTTTTTATTAAAATCTTGATATTTAAATTATTTTATGCAATTTAACATGACCTCTTTCTTTAAAAAATAAAAAAAATACTTTGATTTATTCTTCTGAAACCGGCTGCAGGGCTCTCCAACCATGGCCACAAAAAAAATAAACTAACTTTATATGACGGATAAAAATGCTAAATGCCTCCTGATCTGATGGTCAAATTAAGAAACAGTTTGTCCGTCACTTAGCGCTAATCGAGACTGGTGAAACAGAAATTTTAATTCCATCTGTCAAATAAGGTTATGATTAAGCTAATCCGAACTTTAAGAAAAGTGGTGAAACAGCCCCTTAGCCTAACATCTGGTATGGTGAACGGTTATGCTGCTCTGAAGATGAGCTCTGGCTGAGTTCGAAACGTGTCAGTTAGTGTGGTGGTGTCAATAGATGGTTTGTGTGATTTGTGTGTGTTCGTACAGTGCGTGTGGAGGTGGAGGAACTGCATGAACACTAATTTCTTGCATAAAAGTACTATTATAAGGTCACGCACGGGTGAGCAAAATAATTGTTTCAGTTCATTGATATGGGCCTCCGCAAAGTAATGCCTGATTCAATAAATTATCTTCATCGATGATTATCCGATTATTATCGGTGTTTGCACCACGACGGTTCCCAAAAATGATACTTCACTTTTTGCTGTACAAATGTATTATGCTACCAAATTAAGTAGACACAACAATGTTAGGTGGATAAAAAATATAGCCCATCTTCGGCTAAGTCATTAACTCAGGAAAAATCTCAACAGCGCGATGCAGGATGGGGACTGAGTTTGATAGTGACATCTATCGGAAAACATGAAAACTAAAAATTGTATGCAAAAATGAAACTAGGTTTAAATGTGCTGAATTGTGTGCACTAACGCCATCTGTTGAGAGATTTCATGTAACTTAAAATAAACAAGGCTATTGTGTAATGGAATTTAACTGCTACAATTTGGTTTCCTATGACGGTTGAACATCCCGCCCACCAAGGACAGGCTGCAAGAATTGTCCTTTAGTTGCAATATCAAGATTAAGGGATCGAACATAATTAGTTCCGCCCACCAAGAGGTACATAGAAACGGTAAATATAAGAGAACAACATAAAACAAAACTTCTTAACTGCTGCTTCATATACATAATACGCAACAATACAAAACAAATTAACAAAATTTAACTATGGACGTTAGTAAATTTGAATAGCAGCATTAAGTAAACTTAAGTTGCACTTAACAAATTGTGCATATATTTTTAATTTCTATATAGTAACTACAATTAAATAACAACAATAATTATTTTTCAATAGGTAAAACACATAACTTTCCTATGGATCTTTTTATGGTACTGCCATTACATTTTAGACTAACGACACGCGTAATTCCGTCCAGTCCAGTATGTTTATCCGTAATGATGCCGTACAACCACTTAGCCGGAGGAAGGTTATCCTCTTTAACTAAAACTATATCGCCGACAGCGGGTTCGGGTGTGTGATGGGCCCACTTATACCGATGATAGAACTGAGTCAGGTACTCACGCGACCAGCGACGCCAGAAATCTTGGACCATTCTCTGAGTCAGTTGCCATCGTCTTAAGCCGTTGACGTTTTTAGTTTCATAGTTATAGTCTGGTGGTAGAACTAAAGGTTCCCCTACTAAGAAATGCCCTGGGGTTAGAGGCATTGGATCATTACAGTTGTCGTTTACACGTGATATCGGTCTGGAGTTAAGACACGCCTCGACTCGACTCAACACAGTTGCCATTTCTTCGTAAGTCAAGGTTGAGTTTCCCACGATCCTCTTAAGGTGGTATTTCGTTGATTTGATGCCGGCTTCCCACAGGCCTCCGAAGTTTGGTGAATGAGGCGGTATGAAACGCCAACTTGTTTCATTGGTAGCTAAGTTGTCCGCAATTTCAGAGAGTATGGTTGATTTTTCAGCGACAAATAAGTGCTTAAGTTCGCGAGCTGCGCCTACAAAATTTGTGCCATTGTCACTCCAAAGCTCTTTGCAATGACCACGACGAGCCTCAAATCTTTTAAAAGTGGCCAGAAATCCTTGGGAAGTCAAATCGCTTACTGGTTCTAGGTGAACAGCTCGTGTAGTCATACATATAAAAAGACAGATATATCCTTTATATACATGGTGGCCTCTGCCCTTTGAGGCTCTAATACTAATTGGCCCGGCATAATCCACACCGCTGTGTAAAAATGCTCGAGCAACAGATCCTCTTACTGATGGTAACTGTCCCATCAAAGGATGCTTGCTCGATGCAGCGTATCTAAAACAAGTTACGCATTTACGGACGAACAGATTAACAAGGGCCTTTGCTCCCACAATCCAGTACTTTGATCTTAAGTAATTGAGCATCAGCTGTGGACCTCCATGTAAAGTTCTTTGATGCGCATCAGCCACAACCAAATCCGTAAAATGTGATTTATGTGGCAAGATAATCGGGTGCTTCATCTCCTCACTGATTTGAGCATTCTGCAGCCTTCCGCCTATCCGCATCACTCCTTCTTCATCGAGAAACGGATGTACTGAGGTAAGTTTGCTCTTCTTATTTATCTGTTCTTTTCTTTTCAGACTCTCTATTTCTTCCATAAATTGTTGTTGTTGCACTAACTTCACACATAGCATTAAACCCTTTTGCAGCTCTTGACTGGTCAACCATTCGCTACATCTTTCCTTTTTACATAGTTTGACCAATCTCAAACAGAACGCTATCACTCGTATTAATCTCCTGAGATTCGAGAATCTGGACAGGATTTTTATTCCAGGTGACTCGACATCTTCGACGGTTTCGCAGGTATTAACTAAACACAATTTATTGCTTTTCTCTTCCAATTTTGTTTCTTTTGCTATTTTTGATTTATAATCTATTGTTTTCTGTTTCAGCCAAGTAGGACCTTCCTTCCAGAGCGACTCATCTGTGGATTGGTAAGTACCCCTGGAAGCACAGTCAGCGGGATTTTCTTTAGAAGCGACGTGAGCCCATTGATGTGGTTCCATTGAGGTAATTATTTCAGAAACACGATTCGCCACAAACGTCTTCCATTTGTTTGGATGACTGTTTAACCAGGATAGAACAATTGATGAGTCTGTCCAGGCATGGATATTCATCTTATTGATGCCCATTACTTCAGCGACTTCCAACAGTAATTTTGTCAACAAAACTGCTCCACATAGTTCAAGCCTGGGAATGGATACCTGCTTAATAGGTGCCACCTTGGTTTTCGCCGTTATCAAAGAAACATAAACGTTACCATCTTTATCTACAACACGGACATAAACTACTGCCGCATAAGCGACAGCCGAGGCATCGCAAAACCCCTGCAGTTCTGAGTGCTGATCGCTAGATCTGGAATGGACCCATCGAGGCAGTTTGAACGCGGTAATTTGACTTAAGTTTTCTCGATAAGTTAGCCACTCCTTCAGCAATGGCGCTGGAACTTCATCGTCCCATTCGATTCCAGATAGCCACAGTTTTTGGATAAATATCTTCGCAGATATAACTATAGGAGCTAGCCACCCTAGTGGGTCGAATAACCGTGCGATGTCCGAAATCACCTTACGTTTAGTTGTGGGTATAGTTACAGGCGGCAACTGCACCGTGTATTCGAACTCATCGCTATTTCGGTTCCACGTAAGTCCTAAAATCTTAGTTGAGGTGTCTATTTTAAGTGGTAAGTTTTCCTTAACGTTTCCTTTTTCATTATTTATTTCTTGCATTAATTCTTTGTCATTAGTTGTCCATTTTTGTAACTCAAATCCCCCTCTTCCTAATAAATTGTTTAATTCTTTATGTATTTTCTTTCCTTCATCCACAGATTCGCAGCCAGTCAGCAAATCATCCATATAAAAATGGTTTAACACTCTTCCTGCTGCCAAGGGGAACTCACCTCCTTCGTCATAAGCAACTTGCTGCAAGGCGCGCACCGCGAGATATGGAGCAGACGCCGTACCAAAAGTCACTCTCGTTGATCTAAAATGATCAATTTCATCCTCAGATCTTTCACGCCACACAATACGCTGAAAATCAGCATCAGCTTCGTCGACTTTTATTTGCCGATACATTTTAACAATATCTGCCACTAGGCAGATTGGATGTAGCCGCCACTTCAGAATAATGTGACGCAAATCAGGCTGTAGAGTTGGACCCACTAACAAATCTTGATTGAGAGACACCCCGTTACTACCAGGACACGATGCGTCGAAAACGACTCTTAACTTCGTTGTTGTCTTATCCTCGCGTATCACTGCATGGTGAGGTAAGTAGACTGCATCAGGTTTCAGTTTGTCTTCTTCTGGTACCTTTTCCATGTGTCCGAGGTCTAGATATTCTTTGATGACATCGGTATAGCGAATCCTCAACTGAGGGTCTTTGGAAAATCGCTTTTCCAGCTGCAGAAGCCGTTTTGTGGCTATAAGCTTAGACTCACCATACTTGCAGCTAGGATCTTCATCTCGAAACGGAAGCTTGACGATGTAGCGACCGGTGTCGTCTCTCTTTGTAGTAGCCTTAAATATTTCCTCGCATCGTTTTTCTTCTTCCGTATAACGTTCGGTCACAGACTTCACTGGACTATCAGCCTCAAGTTCCCAGAATTTTTTGAGTAATTCGTTTTCAACGTGAAGGTGATTAACGCTGATAGCGTTTTGTGCCGAAGTTTGCTTGTTGATTGGACCTGACAAAATCCATCCCAAAGTAGTTTTTTGGGCGATTAGGGCTCCTGGTGGATTTTTTATAATACCTTCTTGCAAAATGTGTCCATAAACGTCCGCCCCCAGAAGTAAATCAATTTTATCAGGCTTGTCGAAGAATGGGTCTGCTAACTCAACATTCTTAAACTCTGACCACAATTCAAAGACGACCCTCCTCTCAGGCAGGGCTGCTGTAAATTTGTTCAACACGAAAGCATTCACCGTATATTCAAATTTCGGGTTATGAAGTGATTGTATCTTTACCTTTACTATTGACTTGGAAGCTAATGTTGCACCCTCGTCGCTTCCTAAGCCCGAAATTGTGCTTTTGTGTTGAATTTTCTTTAGTCCTAACAATTGGACTGCCGACTCTGTGATCAAGGATGCCTGCGATCCCTGATCAACTAGACATCTGAGAATAGTACCTGCTCCCAATTTCGACTGCGCCTTGACTAAAGCCGTTGCTAACAATACTTGATTACGACTTGTCGAGAAATGGGTTTTAACATCGGTAGTGATGGGCTCATCGGTCGACGACGAACCTGCTGTGGCTGCGTGCGCTGCCACACTTGACTCAGATGACTGATTTGATCCACCAAAATCAGTCTGTGAAGTATTCTTGGGGTGTAGTAGTGAGTGATGTTTTTTTGTACATATGCGGCATCTCGTGGATTGGCGGCAAGCAAATACTGTGTGATTGGGACCTAAACAATTAAAACATAACTGATTAGACTGGACGAAACCGCGACGTGCGTCAACATCAATTTTTGCAAAACTCTTACAATTACCAATTCGGTGATCCTCAGAGCAATAGGAACATGAAAAGGCAGTTGCATGATGAACCTTTGGATTGGTAGTAGCATTAGAGTTTCTGCTAGATTGGCCAGTTGGATAGTTATTCACCAAACTACTAGTTTTAGATCTGGGCTCTGCAAACTCTAATGCTCGAAACCGTTTTTCCAAAAAACCATCAAACATTTCTAAAGTGGGTAAATCATCTGTTTCATCACTGGCCTTCAGTTCCCACTGCTTTCTGGTTTCAGGATCTAGCTTTAAACAAATAATATATATAACAATAGTGTCCCAGTTAGTTACATCAACACCAATATTCTTTAAAGCGTTTAAGCACTCGTTTGTTGTATCCAGCAGTTCCTTAATACCGTTTGCAGATTCTGCTACTAAGTTTCTTTGGCTCATCAGTCGTTTCAGTATGTGATTGGCTAGATATTTCTTATTGTTGTATCTCTTGTCGAGTTGTTCCCAACACTTCGAATAATTCTCTTCAGTTATATCTACATGGCGCAAAAGTTGTTCTGCTTCACCAGATAAATGACACTTGAGGTAGTGTAACCGTTGCACGTCGTCTAGAGCTTGATTTTTATGTACAAGTGCTACAAACAAATCGCGGAACGTCGACCATTCAGAATACTTCCCGGAAAATTTGGGAATAGTAATTTCAGGCAGTCTTATTCTAGACTTAGTTGTTCCTGTTTTACTAGTTCCGGACACATTTGCAGTTCCAACAGTAGGCTTCAGTTTGCTAAGTGCAGATGTTAACTCGCATTTGTAGTCGATGTACAGGTCTTCTGTCTTTGTGTACACGTCATCTTGAGAATATGCACTTTCGTTCAAGCTCCTGGCATCTGTTGCAATTACGATCTCATCGTGCGTTTTGTTAAAGTCGACCCATAACTGTTCTAGTATTTGCAATCTAGTAGACAAATAATCGCTCGATTTCAAACGGTCTTTAGGCGATTTCCTGAAATTGTCTCTGGCTTTCTGCATACGATCGAACATATTAACTTGAAGCTTTGCTTTGCTCTCCATCGTTAAACTATTTCAGTTTCGAAGTACAAGAAAAATTGTCCAAAATTTTCTAAGTCCCAAATGCCGCGATTTTTCTAAGTGTTTTTATTTTGTTGACTCTGTAGAAAATCGGGCATAGGTTCCCCGTAGTTGCACTTTTAAGAGAATTATTCTAAGTCCTAGTTCTAGCCCAAAGTTTCTAATTTTTACAAGTCTATTTACACTATCTTCACTATATCTTCTATGTCCACAATCTCAATTAATATTTAATGAGTACTTACAGTTGTCCTTGCACACTCACAAACACTAATGACTCCTCGATGCACTGATGACGTCACTCTTCCAAAATGACGTATGATTCGCCGCTCCAAACTTACCACGAACCAGCCATCCGGTTCGAAGGACCAATGTTTGCACCACGACGGTTCCCAAAAATGATACTTCACTTTTTGCTGTACAAATGTATTATGCTACCAAATTAAGTAGACACAACAATGTTAGGTGGATAAAAAATATAGCCCATCTTCGGCTAAGTCATTAACTCAGGAAAAATCTCAACAGCGCGATGCAGGATGGGGACTGAGTTTGATAGTGACATCTATCGGAAAACATGAAAACTAAAAATTGTATGCAAAAATGAAACTAGGTTTAAATGTGCTGAATTGTGTGCACTAACGCCATCTGTTGAGAGATTTCATGTAACTTAAAATAAACAAGGCTATTGTGTAATGGAATTTAACTGCTACAATTTGGTTTCCTATGACGGTTGAACAATCGGATAATACGCCTATAGGTATTTGTATACGTCTTTTGCATTTGCTGATGTATACACGTTTAAATTTTATCTTTTATCGAAATTGTACCTCCAAAACTTGCAGCCCTAAAATCACCCACCAGAGACTTGTTTACTGCTCTGAAGTTTAGTGTTTCTCCTACGCCTAGCGCACTAAGAAAGAATGTCTAATAAACTGTCCAACAAGGATGTGCTTTTTGCCCCTACATCTAGTGTAGGTTAGCATAGGCATGCATATCTACCTCACAAAATCTGAGAAAGAATAAACCAGGTCCAGGTTATTTTTTAATAAAAAAGGCTTAAAGGAGCACTTATAAAATAATAAGCAGGAAAGATATTTTTTTTGAATTAGAATCATTATTGAAGAAACATTTGAATGTTGATTGACCGTCATGTCAGTCACCTTATCGATCCAATCATTTGTGAAACACGATTTGCGATAAAAACGCGTCCCGCTTCGAAATTCTTTACAAAAATCCATTACTTAAAAACAAGTCGGGTTGTAAAAGTAATTTTAAGTCGATAAAATGGCGCCATTATTTCTTCTACTCAATTTGGTCCTCGCACTAATGGATTTGAAGTAATTGGGTCGCTCTGTTGGTGTGAAAGAGACACGGGATACAAGAGACAAATGAAGCTTGAAAATTTAATAAATACACTGCAAAATAACAATTGAAAGAAAAGTCTGTTGATTGGCTAGACTCAGTTTGGTCCTAGGACCGCTAATTTATATCCTAGTTTATACCTAATGATGTCCTCCGTTTGTCTTAGTCGACTATCAAGTAATTCAAATGTACCATGCAAACAGGATTGGCATTAAGTTGAGTATGAAATAAAATAAACCTATCTTAATTATATTTAGTGTTCGACCAAACATTAGGCTTCGGGCGAATTTTGGCATTAAATTGGAGTTTCGATTTACATTCGGTAGAAAAATTACCGAAACTGAGTTCGTGGGATTTCGTGCGGCTTTCGAGAGCAATCGGAGTCGTGGTCGCCACCCGCGCATCTGCAATTTTTTTGTGACTTCGTTGTTATTCCACATCAAAAATAATAGTCACTTACTTTAGAGCTAGCTTTAGTACCTTCTCACTTTCACTGACGTGACTCATTTCAAACTTCCCATTATGACTGGTTTTTACGACATAGTACTAAAGTGTTCAGCTACTTCTGAGGCTGACTAACAAATTGTTCTTTTTAAACTATCATGCCATGACAATTGTACCGTAAAACTGTTGGTTTATACTGCTATTCTCCGTTACATAGACCAAAGATTAACACTAGGAATGGTTTTCCGATACCGACTCGCAGTTCTAATTCATTTGCGACTCGCGAACACAAACTTGATAGCGTGATGTTTTCCGTGCTTGGCAACCCTAGATAGAGTAATGCCCTGTTAATAATGACTTTTATTTTTGGGGTTTAAGGTTCGAAATGCAGTGTGATGTTTCTGGTGGTTAAGGTGAGAGAAGTGGGGAAGTCAAGTGTGGCGTGTGGCACGCGAACTTGCATAGGGCTGCATCGGCATCGTTCGATGTCGACTCGGTATCGATTTCGCGGATTGTATATTAGATTGTGTTTTGGATATACGTGTAATAAGTAGAATGGTATACGCTGATGGCTCAGTACGGTAGGTTAAATATATCATGTTATTATCTTACTAATATTACAAACGCGAAAGTTTATATGGATGTGTGCATGTGTGGATGTTTGTTACTCTTTCACGCTAAAACGGTTTGACGGATTCTGATGAAATTTGGGACACAGATAGTTTGTTACCTGGATTAACATAAAATACTTTTATCCCGGAAAATTTAATAGTTCACGTGGAAACGCGGTCAACAGCTAGTACTAACAAAAATTACAGTAAGGCCCATACTACACAGGTTACACATACTACAGTGTAGTTTGCACCATACAACTTCCATATAAAATTGTGTCTAGTGGCGGTTCAGAAGCGGTTTCCCGCGGCGGGAGAACCGCCCGTGTAGTATGGGCCTAATGAAACTAGCTGTTTTCTTTTTTTTTACTTTTTAATATAAATTTGCTGATAATATAATACTAAAGTGTTATCATAGTATCAACAAATAAGATCGTAAGACATTTAATTTGTAAGTAGTAGTTAAATAGCGTTCGGTTTAATCTTTATTGATCCATGCTGATATTATATAGTAACTCTGTCCTTCTGTCTGTATTTTGTCACCTCTTCACGGTATAAATTATTATTTATACCGCTGCACCAATTTTCATGATTTTTGATAAGTAGAAAGTAATGACCTGAAACAATTACTTTGCTCACCCGCGACCGTCGAAACTTCTGCGAAGGTCGCGGGTGAGCAAAGTAATTGTTTCAGTTCATATGGACATCCGCAAAGTAACGCCTGATTCAATAAATTATTAAAGTAGAAAATACATTGTTGTTGATAGTAAAATTTTGATAGCACGACATAGTTTGTTCATGTAAATCATGGGTGTTGTTTAACAAAATTGAAATCAATTTAGATAATAATCTTCCAGCTACAAAGTAACCTAACACTACGAAATTACAGTATATTTTGTTTATGCTATCACATATTTATTAGTTCAGGCTCTTGCTTCGATTCATAACAGGAATTTGCATACAGATTGGAAAATTTACGAGCATATGCTTGTGTGGGTTCGGCACGCCCTGCCAGCCATATGGTGCCCGAAGCACTGTCTCAAACTCAGTCAAAGTATTGAAGACTTTGTTAAAATATGATTGTGTGAGATGATTGTTTCATAAGGTGACCAGCCTGTTCGCTTGCCCCTCACGCAAAAAATATATGTCTTAATATATAAAAATCTCGTGTCACAGTGTTTGTTATCGAACTCATCCTAAAGGGCTTGACCGATTTTTATGAATCTTTTTTTCTCTCTATTCGGTAGGTCTGAGAATAGGTCGTAGGCTATTTTTATACCCCTCTTCTTCCCGAACGGAGTAGCAGGAAACAGCTAGTTGAAATATTAAAAAAAAACAGCCTTCAAAAACACTCAGAACATAAAAAGCAAAAAAAATATATTTAAAAATGGAACCGACCACAAACAAAAAGCATGAAAAATATTTTTCCACTAATCTGTTTGAAGTCGGTGCGTCAGCACGAGCCAACAGGAGTGGTAGAAACCCAATAAATATTATGTAGGTAAGGTAGATGACTAGGTCCACTCCTCCTCCTTTTTTTGAAGTCGGTTAAAAGGTAACAGTTATTTCTTGATTTTCGGTGTCTGGGCAGATATTACGTATGAAAAATACGAATGTTTGTTCTCGAGTCTCTTTGATGTTTATGTATGAATTTTATTAGTTTTCGGGGCTACGTCGATTGGTGTGAATTGTCCTTTGATATTTATTTTTAATTCATAATTCATAATTAATAATTTCTTTATTGTACATAAATATCTATTACAATAGAAATAACAATAAGAAGATTTTTCACATTAAAAACCAGGCGATATAAATGTACGTAACAATTTCACAATTTTGGTTGCACTGGGCCCTACACTAGGCTCAGCCTGTTTCGTAGGTAACCAATTCCTATGCGAGTTGACATAATTGATGCGAAAAGCTAATAAGAATCCCTTGGCTAAGAAACAAATGGATCCAAAGTAAGTAAAAACCAAATACTATATCTAAGATTTAAATTACAAATACGGTAGTTATGTGCATGTGTGTGTGTGTGTGTGTGTGTGTGTGTGTGTGTGTGTGTGTGTGTGTGTGTGTGTGTGTGTGTGTGTGTGTGTGTGTGTGTGTGTGTGTGTGTGTGTGTATGTATATGTGTATTTTTGTGTGTGAGTGTAAATGTGTGTGCTAATTTGTTAGGTTCGGCCAATTTACTAGTATATAAATGATTTGAAGCCGTTAGTTGTTTGAGCTCTCAAGCAGAGGATCGTGGGTTCGAATCTGGGGTTTATACAGGAATTTCGTAACATTAGAATTTATACCAAGAACTTTTCGGTGAAGGAAAACAACTTGAAGACATTTGCGTACACCTGCAAAGCAGTGGGTATGTGCCTGACGCATAATGAGAGGGATTAAAACACTCGTGTGATCTTATAATGAAACTCGCCTTAGGTTCGTTTCACAAAACTACACTCGTGTTTTAATCCCTCTCATTAAGCGCTGTCACATAAATAACTATTATTCTTAAAAATCTAGTGTAGTTGCATGGCCACAAAAACCCCCTTTGGGTCTGTTAGTCTTAAAACATGATCGTGATAGCAATTTCACGTGACGCCCTAACGTCATGCTTCTTTCTACGAGTGAGCTTGCCTAAGTTATAGCTTCTTCCAATGCTCTTTTATTATACCAATCTGACTTTCACATGACTTGTTTATTAGTGTCCGACCGAAACACGATTTTTAGCCGAAACCGAAACCGAAACCGAATATTCGGTTTTTTTCTGATTTCGGCCGAAACCGAAACCGAAACCGAAATTTTTGAAGACGTATCATATCAAACAAAATATTCAAAATTACTGTACAGATCGTAAGGAAAAGGTTATTGCAAGGATTTCTTATATGAGAACAGTTACTTTTTTTGTTAAACAAAATAAAAAACGTTTAGTTTTAATGAAAAATGTCTTGGCATAGGTATTATATTATTCAAAACAAACAACCTATTCTTATTACGTCTAAACTAAATTCACAATCCTAATATCAAACGCATTGTTCATTAATCACAGCATAAAATGCAGTAACAAATAAAATAAATAAAATAAATAAATATTAGGGGACAATCTTACACAAATCGACCTAGTCCCAAACTAAGAAACATATACAAATACTATGGGTACTAGACGACGATAAACATACTTATATAGATAAATAAATACTTAAATACATAGAAAACATCCATAACTCAGGAACAAATATTCGTGCTCATCACACAAATAAATGCCCTTACCGGGATTCGAACCCTGGACATCTTGCTTCGTAGGCAGGGTCACTACCAACTAGGCTAAAGCGGTCGCCAAACATATTCTAAAAAGTAAATAATAATTTAATAAATAAACAACACTCATATATACTACTGTCGCTGGTCCCAGCTGGGCCGGCCGCCGATGCATTACCTATACCTACCCGGCCGAGCGTGTCCGAATTAAGCCTAGCGCTCCCGATGCGAGAGCCGCGAGAGGCCGCGAAGTAATTTCGGCCCGGCCGAAGGTTTCGGCCGGATTCTGGCCGAAACCACCTCGGCCGAAATCACTTTTTTGGCCGAAATTGGCCGAAACCGAAACCGAAACCGAAACTTCGGTCGGACACTATTGTTTATGAAAGACTATATTCACAGTAGGAGTGAAATATGAAGGTAAATTACGAGACAACTTGTCCTTTCGGCTCCGAGTTAAATCATGCTTTATTTATCGGTTCTTTGCCACATCAACCTTTGAAAAAAAAACGAAAAATTGTACAAACACCCCAGTAATCCTGTTATACAGTATGTAACTGAACGAAAAGCAAAGCCATACCTGGTTGATGGCCAAGGGGAGTATGGTGTCATACTTTTTATTAAATTTCTAGTATTTTTTTTCTTTTGCTCCATGTAAAGTTATTTAATATTTAATTTAATTTCAGGTTGACCAAACGAAAGTCGCTTCCAACCGCAATGATTGGGTATCAATGAGGGAGGCCTATGTCCAGCAGTGGACGTCCTACGGCGAACGAAACGAAAAAAAAGTCGTTAAAGAAAAACGGACACATACTTAATTTTAAATGTTGACTGTTTGACTCATATATCTAAATTTCGCATAATGTTTGAACAAAAATTCGTACAAACCACTTCGGCATTGGAACCCTGTCAAACTTTTCCCCTCTATCATATTATCTTAGATTTATGATAAACATTTTCACCCAATTTAGATACGTCCCGTTTGATCGAAACGTTGAACTTCATTGAATTATGTTGGGATGCCATCCATCATCGTTTGTTGGTAATTAACGGCTTCGTACGAGTCTTGTTGTTGATTTGCATTTAGTTTTTTTAGCTATTAAATGTAAAAGTATCATCATCATCGTCATATCATCCAAAATACGTCCACTGATGAACAAAGAGTTCGACACAGATCCGTCCTGCACTGCCGCATCCCAGTGGTTCTTGCGATTTTAACCAAATCGTCGGTCCATCTTGTTAGAGCCTTTTCTACGCCACGTCTTTTGTAGGTATACCGACACGGTCGGCCCTCTTGAACTATTCCTCTATTTCCCCATCGGCCGTCTGTTCTAAGAGCGCTCGTGCCAAAAATACCACGTTCCCAAAATACTTACGACATTTTTCAAAATACTACATTACCTATTTATTACATTACCATTATACCAGATGTCCAAAATAAGACATTGCACAAAAAAAAACACTTCCTTACACACCTAATCTTCGATTTCGTAATAGGTTGGTAAGCTTGAATAAATGTGGTAAATAGGTAATGAAGTATTTTGAAAAATGTGGTATTTTGGGAACATGCTATTTTAGGCACGAGCGTCTAAGAGCAATGTGCGCTGCCCACTGTCACTTGAGTCTCGCGATTTAAGCTCAAACGAAACGAAACTCAGAGCATAGCTCGCTCCATCGATCTTTGAGTGACGTTGAGATTCTTTTGATGCCATAATTGACATTGAGTGACGAAAATAAATAAATAAATAAATTTATTTCCAAAAACATACATTTAGCAATATACAAGATAAATATCTGGCAGACCCCAAACTAGGCAGAGCCTGTATCTTGGGGCCTAAAATAGTTCCATAATTTCCATTTGTCATAAAGTAATTTATTTCTGAAACAGTATTTTTTTCAGAATGGTTACTAAACTAACCTAGCCTACTGCATTCTACAAGATGACATTTAAAAAAAATCCTGGAACCCAACGCTTCTACACGTTTTATACCAAACTTTGGTAGGTATGAGAAGTGAAATTTTGGAAAACGATGTGATTCGAAGTTTATATTATCTCCTCGTTCCCATTACATCTCAAAGACAACCTAATAACCGCCCCACCGTTTCTTACCTTTTAACGTCCTTAATATTGGAGTGTTCCACAAGGCGGGTAATTTCGATTCATTACAGGCGATGCCCCCTCGGGTTTTCGAGCACCCATTACCAGTTCGCCACTAAAACAATTAGAGCTATCGGATGTACTTGAGAATCTTTAACGCTGTTCTTTGTTGTTGGAGATTTTAGAAGACCTTTAGATTGTTTTCAGTTGGATTATATGAACGGTTAGGTTAGGTTAGGTTAGGTTATATTTGATTCAATTATAGAACTAAAGATGAATTTCACTTTAAAAACTTTAGGTTGAATGGTACATGTAATTTTTCGGTTTTGTAATATGCTTTTTGTATTATTTGTATAGGTAACTGTACGTAGAAATGTAAGCATAATTTCAACTTAATAGTTTTTATAAATCACACGAGTAAGCAAAACTGCTGGCCTCTTCTTACAATGCAAGAGCTTGGGCTGTTGATTCCATGTGGACCCAGAACAGAATAGAAACTTTACATCCACCATTAAACTGGTCCGCAGATGTATTGCCGGCTTCTTCACAATGTTTTTCTTCAGCAACAAGCTCATGAAAAGTTTCAAATGGTTTTTTTTACTAGCCTATAATAGTGCCCCACTGTTGGGCAAAGGTCTCCCCTCTGGTCCTCCATAGCTCCCTGCCTTGAGCCAAATCTGGCCAATTGTTTGATTACACGTCCAGGTCGTTATGCCATCTGCGCTTGGCCCTGCCTCGCCGTCGTAAACCGTCGTGCGGCACCCACCACGTGGCTGAGTAATTAAAAATATAAATTCCGAAAATCGCAGAGGGGCGAGCCCGAGTTCAAACCCACGACTCTCTGCTTGAGAGGCCATAGGTCAAAGTACTAGGCTTTCACGGGTCTTGAGGACCGTCTCAATATCTTTGGTAATCGATCGTAGTCTTGATTAAGGGGGTGTTTCACCACCTTATTGTCAAACTGCTGGTTACGTAACCAATGAATAAACTAAGTACTGGACAAATCTGTCAGCTAGTGTTTTTTCAGTTTCACCACGCCGGTCCTGTGCAAACTAAGTACCACTTAACTAATCGTGGGTTTAACAAAAAGTCGGAATGGCAACGTCGCATTTCACGACCACGCGTTCCTGTTCGCACACTTTCGTCCAAAGAGTCACTCATTATTAAAGCAAAAAAAATCGTTAACTATATAATTTTTAAATACATCTATTTTTTTTGCATAAACAAATGTGTAACATTTTAATTGATCCAAAAAACGGTATTTATTTACGATACTTTGTTAACAATAACAAAGAAAAATAAAATCACGTAAAACGAATCGAAAAGTGGCGCCAAACCATTTGACAGATAAACTTTTTTTTTTAATGGCGATATACAAGTTCAGGTAGAACAAACGAATGAGTCACTGAAAAAAAGTCTGTAATTAAAAAATATTACGAAATTTTGGATTTATTTTTACATACTAAAAGTGTCTACATTTTTTTATTCAAATCTTGATATTTAAATTATTTTATGCAATTTAGCATGACTTATTTCTTTAAAAAATAAAAAATACTTTGATTTATTTTTCTGAAACTGGCTGAAGGGCTCTCCAACCATGGCCACAAAAAAATAAACTTAACTAATTAAAAA
Source organism: Archips crataeganus (assembly GCA_947859365.1). Classification (NCBI taxonomy): domain Eukaryota; kingdom Metazoa; phylum Arthropoda; class Insecta; order Lepidoptera; family Tortricidae; genus Archips; species Archips crataeganus. Next base: position 4,924,268 of record OX402047.1, on the reverse strand, counting down.
GTTATGTGATGGATAAAAATGCTAAATGCCACCTGATCTGATGGTCACATTAAGAAATAGTTTGTCCGTCACTTAGCGCTAATCGAGACTGGTGAAACAGAAATTTTAATTCCATCTGTCAAATAAGGTTATGATTAAGCTAATCTGAACTTTAAGAAAAGTGGTGAAACAGCCCCTAAGTCTGAATTTTATTTTTTTGCCACATGGTGAGCTCTCGTACTTTATTACTGGCCAGTTACATAGTAGTAAAATTAAAATATGGCGCCAGTATTAAAATTTCAAGACAGATTTTATCTGCACCAACCTAAATTATCTTTTAAAAATTAAGCTAGGTAAGTGTTACAAGGTTTCAGGAGCAAAATGTCAACTTCGAATACCTAACAAGATATTCTATATGCCATCAGCTATAAAAACAAGTTGCGTTATACGACGTTATTATAATAAAACGTGTTCTGCGCTGAAAGCTAACCGCCAACATACCTATTCTTAAGAAAATCTTCATACAGTTGTGATAGCGAGCTGTAGTTATTCGAAACAGACTGGTTTAATTTATTTGTTATTTTACTTGCCTTGCATAACTATGTCTAATTATCAACACCATACAGATACCGGAGTAGACACAGATACCTGACATTATTTTCTACAATTTGTAACAACTTGACTAATAGGTCTGATTTTAAAAGGTAGGCACTCAGTAAAATAAATCGACTATAATTCTACTTTCAAAAAATGCTTTTCAGAGTTCCGTACCCATAGGGTGACTTTCGGGTCCGCTGCCTATCTGTCTTGTTCGTCGGTCTGTCTGTCCATCTGACACAGGCTGAATCTTTTTAACCGCAATAGTTACATACCCAAGTATTGGAAATTCATGTGTTGCTATGGCCGTTATATAATAGAAATAAAATTATTTCATCACCATCTTTACCAAATAAGACGATTTGGGTGATACTACGCGGCCCCAGTGCGAATTGAGAGCGTCACACACACATCATTGAATTTCCTCGCAGGTGCAGGTTCCCTCACGATGTTTTTCTTTACCGCAAATCTCATGCTACATTCATACACACACACACACACACACACACACATAATCGTCTCATGATACGTTTCAAATGCAATTTCGCATCCATCGAGTGCTTCTATCTGGGTGTAACCAGCAAACATGCCCGGCCCAGTCCCATTTAAGCCTGGTTCTGCTTTCCAACATTATTTAGCGATTCGAGTTTTGAACTATCAGGAAACGGAAAGGATTACATCACAATAAACAACCATACAAAACACACACACGCACACACACACACAAGCACGTGCACGCTCGCAAACGCAATTAGTTTATTTCTTATAATCAGTCCTGTTCCCTATTCTTAAGTGCGCATCACATGTTTTATTAGTATAATTTGTCTTTTTATTTTGCATGCTTCTTAATTTTAGTAAATACGGTTATAACTTTAGCGCCAGGTAATCCAAAATCTGAAAAGATAATGCAAGCGTCAACCTGCGACACAGGCCTAGTCTTGTGCAGGGGACACAGACAAAATCTTTTTTCTTTAAAAATGTCATGCGGTGGCCAGTCTTTTTTATTTATTTATTGTAATAACTTAATCTTTATTGTAATATGTAATATTTTTACGAGTCTTGTCACTTGAATAAATGAATTTGAATTTGAATTTGAGTTTTGGAGGAAGAAAGAAATAAAGAAAACATTTATGCCACTATGGCAGCATGGATTAAATATTGATATATTATTGCATGGTGGTACGGCTCGCACTTGGCCTGTTTCTCTATTTTCTTCCTTGTACAATATATTATAATATGCACCTTTGCTATTACGCTGTGTAACCTACCCTACCATTCTCGCCTTACGCACGGAGGAGCCATTCCGAATAATGCGATGCCGATGGAGAATAAACGCTGAACGATTTCCCGCTTATCTACTTCTCTAGTTTTAGTCAGTGGATTGAATTTGGCCCAGCAAAAAATGGTTCGTCTAAAAAATATAGAACGAATTAACTTTGTGTGAATTTTCAGTCGCAAGAATGAAAAAATTGCCGTGTTGTGTTAAGGAATGATGCGTGCCGACTTCTTTTAAATAAAACAAAAATACAAATATCCATCATTACATTTATTACCAATATCATCGACATCTGCATCAGTTAGTGAATACATAAATCCTGTTTTTACCTTTTATACCGGTCTCCCCAGATCTTGTAACAGTGTTAATTCGTTAGTTACTAGTTAAATACTTAAAAGATAAAAACTTGTCAACTGTCTGTGTTTTCTTTCACAAACTAATTGCATAACCTTACCCTACCTGAATAGCTGTCGTGCAAAGTTCACGCACGGCTGTTCCCTCCACGCTAACGTCCACGACGTTGATTGGTGCCATTCAATACCGCCGACTCGCCGCTCCAGTAACTTTGTTAGCAATTCGATGCCAATTTGTACGTTTGATCACTGCAAGATGATACAATCGATTTTAACTGTGAATGTTATGTGAAGTGATGTGAAGTGTGACTTGTAGTGTCACGGCGCAATCCGCGGCTAGTTTCTGGTTCTGTTGCCGTTGTCCACTTAATTATAATAAGTAGGTACCTATTTGTTTGATATTCGGAGACCTTATAAAGCTCCAGCTCTTTATATTAATATTATTATTAATTTTGACCTTGGAGGCTTCTTACACCTCTAATGATTATGTAACTAGTTTACGTTGACATTTAGAGACTATATACATCTCTGAATTATTTAGATGAAGTATTTTTATTTATTATTAACTCAGGGACTTTATACATCCCTTTGCTATATTTAAGGCTGTATATTGTTAAGCTTATGGATTTAAACTTTTATATTTTAATTAATACTTTATTAACTAGTCACAGGCCCGCGACGCCGAAGTTCCCAAGACGGTCCCATAAGGCTTATGGGAACGGAAGCGATACATGCCCTCGGTACCGCTCTGCTTTCAGAGCATGACATGAGTGCGTGTGAGCCAACTTTGGGGGCGGCAGGCGTAAGCTTGCCTTTGAAATCCAAAAGTTTAATGGTTACTTGACCTGAAATGTGTTTTAACACATTCATTTTTAATGATTGTGACATTGGAAGACTATCTCCGATATATATATATATATATATTTTTAACTATGGGACCCAATAAATCCCTGTATTGTTTTTTTATATAATTATTATTATTTTTTATTTAATTCTATATTTGTATGGTTTTTTAGTTTGTAATTTATTATATTTTAATTTGAAAATAGGACTTCCTGCCAAGTTTCTTGCGGCGCATTCTTCTTGGCAATGATGGTCCTTACGAAAGCGCTGGTAGTTTAAAAAAGTGACATGTAAAAGAGCCCTTTGCGGCCTATTTGCAGAATAAACGTTTTGATTTTGATTTTTTGATTTTTGATAACTTCCATCGAAGCGGGAAAGTGACGTGCAGAATCGATCAATCTTCTCTTTTTAAACGCCGCATTCTTGAGAGAGCGGATGTGGTCGTATGTTGAGGAATGATATGCTAAAAAACTTAAAAAATCTTGTAGGTGTAGTCTGGCTAGGTGATTCTTGGGGCAGGAAAAAAAAGCAATTTAAAAATTGGGTTAGAAACTCATTTAATAGATAACAAAAATCACTCGTAAATACGTAATAGGGGTACACACATGCGCGCAAATATTCATACATTGTACAAATGTTTGCACGCAAAGGAATGTGGGAATCGAACGCGTTGACGAAGGTTTGAGGTTCGTGCGCTTTTTAGTATGGCAAAATTGGCAAAGGCTAAGATAGATTGTTTGAAAAAGTCGCATTACAATGCCTTGTTGGTTCGGGTATCCGTGCGAATGTGAATAACCCAGCTTTACATTGTCAAACATTTTAATTTAGGTACACTGCTGCTTACCGGATTGTTTTTTAGTGGCACAGCAAACATAGCGAGATGAAATCTCTTACAATATAACGTTTTGGGACGTGGAGTCCAACCATTTCGCTTGACCATATCTCCATGTCTTGCTCCACTTGGCCTTAGTGAAAATGTATCTTTCAGCTACGATGCCACTAGTGTCTTAGGTGACTTCTGGGCAGCAGGTTCATAGAACAGATAGTGCAGGGTAGTCCAAGTGAGAATTTCTACGTACAACACGGAAGTAGTAGTTTCCCTCAGTCACGTTCAGGCTTGTCCACGGCGCTAGGTTTCCACATTTAACTTCATTTTCCGCTGTGACACGATCCGCCCCCACGGTCATAATTGTACTTACTGTATCTTTTTGTGCCACCCTTAAGGGTATTATAAAGTTTTGAAAGGGTTAATATTAAATTTGATAGGTACTTTAAGACGTAAAATACTTTGACGTAAAAGGTGACCTTTGTCGTATTGCGAAATAAATTGTACCAAAGTAAATATAGAACAGTACCTAAACCACCTAAAAACAGAGGTATGTACCTATGCGTGCGCGCTTTATAAGAACGGTCACCAACATAGTAATAATGTAAGTACCTGTCCACTTTACTATCCTACTACTGTGTTTTCTGTCTTAACCGTATAGAAAAGTGTCGACTTGTGTTAGGGAACCGACTATACGGTACCTATGCCCCACTAGCAATGAATGCAAGCTCATTCTTCGTCATACCCCAATATTTACTTGTGATGCTTTCGTACAAGGCGCCCAAGCGTGTCATCATTATCATCATGATCCCAACCTATGTACTTCGCATTCCAGGACACATGCCCTCCTCACAAGATTAGAAGACGCTGCGCAAATGTATCTTTGTTTGAAGCCGGTTTACTGTTCTGTATTTACTCTGGTTGTACTTACTGAAAAAAAGTTTTTTACGTTCTGGCATGAATTTTGAAATTTTATTGGTTAAGTTAGCGTCTAAGTAGTATAAGTTTTGAGGCATAAAGTGTCTCAAATGCCTTCGTGTTAACGCCAATTGCTATGTCCAAATGAATTCAAGACGCTCGTTACAACAAATGTTTCGCACGAGAAGGGTTCCACACCACAACTGATAAGAGCAGAGCATGTTTCTAGCATGGAAACCCTTTTTTTGCATAAGTCGAGGGAGGTAAATAATAATAAATAATTAAATAAATATCACGGGACAATTCACACCAATTGACCTAGTCCCAAAGTAAGCAAACCTTGTGTTATGGTTATTAGGCAACGGATAAACATACTATGTAGATACATACATACCTAAATACATATGAAACGTCCAAGACTCGAGAATAAAAATTCGTATTTTTCATACATCGAAACTGGGACCTCAAAGCTTCGTAGTCATGTTCTCTGGGTACCAACTAGGCCATTCGGAAGACCTTCTTTGCTTTTTCAAGAGCTCTGTAATTAATTAAAACTTTCTGGACACATTCCGCCCAAAATCTTCAGCATATACCTCGCATAGTTTGTGCGTACGGAGTTAGTTCTAGTTTAGCATAGTTCTTCCACCGAAGTTATTTTAAAGTTAAATTCTGGTAGGTAGGTTATGTACAAGGAACACCGGTACGCTACGCGAAGACGAGCTTTATTTGCTTTAATAAAAAAACACCATATTTTTAAGGTTCCGTAATCAAAATAACAAAATGGAACTCATAATGTCGTCTTATAATGTCGTTACAGGTTTGTGATAATCATTTCAGGAAATTTTTAAGCTTATCTTAACTGGTAGAGATGCATCTATTTTCTCCATCTTTTACCACTGGTTGGGATAGGTGTAAAACTATACCATATACCCCTGCCTACTCATAGTAAATTAGACGATTTTCCCATTCAACTCCATCTATCTCTACTACAAAAAAAGCCTTTTCTAAGGAATTCATGCTTCGCAAGTGCTTCATCAACATAAATTCACTTTACGTCATGGATATAATATTGACACACTTAAAAACCGTGAAGAAATGCAGCTTTCTTAAAAATGCATCGGATTCAAAACATTTAGTTTTTCGGTTTATATTTCACCAGGAAAATTCAGTCACGCGAAACTCATATCTAACTGTCAAGATGACATGACAAAATGGCTGCTATCTAGCACGCTGTAAAGTATAATATTTGAATGACAAAATTATGTTTTATAGTTTCATAACTGAAAGTTACTGTCGGTTACTAAAAGGAATATTCGATGACGAAAAGGAGATATAAAAACAAAAAAATATTAAATTTACGAAACCACTTATGATTATGAAATTAAGCTTTTTTTCCCCTCTTACAAATAATTATAAATATGACAGCCAAAGATCACATTGGTCATGAAATAGAAAGTATGGCTAAACGCATTCCCCGTCACAGTGCTTTTTTTTTATAATGGATGGGAAGTGTTTTTATTTTTTATTGTTGCACAATTTCTAACTACATTCCAAAGTGATTAAAAATGCCTAATCGTGATCATTAGTCCTTATAGCGATCCGCATCAAGCATGCTAATGAAGTATGCGGCTGTTATACGACAGTTATAGGACTAGTAGCGCCATAAATTCGCATTACACGGCAATAACTTGTCCCCGTCGACGCTAGTGTGCAATATACGGACAAACTGCCTAACAGTGCATGCACGCATCATTGAAAGGCTATTTTTTAAGTCATTAATATTTTGGACGACACGGTAGCCGAGTACAAAGAAAACTTGACTACAAAGCTTGGTGTCCTGTACTTGATTTTGGTCGGGGCAGATATTTTTATGAAAAATACGAATGTTTGTTCTCGAATCTTGGGTGTTCATTATGTATTTAAGTATGTATCTACCTATTTAAGGAGGTATAATTATCCGATACCTAGTACCCATAACACAAGACTTGCTAACTTCGGGACTAGGTCAATTGATGTTAATTGTCTCGTGATATCTATACTTTATTAGTGACATAAGCGTACTAAGCAATTATGATCTTGAACTTGCACAATGCAGTCGTAAAGTAGCAAGGTTATTTTAGTTAGTGCATACAGATCTGCGCAAAGTAACGTTTGATTCGATAAATTGTAAAACACTGAATACTTTTGTCATCCACATTTTAAATGCACTTTAATACAGCCTCATGCCCTATAATGTGATTATAGCAGTACCTACGTATAATGTTCCATAGTTTTGTTAGCCTAAATTTGGCATTGGTCCAAGCACCAATCTTGTTAAGTCAACGCTAACGGTATAACATACAATGTAGAAATACGACGTGAATAATACTAGTAAAAACAAGTGCAAAACGATGGTCTGTTTGTAAGTGTCATGACTGCAAGTAAAGCAGAACACGAAGCAATTAAGTTTTTATGAAGTACAAACAAAGTACAGACTTGAGGAAACAAGTTTTAAACATAAAAATGTACAAAAAAAAGTAAAAAAGTACAGGTAAGTAATTGTCATCTTAGTAAACTATTTTCGAACTGCCTATGAAATACATGCTTATAATTGAGAATCACTGTAACATTTTCTAGCATAAATAGCATTTCTTAAAAAAAAATGTTCTTAAGTTATACGAAGGTTCATCATCATCATCGTTTCAGCCGTAGGATGTCCACTGCTGGATATAGGCCTCTATCATTGATACCCGATCACTACGGTTGAAAGCGGCTTGCATCCGGTTACGTATCAAAATATCTAAAATTAAAAACCTAACGTAAAATAACCTACGTTCAAAATACCTAAAATCTAAATACCTAATGATTTTAAATACCTAAGCAACTAACACCTACCTACGAATTACCTAAGTTTAAAATACCTAATGGAGTAAATGTATAATGTTAAAAAATATCAACAGCTATGACACCTAAGTTTGATACACCAACATTTGACATACCAAATGGTCAAAATACCTAAATGAAACGAACTTCGCTTAATTTTCGGCGAGCGAGCGAAGCGAACGAGCAACGGTTCGGGGCGGAAGCGACTCGGAATGGTTAGGTTCAAAGGCTAATGCGGGAGCGTAGCGGAGTGAAGCTCCCGCATTAGCCTTTGGTGTTAGTTATTTTTTTTATTACCACGTGAAAAATCTATTTTGTTTGATAAAATTTGGTATTTGATTTACATTTAGGTACATTTCATAATGTTAAAGACAATAATACCTAATGGAAATAATCATTTTCTGTGCTGTTACAAAAAAAATACCTAACATCGAACCTTCTGAACCTAACCTATCCGAGTCGCTTCTGCCTTAAAAAGTCTTGCTCGCTCGCTTCGCTCGCTCGCTGCCAGCGAGATACCGGTTAGGATATACGAAAGCTTTCGGTATTTTGAATATAAGTGAAAAAATCATTAGGTATTTAGATTTTAGGTATTTTGAACGTAGGTTATTTTACGTTAGGTTTTTTAATTTTAGATATTTTGATAAGTAACCGCTTACCCCTTTTGGCGTTGAAACTTCAATATACAACAACTTAATGATTCACTGTACCGTGGCGGCGACAGCTTTTGCCGTCACCGCGTGTGTGGTAAAGATACCAGCAGCTGCAATGCAGCATAAACTTTATAGCAGCTGTATTAGAGTGAATTTTGCTGTAGAACTTCAACGTAAAAGCCACAAAATTGCGACGACTTCAACAATGCAAAAGAGTTTTAAATTTAATATGAATTTTTAGTTTCTGGTTTTTATGTGTCCTGTTTTATGAGTTTTTGGTTCGTGGTAGAAAAGGGAAGTATGTATAATTGTTTATTTAAATCAAAATTCTTCTGCCTACAGGTGATTTTAGATTTAAACTAAATCAGTTTGAAAAATGAGATACGAAATTATTTTTAAAAAAGACAATCGGTAGGAATACCTACTTTGTAAAAAACTAAATTTTCTATCATCATCACAGCCCACTACAAGACCCAAGCCTCCTCTCAAAATGATTCAGTGCGAATTGGGAACTTTATACACACCACTAAATTTTTACGCACGCGTCTGCAAGTTTTATCAAGATTTATCCTCACCGTAAATCAAAAAAACCATGGTAGTGGTGTGGTTTTGTCTCATGGTAAATTTCAAATGTAATTCCGCTCATAAATTCAGAAAAACTCAGGTGCGAGCCCGGGCTCGAACCCACATACCTCTGCTTGAGAGGCCATATGACAAACCACAAGGATGCCATGAATTTTCAATAAGTAGGCTTCATTTTTATTTTACTTTTTAACTACGAATAATTATTCGTAGCTTTTTAAAAATCCCAATATCACAATCCAGGAAAATTCAAATACGAAAGCAGTATTGGAATAGGTATATATTAATGCAGGAATTAACATTCCTTATTCCTCATATATTCTACGAGATATAATGTTATTTCAGGCCCGCGACTACTTTCGCTGATTGTAATTAAGATGTGGAGAGTGCACTAGCTCTGATTAACATAAGCTGTTGTTTTAAAATGCAAATGGTTAGGCACTGCAGTAATTTATTTCTCAGAATTCTATCTACTGTAAAAGTTTGTGAAATAAGAGGAAAAAGTTTGAACTAGTTTTCCATGTAAAATTCTAATAAATTAATAAAAATATGAAATAAATGTGAGGTAGAGCAAGAAAATTGTAGGAAAAAGCATTTTTACTGCGCAAAAGTAGCTATTTCGCATGACTTGGAGCAAGATAAGTATTCCATTTATTTTAAGATGGAACTCTGCAAAGTAACGCCTGAATCTATACAGTGTGTAGAAGTGTCTAATAAAGAACATAAAACCATATTGCTATAATTTCAATGCGATACCAAAAACTGAACCGGGTTAATCCCAATTTCCAAAGTTACTCTTCAGGACCAAAGAATCTGTTATGGAATCTGTTATGTCACTGTTTCCAATAAGGACCAAAGTAACTCGTTCTTACAGTAGGGGCATTGTCATTTTGTTACATAGTTTAAAAACAAAACATCGGAACAAACTTCGCATAGTTTCGAACACATCCCAAAAATGACATCTTTTTCTAAAAAAAGAACCGAAAAATAAACAATTCATCGCAACCTTTTGATAAATCTAAAAATACCGTCAACGTCACAGGAGCTGAATTTAACAGGAGACCGTGAAGGTGCACGAAACACTCCCAGGCGCCCCGATACGTCGACGACCAATGTAAATACTTAAAACTTGCTAGGGTTGTCTACGGTGATGAACAATGTAAGTAAACTACGAATAGAGTGAGGCATTAGGAAGGAGCTTGTAACATGGCAAACCTCTATGGTCCGCAACTGGCCGCTTACAAAAAAACAAAATTCTAAATTCTAACTAAACTATTGATTTGATTTTGTTGGCTAGGCGTATGCCGTTATTTGATTTATTTTCAAAAATAAATATATTTTTCTAAGGCGCAAGCAACACAGAAGAAACGTGGGACAGGGGCGCGTCGCAGACACGGCGCCCCTTGAATCAGTTTTCATGCTAATATTTATAGAAACGTCGAGGCCGCGTCTCCGTCTCGTCTCTTCTGTCTGCTGTGGATCGCGAATTTCTATAAATTTAGTATGAAAACTGATTCAAGAGGCGCCGCGGTTGCGACGCGCCCCCGTCCCACGTCTCTTCTGTGTGGCTTGCGCCTAAAGTACAATTACTATTTAACTTAGCTACTTGTATTATAAAGGGCTGCCGCTATTTCAGGTACAGTCGAGTTCTCCAATATCTGTACAGCCAACCGTTCATAAATATCTGTACATAGACCTTATTACCGTAACATAAGGTTCATGTTTATATATTTATGAACGGTTGGCTGTACAGATATTGGAGAACTCGACTGTACTGTAAATATTATTTTTTCCGTTCTTTCTGTCTATTTACTTGTACATACTTTGTGAAACTTTAATCCAAGTCTCCTTTAGTTTTCTTTCATTGACGTAGACACTAAAACGTGGCATGGATTGGATAGGTGCTTCAAGCAAGCATTAAAACAAGGTACTTTATTCCAGTCTTCCGGTCCGTGGACGTCACTCGAGAACCTTGCGTTGTTTGAACAGTGCGTTAGATGCGGATGGCACAGGACCGATCTGTTTGGTGAACCTTATGTTCAGCAGTGGACGTTTTTCGGCTGAAATGATGATGATGATGTAGTTTGTTGCCAGCCCTATTGGTGCAGGAAATCTTGTGACGGACGGTCTCGCAGCACGCGACCCTGCCCGTTGCAAATTCATGAGCGGCCGATTTGCAATTGAAAGAGTTGTCTCCACCGCCATTTGCATACTTTCGGATATTTCATACAACGCCCAACGATTTCTTCATATATATTTTGCATCATTGTGTCAGTAAACCAAGCATAAGGTTGATTGGAAGTAGATTACAGTCAACGTCTGTTAAGTAAAGCCTGATACTTACTCAAGTTTCAAGTAAAATCAAGTTTCTGGATAAATGTCATGAACCATGTCTTGTGAATGAGATATGAAAGTCTAGATGTCTGTGAATTATTCGTTTAGCTATCACTATCCCGCAGGAATTCCGATTGTAAACTCTATCTGCATTAATTTTCATTCAAATCCGTCCTTTAGTTTTATGTAAACTTACACATTTAAGCTTTTGCATTTAAGTTATACCTACTATAGCATAATAGGAAATGTTTTGACTGACAGACGACTGACTGACTCAACTCCCAAACCTCTAGAAAGCTGACATTTTGTATAGAGGTTCCCTTCACAATGTAGACGAAGACCGAGAAAGGATTCTGCAAAAATCCCGCGGGATACGGAATCATGTAACACGAGCGAAGCCGCGAGCTGAACTTAGTAAGAGATGTAAACAGATTTAACAAGAAGCAAGCGAGCATACAGCTAGTTGTTATGAGCCAGAAAATGTTTGGTACACTCGAAATGTTCGCTTAAGTTCTAGAAATTAAACTTCTATCGGATCTGACGCTCCGTTGCCCTTACCAAAGTACTCTTAACAATAAACTGCATCTCTCATACACATCAGAAGTGAGAAATTCAGTAAACACTAGTACTCATCATCATATTAGCCAAATGACATCTTTTTCTGGACAAAGGTCTCCATGGCTTTTAATGCCGATGTTAATATCACAAAATTCATGTAGGTACGCTCAAAAACAAATACAATACGTAACCAACATACTTAATGCAAAAAACTGCATCAAAGTCGCTTCGGTAGTTTTCGAGAAAGATGGTTACAGACGTACATACAAGTGCACAAAAACACAGCCTTTTACCCCAAACGCATATGCCATTCCCCGTTGCTTTGGTTCCCAATTCGGTTACATATTTTTTTTTATTGTTATAAAGTAAAGCTAACCTAACCTTTACAGTTCTACAGGATAACCATTTCCAAATTCCTGAATAATTAATGATTTTTTAAAAAGAGGTATGCGAAATGATGAATTACGCCAAATGATGAATTATGCGTAAAAAAATTACGTCACAGTTGGATCCATTCTCTGTTCCATCGTGGGAGAAAAGGTCGAAAGTTAAGTGAAAGCGTGGGTTCCATAGTAAGGCACCTCCAAGCAGACTTGGCACCGACTTGTAGTGTTTTAGTTTGTAGAGTTCTAAAGTTTGGAGAATTTTCTTTATGTAAATCGTATGCATTATTGTTCAGAGCGTTTTATTATTCAGACGTGTTAAGTGGATGCTTTATAATAACAAATATAATAGATTTAACGCCGTAGTTTTAATATGAAGATTATTTTAAAATGTAATGTTTTAAACTTTCGAGATTTACTCTCATCACGGGACTTAAAAAGCAAATAAGATTTATTATTTACCTCGACGTTTTAACTAATAGTGTTTAAAAAAATGTTTATTACAAAAAATAAAGTTACAAGTGTAAGTAATAAAACACGAGATCCGCCATAATACTTTTATTTCATATCGTCTGTCCCTCTCTAACACATTACGTTAACCCTATATAAACTAATCTTCTCTTTCATTCATCGCTCAAACTCACTATTCATACGTCTCTGTCTTACATCAATAAAATCACGCATTCTGTCTCTTTCGCACCCTGACGTTCCTATTAAGTATCGCCTTACATGCCCTCTGAAATATATATATACAAAAATCTTTTTGTATATTTATATTTCACTAACCTTACATGTCCTAGCATTAAACAAAGTATTTTAAGCCAAATACCTTACTGTCTAACGCTAACGTTTGAAATTAAAGCAAATTTTTAAGTTATGTATTTTACTTTTACTCTTTAACTTTAATTTTGATTCTTTTACACTATTTTAGTAGGTACTGTTTCTATATGCTTCTAAATTATACTTAATTACAAGAGATTTGCTTTAACTTCAACTCATTACAATTTACAATGTATATCACTAAGAGTAAATAACAAAAAAAAATTTTAGCTCTAAGTTTAGCTCTAAGTTAAGTTAACATAGTTAAGTTACTGTTATACAAATTAAAAAGAGATGTATACTTGAAAACAATACAGAGTTTACTTGAAATACTGTTGTTTTTATTTTAAATTTTTCCTTATCTACATGTTTAACTTTTAATGGATTTTAATTGCAGTATCTTATTTAAACTGTTTTTACAATATTTTATGTAATTTAAGATTTAACTTATTTATACATACATAGATTGACTTTACTTTTTACTGAGCTGCAATGGCTAATTTATTTATACAATGCTATTTATAGATTTATGTAATCTATTTATTATATAGGTAATATTTTATTAGTTAAGTATTTATTTTTATACAACTTTAGTATGTTATTTTTATGTCTTTAAGGTATATCTATGTAGTTATGAGTCTAGCTTACAATGGTTATAGCTTTCAAAAATAAAATATTATGTTTTCCTTTGGTAACATAGTATTTTAGTTGAATTAAGTACTTATAATTATTTTATAATGACTGTAACATATGATTTTAGCTATGTTAGGTATCTATTTACTTAGTACATAGTATGAATAAAAGTTATGTTCACTAATAAACTTCAAATGGAATGATTTTAGTTATCTATTTACCTCAATACATAGTACAAATGTATAAAAAAAAATATGTTTACTAATAAACTTTATATGTAATGAACTATAGTAAAAGTATAGTTGTGTATAAACTAATTAAGTAGGTACATTAATCAAAGTATGAATTTGGTACATTAGTAACGCGACCTCGTGACGTCACGAATTTCTTGTATTGTCCGGGTGTATTGTCATGTCCTTGGTCATCATCATCATCATCATCAATATGGTTGTGGCAGGTCTGAATGTTACTGGTGCCGTCATCTGTGTGGTCATCATAATTCTGGTCTGGGCAGGTGTGGTTGTCTCTGGTGCTGTCATCTCCTTGGTCATCAATGGGAATGCTGTTTACTGTGCTGTTGTCACATAGAATAAGATCTGAAATTAAGTCAAGATTATGCGGGTTGTTTAGAATTTTTAGGAATTGAACATGGACTATTTTCTTTTTCTCTGGCTTCTGTATGTCTTGAATCTCATAACAAACTGAACCGACTCTTCGAATAACTTTAAATGGTCCTTTATATCTCGGAGTAAGTTTGTTATCTGTTGGTTTATACCATTCATATAGTACATAGCTGCCTTCAGTTATATTATGTTGTAATCTTCTTAGGTCGAAATTTTTCTTGTTGTATTCATGTATATTGTTTATGTTTTGTAAGGCTGTTTTTCTTGCATTTGTTAAAAATTCTAATTGATGAGCTCTGTCAATGTCTTCTATGATTGTTCCGAAATGTATCTCATTAGGTGGTATTCTAGGATGGTATCCAAACATTAAATAAAATGGTGAATGTCCTGTGGTCTTCTGTTTTGAAATATTTATGGCTAATATTGCCTTTGGTAACAGTTTATCCCAATCTGTGTTATTATTCAATGCAAACTTGGTCAATGTAGAAATAATATTGGCATTTGCCCTTTCAACTAAGCCGTTACTTTGTGCTGTATATGGGGTGGTAGTTATGTGTTCTATACCATATTTTGAGAAAAAATTCTGTGTCAATTGGCTGGTAAAACATGGTGCGCCATCAGATATATAGGTCAATGGTGGGCCATATATATGAATGAGGTCATTTTCTATAATTTCAATTACACTCTGTGCTGACAATGTGCATGTAGGCTTTGCAAATATATACCGTGTCGCATGATCTATGTGTACAAATATGTATAGGTTACCTGATGCTGTTGGTGGTAGTGCCACAATATGATCGGATGAAACGACTTGCATTGGTGTATTGGGTATCGGTCGTTGCCCCATTTTTCCGTATGTTAATTTGGTACGTCGGTTAACTTTTGCACAGGTAATACATGCTGAAGTATATGCTTTCACATCCTTACGAAGTGTTCTCCACCAGTATTTACTTCTAATCTTAGTCATTGTTGTGCTGAAATCCAAATGCCCATTCTCGTCATGTGCTATTTTAATGATGGATGTTCGGAGACTCTGTGGAACTACAATTTTCTTGTTGTTCATTATTTCTTCTTTGTTAATGTGTAATAAAATGCCATCTTCTAGTCTGAATGAATCTTGTATTTGTTTTAAATGTTGTGTGGTTTTTTCTTTGGCCAACTTAGTTTTAACTTGCTGTATGAACTGATCTTTGTCTTGGGCTAACTTTAACTTTTCTGAATTACTGCTGACAATCATTAAACATATTTCATTTAAAGGATATCGAGATAAATGGTCTGCAACTGCGTTTTGCTTGCCTGGTCGATGTAATGGTGTAAAATTAAAAGGTGCCAAGTCTATGACATACCTTGCAAATTTTCTATTTAATTTTGCCTTGTTAATGATGTATGCTGTCGAATAACTGTCAGTTATTAACTTAAATTCCATGCCCAATAGGTAAATTCTGAATTTGTTTACAATTGCCCAATGTACTGCTGTCACTTCAAGTTCATTGATATGGTATCGTGTTTCTGTATCTTTGAGACATCGGCTTGCATATTCTATAACCTTCTTTTCTCCGTTTTGTATTTGAAATAAACATGCGCCCATTCCCTGGTAACTACTGTCAGTTTCTACTATTGTTTCTGCATTTTGTTGGAAGTTGGTTAAAACTGGCGCAGTTGTCACAAGTTTCTTTAATGTCAAAAATGCGTTTTGTTGTTCTTCTGAAAGTGTCACTTGTTTATTTTTAATTTTGTCTTGTTTATTTGTTTGGTTTATGGGTTGCATTTCTGATTTATTTTTCTTTAATAATGCTTGCAGTGGTTGTGCTATTAACGCATAATTTTGAATAAATTTTCTAAATGTTCCTGTAAATCCTAAAAATGATCGAATTTCTGTGATCGTTGATAAAGTTTTGTATTGGTCAACTGCAGCTGTTCGCTTTGGATCCATTTTTTCTTCCTTGTGACCAATGATTTTTCCGAATAATGGAATTTCTGTGTTGATAAAAATACATTTTTCTTTGTTAAGTTTTAAATTTTTTTTTCTTGTCAGGTCAAATACTTGTTTTACTATCTGAATGAAATCTTCAAAATCTGATGAGCCTCCGGTGATATCATCAAAATATGCTCTTACCCCCTTGTCATACAAACTTCCATAGGTCGATTTTATGACTTTTGACATTATTGACGGTCCTCCAACAAGTCCAAACATGACTCGCATGAACTCCACATGGTAATCTTGTGTCACTACAGCTGTTTTAAAAATATCTTGCTCTCTGATGCAAATATTATGGTATGCATGATAAATATCTAATTTAAACTTGTATACAAACTGGGAAATAGTTGTTATAATGTCATCCATTCGTTCAATTGGTTGTGCATCTAAAATAGTGACTGGGTTTATGGTTCTAGAATAATCTACAACTGGCCTGTATGGTGTTGTGTTATGAAATGGTTGTTCAACAACAAACATAGGTGCGGCATATGGTGAATTTGAAAATCTGCATATCTTTTGATCCAGCCATTTTTCTATTGTTTGTTTTAAAAATAAGCGCTCAGGTTCTGGCAATCTGTATGGTTTGCAACTTATAGGTTTATCATGCTTTAAATTTATCTCAAGCTCAAAATCTGGGAATTTTCCTATATCATTTTCACTATTTTTAAAAATATCTTCATACTCTGAGACTAACTTCATGACTTTAGATTTATTTTCGTGAGAAATTTCTTGAATAGCAATGTTATTACTTATGCAGCAGGCAATCGAAGCACATTCTTTGTTAGTTGATGGGAAATATTCAGTATGTGTTGGCGTTACAATACATATTTTGCCATCAGGTTCATGTATTATGCGGGCATACACAGCATATTGCCAATCTTTACCAATTATCATTGGCACTGGTAAATTGTCACAGACAGCGATTTGAGGCATAACATAGTCAATTTTTCCTACCTGTATTCTTGCAGACAGCCATCCAATTGGTGTAAATATGTTTCCTGCAACCTTGTAGTTTCCTTTATCCCAAGGGTATACTTCTGTATCTTGAGGTAATACATTTTTGTCTATAATTGTGATAACAGATCCTGAATCTGGAAGTGCATTCAATTTCAAAGACCCATTTATTATAATTGGTATTAAAGTTATGTTTGGTCTGTCATTTTGTATACAGCCAACTTGCTTGTGAAAAGATGTTTTGTTGTTATTAAATCCTGTACTTGTAGATGGTTGTTGTTTAACAAAATTTTGCTCAGCTGGTTTGGTCTTCACATTTGAATTTGAATTGACATTTAAATTTGTGGGGTTTCCTGGAAATTTACAATCATAAGACACATGACCTTTCATTCTGCATCGGTAACATATTTGTTCATTTTTCTTGTCTGTTGACGGGTTAAATTTGGGTATATATTTGTTGTGTTTAGGTTGCTCCATGACATTATTACTAGCGGTACTAGTACTTACGGTCTCAGTTCGGTAAAACTTATCCTTAGGTATGATCTTTCTTATGTTGTCGAGCGCAGTAGCGTGTGCTAGCAGTTCTTCCACATTGGTACAGCAATGCGTTGCCAATGGAATTGACCAACGCGTATCATAAATGCCCTCTAGGATCAATGAAACCTTGTCAACTTCTGGAATTAAACATGGTGATTTAGTAAATATTGCATTTTTACTGTAAATATACTCGGTGATTGTTTCCGTGTTTCTTAGCGTTCTTTTAGCTTGATACGTAATGAATTCTGCAAATGACATCTTTAACGAGAAACGCTCACATAGTTTACCTTTCCAATCGTGCCAATTTACAATACTTTTACCTACAGCTCTGTTCCAATCGTTTGCCGGACCTCTCAGTCTCATTGCAGCATTGACTAGCATTAAATTTTCTGACCAATTTGCCAAACCTCCAATTCTTTCTACCTGTTTTACCCATTCTGATGCATTTTCCGTTTTATTGCCACCAAATAACGGAATAGCCTGGCTTGTATCCGTCGTTGAAAAGACTTGTATTTTAGATTGCATGGGATTTGCCATTTGTTGCAAGATTATAGATTGAGTTTGCAATATTTGCAATAAAGTTTGATCAAAATTTGACGTACCTGTTGATGGATTGTTTGTTACCTCATCGTGTTGTAGTTGTTGTAATTGAATCTGAAGATTTTTAAGTTCAAGTTGTTCCGACATGCGTTTGGTGCGCTCCATTTTGTAGTCATCCAAAATACCATTTTCAAGCTTTGTGACGTTATCTTGGTGAAGTCTGTTCACCAATTCGGCCTTGTTACCACTTGTAGGCAAATATCGTGTCTTGAGTTCTTCTTTAAGCTGTATAATCGTAAAACGATCGAGATCTTCTATGTTCGTCGATTCCATGATGATGTGGATATTCTAAGTAGGGACGTATGTTCGTAATTTAGCTGAAATAAAACGTATTTCGCGTGCACTGATTGATTATGAAACGTATAATCAATACTTTTTACTTTTTTAACGTATTCTACTACCGAATTATAAAAGATTACTTTTTTCCCGATTTTTCTCCGCAGCGCCATGTAAGTAATAAAACACGAGATCCGCCATAATACTTTTATTTCATATCGTCTGTCCCTCTCTAACACATTACGTTAACCCTATATAAACTAATCTTCTCTTTCATTCATCGCTCAAACTCACTATTCATACGTCTCTGTCTTACATCAATAAAATCACGCATTCTGTCTCTTTCGCACCCTGACGTTCCTATTAAGTATCGCCTTACACAAGCACCACTCAAATAGGTACTTATTAGTTTATAATCTTTAATGATTTGAGATTGTTTAAACTGTCTCACGGTAGTTTTAATTCACACAAAACGACAGATTTTTTTTAACAAGTAATGCTTTCTGGACCTTTTTTGCAAAGTGCCGTCGCTCCAAAAATATGATCTAATTATAAAAGGTTCCACTTGCATTTTCACTTAGCGGTCTCGCCGTCTCCATCAAGAATTACGCTTCAAATTACCCGTTATCGGCAAATTAAACGTTACGCCTGAGGCGTAATTCCGCGATACACGCGTCTTCGCCTGAGGTAATTTGGCAAAGCTTTGAACCATCAAAGTGGCTGTTATCCGGATTTATTCCGAACCCGCATCGTCGCGAACGAAACGTCTGCCTTTTACAATGACGCGTTTCACTTTGCACCGTACGTTCAACGTCGAAATCATCCCAAATGATAGAAATCGAACTAAATTCGCGACCATAAACGTTGTTGCAACGGGATTCATGAACCTATACAAAGTAGTAACAGTAACTGATTTAACTGATTAAAATCCATTAGGTACTTACTCCCGTAAAGTCCGGGTACTATGACCTAAACAAGTAATGATTCGTATAATGTTTTAGTTGATCTGGCAACCATTTAAATAAGAGCACACTAAGATTTAAAAGCGAGAAAGTTTTCCGGGTGCGCCGGTGGGATTCGAACCCACGTCTCCTGGGTATGCGCCCCAACCTGGATGTTCTACCAATTGAACCACGTCGCTCACCCACGGTAGAACACCCAGGTTGGGGCGCATACCCAGGAGACATAGGTTCGAATCCCACCGGCGCACCCGAAAAACTTTTTCGCTTTTAAATCTTAGTTTCGGTGAGCAGACGTAAATAATATACACTATGTAGGATTAGGTACATCTAGCAGCAAGTATGCAGGTGATATAATGCCTGATCATTGGTCAGCTGAATAAGTATTAGGGCTTATATACTTGTCTTAATTACGTACAGGTAGGGGACTAAAGATGTGTTCAACGAAGCAGTAATACCTATTGAATGAACAGGGACTAAAGATGTGTTCAACGAAGCAGTAATACCTATTGAATGAACAGATACTTATTAATAAGATTCTGGACTAAGGAGATCTCTGAGAAACCTACCACAGTTATACCTACTACAATGAAGTACAGGAGAGTAGAGTAAAATAGTTTCAATAATTTTCAGAGAAATAATCATATCATAACAAGAATCCAAGGGGCAAACGGAGCAAACCTGCTGGGCCACGTAATTTTATTAGCTACCTGTCCTCTGGGCCATATTAACGGCCCTCGAAAAGGTCTGTTGCCCCATCGGATGCGAATTTCCCATCCATTCGGAAAAATCTAATTTGTTTGACTTCAGAGCTTTGGTCTTTGATGTTGGGTTGTGGAAACTTCGGTGCCATTTATAACGCTATGTTTAAATATATTTTGTAAGGCGTTGGTTATTTTTAGCTTAAGACTAGGTAATGCGGACGCAGGCATTTTCAAGGAAAACTCTCCCTCTCCAGCGTAAATATTGACTTACTTTTTAGATGAAATTGAATTTTATGGGTATATTTAAAGATAATGTATTTTAATTCCGTGCTTAGCATGTTTCCGAATTTATCTATTAAATGAAATTTAATGTGCAATTCGTTAAATAAACGAGAAGACTAACGATACTAACCTTAACATATATTTTTACCATATAAATAAAGAAAGAGTTGTAAGTATGTATAAAGTTGAACCAAAAGGGGAATTTCAGAAATAGGTAGGGTACAACTATATTTTTTTTCTTAGATTTTACAAATTTTTGCATGGGTCTGCTCAGAATCTATAGCACTATCGATTATAATGGACTTAATGAAGTAAAAAAAATGTCCCCAGTTTTTCATACAAAAATTAAGTGTCTGTTTTGTTACCTTCAATCAAACACCAATGTATGACAAGTAACAAAACTGACCTCGGGACACTTTTTTTTCTCTATATAGAATCGATAGTCCTACTGATTCTGAGTAGATCCATGCAAACATTTTTAAAATCTGAGAAAAAAATGTATTTTACCCTAGTTCTGAAATTCCCCAAAAATGGACTGACTTTGTGAAACCAGAAGCCTTGTCTAACGCACTTGGAATCATAGTCGCTTTCACCACTTTTTGCTGTCAGACTATACAGGACAAGGATAGAAAGAGGCCTCAGGCCTCGAGATTATAATCAAATTCGATAGACGTTTAAAAGGATCGTAAGTAAAGGTTTTTGTAACAGAATACGAGGAGAATAACGAAAAAGCCCTCATATTTAATCCGAACCAGAACTTGTGTCGTAGTTTGTTGAGGCCACTATATTACATTAGTAATGCGTTTATAGTTCTGTTGCAGTGCAAAAAACTGGACCCTTAACGTCTGTAGTTAATTTGTATCTAAATTTTCCATGGTGAAACACAATTGTATGGTTAATTTTCGTGTCACAACGGAACTTTTTTCAATCAGTTATTTGGTATTTGTGACAACCTACTGAAATATAAATCTGACGCCGTTCGTCCCCATGGTAAGTAGGTAAATATCGCGCGTAAGTACAGTATGCAGGAGGCCTGGTTATACCTACTGTTAAAACAATGAAATGCTAGTTTTATGAAGCTGTTCATCATTTTCACCTCGTCAATTATTGCAATTTCATTTCAATAAGAGATCAGCGAATAGATGGCGCCCAAACAATAATTATTCATTGCATAAACTGCGAACGGCGAGTTCCCAAGTTGGATATTCCGATTATTTATGCGACGCATGATCAGCAAACAAAAGGACCTGTAACTAATATAGTGATGGACCAAGTTGCTTCGCCGAAAATTACGAATATTATTTGGCTAAAAAAATAAAAGAGAAAGAGATGGCACTACTTTGCAACATTTCGCAGTATTATAGTAGTGTTTGTATGTGGTTTAAGTATATTTTAATCATAAGTGGTCTTAATTTAATTTAAGTAATTAACATACATTTACAGCGAAATGTCACAAACTGTTAAGTTTCTTGCCGCGTTCTGCTCTACAGGGTTTTTCTGAATCGGTGAAAGATTCTTCTACATTCCTAAACAATTGCAAATTATAGCCTAAATTTACTATAGGTAAGTATTTCAAATAAAAAAAAACACTCGCGTGTCATTCACAAAAGTACTCTGCTTTTAGAATCCTATAGAATCACGTTAGTCCACAGCAATCAGTAGAGCAAATTTAATTCCATTTATTAGGTTCATAAATACCGAGTAATAAAATTAGACCGAATTAAAATTGTCTAAAGGCCGAATAATATATTCGGCGAAAACATCGCGCACGTCCAACTGTGCAGGAGTTCGCAGTGAGAAGCCAGCTTTCCAAGCATTGTGGGGGCCTCGACGTAAAGCGACCACTTTTGTCTCTATTATTCGAGTGTGAGACAAAAGAGCTTTTCATAGCTAACCTTTACCGCAAAGCTCAGCTTACGGAGCTAATTATGCGATAGTAGATTGTGTCTAAGAAGTGTTGGGAATATTGAATTAATCATAAAGCCTTATTTGACGAGTGGTGCGTTTGGTAGCTACAGCCACGGAAACACGAGTCATAGTTTAGTCAATCTTCTAATATATAAAAATCTGGTGTCAAGGTGTTTGTTATCGAACTCCTCCGGAACGGCTTGGCCGATTCTTATTAAACTTTTTTCTCTGTATTCGGCAGGTCTGAGAATAGGTCGTAGGCTATTTTTTATACCCTTATTATGGCAAAACAACGTTTGCCGGGTCAGCTAGTAAAACTATAATTATTATAGCTGATTCAATAAAAATATGATACAATGTACAGTCGCTATACGCACTGTATAAAAAGTGACATAATATTTTGTTGATGCGATCAATGGATAATAGCCGTTCAAAGACATAATAACGCGTGCCTATTAACGACATAGCTTGACGAGAAACATTTACAATCCTAGAATTTGGGCTGAAAAATGTTACGATAAAAAAATTTAAAGCACAATATTTGCTTGGACTATGCCATCTATTGATTCATCATCATCACCATTATCAGCCTATGCTCGTCCACTGCTGGACATAGGCCTCTCCCATGGCACGCCACTGAGCACGATCCTCAGCCACCCTCATCCAGCTCTTGCCAGCCGCCTTGCGAAGATCATCGCTCCATCGAGTCTGAGGGCGTCCTACGCTACGTTTCTATCTATTGATCTGTTGATTGCAGATGAATTTTATACACCATCTTGACGCTTTGATAACACTTGCCGTAGTAGTCCAGTGATTTGACATTATGCCTCTCAAGCAGAGGGCCGTGGGCTCAAACTCGAGCTCGCTCGCACCTCTGTTTTTTTCGGAATTTACATGCGAAATTGTATTTGAATTTTATCATGAGCTTTACGGCGAAGGAAAAACGAAAACGAAACGAAAAGAGGAGGTGTGCGATTTTCCCAATCCGCATTCCCAATCTCATTCTGAGAGGAGGGCTGTGCCTTGCAGTGGGATATATATAGTCTGGGGTGATGATGATGATACACGCTTTACCTACTAAATCACCGTCGCCTCTTGTACTATCAATATAGTACCAAAACTATAAATTTAACCAACTCTGTATAAAACCAAAATTAATTTGCTTACCCAAATCCAATTTACATTTTGAAAGGACTTAGCAGTTAATAATTTGACGTTACTGCAATAAGAGGGCGCCCGGGATATTTTAGGACTGTGTCAATGTTTGCCCCAAGTTCGACTGTTGACCTTCCCGTAGTAATCTATAGCGATTGCAAAATCAATGGCTGTGGGGAATCATTAATAAGGATTACTTCCACGGTCATCCCGTGAAATCATACATTTCGTACTAAATACAAACTGAAACATAGATGCACAGAAAAAACCCCAGAAAAAAGACCAATGCTGGGAATCGAACCCAGGTCCTCAGCATTCCGTGCCGCGTGCCATACCCCTACACCACCACTGGTCTAGAGATTAGACACGAATCTTTCCTATACATCATACATTTCAATCTGCTAAATCATCACCTTATGCAGTGACAAACGCACATCTATGTTACACCCTCATCGAGAGATTTTAACACTCCTTCGGAACTAACCGCTCACCTGGACAAGAGATTTTTTCTGTGCATCTATGTTTCAGTTTGTATTTAGTACGAAATGAATAAATACGCATAAATTTGTGATTAGAAACTTTTCTGGTGAAGAAATTGTTGGGCGAGTTTTGAGCAGTTGTAAGCGCTAATTCTTGTTGTCATACTCGTAGAAGGGTACGTATTGTAGGTGACCGAAGAAGGGTCCAATAACACGACCCGTAAGAAGAGATCGTGAAGAAATCCAATACGGAAGCTGATGTATAGAATTACACTCATCTTTGGATATTTTTGATCCCTAGACAAATTTGATGTTTTGACTCAGTAGTTATTACTAGTAAGTAGACATATTTGCCTATATTAAAATGTTCAAAGTCTGTTTAGGGGTAAATAAATATCCCGAATAACGGCCGACATGTTTTAAAACTGCTTTGAAAGTATTCTACTTGACTCTGGAAAATTCATCCCCCATAGACAGAGCCATATTGGAAAAAAAACTTAGTAACTAAATAAGCCAATTGCAAGCCAGACGGAGCTCAAGACACTTACGCCGTTTGGCAATATTTCACATGCCAGGAAAACTCTTATGAATGTCTTGATTTACTTATGGAATGTAAGCCTTCTCAAAACAAACCTATCATAACCTATATTTTTTTTAAATACTTTCGTCGACAGACTGAGCTGATAAAATAAATATTATGGCTTTTCAGTCTCGCGAGTCATTTCTGTTCCTGTGTTTATTAGTTCTGTGCAGCCAATAGTCTATTCGTCAGCATCAAGTGCAAGCGCACCGCAGATATTCTTACGAAGTTATTGCACCTGGGGCCGCGATATTGCCTCCCGAGGGTTCCGTGAGTTATGGGGGCGGTACAAACGTGTTGGACGTGTAGGGAGAAAATTGGATTTTCTACTTGGTATCGCGTATTAAAGGAGTATTTATTTATTGGCTGATAGAGTTGTTTGGCTTAACGAAGTCAATAATAAGAAGGATTTGTAAATTTGCTGTACACTATTTAGTTGATCGCCCTGGTTTTACACTCATCGTACATTGTCCTGACCTGACAAATTATAAACACAAGGAAAAAAATTAACTACTTAGCTAATTAGGTGCAGCTTAGGTTTTAGAACTTCATTTTAAAAAGAATTACTTAGCTAATTAGCTTTGAAAATTAGGAAAACAACTGTGCCACGTAATAACACTCCGTTTGGGCAGAATTTTAATTTAATTATATTATTCGGAAATTGAAAAATAAAATTTCATATAAAAAGTTTTCTTAATTCCTATTTAAAGTAAATTATGTTGATGTAAGTTAGCGTCTCTTAAAGTATTAGTATCTAATTTATAAGCTCCTTCGTCACACACACTCTTGAGCTAACATGATCAGAAAAATGTCTAAATCCATTCACAGACAGTGTCTCATACAAAATTGAAGCGAGAGGCATAAAGCTCGGCATTCACGTGCGTCTTCATTGCATCACGAACGTTATAAAAGTTATGATTAGAAATAAAAGGAATCCCACAAAAGCGACCGACGGAGCACTTGTTGCGATGTTGTGTGGAATTATAAGCAGGTGAAATGAGTTTTCGGCTCTAATCTAGCCACTGGGCAGACATCTATACCCACCATAGAAAATTGCCTAGTACTCGAATCGTCTATTAATCTGAATAGAACAATTTCCTTTTTAACCCCCGACACAAAAAGAGGGGTGTTATAAGTTTGCCCGCTATGTGTGTGTGTGTGTCTGTCTCTCTGTCTGTGGCATCATAGCTCTTAAACGGGTAAACCGACTTGGATGCGGTTTTTTTTATATTAGAAAGCAGGTTTCTTGGCGATGGTCAGCTCTTATGTTAGCTGCGGAAGGGATCTTAGACGCATAATGGGTATTTACTTTATGTTCAAACATGCATGTGACATAATTGCGTTGGGGGTTTTTAAATTTTTTAATTTATGAATAACGGAACCCTAAAAACGGCTATATCACCACCTTGTAACGAACAAAACAGTCATTAAACCCGCTTATTTACAGTTTCTTATTTTAGAACAGAACAAAGAGCTTTTATAACTATAATTTCATAATACCTGTAAATCATAGTGAAATATCACTCGCTCTATGATGGTGTCATTTCTAGTCAAATTGTTGAAATTTATGACTCAACCATGTGGGAGCTATTTTTGGTGACCATAAAATATCCGATGAGATTTTGTAGACATTGTATGATAGGACCAACATTGTTGTAAAGTTTTAAATTCCAATTTAAAAATACTGGGTTCCGAATCTTAATGTACTGGTTTATGCAGATGTTTTATAGGGCTCGACTTACCTTTCTTTAAGGCTTCATCATTTAAGCCTATATACGTCCCACTGCAGGGCACAAGCCTCATATCAGAATAAGAAGGCTTGAGCCGTATTTCCACGCGTGGCCAGTGCGGATTGGGAACTTCACACAAACCATTGGGTTTCTTTGCAAGCGTGTACAGGTCTCCTTATAATGTTGTCCTTCACCGTAAAGTTCATGGTTTTCAAATGTAATTTCGCACATGAATACAGAAAAATTTATAAGTGCGAGCTCGAGCTCGAACTCACGACCCTCTGCTTGAGAGGCCATAGTTCAAACCACTAGGCCACAGTTTGACAGCTGAGCATCTGGAATAACACGTAGAATAGGTACTTTTAGGGACAAGTTCGCCTTTGTACTCTATTTGTTTGGTTGTTTTGTATTATTTGTTTGTGTTTTATGTGCAATAAAGTATTTGCATACATACTTTTTATCCCGATATTTTACAGGGATTTTATCCTAAAATTTCGACCGCTGAATTAAAATACATGTGGCACAGATATTTTTTATGCAATTTCAAAGAAGACCATGATGCCACGGGGTTTTTTTAATTCCCGGAGTTTGAATTCAAACGCCAGATGAAGTGAACACTGAATACTAGTAATAATATAATAAAAAAAACGCTAACGAATCCGGAAGCTCCCATTTTCCTCCAATATGACTAATACCCTTAATATCTGGCGAAATGCCTGCATTCCCGTAAATACCCACGTAACAAAGGCGGGTAATGTACCAATCTTTACACACATTAGGCACGTAATCTTGGCCCGATTGGTTCTCCATATATCGTTATTAATGTGTGTTTCCATTATCATTGTGTAGCGTCATAATGAGCTGGCTTGGCGGTTCGGGGGACGGTAGTGTTTGTGAAGTAATTTCTATCGTAAATGGGTGCTTTAATCGAAAATTTTCCGGAGGAGAAGAAAGAAAGGTTGGAAAAGTCTAGTAGACGTGACACGCGCTGCAACTATAAGCTACATACACTACGCTACCTGAAACAAAGAGCACTTTTGTCAATTTCATAGAATACCACTTTAATCTAGTACCGTTATCGTTATTCTAAAGTAATTTTGTTCCCGGAACACAGCTGCTTTCGACGGTGCCAAACGTCAAGAACATCGTCAGTCTTTCCCGAACCAAAACTTGTCAACTCAACATGGTTGAACTGTTTGTCTGCAGACAAGTTGACGATACATTTTGTTCAGTTATTAGAAATTAATAGTTAATACCACTTCTGTAACTTATCACGACAGAAATATACACCGTATTTTTTCCGTTAACTTGATGGATTATTATTGGATACACTCATAACAACTACCTGATAAATCTTTTTTTTTTCCAGACATAATAATATAATCAACTGATGGTCCATTAAGTTACTGACTTAGAGCATTGGTCAAAAAGGAGGAGCGATGTGCACTAATTTTTAAACAAAAAAAACTTACTTTCCAGTAGGTTTAAAGCTCAAAGATAAATGACATGACATGACATTGACGTGACACATCCAAGCAAAGAGATTAACTACTACTATTATACTCCACGTATAACTTTCTTCTTCACGAAATTTAAAAGTAAAATACTAGGTGTTTGCTTGCTTGCATTGCTTTAATGTAATAGTTAGGGATAATAGTATTTTTTTATTTTCTTATTTATTTACATTTTACTACAAAAAAGCACGTATTGAGATTTTAATGTAACGGTACGTTGGAAACGTTATTTTCTGATAAAATCTCGTTTAATTTCTATAATAATAGAAACTGTTCGGAGGCCCATTCCCGGTTATTATTCGGAACGGATTTACGATTCCCTAGGGAAGATTGAAGGTGAATTTGGATACGATAAAGTATCTAGAGCGCAATTATAATTAAAGGCATGTGTATACAGCAGAGATTTGCGAAAATTGGTCAGATTCTGTATTACTCCCTAAGGAATGTGCCCAATTCTCTTTGCCATAAACTGAAGATATAGTGTGAATTTATACCTATTGTTAATTGTGATTTTAATTTTGGAATCTCGTATTGGTTTTATCTTATCAATATTATAAACACGTAAGTTTGTATGGATGGATGTATGGATGTTTGTTATCTTTCTGATTCTGATAAAATTTGGCATACAGATAATTTATAACCTGGATTAATATGTATAATACTTTGTATCCCGGGAAATTGCACATTTTCCGCGGGATATCGATAAACGAATTCTTAGCAGAGACAACAACTACCAAATAAAACCCTCTCTAAAGTCCGTTTAATTTTTTGAATCAATTACTTTCTCGCAGGATTTTTATACAATTGTCATAGAAGCCACAGAAATAATTGAACTTACGTTAAGGAATTTAGATTCCTGTATCATATTATTTTTACCCACGACGGTACGGAGAAGGTATATGCGTTTGGGGCTGGGTGTGATTATATTTGTGCAAACCAATGTTGCCATTTATGAAACAGTTTGATATGACTGTAAAATTTGTTGGGTACAATACTACATTTGACATACCTAATACGATTTACTCAAGAAGTAAACTTTGCAGGATTATTACTAAGTCTATTTTTATAAAACAATCGCTTCTCCAGTACTTAAATCGAATTATATCGAATTATATATATCTACCATCACACACCCTTTACACACAGGTCTGTGAACCGAAAAATTTCGCAACCCTCCAACGTTTTTGAAGTCGGTTAGAATGTAAAAAAAATCGTCCTTACTTCATGCAAAAGGTAAGTAACGTAATTTTCTATCATTTTGTTGGCATCGTTAATTTTTTACACTCGTTCCCATTAAAACTTTTTATTGATAAGAGTCTCTGAGTTATGTCGTACTATAAAGACAAAAAGATACAGCGAAACTATAGGGGTTCCCTCCCTTTTAACTGCATACCTCATTTTACCTAGAGGATTTGCCATTTTGAAAGACTAAGGGGGTGTTTCACCACCTTACTGTCAAACTACTGGTCACGTAACCAATGAATAAACTAAGTACTGGACAAATCTGTCGGCTAGTTTTTTTTCAGTTTCACCACTCCGGTCCTGTGCAAACTAAGTACCACTTAACTAATCGTCGGCTTAACATAGAGGGGGAATGGCAACGTCACATTTCACGATCACGCGTTCCTGTTCGCACACTTTCGTTCAAAGAGTCGCTCATTGTTAAAGCAAAAGAAATCGTAAAGTGTGTAATTTTTAAATACATCTATTTTATTGCATAAACAAATGTGTAACATTATAATTAATCCAAAAACGGTATTTATTTACGATACTTTGTTAACAATAACAAAGAAAAATAAAACCACGTAAAACGAATCGAAAAGTGGCGCCAAACCATTTGACAGATTAACTTTTTTTTGTAATGGCGATGTACAAGTTCACGTAGAACAAACGATTGTGCCACTGAAAAAAAGTCTTTAATTAAAAAATATTACAAAATGTTGGATTTATTTTTACATACTAAAAGCGTACCTATATTTTTTTATTCAAATCTTGATATTTGAATCCTCGTTTGCAATTTAGCATGACTTCTTTCTTTAAAAAATAAAAAATACTTTGATATTTTTCTGAAACCGGCTGAAGGGCTCTCCAACCATGACCACAAAAAAATTAACTGACTAATTAAAAAGTTATGTGACGGATAAAAATGCTAAATGCCACCTGATCTGCTGGTCAAATTAAGAAACAGTTTGTCCGTCACTTAGCGCTAATCGAGACTGGTGAAACAGAAATTTTAATTCCATCTGTCAAATAATGTTATGATTAAGCTAATCCGAACTTTAAGAAAAGTGGTGAAACAGCCCCTAAAAGGCGAAGCTAAACTGAAAACTTCATCAATTTAATTACTATCTTAAGCATGTTAAAGCTTTATCACACAAACTCATTTGATGAGCTCCTCTAAGAACACATTCGCTTGAACCGAAACGCCTGAAATTCCTGGTAATTGGTGCATGCCACTGAATTTCGAAGTTTGCCTTTAAAGTGGAGGTTATTACGACCTTCATAATTTGGTCGCAGCACTGCGCAGTACCGTATTCTTCGACAGTAGAACGCCAGCTGTACTACTGTGTAAGATTATTTTAAACCCTTTTGATTTATCGTAGGAATATCAGTACTTTGTACCGATACATACCTACATCCTTTTATATCTCTTTCACGCTAAAACGGCTGGACAGATTTGGTTAAAATTTGGTTTGTATATATCTGATCGTCTGGAATAACATAATAGGCTGCTTTTTATCGTGATATTTTCACGAAATCCATGTAAAATTCCAAGATATTAATGGCTAAGTCTAAAGACATAAATTTTGCAGGGTCGTCCGTCTTATGTGGTATTTTTTGGGAATTCCTTTGGGAATTTAGTATAATAAATAAATTTCGGTATCCCAATTCAAATACCAACATGCGACATCCGCTTATCCGTACAATTGTATGATTGATTGTCGATTGCATAACGGAATGTTGCATACTATTTGTTAACTATCGGTTTTAAATGGGTAACTTCTTTACCTTAACTTTTACCTTGAAATAAATGTTTTTTTAATACTCTTACTGATTTAACCCTTCCACTGTGAACACGGTGAGCTTTTAATGGCTGCGCAATTTCTTGGTAAAGTAAGAAATATTACATTTGCGCGGCGTACGGTATTGATTTTATCACTCTTATAGTTTTATCTTTTATATGCTTACTGTTTTTTCTATCCAATTCTTGAAAAACTTTTTACAGAAACATAAACTGACTTCAAATTTGAATAACATTGGTTCACATTCATTTGAGATATACATAATCGAGAAAATATTATTTTCAATTTGATCATAAAAAATAAATCAAGTAATATTTTTCCAAGGATTTCGTATGTGTACGGAATCATCCAAGTTTAGGTATGTTTTATACCTTAGGCTACTATTTACTCTTAAACTACAAATAATTTCCAAGCAATCTTAGCCGCTATAATTTTCATAGTAAATTTGATATATTTACTACCATTCTGAATTTTTTCATATTTTTCCACCTAACAGTTTAGATTTTAGAGGGGGGGGGGACGCTCGATTTTAATGAAAATTTTCACTTTAAAGTTGAATATTTCTCAAACAGATCACTGAATAGAAAAATCATGTTAGCAACCCCGCAATGGTTTTAAAAGACCTATCCAACGATACCCCACACTATAGGATTAGTCGAGAAAAAAAAAATCACCCCCCCTTTACGTCTATGGGAGGTACCCTAAAAAAAAATATTTTTTTTTTTATTTTACCACTTTGTTGGTGTGACTGATATGTATATTCATGCCAAATTACAGCTTTCTAGTACTAACGATCTCTGAGCTTAGCCGCGGACAGACAGACAGACAGACAGACAGACGGACAGACATGGCGAAACTATAAGGGTTCCTAGTTGACTACGGAACCCTAAAAGGGTTTATGCTTAATTTCAAAGCCGACAACAGATTAGTGACTCTCTTTGAGTTGTTGTTATTTATGGGCAGTGGCGATCATTTTCCATCAGATGACCCGCTCGCCTCCCTCTCATAATAAAAAAAAACCGGCCAAGAGCGTGTCGGACACGCACAAGGTAGGATTCCGTAGCCATTACAAAAAAAATCAAGTTATATTTTTCTAAGGATTCCGTACCTATGTGTACGGAATCATCCAAGTTTAGGTATGTTTTATACCTTAGGCTACTATTTACTCTTAAACTACAAATAATTTCCAAGCAATTTTAGCCGCTATAATTTTCCTAGTAAATTTGATATATTTACTACCATTCTGAATTTTTTCTAATTTTTCCACCTAACAGTTTAGATTTTAGAGGGGGGGGGACGCTCGATTTTAATGAAAATTTTCACTTTAAAGTTGAATATTTCGCAAACAGATCGCTGAATAGAAAAATCATGTTAGCAACCCCGCAATGGTTTTAAAAGACCTATCCAACGATGCCCCACAATATAGGATTAGTCGAGAAAAAAAAAACACCCCCCCTTTACGTCTATGGGAGGTACCCTAAAAAAAAATTATTTTTTTATTTTTTATTTTACCACTTTGTTGGCGTGACTGATATGTATATTCATGCCAAATTACAGCTTTCTAGTACTAACGATCTCTGAGCTTAGCCGCGGACAGACAGACAGACGGACAGACATGGCGAAACTATAAGGGTTCCTAGTTGACTACGGAACCCTAAAAAGTAACAAAAAAAACATTTAGATCCCACTCTTTTTTTGAAATCAGTTTGATGTGTTATGTTTTTTACTTATTATCACTTAAATGGTGTATTTGTAAATTATTTTATTTTTCTGTTTTTATAGAAGCACAAAGCTGATACTTTGTCAGGCATATTTACACGATATTTAATTTTAACCAAGTAAAATAACACGTATAATTTGTCCTCGATTATGCTAAAACTGCAATGACTTAATCTATAACCTTTTCTTGTTACAGGTACGAAAATCAAAACGGCACAAGAAATAAAAAACACCACGGAAGCTTGTTGACATCACAGCGATCAGGCTGTCATCCACGGACTTCGCATTCGTATGATTCATGTAATTATGACAGTGGCAGTGAAATAATTTGGTGATCAACATTATTATAAAAAACAATTAGTAAACTAGTTTAATTCTGAAAGTAATTGCTACCTAATTGAGTTTCTTGTATCTTCTTCTCAAAGATAACGTAATAAACTAAAAAAAACCGGCCAAGAGCGTGTCGGACACGCACAAGGTAGGGTTCCGTAGCCATTACAAAAAAATCAAGTAATATTTTTCTAAGGATTTCGTATGTGTACGGAATCATCCAAGTTTAGGTATGTTTTATACCTTAGGCTACTATTTACTCTTAAACTACAAATAATTTCCAAGCAATCTTAGCCGCTATAATTTTCCAAGTAAATTTGATATATTTACTACCATTCTGAATTTTTTCAAATTTTTCCACCTAACAGTTTAGATTTTAGAGGGGGGGGGACGCTCGATTTTAATGAAAATTTTCACTTTAAAGTTGAATATTTCGCAAACAGATCACTGAATAGAAAAATCATGTTAGCAACCCCGCAATGGTTTTAAAAGACCTATCCAACGATATCCCACACTATAGGATTAGTTGAGAAAAAAAAAATCACCCCCCCTTTACGTCTATGGGAGGTACCCTAAAAAAAAATATTTTTTAGTTTTTTATTTTACCACTTTGTTGGCGTGACTGATATGTATATTCATGCCAAATTACAGCTTTCTAGTACTAACGATCTCTGAGCTTAGCCGCGGACAGACAGACAGACAGACAGACAGACAGACAGACATGGTGAAACTATAAGGGTTCCTAGTTGACTACGGAACCCTAAAAACAGGCTACAAAGGAAAAACGCCGTCGAGATTTTTTGCCACAGGCATTGACTCCAAAATCCAAACTTAATCTTTGAGAGAAGTAAATGGCAACCTTGGGTTCCCCTGACACCAGAAAAATAAAAAAAAGTTTAGTGTCTTCCGACCATGGTCTCATTGTCATTGTCATGTAAATGAAAAGAAAGATAACAAATTTCCCTGTTTATTATTAAGAAACAAACTAGATAGAACTTAAATCAAATACCCAAGAAATGCAACACTATACATATTTTATTCGCATAATGTCACGGACGATTTTCACATTACAATAACTCACTTCCACCGAAATGGGGTAAAATCCTGAATGACATGTCTCCAACTTTTATCCACTTACTACGTGTCAACTTAATACTTACTTGCATACATAATATTCGACTCAACAACTCTCAACCTTAGTTTTCAAAGCTCTAAGATTCAAAGTAACATTAGAACTCCAAAATATGAAGGCAACTGGGTGAAATGTCAACCTTACTGTGCAGGTTTGTGGTTTAATGTTGTTAAAATAGATGTTTGGATGTCAGGTCTTGAGCTGTTCACATAAATCAAAAAGTTTTTAAATGACGTAAAATAGGACAGGTATGAAAACTTGTATCGTTTTGGGGTGACAATTCTTTCGATATTACGAAGACGTGTTGAATTTTCCTGTCTGTTTCTCTTACAGAGACTGATAAAAATTTATCGGAACTTAACGTATAATGCAACCTATTCTAGGAATTAAGAAAATTTGTAATCGATGAAACCAGATTACTGCTAAAAGTATTATAGGAACTGAATATTTACATCATTTTCGATGCAATGAAATTCGATGAAAAATTTGTCTACAATTCTAGGGGATACCCTATACAAGTAACTTGTTTTTTTCTTAGCTTTGGTTGTTTTTATTGATGGCAATTGAACGGTGTTACTACAGTCGGTTTTTGTATTAAATTACGAGTTCTCTACGAAGTATTATCCTTACACAACACCAAAAAATCTTAAGTGAAGTACCACCCCCAGGCGTACATTTACGAACTCTCGACATCGCTCATGGTCACCCTATACTATTATAGAGTGTCCACAACTTTTCAGTTCAAGTTTAGGTGGCCATATATTTACATTTCAGCCGGGACAGTCCCCGTTAAGTAAGATTTATCTGTGATTGTCACAACCAGCGCCATATTCTTTCCTTGGAACCACTTTGCATTTTATTTTCCTTAAAGAACAAAGCTAGAATATTCCACTTTATTATGTGAGAACAAAGGTTGAAATTCCGATGTTGGACTTTTTTTGTTGGAGTTTTTTAATGATGTTTGCGACTAGCTCATATCATCGAAATTATGTTCGTCTATTTTTAATAAATGAATTTCTTAAACGATGTTTTCCAATTTTGTTTGTTTTGAAAACCAAGATTAATACGTTTATGGGTCTTTTTAGAATTCTGTACCCAGAGGTTGCCAACGAGACCCTATAGCCAAGGCTCTGTTGTTTGTCTACTGGTCTATGTGTAACAGGGTTGTATCTTATAAATAAATAAATAAATAAAATAAATAAATATTAGGGGACAATCTTACACAAATCGACCTAGTCCCAAACTAAGCAAAGCTTGTACTATGGGTACTAAGACGACGATAAACATACTTATATAGATAAATAAATACTTAAATACATAGAAAACATCCATAACTCAGGAACAAATATTCGTGCTCATCACACAAATAAATGCCCTTACCGGGATTTGGACCCAGGACCTCTTGCTTCGTAGGCAGGGTCACTACCAACTAGGCTAAAGCGGTCATTAAACTGCCTTATATACAGGGTTCCCTAAGGCTATGCGACATGAAGGGAAAGTATCTTACCTAAATATCAGTCTACAATTTGTAGATCTTAGGATTTATATTGCTGAAAGGAAACTTAATTTTATTTTTGAAAGTAAGTAATACTACATTCTTTGCCTGGGAATCGAAGCAACTCAAATATAAAAAAAAAACACTCCACGTACCATACCACACGTACCATACCACCACGTAACGAACCATACGTACCATATAGTGAGACACTAGAAATTCTAAAAGACCACTTAGAAAGGAAGCGGTTGCATCCGGGTGAAGTTTGTGAATTAATAGATTTGGTAACTTTATGCATGAAACAAAATTATTTCCGGTTCAATGGTCTTTATTACTTACAGAGTGATGGTTTAGCTATGGGTTCACCTCTGAGTCCTTTAATGGCAGATATATTTATGGATCATTTTGAGAATCAGTATATTGTGGGTAATAGTAATATTGTGTACTATTTTAGGTATGTTGATGATTTGATCCTATGCTGGAGAGGGAGTATGAGACAGCTTGACGTGTTTATTAATGGTTTGAATAACAAGCACGTAAAGATAAGGTTCAAAAAAGAATTGGAGGAAAATTGTTCGTTGAACTTTTTGGATTTAACGATTTCAAAATTAAATGGTAAACATCAATTTAAAATATACCGTAAGCCCACGTACACAGATGCTGTTATACCAGCATCTTCTAATCATCCGTGGCAGCATAAACTGGCTGCTTTCCATTGTTATGTTAATAGATTGTTGACTGTGCCTCTTTCTAAGGAACATTTTGATTTAGAGTTGAGTACTATTTATCAGATAGCGATCTCAAATGGTTATACAAAATCAATGGTAGATAGTTTAGTTCAAAAGAAGCAGGCACGGTTAGTAAATAGCATGCTTTACGCTGCGTTACCTTCTCAGTCTACTAACAAATATAGATCTAGCATCTCTTACGTCGGGGGTTTGTCTGATAAGATTTATGGCATTTTAAAATCAAACAATATTAATGTTGCCTTTAAGACTAACAACTCTTTGTACTCTAGGCTATGTAACCACAAAGAACAGGTAAATAAGGGAACTAGATCGGGGGTATACAAGCTTACTTGTAATGACTGCAATGGGATATACGTAGGACAGACAGGCCGAAGTTTTAATACTAGATTTAAAGAGCATGTTTCGGCATATAGGAATGAGCATCCAGATAGATCGAATTTTGCAAAACATTTGTTGGAATCAAATCATTCATTGTTAGATTCAGATTCTTATGAAGTGTTACATTATTGCGGCAAGGGGTTGCGTCTGGATGCTCTGGAATGCATGGAAATAATTAGGTACAACACTATGGGGTCTATTATTAATGAACAGGTAAATTTAGTATCTTCTCCTTTACTGCGGCTTGGGTCGAATTTGAACAGTTAGTATTAATTAAATATGCCTTATAAATAAATAAACAAAAAAATTCAAGGTAGTTTTAAATATGTCAATAGAAGTTAATTTTTGTGGGGTAGTTTGAGAATAAGAAAAATAAAGTGGGTACTTGAGAAGTTACAGTGACAAGTTAAAACATTTGTTTTGGTTTGTTAGTTTAACATTTGGTAGCATAGCATACGGTTGTGGTAACTCTGAAGATGAGCTCTGGTTAAATTCGAAACGCGTCATTGTAGCTTGGTGGTGGTGATGGTTGGGTTTATGTGATTTGTGTGTGTTCGTACAGTGTGGAGGTGGAGGAACTGCATGAACGCACATTTCTTGCATAAACGTAACTATTGTAAGGTCGCGGGTGAGCAAAGTAATTGTTTTAGTTCATTAATATGGACCTCCGCAAAGTAACGCCTGATTCAATAAATAAAAAAACACTCGTATTTTAATGATGCCAATCGAAAGAATGGAGAAGAAATCCTGTTAAATAAAATAAAATAAATAATGTATAAGAAAGGAATAGCGTAAAATAGGGATGTTGACACCACCAATCAACTGACGTACTTTTTATGAGCTGTCAAAACACATTTCTCCCATAGAGTTTGAATGGCAATAGCAACATATGACGTCACTTGTTCGCATACTCAATTAACTAACTATTTATTTGTTTTAAAGCAACAAAAAATCTAATTTTGCAGTTAATCGAAAATTAATCTGGCTTTCAGGGCTAAAATAAAGCGTTTTTTTACTGGAGTCGTGTCTTTGAATTATTTTTTAATGGTGTCAACATCCCTATTAATAATAGGACCTCTATACCTCTAACATAACCCAATCTTTTAATTTATTATGTAATAGGTAGTTTGCGTGGTTTTGTGACTGCTTCATTTAAATGTTCAAAATATATCCATCATTGCCTTTGCCCGTTCAACCAAAACCATTGCTGCAGAGCACATACGACCGGAGTTGGTAGCGCGCACTTCCCTATTTGCCAAAAATATAACAGGCAACGATCACTTTATGGCGACGGCTACGTTTGGTATGACTTTGTTTCAATTATTTTGAAGCTCGTATAAGCCTCGTCATTACAAGTTTTTTGTGGACTGTATACTTGCATTATCATCCAAGTTATATACAATCTATGTATAATCCTACAAAGTTTTAAGTCGATGCCGTCCCAGTAAGCAAACCAATCTCAGATTACGCATTTCATAAGAGTGTTAGGCTCAAAACGCTTTTCTTTTAAACGTTTAGACAAGCTGGTATGTACTCAAAACAATCAATCTTATTACGTTGTTATCATTATCATCATCCCAGCCTATATATGTCCCACTGCAAGGCACAGGCCTCCTCTCAGAATGATAGGGCTTGGGCCGTAGTTTCCACGTGGGCCGAGTACGGATTGGAAACTTCGCACACACCATTGAATATCCGCGCAGGTGTGTGCAGGTTTCCTCGCGGTGTTTTATTTCGCACATTTAAGATAACCTCAGCAGTGCCCGGGCTCGAACCCTCGACTTTCTTCTAGAGAGGCAAAAGGTCAAACCACTAGGCTACCACACGGAGAGAAAAATCTAGTTTCCTTAAACAGAATATTGTGAATTTGACTTGATTTTATTGTATTATATGTGACAACTGTACTTTTTTTACACGTTAATAGAAAATTCTACTTCTTGTAACATCATTTCTAGTTCCTATTACCCAGTTACCTAGTATCGTAGAAAACAAATTTTGTGTAGTATACAAAACCTGTTGTAAGCTAAATGCATATTTTACTCTGTAACAATTAGATGGTTACCAAAACGATATCGGAGTTTTTGTGTACCTACTAGAATATTCTAACTAGAATATTATAGTAATGAATAAAATATAACTTGTTGTTATAAAAAAAAATCTGATAATCATTGCTGAAATCTGTTTTCCCACACCAGAATCATAATTACTATACAATCTGGTAATATTGTGGAATATTTTTTTCTCCGTGCAAGGATTTTTTCATCACATAATCTCATTACCTATGTGAATACAAAAGCATTTTAATATTTTGTTAAAGTTAACCGTTAAAGAGTTCCGTCCTGCGAAGACGATTCAAGCCGGATCACTGGAATTTCAAAACCATTGTATTTTCACTGAGTTGACATAAATATGCTAAATTTCAGCTCAATTAACAAGTGGTCGAAAAACGGCTTTCACATTTTGGAGCGCACGATACATACATACGAAGTTAAGTTAAATAAAAGCTTTTAAAAATGTAGTTCAAAGGAAAAGCTTAAGGCAACTCCGGTCATAATTGATATGTGCCAAAAACACATATTGGTATAGGTACTGCGTGCCGTATACTCGTCTAATTGTAAAAGATAAGTTTTGGATTGCTATCTCTTTTGAAACTGGCGAGCTTTGTTAGAAAGAGAATTTACGAAATGCAATATCGGTTGTCCATACGGAGGGAGACTATTCTTCAAGTGATTGGTTAAGCAGATATGTAAATAAATAGATGTACGTAATATTATGTCCGTTAGTTTATTACAAATGCTGATTTTCAGCCCAACCCAGTACACTTTGTTAACTGAGGGTAAGTTCGAGCACGCAAACTCTGGCTTAATCTAATATGGAATCGCGGGCAACAGCGTCTAATATAAAAATTTCGTGACACGGTGTTTGTTATCGAACTCCCCGGAAACGACTCGACCGATTTTTATGAAACTTTTTTTCTACAATCGGTAGGTCTGAGAATAGGCCATAGGGTACTTTTCTTCGCGGACAGAGTCGCGGGCAACAACTAGTAGGTATTATTATAAACGGGAAAGTTTGTACGGATGAATGAATGTGTGGATGTTTGTTACACTTTCACGCTAAAACTGTCTGACGGATTCTGATTGGCACACATAGTTCATAACCTGGATTATTTAACATATAGGATATTTTTTCCTGAAAAACTGAATTGTTTCCGCGCGATAGCGATAAACGTATTCTTCGCAGAAGGAGTCGCGGGCAACAGTAGTTTTAGTCATCATCATCATCAACTCGCCTATAGACGTCCCACTGCAGGGCACAGGCCTCCTCTCACAATGAGAGGGGTTGGGTCGTAGTTCCCACGCGGGCCCAGTTCGGATTGGGAACTTCACACACACCATTGAATTTCTTCGCGTTTCCTCACGATGTTTTCCTTCACCGTAAAGCTCATGGTAAACAAATGTAATTTCACACATACATAAAGTCCAAAAAACTCAGAGGTGCGAGCTGGGATTTAAACCCACTACCTTCTGCTTGAGAGGCCATATGTCAAACCACTTGGCCACCATTGAGCGTAGTTTTTAATAAATTAAAGATTTTCCGGATCCGTAAAACTTTGTCTGTCTGTATTGCGACACCAATGACTAGCGATACTCATGCAATTGAGCGATCCAATCACGGCCGATCCGGAGTCGTCCGGCGGCCGGCCGTCAGCCGGACAGTAATTAATCAAACGGAAAACGCTTTGATGTGTATCTGCGCCGGAGATTAGTCAAACCAGTCCGAGGATTGACGGGCGAATCGCATCAACATTGAAACTACGGACTAATTTGCAGAAGAAGCTGTACTTCAAAACCGTAAATGGGTAAAACCGGTCAA
Organism: Archips crataeganus; assembly: GCA_947859365.1. Classification (NCBI taxonomy): domain Eukaryota; kingdom Metazoa; phylum Arthropoda; class Insecta; order Lepidoptera; family Tortricidae; genus Archips; species Archips crataeganus. Next base: position 4,883,671 of record OX402047.1, on the reverse strand, counting down.
GGGCGAGTCGGACTCGTATATGGAGAGTACCGTGCCTCTGTACAATGTTTCAAAAATAGTTCACTAAAAAACTAATACAGATCAAGTTAAAACGTTGAAAATAACCGTTTCTTGTATGACATCCAAAACATACTAAACATCCTAGACTCGAGCGCTAACATTCGTATTATTCGTACAATGAAAACCGGTATCTCATGTTATATATTATTGTTAGCTATTATTGTTCAGCATTAAAAAAGCCAGAAACGCCAATTTCGCAAAAAAAAACACCTAAATAACGAAAGTTAACGAAATATGTCTTTAGATAACCTTATTAGCCCCATTAGTTGTATACGTACAAGTCCATTGATATTTGTTGCCGGACATCCTTATCAAGTACCTACTGCTCAAAGAAACCAACCCTCTCCTAGGGGAAGTTTATTTATTTATAGCCTTTTCAACCCGACTTATTTGCGGGTGTTCCTACGGAAAATCCCAAGTGCTATCTATATAAATTGTGCTATTTGTAGCACTTAATTATAATAACTGATTTACACTCTCGCCTCGTCACCTCGCCTCGCGCCTCGCCTCGTCGTCTCGCTCCGGACGCCAGCCTCAAAATCAAGGCAAATCACAAGACGAGGCGCGAGGCGCGCCTGTTCACACTCTCGTCTCGTGGCTCGTCCCGCAGTTCGTCTCGCCACTCGTACGCGAGTGTAAACCAGGTATAACAAGTTTTCGTAAGGTTTGATTTAACTCAAAAACATAAAACCCTTAGTATTAAAAATGCGGAAGTCTGTCTGTCAAGTCTTAACACTTAAATCGCTGACCTGGTTTATATGAAATTTGGTATAGAGATAGTTTGCGACCCTGTGTAGGACATAAAAAACATTTCACAACGAAGATTTTGAAAAAGATTAAACGCCTCAGCATTATGCTGAGCCAGTGTCCGATTTGCAACCGCAATGACACATTCTATCTTTAACTTTTGTGTTTTTTTTTGTTTTATAAAAATATTGATGACTAGCGGCCCGCCCCGGCTTCGCACGGGTGCATTGCATGCATTATACATATAAAACTTCCTCTTGAATCAATCTATTAAAAAAAACCGCATCAAAATCCGTTGCGTAGTTTTAAAGATCTAAGCATATGTAGCGACTACTAGCGCCATCTAGTCGTCACATAAGGAACTAATTGCTACAATCCTACATCACGCTATCGAAGTTTCTCAACTCGGCTGCATAAATACAACATCCATCTTTCATCCATTGGACTTCGGTCCCCAGGCATAACATCTGCCTGGAGAGAGATCTCTCTAATGTAGCATACAACCAAATTGGTGACCCACGACATTGGACAAAAAATCGCAACCTTCAGACACACAAGACGGATGAAGCAGTCTCACAGCAAGCCATACTCACCGCACTGTGCACCATTAGCATGTATCTATTATCTGCCTGGTGTCTACAGTTCGCAAATCCTCCTCCCACTACTTCCACTTGCCAATCAATCAACCAACGCTCGCCAACAAGGCTCCGAGCAATCACGCAACAGGCATGCATCTACAAGTAGCAGAGGAACAACAATGCTCGCCGACGAGGCTCTGAGCGACTGGCCCTTGCAAGCGCCCACATGACTGCACTCCACTGCAATTCGTATCGACCTCCGGTCTAAAAGGGGGGGCTGATGTATCGACTACTAGCGCCATCTAGTCCTCACATAAGGAACTAATTGCTACAATCCTACATCACGCTATCGAAGTTTCTCAACTCGGCTGCATAAATACAACATCCAACTTTCATCCATTGGACTTCGGTCCCCAGGCATAACATCTGCCTGGAGAGAGATCTCTCTATTGCAACTACCCCCAAACATAGGGACAGACAGCGGAAAGCGACTTTGTTTTATACTATGTAGTGATGATGTGTCTTGTATTTTTGTAAATAAATGTCATTTTCTTTCTTTCTTTCAAAAATTGCATAGTTCCCGCGAGACAGCGATAAACGAATTCTTCGCAGATGGAATCGTGAAGAATTTGTTACGAAATTTAAATTTTATTAATTGATGCTTTTGGCACTCTCGCTTCAAATGGTTGTAGACCAGCCAGACCTAGGCCCTAATCCATGTCATACATTTCGTAGACAAAGTCGCATCTCGTCTAGATGACACGACGCCTCGTCTGCACGTCCCCGACACCTGTTACCCAGGATTTACAGCACATCAGGGGCAAGTTAATAATCCCGAGCTTGGAAGCCCGGATACGGAACTGAGCATAGCTTACTCCACACTCTAGTTAAATCTTTATGCTTTATAACTGCTTCAGAATTTAGCAGGATTTTGAACTTAGTATTATAAAAAAAAACCGTTATCCTATCCTACTAATATTATAAACTAGCTTTTGGTCGCGTAAAATGTAAATTTGTGGTAAAGATTCTTCATCTCTCGCATTGCATAAAGCAAAAATCCTAAAATCCATCGTAATCATATTCGATATCAGATAGTTAATATATAAATCCTATTTTCTCTTTATTCCGTGGGAATTTCCAAAAACCCTGAAATTGGTTTTATTTATGCTGTTATAATCACTTACATTTATACCGAATTTTAAGAGTCTAGTAATTATAGTTACGGATATAGGGGCCCGTTGAATTAAATAATTAAATCCCGATTTCTTCTTATCCCGTGAGGATTCCCAAAAAAATCATTGAAATTAGTTTTTTACTCTTATAACTACCTAGTCACGTGCAAAATTTTAAGTCTCTAATTATTATAGTTACGAAGATAGGGCCACTTTGAAAGGAAAATATAAATCCCATTTATTCCATATCCCGTAGGAATTTCAAAAAATCCCTTCTTAGCGGATGCCTACGTCATATAAGCTATCTCTGTGCAAAATTTCGCACAATCCGTTCATCAGTTATATTTTAGATGAGAGAGTTTCTAAAGATGAGGGAGATTGGGAAAACGAGCAGGTCACCATATGGAAACCAATTACCATGGACACCTCATCATCCTAGCCGTACGTCCCACTGCGCCGAGCACATATTTTTTTATTTCAAACTAAATACAAACTGAAATATAGATGCACAGAAAAAACCCAGAAAAAAGACCAATGCTGGGAATCGAACCCAGGTCCTCAGCGTTCCGTGCTGCGTGCTTACCCCTACACCATCACTGGTCTAGAAGTTAGCGACGAATTTTTCCCATACATCGTACACTTCAGTCTGTTATAATCACATTACGCAGTGATAAAGCGATGACCGTAAAAGTAATTAAAAATGAAGTTGAAAAAAATAAATAGAAAAAGATACTTCATACTTAACTTGTACATATTTTTTCCTTTCGGAATGAGACAGCTTGGGTCGTTTTACCCACGCGGGAAACACATACACCATTAAGTTTCTGCGGCGTGTCCTCATCACGATGTTTTCCTGTACCGTAACACTATATTCCCGGACTATATAATAATAACTATATAACATGCGGTATTCCCGTACCGATATGACCTTCAAGCTTTCAAAAAAAGAGCGTACTCCTACCTAAAAGGCCGGCAACGCACTTGTGACTCTTCTGGTGTCGCAGGTGTCCATGGGCGACGGTAATTGTTTACCATCAGGCGATCCGTCTGCTCGTTTGCCCCCTATACCATAAAAAAAAAAAACTATACAAATATTCTGCCATATTATTATTGGATGTTAAGACAATGTTACATTTGAATGCAAAGTGCATTATTACGTTCATAAACCTGTACCGGAGTTATGTAGATTTTCGTCACGGCAAATCTCACCAGATAGCGCTAGCATAGTTTTGGTTATGCAAATGAGAAGCCACTCCACTTCAATCCTTCCGTTTCTAATAACAGGACAGATTTGCATTCACGGTTGGACTCCAGTCCGGGAGTAGAAATTCATGGATGAGAAGTAGCTATAGTGCTACATTGCGATATCTAACAGTAACATCCAACACATCGTCACTACTTTGGAAAAAGCTCATATTTGGGGGTAGTTTAAATAAATAAATAAATATCATGGGACAATTCACACCAATTGACCTAGTCCCAAAGTAAGCTTAGCAAAGCTTGTGTTATGGGTACTAAGCAACGGATAAACATACTTATATAGATAAATAAATACTTAAATACATAGAAATACCACCATACCAAATCCAATCCAAATCCAATCCAATACCATATCTTACTTAATTCAACAAACCAAACTGAATCTTGATGCACACTTAGTAAAGCTCACTTGAGCAATTATGAATTCTAAGATACGACCTTTTTTAAAGTACCTAGTGACGATCATGAAAATTTGTTAATAGGTATGTTGAAGATGATGTACCTGTAGTTTGGGATCGTTTGAAGGAAACAAACTTTTCGAAAATTTTAAATGTTTATTGGAATAAAAAACTAAACAGATAAAATGAAAAAGCAGAAACCAATAGCAGTTAGGCCCAAATCGCATTTCTAACTCACTCAGTACCTCTACCATGAGTTTACACTAGTTTACAGTGACCGTACTCGCTAGCGACGGCGTAAATGATTTGTATGGAGAATGGTACTTCCGTAAGTGACCGCTAGATTCGCTGTACAATTCTCCATACAAATAATTTACGCCGTCGCTAGCGAGTACGGTCACGTAAAAACTAGTGTTAACTCATGGTAGAGGTACAGTCCTACCATTCACTCCTCTGGTCATTCGATCCGGTCGCTTACGTCAATCATTCGTTTAGAGATTCACTTTCATTCCCACATTAATACTTTCTTTCATAGTTCTCGACATTGATGACATTGATGATAAAATAACCTATCCTGAACATATGAAGTCACGGACAAAAGTTAGTTGGTTAATAAAACCGACAAAATGTGATTTGGACTCACGCTCTGAGGGTTCCCAACAAAGCTGTACCTACGCTATAAACTGCCGGCATCTTTAAAAACCCATTATTACAGAGGCTTGCTTCTAAGCAAAATGTTCGCAATGTGGGTTGGGATTGGGAAGGTTCTTGAATGGCTTCCACGGACACACACACACAGGCACAGGCACAGGCACAGAGTAGGCCCAACAAGATGGAGCGACTATCTGCTTAAGGTTGCGGGAACGCGTTGGATACGGATGGCGCAGGACCAGTCTGTTTGGCAAACCACAGGCCTATGTCCGTCCAGCAATGGGCTTCTTTCGGCTGAAATGATGCTGATGATCACACATCGCACCACGCGTAGTAGTGGCCACAGGGCTAATTTTTATATAATATGTGGGGCAATTCATTGTAATTAGATTAGTATTATCTGAGTGATAGATAGCTTAGCAAATTAAGGTATCGTATCGATCGATATATTAATCTCTACAATGCTTTATAGCATGCGAGATCACGAAAAATTTATATAAATTTTATTATTATTATTATTAGCTTGTAGATTATCGTCAATGCAATAAGTAGATATTCGAGGAAACAAACGATAGCCTGTTGATACAGGGAACAGCGCCATCTGTCGCGATCTGTGGGTCAACTTGCCGACTCTCGAAGCTCTGTCGTCAATGAAATAACTGCACAATAAGCAGTAGTTTTGTCCACTAGTTCATTGTAATTAGTAGAAGATAATCTACGATAACATGGCCCGCCCCTCCACAATTCAAGAAGTCTTCAATGTATTGTGAAAGTATTTATAAAGCACACCAAAACTTTCAACGTATGTGTGCGTGTTGAGACAGCCGTCAACAAAAGCAGATACTAGGTACTAAATAAAAATTCTTTCGTAAATATGTGACTAACTAAACACATTGAAATATTAGTATCAGTTTCAGCAAATTAAGGTATCGATATATTAATTAATCTCTACAATGCTTTATAGCATGCGAGATCACGAAAAATTTATATAAAATTTATTATTATTATTATTAACTGGTAGATTATCGTCAATGCAATAAGCAGATATTCGAGGAAACAAACGGTATCGTGTTGATACAGGGAACAGCGCCATCTGTCGCGATATGTGGGTCAACTTGCCGACTCTCGAAGCTCTATCGTCAATGAACTGCACAATAAGCAGTAGTTTTGTCCACTAGTTCATTGTAATTAGTAGAAGATAATCTACGATAACATGGCCCGCCCCTCCACAATTCAAGAAGTCTTCAATGTATTGTGAAAGTATTTATAAAGCACACCTAAACTTTCAACGCATGCGTGCGTGTTTAGACAGCCGCCAAACAAAAGCAGATATTACTACATAAAAATTATTTCGTTAATATGTGACTAACTAAAACTAAACACATTGAAATAGTAATGTGGGGCCACTGTGATTTTTAGTTGGCGCACGAGTTATTAGTCGCTTTTAGTAACATACGGGATACGGCGGTTGAAACGCTTCAGACCATCACTTAACAATCGTCTCTGAGTAGGGCGGTAACCAAATGATTTAGCTGTTCTACGCTACGTTACCACGCCACATGCAGCTAGGGCGCATTCTTAATTAAAACAGACAAACGAACAGATTCATTACGATGCGAAGAATAATTAATGTTGGTCTGAGATTTAATATCTGAGTATGAACTCGGGAATTCGACAAAACATGAGCTTTGATGGTTCTTTGTATTTATCGTACCTACCAATATTATAAATGAGATACTTAGTTTGTGAAGATATTTGCATCTTTTTTAGTCAATAATGATTAGATTAGATTAGATTAGATTTATTTATTTCATGATAAAAATTACAATATAAATTTGCGTTGATGTCAAAATTACAAGAATTCATAGCATGATCGTCAGAATAATGTAAAATAAAAATAATTAATTATAGTGCACAAAATTGACAGTCAATTCTTCTAAAAACTGTTCGATAAATTCTTAAAATAAACGTATCTTTCTTATTTGTGAACCGATTCAAATGAAACAAATACTAAATGTTAATCCAAGAAAATACCAACATATGAGTGAAAACCGCATCCTTTTAGGTAAAGACGTTTCTGAGATTAGCGCGCACAAACGCTACAAACAGACAAACAGACAAACAGATAAACAGACAAACAGACAATAATTCTAAAAATCATTGTTTTGGGTTCTATTGCGCTAATAGATAGCCCTAGTGACAGTTTTTCTCAAATATCTTCAATGTACAGACACCGACTTGTTACAGATTTATTATATGTATAGATATAGATAGATAAACTTGAATGTTTGTACCGATGGATGGATGGATGTGTGGATGTTTGTTACTCTTTCACGCCATAACTGTTAGTTGATCCTGATGAAATTTGGCACAGAGAGAGTTAATAACCTGAATTAACGTAACTAAGTAACACGGGTTTTTCCCCTGAATTGGTATAACTACGTCTCGCCTGATACCAGGTTATTGTTGAGTTTTGGGACATCCCGTAAGAGTCGTTTTCATAAAATTTGTATGCGATTAAGAGATATAATTTAAAAAAAAAAACTTAATTGATTCCTTTATGTAACGAAAGTTACCCCTTATAGTTTGTATGACTAACTTTCGTTACAAAAAGGAAGCTATCGTGATTTTGTTTTTATTAAGCTTTTAACTATGTATTAAAAAAAAACGACCGGTTTACGTCCTGTTAGGGCTTGAGCTGCAGTTTCCACTCGCTACTTTACGCAGACAATTGAATCGCTTCGCAGGTGTATGCAGGATTGTTACTAGCGAGCACGCGTTGTCTGCTCCAGTAATAAATACTTCGTGATTTCAGCAGACCTTTGCATTCCCTGGAGCATCAGATTTCTCTTAACGTAGCTAGTGAATTTGAGGTAAAAATTGTACCTAAATAACGTCTGAATATTTTATCACGAAGTCAAAGCGGAGGCTAGATCGGACAGGGACCGTTCGGACTCTTCAGACCACAGACGAACCTTTTGAACGCCAGTGTCGGCTACAGAAGACAATACGGTAATACAAAAATCATCCTACCCACATCCGCATAAGAATCAGTTTTGTTCGTACCTAACAAAAATGTTGTGTGGCGTGCATAAGGTATCGATCGTGAATGACGTGACCAAAAAATGTAATATCAGTGCATCGTGTCCGTTCAATACTTATTAAATTGCAACATTTCTCACAAAAAATGTAGAAGAATGATGCCCTGTAATTACATTCAACTGAAATAAGGTATTATTGTAAGTAGGGCTGTTCCCCGCGGCTTTGCCCCTTCTCCTGACAAAAACAAATTCAACAAAATGAATTAGCGAAATCGGTCCAGCTGTTCGTGATGCCGTTACTAAGGGAAATAGGCATTTTTTTTAGCTGACCCGGCAAACGTTGTTTTGCCATATAAATTATAGCCTACGACCTATTCTCAGGCCTACCAAATATAGACAAAAATATTCATAAAAATTGGTCAAGCCGTTTAGAGGAGTTCAATAACAAACACCGTGACACTAGATTTTTATATATTAGAAATATAAAAAATATACTTTTCTATTTTAGAACTACAACTAACGTGTGGTTTAGGTGTTCAAAAATAAAATTATATAATCTAGACTTAAAGTAATACCTAACCTGTGGCACAATACAATGAGATCATCTTTGACTAGGTAATAACAATGACTGAAAATATTACTTATTCTTCTAAATATTCAGTACATTATCAGCAGTTTTGGACTAAATATTTAATCTTCATTCTAATATATTATAAAAATCTCGTTATCGAACTACTTTGTCTATTTATTAGTATTGTCTAACTATTTATTAGGTCTGAGAATAGGTCGTAGGCTATTTTTAACACCCCTGTTCTTCGCAGATGGAGTCGCGGGCAACAGCTAGTAGTATTATCTTTTAGTCTTTTGTTCCAATTTTTATTTGTTTAGTGAAACCTAGTGACAGGCAACAACCCGAAAAATTCATCAGAGTACTCCCCATGATAAATAATATACGGTACAAAATATTATGTATACCTCTACCTATATGTATGTATGGTTCTGGCCATTTTGACAGTACGTCGCAGTCTGATTGTAAAGTGAAGCATACTTTTAATAGACGACACAAAGAGACCCCTCTTAAAAGTTGTATTTTACTCTAGATGGCGCTAGTTACTCCCACAAATAACATAAAATAAATAAATAAATAAAACGGGACAATTCACGCCAATTGACCTAATCCCAAAGTAAGCAAAGCTTGTATTATAGGTACTAGGCAACGGATAGACATCTTATAATAGATAGATACACACTTAAATACATATTGAACACCCAAAACTCGAAATTAAACAAACATTCGCATTTTTATACAAATATCTGCCCCGACGCGGGAATTGAACAAATCGGCAGTGGAAAGGTAAAATCGCTAAAGCGCCATATTATGATATATGGTGCAGATGGCGTTTTAGCGTTTTTACCTTAGAGATAAGATTTAAAATCGCTAAAGTGCCATATATTATATATCGCGCTTTAGCGATTTCACCTTTCCACTGCCGAATATACTTAGGTACTACGTTATACTCATACGCAAAGTTATCACAGCGAAACTGAATTATAAGCTATTATTTATGTAAATAGATAAGTGCTTCGTACTAAGCCAGTCACCTGTTACGTGTGAATTGAGAACAATCTCGAATCTCGGCTGTAGATTGCTTATAATTTCCCGAAGCGTCCCTGAGTAGATTACTGAGTAAACCGTCATGTCCTACAATATTTTAATACGGGGATACAAGTCACAGAATACAAGCGATCGTAGTTATTTTAGTTTATCTTTGTTTCCGTAGGTACAATTTAGATTCGAAAGAAGTGCGTAGTCGTTTTTCGAACGGCCGGAAGCACATTTGTAATTTAGCTTATGTTGTGAATGTCGCGGAATGAAAATGTTCGTCACTTTTCGACTCTGTGTCAACGAGTTAAGGCCGAAAAGTGACGAACCTTTTCATTCCGCAACTATCCATGGTCGGCCGTAAATGCTTCCATCAAAATGATCCGCCTGATCGTTTTCCCCTTTTCACAGTAAAATGACTTCGTTTAAAACAGTACTTGATTTTAGATGATTTATGTTGACTTGTGTAAACAAAGTACAAACTCAAAAAAATATTATTTAATATCATGAAAGCTGTAATTACTGGCAATGTTTATTAGTAATTTATATTAATACATAACAATTGTTATTTACGTTGCAAAAATACTAAAACATCCAATAAATTACAATATGATCACTATGAAAAACTTGGACTTGCTTAGTAACTTTTCACATCTTCCGTGATTTTTATTTCAAAATAATATAATTTACTGTGTTTATTATTTATTGTGTATAGTGTTATACACAGGAAAATACATTAGAAAGCAAGAACAAATAAAAATGGAAAAGTAATAAATTAGTTCTTATAATAATGTTCTAATAAAGATTGTAACGTAGGTACTTGTACCAAAATGTGTTGCTCTGGAAGGAGAACATTTTTATTAACAACAAAACTAATTAAACTTTACTTACATTAAGCATGAGTTACAAAACTGTACTATAAACAAACCTTACCTGGAAGGAGAAATAACATTTAAGACTATTGTTTCAGACTATTTGTTATATCTAATATATAAAAATCTCGTGTCACGGTGTTTGTTACCGAACTCCTCCGAAACGGCTCGACCGATTTGTATGAAACTTTTTTCTCCGTATTCGGTAGGTCTGAGAATAGGTCGTAGGCTATTTTTTATCCCCCCCCCCCCATTCTTCGCGGACGGAGTCGCGGGCAACAGCTAGTCTAATATATAAAAATCTCGTGTCACGGTGTTTGTTACCGAACTCCTCCGGAACGGCTCGGCCGATTTTTATGAAACTTTTTTCTCTACACTCGGTAGGTCTGAGAATAGGTCGTGTCGAAGAATGGGTGGGGGGGATAAAAAATATTTTATCCCCCCCACCCATTCTTCGACAAGGATCTGCCAAAGTTTAAAAGCGGCCAACAATAGGAGGCAAATTAAATGAGGTGTTATACAACCTTCATTTACATCTCCCCCCACGCGTAAAAAAAACATCACATCTTCCGTGTGGTCAAAGCACACATCTATTCACATTTTTCTAAATTACATTTTATAAAACACCTTAGCCCGTGACTTCATCCGCGCAGTGATAAAATTTAAGGACAAATCCTCCTCTCTACTACCCTGCGGGAAATTCCATAAATCCCTTCTCACAGCACCTTTATGATCCTAAATGATGACATATGCCAAGTATCAAGGTAAGTATGAAGTACTATACTATAAGGTTACTGAAAATCGAATATATATCCAGTGGGATTTCTTTTCCGTAAAAACCTTCTACAAGCTATTAAAAATCTTTAAAAAAATTAATGAAATCGGTAAAGTCGGTCTCGAATTTTGTGCTTAGCAGTTCATTTGGTGCTTAGATTATTTATACACTAGATAGAGCTTAGGCGGCATGAAAACGTACCGAAAAATATAAGCCAACTGTTGGCTTATATGTCATTTGCCTCCCTTCACTTTGAATGACGTAACGCGATCGTAATACTAAGCTGTCAAATGGATTTTTGGACGTTTTGTATCGCTACGTTTGCTACTGACATCTATCAGTTCTATCACTATCTAGTGTATAAATCATCTAAGATTTGGTGATCCATTTTTATTTTTATTTATTATGTGCCATCATTGGTAGCCTTAGCTCGAATAATATCACCAGCTTTAAATTTTAACGACATTATTTTATATTTTAGCATTTTGTGTTCCTTTCTTGTTTTAGATCTAAATTTATCTATTGCATACAACATTACGTCTGAATTAATCTTTACTCTTTGGTGCTTACATCTTGAAGTTTAGTCGGTGCACCCAATTTTATCACCGCGAGATGGTTGATAACAAATGTCTGATTTACACATCCCCAAGCGTTGCAATTGGTCAACAGAAAATGCAGCGTTTTTTCTACGATTTCATATTTTAATACTGGGTGTTTCCTATTCCATGTACAAAATGGTATCTCATGTACAGCTGACCGCTCATACTCCAGATTGCACAAATGAAAGTGGATTCCAAAGCGATTTATGTGGTATAGCGCCGAATCACATTTTAAATTGGTTGTAGCCCAATAACAAATCATGCCGTTTAGATTTTCAGATTTGCATTGGAACTTTGCTACCGCTGGCAAAGAATCAACCATTACTTTAACAGAGGACTCAACATGTCTTTTATTGTCCATGCAGTAGTAATAATAGTAATTTCGCGCTAGCTTTTCTTCAAATATCTTAGTAGTCGTCTGGTTTATGATAGTAGTGGGTACTTCTTCATTGTGGTTTCTAGTTACTTGCAAATTATTCGCATGCCCGGTGCAAAACAGCTCGACAGGGCTCCCATACATGACATTTATCAGTGCTTTATCTTCCAAAAGTGTGCCATTGGCTAGGCGGAATCTGGGGCCGACAGATCTTGTTGGATTGCACACACAGTGATCGTAAGCAGAAATCACAATTAAAAACAAGAACAGTTTCTTTGTTGAGATTAACATGTTCCAACAATTACGGGGATATCATTAAGTAAGTAATATATTAAGTAGTATTGCTTCTTGTTTTACTGTTTTTTTAATCTTAAATAAAATGAAATATATACGAAAGAAACTGATGAACTGACTCCTGAGAGTCAACGTTGTCTGCCGTTTGACATGAGACATAGCAAGTTCTCTCAAGTAGGTATATTTATATTACAAACTAACTTACGGGCCATGAACCCGTAATAATCCTTGTAATGAATGAAATCACTGCGCTACTCACTCAACATAAAGCTTCACTAGTCTTTACTCGCGTTTTCGCTCGCATTAACCATGAGGAGAGGAGGCCTATGGTCACCAGTGGACGTCTTTCGGTTGAAATGATGATGATGATGATGATGATGAAGAATACGTGCAAATTTTCATGAAATGAGGGTTCCGTTCAAATTTGTAAGTATCTCAAAATATACGCCGTAAACAGCCGTACCTATTATAATCCAGTGTTAGCAGAGCCCTACTTTGAATCACGTAGTGTAGGATCATTTCGTATTGGTAAGTCGAGATCCCCCATTGATTACAATTGTATAGTTTTCAAATTTTCCCCTTTATTTGTAGTAAGTATAAGACGGTATTACTTGGCAAATTTCATAGTTCTAGGTCAGCGAAAAATACCCTTTACAATACATTTGCTCGAAAAAATCACTTTCAAAGGATGTATACATGGCTCGTAAGTTCATTTTACCGCACTAGTGCGATTTTTTTACAGTTTTTTTTAATTCTCCATTTTAAAAGTTTACAAGCAAAGAGTTTTAAGTGACAAAAAAAAAAAATATCGATTTATACGTAGAAAAATGTATAAATATACAAAACTAAGTAATGAATTTGCAAAATTGATTGTTATTATTATAAACTGTAATCTAATTACTGCAGATTTTAATGATTTCCACCTTTTATTTATTCGAAAAAATCGCAGTGGCTGAACGCGTCGAACCTTTGCCTGATAATTTTAGTTAACCTAATTAGAAACAAAACTTACGCATGCGCATTACGGACGCGCCATTTTTGTAAAACTGCGTTGTTTTGAGTTGTTGATTATAGTTTATGTACAAAAACCAAACAAAATGAGTGATGTTCAAGTGATGAAGTCGACAATAACATGGCATTAATTCCGCCCGATATTTAAAGTAAGGCGCAAACCGCGCAAAATAATCTTTTGCTACCAATAAGTATCTCGAGAAATTTGTTTTTATTTTACAATTTTGTGTTATTAATTGCCTATTTTCTCACAAATGTATTGTAAAACGTCGTATGATACACGGTTGGCAAAGTTTTACAAACTCGTGACGATGAAAACCCTCGCCGTGCGGCTCGGGTTTATCACTCGTCAACTCATTTGTAAAACCATACTTACCAACCTTGTATCACAAATAACTATTATATTATGATTCCCTTGCGAGAGTCATAATACGTATACGTTTTTTGCGACCGTACAGTTTTTTACCTTGACTTAGAAGTTATGTTTTTTGACAACTTCAAGGGACTGTAGACCTGAGTAGGTATATGGTTTTAATTTTAACTCGATACCTCCACGCGTTCCCGAGATGATGGGTCTTGACAAACAGGCAAACGGACGGACGGATGGACAGACGGACAAAAAAGTGATCCTATAGGGGTTCATTTTTTCCCAAAATCCAGATATCCGTGCAGCCGATTTTGCGTGACTGACTCACAAACAAACAAACTTTCGTGATCACGTATTTGTGGGATTTACGCAAACACAGATAATTATATTCTATTTTTGAACTTATTTTTCCTTGTAATTTATTTTTTTCCGGCATAACAATGGTTAATTTGTTTTTAGTTACCTAGTGTTACTAAAATAAGTGCTATCGAAAAGCTTGTACGTAATTAGGTACTCTATTGACAGCCATTGTAAATTTAAGGTTCATTGCCTTATAAGGGAAAAATGTTCTGATATTTCAACACTTGCAAGCAAATATTAAATTCGCCGATGATATTATCCTTTTTTTCTTGTCTCTATTGCCGTTACAGTCAATGCTTTAGGTGTTAAGATCTGCAGGCCTTCAAGATGGTTATAATGAACTGGTCAAAAACTCAAGCAATGACCAACAGCACGAAACACAATGTAGAGCTGTAGACGGCCAACTAGTATCTTCCACCCACAGACAAGACAAAGAAGTCGAAAGATGAATCCTAATGCCTGGAAGAGCTGTAAGCTGCTGCTGATGAAGGGTAATCCTTTACTAGCCCTGAATTGCTCAAACATGTTACAATGTACAGAAAACTAGACCAAATAAAATATTAGTCAAAAGACAAACCTATGGGGCTGAAAGGTTCTCGAGTGGCGGCCACGGATCGAAAGATGCAGTGTAGGTAGGCCTCCAACATATGGAGCGACGACCTGGTTAAGGTTGCGGGAACGCTTTCGATGCTGACGGCGTAGGACCGGTCTGTTTGGCGAGTCTTGGGGAAGGCCATGTTCAGCAGCGGAAGTTTAGTCTTTCGGCTGAAATGATGATGATACCTATGGCCTCTAGAGCAGCGGCTTGAACCCACGACTCTCTGCTTGAGAGGCCATAGGACAAACCACTATGCTGCTGCGGCTTGTTTTGTGAGGCCTTATTCTTTGCCAAACTTCAGTTTTCCATAGGGCTTTTTCGATCGCGACATCTTGTGACTTGTGCAAGTTTCAATCCAAGAATAATATAATTTCGCTTCGCCCGGATTACGTATCAGACAATCTCAATGAATATTACATACGGTCTACATGTCGCAAAGCTATTTACGTTCACTCTAATGGAATCCTTCACTTGATAATAGGATTTTTCTGTTCACTTAACTATGCAGACATGACTTCTTTTTTTAAGTTCCTTGATATTCAGTGCCTTGAGTTTTTTTCACAGCAAAGCTTTTAGTTTTAATAATTCAAGTAAAGGCTTTTGAATGCTCAGGATATAACACTCAACAAATGAACCATTCATTTTTTATTCTTCATAATCATCACCATCATCATCCCAGCTTACATACGTTCCACTGAATGGCACAAGCTTCCTCTCAGAATGAAAAGGCTTGGGCCGTAGTTTCCACGCGGCTCAGTGCGGATTGGGAACTTCGCACCAACCATTGAATTTCTTCGCTGGTGCTTCACGATGTTTTCAATATTTTTAGGGTTATGTACCCAAAAACTGCTAACGGAATACTATTACGGAGACTTCACTGACTGTCCGTCCGTATGTATATCTGTTTGACCGCCTGGCATAGTGCTTACATTTTATTTAAAATGTGTATTGGAAAAAGAGTTCTATAAAATTTTATTTTTAATTAACATAAAGCGAGACGGCCTAACTTATCGACGCCGATTCCATAAGGGCGGATTTTTCGAAACTATGGGAGTTTAACGAGGGCGCAGCTCAAACTAGTTCGCTCATCGTATAACAAGGATATTTATTCATATTTACCTATTCCTATTTACGTACTTACCGACCCGTCTATAGAAAAACGTTGTGTAAAAGATCAGACTTCAAAATAGCTCCTTTAAAACTGTCTAAGACCTGCGTTATATTTTTCAAATATGTATCAAAGGATATATGTAAGTTTCGTGACGCATTGGTTATTACTATAATGTCTTGCAAACTATTTTATCAATAAATAAATAAATAAATAAATCACACTACAAATGCGGCACGTCATTTCACATCCAAATAAAATTGACAATCGATATTTAATTGACAACTGACAACCCCAATATTCCCGTGGAGTCAAATCAACGCATAGTAGTCCGTTAAGTAATTACCTCCAATAATTAATTAACACCATACAACGAGATCATGAGATTTCGATTCGAAACCCAAATTGTTTAGCAATCGTACTATCTCAACTACCAGTGTGCGTATAACGAAATATGCCGTTCAAAAAATGAAAACTGTTACATTCCCAACCTAACATAACTCTATTAAGAGTCATAGTACATTTTCTAGTAGTTAGTCTAAGTTTGTAAAATCACGTCTTTAGTTTCGTATGTCTCATTAGACGAAATTATCAGAAGGGAACGGATTTTGATCTCAACTAGTATTTAGCATTGACAACTCTATCTAGTAAGATTGAAGACTCAGATTACTGCAGCTGAATAGTACCCCAATTGGCAAATGTGTCGAAATGATGGCAGTAAATTGACTTGATAGGTACGACATGAGTGCGCGTATACTTAAGTTACATTTTGTGTAATGGCGTTCTTGTGAAATAAATACACGAAAAAAAAAATTTAAATAAAAAATAAAACCTCCTTCAAAAAACCCCCAAAAAAACATAAAATAATAATTGATTGAACCGACCACAATAAGCATGAAAATATCTTTCTACTAATCTGTTTGAAGTTGGTGCCTCAGCACGAGCCAGCAGGAGTGTAGAAGCCCTATAATAGGTATGTAGGTAAGTTAGATTACTAGGTCCACTCCTGCTGGCTCGTGCTGAGGCACCAACTTCAAACAGATTAGTAGAAAGATATTTTCATGCTTATTGTGGTCGGTTCAATCAATTATTATTTTATGTTTTTTTGGGGGTTTTTTGAAGGAGGTTTTATTTTTTATTTAAATTTTTTTTATTTCCAAGTTTTTTTTGGGTGTTTTTTGAAGGCGGTTTTATTTTTTATTTAAAATTTTTTATTTTTTTCTTTTTAGTTGTTGCTAATGGCCTGGACTGGCACTCTTTACTGACTGTACTTTTTGCCTCTGGTTACCAAAGTACTTATCAAGACGAATCAAACGAGACCAAACTTGATGGGGTTATGTCGTTTTACTACGGAGTTCTTATGGTCACCATCCAACTTCATTGTCAGACCCTGGTTACCATCTAGGACCAAAGTACTCGTTGAGACGAGTCAAATGAGTCCGTACTCGATGGGGTAAGTGCCGTTACTTTATGGAGTAACTTTGGCCACCTTCCAGCTCCATCATCAGACCCTGGTTACCATCTGGGATCAAAGTGCTCGTCAAGACGTTTCAAAGGAACCCAAACTCGACGGGGTTGTGTTGTTTTATTACAGAGTTTCTATGGCCACCTTCCAACTCCATCATCAGATTAGCTCCATGTCACAATAATATTGCATTGTCACCTGATTTACACATGCATGTAAAATATGAAATCAATCAGAAACCGGGAAGTGAGTCAAATTCAACTTGCAAGATTTGACCCGTTGAGGAGTTCCGTTGGCCATCTGCGGTCTTCTTCATCAGATCTAGTTTACCAAATGACACTTTATGAATGCAAATGCTCGATTTGTCACTGAAAATACTAAAATCGCTTTACATTTCCCTTGAACTTTTGAAGAGTTCCTTCAATTCCTCATGGATCCCATCATCAGAACTGGATTCCGGTAACAACGGGACCAACCTTGAAGCATATGCTTTCAAACAACGAAAGAATTTTCCAAATCGGTTCATAAATGACGGAGTTCTGAGGTAACACACGTTAAAAAAAAAAAAAAGAACATACAACCGAATTGAGAACCTCCTCCTTTTTTTGAAGTCGGTTAAAAATTACTTCTTGCTATAAAAAAAAGCTTGTATTGAGTAATATGGCTGTTTTGAAGTCTAGGGTGAATGAGCATTTACTAGGCAAGCGGGCTCCATCGTAGACCTCATCTTCGCTTTCCATCAGGCGTCGTGATTGTGGTCAAACGCAAGCCTATACTGTATAAAAGGACTATCGGTTGCCCGCGACTCCGTCTGCGAATAATAGGGGTATAAAGAATACCCTACGACCTATTCTCAGACCAACCAAACATGGATAAATAATGTCATAAAAATCCGGTCAAGCCGTTTCGGAGGAGTTCGATAACAAACACCGTGATACGAGATTTTTATATATTGGATTTTTGACAAAACTTTATTTTACTGTTTATTGCATGGAAAGCTTGAGCTTGGATGTAGGTAGGTATAATTTTTTGAAGTATTATAATACCAAAACTAGATAATTGGTGGTCCAGATTACCAATGCCAAGACAATACTGCAGCTATTTATCAGATAAAATTGAGTCTCTTTCACACATATCCAACGAGAAAGGGACGAATAATCCCGTCATAAACATGCGAAACACCTCTCACGCTATAAAGAATACAGTCGGATGAGCAGAAAATGGCTGACAATAGACATAACGATTCGGATTAAGGGCGCCCTTCACGAGCCCACGCGTTGTCTCAACATAGACAAATTCACCAACAGAGTGGTAATATTGCCTATCCTGTACCACTACCATGAGTTTACAGTGACCGTACTCGATAGCGACTGCGTAAATGATTTGTAGGGAGACTCCATACAAATCATTTACACAGTCGCTATCGAGTACCGTCTCTGTAAACTCATGGTAGTGGTACAGTTCTGCAACTCAATGCAGTTAAATACTCAGCGGACGCAGCAAATACGCCAATCATTCAGAGCCCCTCAGAAGTAAAAAAACGTTATTATGAACCTGGGCTTTAATCAGCAGTTTTAACTTTCTTTTTTATAAACCAAAAAATATGAATAACTAGCTGTTGCCTGCGACTCCGTCTACGAAGAATTCGTTTATCGCTATCCCGCGGGAACTATCAATGTTCCGGGATACAATGTATTCTATATATCCAGGTTAAAACTATCTGCGTGCCAAATTTCATCAGAATCCGTCAAACCGATTTAGCGTGAAAGAGTAACAAACACCCGTACTTCAAGATGATAAGGCCTTAGTACAAGCTGTGGCTTGGTCTTTTTTTTTAAATAAATTATTTATTGAATCAGGCGTTACTTTGCGGAGGTTAAATTCATGAACTGAAACAATTTATTTGCTCACCCGCGACCTTAAGGTTCATTCAAATAAATTATTCGAAATTATCGCTCTATTGATTAGTTATTCAATGCCCAACAACTGTAATAATTCTAGCATTCACTACAATACGCGCATTATTGGGGTTATTAATAAGCGGCTGGGCTGTGAATGGGATTTGCGTGGTACGCGTAGTACGCAACTGGCTTAATGGGTATCCTTTATCTGATTAAGTAGACTTGTGAACTCAGATTTGGTATGATTTGACTTAAATCCCTTCTTCAAAGGCTTGCCCTAGGCTGACTATTAATATAAGTAGGTACACCTGGGAAGAAATTCAATGGTGTGTGTGAAGTTCCCAATCCGCACTGGGCCCGCGTGGGAACGACGGCCCAAGCCCTCTCACTATGCTATGGAGCTATGGGAGATCATATAAAACATATATAAATGATATTTACAACCTACAATTGCGTATACTTAAGACTATAGTACCTACAAAAATTAAATATAAATATAAAAATAATTATGAAAATCTATTCAATTACTGCAAAGTGCTAACTGTATTTGATAAGATAGACTTAGCTATTGTAACCAAATACTTTAACAACATAACAGGGCTAAAGAGAAGAACACGTCCAACACACTTACGTAACTTAGCCAACCTCCCAACCTTTGAAATTGCAAAAACCAACAATGAATACGGTCAAAGAGTATGGAGATGCATCTTACCGCGTATTTTGAATGGATTTTCAAGTGAATTATTAAACTCAATTGAAGGTCGAACGAGTAGACAAGCTAGAAATATTATTAAAAGATACATGTTTAAAATAAGAGGGCAAACTACCGACAAATAATTTACTTAATAATTGTATACCTACACAACTCTGCCTAGCAATATCAATTATAATTGTTATTACTCTGTAGAAATAGATTACTTTGTATAATTAAAACGTACAGTCGAGGGCACAAACATATGGACGGCTCGGAGTCGGAAATAATGTAAACACCAACCTTATTTAGTGATAAAGAGGTGTACGGATATTTTTGACTTCTGACGTGCGTGTGTTTGTGACCTTGACTGCATACACACAAAAAAAAGACTTCTTAACTTATAAAATCTTTTTAAATTAAGATTATTAGTTAAGATTATGCATGCAACTTTGTAATTTTACTGAAATAAACAGTTTAAATTTTTTTAATTTAATTTTTTTTTTTATGAGAGGAGGCCTGTGCGCTACAGTGAGTTGTATATAGGCTGGGATGATGAGAGCGACATGTTCGCCCACAGGACTGACAAAAGTAGTAGCGGAAGCTGGTGCAGAACTGCCTTGATATCGTTTTTGTCTCTTGTCAGCAAGTGCCTTGAACCAGGCCTAAGGTATGATGATGATGATGATGATGATGATGATGATGATGAAATTCCAACCTAAACTTTTGACTGTTCCGTTTAGCGATGCATTCGACGAACTAACACTCAAACAATTAATTATTGACTTTATTACTGAAGGACATTATTATCGCGACCTAAAATAAATGTAGACAGTCCTAAATTAGGACGAGGAAGTCTAGTACTCGAAGCATCGTAGTACGACAGACTATTGCAACCAAACAAATATTTACGCAAATGACACTTTGACTGCATCCAATTTCAAAATCTAAGACAGCTAGAATAAAGACAACTGTTGATAGTTTCGAAATGTGTTTTAAGCCGTTTTCGAATGTGATATCCAATCGTTTGTAATGTCAGATAGACATTGATCGAAACGCACGGCTGAGAATCAAATTAATTTATATATTTCTAATTGTAAATTGAGTTTTATTTCAGTTTGAAAGCAGACATGAGTGTCTCCAGGCCTTGATGAATTTATGTTCGCCATAAATTTGTTACGAAATAAAGTCGTATCGTTTGATGGTCAAAAGTTTAAAAAGCCGTTAGGTACTCTAATTATAATCAATAAATTGATGTAGGGGAAGTGTAGGGGTTTTGAAAATTACTGAGTATGGTTAGTAACATTTGATATTAATGAATAAATAGGTATTATAAGCATTGTATTGTAGCTTTCTCTATTTCTGACTTTTATTACCTACCTTTTGTCGGGTCATTTATTAAATGATCCTCTCATCCACTCGAAGGTTGACTGGTAGAGAACCCTTCAAAAATAAGTTCGCCTTTGCACATGTATCTCAACTTTACTAAATATTGTTTTAATTTTTTTTTTGTATAGTAAAGAGTTCACATACATTCTTACATACACGAACGTGTATATATTTTTGTCCTCTAGGTAGCGCCCTTGATTTTCCAGCCAAGATTGACCCATTTTGACCAGGTGAAGGAGAATCGTAGGTGTGGTGTCGTACCAGGTAGTGAAACAGCTGGTCAAAAACCGTGCGGAGTGGCGGTTACTCCTCTGACGAGAGCATAGCTCTTAAATAAATTTAAAAAGAAGAAATAATAAACGAATTCAATTTTTTTTCTGTAATCAAACAAAGAAGCTTAGATACGGCTGAGACTATAAATACAGATTACCCACAAAAAATCATAGCGGTTCTCTCTTTGAATATTACATTAACGCTGTACGCAGCGTTTGTTTAAATTGTGTTCCTGACATTAAGCGCTCTTAGCAGATTTATGCTAAGTTCGCCCGCATATGCGAATGCCGGTTTTCATTGCTTATTAGATGTGCTTGGGTTAAATACGCTGTAAACTACAGAGAGATCACTTTGTGAGTATAAATGCCCTGTTTGAAATCGCGCGGCGCCGCGGCGGTCAAGTGTTTTGAGTAGAGCCGATGCGATTCAGCATTATGGGCATGTAAGAGTCGCAGTATCATCCTCTAGTTTTAAAAAAAGATGAATAACTAAGCAAAGACGGCGGCGCAAGTACAGTACCCGGCCATAAAGATTGCACATCGGTCTTTGGACAAAGTCTCGGCAAATGTCGGCTTCGTAGAGCGTTGTCGCACGCTACTTACATGTAATGTGTGACAACGCTCTACGAAGCCGACATTTTGCCGAGTCTTGTTCCAAAGACCGATGTGCAATCTTTATGGCCGGGTATTGTGTCTGTCACATAAAACAACAGGAACCCTCTGTTTACAGAGAGTGGTGAAAGAGATCCTAAATCTTTAAATTATACATTATCTTCATGTATCAGAAAAAAACATGAAACTACCGTGAGACTCACTCATAGTGAAAAACCGGCCAAGTGCAAGTCGGACTTGCGCACGAAGGGTGCCGTCCGTACCATCACTACATAGTATAAAACAAAGTCGCTTCCCGTCTGTCTGTTCCTATATATATGCTTGCTTAGATCTTTAAAACTACGCAACGGATTTTGATGCGGTTTTTTTAATAGATAGAGTGATTCAAGAGGAAGGTTTATATATATATAATACATGTATAATTGCACCCGTGCGAAGCCGGGGGGGGGGGGGTTGCTAGTTATCTATAAAAATTTGCTTTATTTTACTTTAATTACTTATTTTTAAAGTGAATATATAACTAAATATTCTGTGAGTATTTCAAGCGTCTCCCTGTTGCCGTTATCAATATCGAGCAAAGACGAGCAAAAAATCACATATGGGCGCCCCTTAAATATTTATTTTATTCTGTCTTTTAGTATTTGTTGTTACTTGTTATAGAACCAACAAATACATCATCTGTGAAAATTTCAAGTGTCTAACTATCACGGTTCATGAGATACAGGCTGGTGACAGACAGACGGCCGGACAGCGGAGTTTTAGTAATAAGTAATAAGGTCCCGTTTTACTCTTTGGGTACGGAGCTTTTATTATGCATACAAACACAAACTTTCGCAATCAAAATACAAGTGAGAAAATTAAAATGGTTTTATTCGTTGTTATAATTTTAATCTCAACTTTAAGAGGGTACGATGGCTGAGAGAATTTTGAGAAATAAAAAAAATAAATAACACGGGAGAAATAGGTATTTTAATGAAATGTCACTGTCTCGCCCGAACCCCTCCGTGTCAGTACTGTCAGTACAGCGAGAGCGGGACAACTGCACCTCAGACCGTTAATAGGCGCGTAAAATTGATCAAAACAGCATTTCGTAGTCCCCTGCTTTCTTCTCGAAAACTGGACCAATATTTTTTTTTTTCATAAATAATTAGGGGACAGATTTAGCTATGCACCTATGTTTTCCTTTTTTTGTTTATAGGAGGGATTCTTTTCTGATGAGTGTCTGAAAATGACGTTGAAATTGGGCAATTTTTTCAGTTTTTCAAGGCTCATATTTCTTATGTTAATTGAAATATGGAAAAAAAACAAAACATAGGGGCATAGCTGTGGTAGATACAGATTACACAGTAAAATAAATTTGGCTGTAATAAAGCCATTATCCAGGGAGGAAACAGGGGACTACGTTTGTATGGAGAAATGGTGCGCATCGTACCCTCTTAAGTGATATTATTGTAAGACGAAAATGTTTCAAAACACTTATTTGCTCGACAGTGTGTCATGAAAATCCCACAAAGGTTTTAGTGTTAGTCAAGCCTTTTCGACTGAAAAGTTTAGTCTAAATAATCAACAAACTTCACTCAAAAATGACACTCCATAAAACCAGCGCACCGTCACTGTCAAAAACAATTTTGTACACTTTTTTTGGTTTACAATAATTTACAAATATTTCGGTAAACTTTCACGTCGCCAGATGAATTTACTAGATCTGCCCGTTGAAATTGGGATCTTAATATTTTCGTATTTGGATACGAAGTCCAAGATCAGTGCATACAGTGTTTTTGAGTTGAGAGAATTTTACGCGCCATGCCTTTTGAGGAAGCTGGATATATCGCGAAGTTCAGTGGCTTCTATGAAGACTTTAACACTGGACATATTTCAAGACTTTGCGGCAAATATTCAAGAACTAAATTTAAGCGGTATAGCAGATCTCACAGTTGACAAACTCATCCATCACATACAACGATGTTCTAACTTAAAAACACTGGACATAACATTTACCAGTATTTATTTATCAGACCTGTCTGACATCTGTCCGGAATATTTAAAAAACATCAGTATTAATTTCTTCAAATGGCCTAGGAAGAACAAGTGTGATGACGCATGGAAGAAAAGCTTAGACATTTTTAAGCGGCAACAGTTCGAATACGTGCATTTTGTTGTTTTTGAATTCTTTGATTCAGACTCCCCGCTCTTATTCATGAAAGATGTACCTCCAACTAAGTATCTGAAGATAACAGTGGCTGATAATTACAGGGATTTATGGGAAATCGACGAAGAAGATATACCTTCTGATGTCGAAGGTCCTATTGATGTAAATTTCACAAAGCTATTTTACATATTTCGCGACTGCCGCGTAACTCATAAATCATCTAGAAGCTTAAGAGGAGTGTCCAATCTGGATTTCAAACAAATAGAATACATTTTCATTATGTATCTGGAGAAAATATACATCTACGTGTCACCTGTATTCAGCAGAATATTTGCGTTGAATTGCACGGATTTGCAAATAGAAATATGCACTTTCTTACCTCTAGATTTCTTGCTCGATGGGAATATTATATTCAAAGCGTGGAACAAGTCGTGCACAGACTTTAATGATGTTTTTTTCAAAAGTTTACTGAATGAATTAGCAGATTATTTTCCTACTTACATGTGCATGCATAAAAGGTTAAAAATGAAAGTAACCGAAGCACCTAGTAATTGGTACTGCATCGATTACTGTGAAGGTTTTGAGAGAGTTTTGGATAATCTGCCAGAAAAAGTGACATTAACTGATTTTTGTAGAAGAGAAGGCACTGTTCTACGATGTAATCGTCCTATAACGTTGGTGTCTGAGTCGAAAACGTTGAAGAATATTACGTATCTAAGGCTAAGCAACATTTGTTTGAAAGAAGATTTCTTCGCTACGCTTTTTGTGCAATGCGAAAATCTGTATACTCTTGATGTTTACATTGAGAAGCGCGGTCGTTTGGGTACGTATCGGGGCTCGTCTCTATCCTTATCTAACTCAATATATCTGACAAAGAGCCTTAAAAATATAAAACTGACATCAGAAGACATAGAATACGAGATGATCTTTGCTTCTTTGTGTCAGTGTCCGACGTTGGAAAATATTCACATATGCGAGTATGAGCGTACACTAGCAGACAACGAAATAGATGTGCAAAACATCTTGTTGCTTATTGAGAAGTGTAACGATTTGTACAGTTTATTTATTGAAGCGGACATGTCGCCTGAGAGCCTGACTGTACTTATGGCTCCTTTGAGAGCTGCGGCGCAGAATCTTCAACGAGACCACTTATGTATCGAAGTGTGTGACTGCTATGGAGGTTGGAACCCTTTCGCAGATGTATTTAATCCTAGTCCTTTGCATATACTAGACTGACTGTGTACTATTTTGGAGGGATTTATAACTGTGTGTTTACATAATTAAATAAATATTCGTTTGAAACACTGTTATGTTACTGGAAATTTCATAAAACACGGCTTTGGAACCGCCGTACTTTGAGATTCATTCATTCATTTATTTATTGCATTTTTTTTTTTTTATGATATAGGGGGCAAACGAGCAGACGGATCGCCTGATGGTAAACGATTACCGTCGCCCATGGACACCTGCGACACCAGAAGAGTCACAAGTGCGTTGCCGGCCTTTTAGGTAGGAGTACGCTCTTTTTTTGAAAGCTTGAAGGTCATATCTGTCCGGGAATACCGCAGCAGGAACCTCATTCCAGAGCTTTGCTGTGCGAGGCAGGAAATTTCTGGAAAATCGCACAGTAGAAGACAACCAACCATCCAGATGGTGAGGATGGAAGTGTTGTCGCGTAGGGCGGTTGCGGAAGGATGCGGCAGGGATCAACCCGAATAACTCCTCGGAGCACTCTCCGTTGTACATGCGATAGAAGATGCACAGTGAAGCTACATCTCTACGCAGCGCCAAGGAATCAAACCCAACAGAAGTTCGTTGGCAGCCGACTATTCGAGTCGCTCTCCGTTGTATGCGATCCAGAGGGAGAAGCTGGTACCGGGGAGCCCCCGCCCACAGATGAGAGCAGTATTCCATATGTGGGCGAACCTGCGCCTTATAAAGCTGAAGGCGGTGTGCTGGAGTGAAATACCGTCTCGATCTGTTGAGCACGCCGAGCTTCTTCGAGGCTAATTTAGCCTTACTCTCCAAGTGGTCGCGGAACTGGACTTCACTCGAGATGTCAATACCAAGGATTCCGATACTGGCTGTGGTAGCAAGGGGAGTGCCTTCGAAAAGAGGTGACGCGACAAACGCAGACTTTTTTGCGGTAAACGCGCAAACCTGTGTCTTAGTGGGGTTAAAACGGACTAAATTAAGTCGACCCCATTCTGAAACTTCTTTTAGGGAAGTCTCAATTTCAGACACAAGTTTGTTTCGGCACTCTATAACGTATCATATCAGAGAGATGTGACTTTAATGTATATTTCACTAGTTAAATTTTCTAATTCAATGTTTGTTCTCGCGTCTTGGGTGTTTAATATTAAAGTAGGTATGTATCTGGTACATATCCATAACACAAGCTGTCTTCATTTTGGGACTCGGAATTAGCGACTTTGAATCAGCAAACTTAATATTTGTTTAAATGGATCGAAAGTTAGCCAGGCGTCCCACACGTCGATGTAGACTTAACTAAAAAAAACCGGCCAAGTGCGAGTCGGACTCGTGCACCGAGGGTTTCGTACAAATTTATATGTATCTATGAACATCCAGTCTTAGCAGACCCCCCCCCCTACTCCTAAGCAAAATGTGGGCAGTGTGGGATCATTGTAGATTGGTTACTGATATTGACAGACAGACAAACTAGATCTCGTTCAAACCAATTTTCGGTGGAAGTTTACATGGTAATGTCCATCATATATTTTTTTTTAGTTTTATCATTCTCTTATTTTAGAAGTTACACACATTTTACCACTTTGGAAGTGTCTCTCGCGCAAACTATTTAGTTTTGAAAAAAAATGATATTAAAAAAATATCATTTTTGAGATGGGTTTGATGAAAAAAAAATTTTGAGTTTCAGTTCTAAGTGTGGGGAACCCTCAAAATTAATTGTTTTTTTTTTCTATTTTTGTGTAAAAATCTTAATGCGGTTCACAGAATACATCTTACTTACCAAGTTTCAACAGCATAGTTCTTATAGTTTCGGAAAAAATGGCTGTGTCATACGGACGGACAGACAGACAGCCAGATATGACGCTAAAAATGCAATAATTTCGTTGTCTTAGTGTGTTTGCTGTATTCTTTATGGAACGAAACATATATGTATTATGACTTCGTATTGCATCGCCTTAGCAATGAATTAAAATGTACTAAATCGAGCTAGCGGCGTAGCTGTCTTGCGTACTTGGTCGCGGAGTGGTAAGGTAGTTTTTCTTCTTTTTATTTTATAAACTTCGACATTTATTAATTTGTGCTCGCTGCTTTAATAATGTCTTAATTTTTATTGATTTTCACAAAAGTGATATTATTTCCGGGGCTTAATCACATGGTCTCCCTAAGCTTGTAAAGTAATAGCGTTTTTTAATAAGGTGACCTCGCTGTTCTATTCTCTATGGCATGCCAAAATTGCCAAGCTTCATAACATTAACTCACGCGTGGCTTAGCTGACTCTATGTAAGTAATCGTCATATTCAATATAATTTATACACGTTACGTATGTAACTTCATAATAATGTAATGAAAACATATAGCTGATGCCGAACTTAGGTGTGCTGTTGGTATAGTCGAGGAAGCTGAGCCGCGTACCAGGAACCTTTTCTCTATAAATTTCACGATGATTTCTTTGGCAGATATTTCATTTGTCAACATGATTGTTGCTGCGCAAAGGTTCCATCCTGGTACGCGGTTAATTTTTTTGTCTGTATAAATAGTCGACCAAGAACTACGTTCATCAGTAAAGTTGTATGGCTTCAAACATTATAGGTACTATTTTCACTTCCAACTCAAATCGCACATAAATTCCATAAAAGTTTGAGGAGCGAGCCCGGGTTCGAACCCACGATCCTCTGCTCGTGAGGACACAGGTCAAACAACTAGGCTACCACAGCTTTTTCACCTACTTCACCTACCATGTTTGTTTTCTACCGTAATTTTTCTACAAACAACTTTGGATTTTGGGTCACTTC
Source organism: Archips crataeganus (assembly GCA_947859365.1). Taxonomy (NCBI): domain Eukaryota; kingdom Metazoa; phylum Arthropoda; class Insecta; order Lepidoptera; family Tortricidae; genus Archips; species Archips crataeganus. The sequence continues at coordinate 4,855,321 of OX402047.1, read as the reverse complement.
GGAATCCAGTCTGGCCGGATTTCTGGTCACAAATATTATTCATTCATCGGAACGATATCTGAGGGCCCGATCCGAGTCCGAGCCCTTTTTATAGAGCCCTGGTGTTAAATTTGTCGGCCTTAATCTGACCCAGCGAAGATAGCTTCCTAATTATACACAAAAACCTTGAATATGTCTGTTGCAAGGAAGAAATATGGTATTACAAACTTGTTTAGAAGAAGTAGGTCCACCATTATGCAAAATATGCACTAAAATAATCATCATCATCCCAGCCTATATACGTCCCACTGCAGGGCACAGGCCTCCACTTAGAATGAGAGGGGTTAGGCCGTAGTTTCCACGAGGGCCCAGTGCGGGTTGGGAACTTCACACACACCATTGAGTTTCTTCGCAGGTGCATACAGGTTTCCTCACGATGTTTTCCTTCACCGTAAAGCTCATCGCAAATTTCAAATGTAATTTCGCATTCCGAAAAACTCACAGGTGCGAGCCGGGATTTGAACCCACGACCCTCTGCTTGAGAGTCCATAGGTCAAACCACTAGGCCACCACAACATTTAAAAAAAAACTACTACCTATACTTACTTACCTACTAAAATAATATTAAATCTTTATTGAGAGCGTGAATCATTAATAATGGCATTAATGATTCATTATCCACAAGGAAGTGTTTCATGTGTTAATTGAGAATTGAGAGGTTATAATGAATGTTAGTTAGTGTACGTACAGGCATACGTACGCACGCACACACAGTAGAATATGATACAATATAATAGCACGCAGAACAGATGGCCGCTGGGGCCGAAAAGTTCTCTAGTAGAGACTACGGACTGGCAAGCGCAGCGTTCCTATGGCCAAATTCTAGCGCCATCATCAGATCAGCTCCATGTCATAATAATATTCCATTGTCATCCGATAAACACTTGCATTCAAAATTTCAGCTCATTCAGACACTGCTAAATGGGTCAAATTTAACTTGGAGGATTTGATGACACAGACAACGGGACATGTCAGAAGGTAAAAAACATTAATGCCACCGGTCTCTTTTCAAATAAGGTAAACGCCCCTGTACTCAACACTTACTCAATGCATGGCACCTTCAATCATATGTCATAGTAAGAGAGGTGACAGGTAGGTGTGTACTGGGCGTTGTGGTGTCGAGCATTGGTACGTTTACCTTAGGATCAAACACAAATTTGAAAATCTTTGATCCCTATCAAATTATATTTTAAGCTACATAATATCCCTGTTGAAAGCTCTCTAAAATAGAAACTACCCCAGTACCCCACGCAGCACCAAAAACTCAACTCTGTGACACTCGGACCCATTAAATTCTATCCCGAAAAGGGTCAAGATGTCCCAAAAGATACGGCGCTATAATTTCAATAAATGTCTATCGTAGTGCGAACTCCGCTCGTGCCAGTATCTGATAAGGCCTTCGGTGCCTTCTTGGGGTAGGTAGGTACTGTCTTATCTGATGAACACTGTTTTGGAAAACTGTGCTCTGATGGTGGTGTAGATAGGGATGCTACACTGCGATGGTGATTTGTTTTTCTTTTGTTTTCTTGTAGCGATTTAAAAACGCTGAATAGGGATGACGACAGCTGATGCTGCTATAGCTATGCTATGCTAAAGCTGTAATAGGGATGTTGACACCACCAATCAACTGACGTACTTTTTATGAGCTGTCAAAACACATTTCTCCCATAGAGTTTGAATGGCAATAGCAACATATGACGTCACTTGTTCGCATACTCAATTAACTAACTATTTATTTGTTTTAAAGCAACAAAAAATCTAATTTTGCAGTTAATCGAAAACTAATCTGGGTTTTAGGGCTAAAATAAAGCGTTATTTTACTGGAGTCGTGTCTTCGAATTATTTTTTAATGGTGTCAACATCCCTATTCTTATATCAGAAAACCTTCATGAAGGTTTTTCTGGTATTAGAATTGGCTAAGTAAAGTTTTTTGAAGAGGTGCTAAATATATTTTTTTTCGACAGTAGTCGTCTTCTAGACCGAGAAACTGCAGCTGTTTTATTTTTATCTCCTAACGTTTACTGGAAATATTTTTTTAAGTGTTCGAGATGACATTTATTTTGTGAAATTTAATGGCTGACAAGCGGTTCGTGCTCAGTATTTAGTAGAAATAGAAAAAGAACGAAGTCAATTGTCAATGTCAAATGAAATCTAACCGTTTGCGTTTCGTTTACTTGGCATTGTCCAAAAAGTAGTTCCAAAATAATGATCGAAAATATTCAATCGTGATTCAATTATCGTGCATAAGTCGTGGAGAAATGCGGTAAAATTGAAAATCCGGATTCAACTCGAGTCAACTCGAACACTTAAAAAAATATTTCCAGTAAACAATAGGAGATAAAAATAAAACAGCTGCAGTTTCTCGATCTTCAGAACGCCGACTGTCGAAAAAAAATATAATTAGCACCTCTTAAAAAAACTTTACTTAGCCAATTGCGGGTCTATATCGGAATCCATAAATATTAAAATCCAAAATGTAATGTTTACAATAATAATCATTTGCCGTAACTCTTTTTTCTTTACATTTATTCATTGTTCTGGATTGTTATAAAACAAACCTAACCTATATACGTATAGAGTTCTACAAGATGACCACTTCAAAGTTCCTGAAAAATTTACGGTTTCAGAGTGAAAAGTTATGCCAAATGATCATTATGACTAACAATATAATGGATTGCGAATGGCACGCAAGGAATTTCGCTAGATGGCGTTAGTATCGTGAAGAACTTTTGACGTAAGGGACTTGCCTGCAATTGACTCGATCCCATCCCACTAATACGTATACCTATTATATACGTAAAAGTTTGTATGAATGTATGAACGGAAGTACCTAGTGATATTTGTTACTGAACTAAAACAATTACTTTGCTCACCCGCGACCTTAGGTCGCGGGTGAGCAAAGTAATTGTTTTAGTTCATTAATATGGACCTCCGCAAAGTAACGCCTGATTCAATAAATATTTGTTACTCTTTCACGCTAAAACGATCTGACCTATTCTGATGAAATTTGGCACACATATGTATAGTTTATAACCTGATAAACGTGTAAAATACTTTTTATCCCGGAGAATCGTTTAGTTCTCGCGGGAAAACTATAAACAAATTCTTCGTAAACTTAGTCGCGGGCGACAGCTGGTTTTATATAAAAGTACATTGCTGGATCGAATTTCATTGTCTGGCAACTGTAGCATTTACTCATTTATTGTTTTTAATGGAATTTTGTTAATTATTTGAATAAAGAGTGAAAATTTACTCATTATATTTCTTTATGTTTTTGCATTTTTTTGTCCCGGAAAAATAGGGCACAATTTACGTCCCAAAGCAGAAGGAAAGTTCTTGTTTGATAAAACCCAATTAGAAAAGCCGACGCTGGCTAATCTTCAGCCACTTAAGTTGATGCGCCTATTCCAACTTTCTACATAACAACTTGGCTTGTTTTGTACTTTGTTACTTTTTTCTTATTATCAAACTTCAGAAATATGTTGGTTTGCAGAATGCTCGTTGGAATTAATTGTATTCACAAAATTAATAATAACACGAATATCACCCGTAACTTGATCATGACTAGGTACATTATGTACATGTGTATTTCAATATGTCGATTTATATAAGCCAGGGCAGAATTTTTTCAATTTACTGTTTTAAACTTTCGTGATTTTCACTCATAATTACTATACTAAACGGGACTTATCACGCAATTAATATTTACCTCGACGTTTCGGCCACATTGCAGCAGCCGTGGTCACGAGTTAACGGAAGTGTAGGGTGTCAAGTTCGTTTAGCCGCTCGCGTCTTTCGAACTACCCGCACTTGATCAAGATTTTTTAAAGGCACCACGTGACCACTGCAATGTGGCCGAAACGTCGAGGTAAATATTAATTGCGTGAAAAGTCCCGTTCAGTACAGTAATTTTTCAATTTGTCATGATAAAGTAAATAACAGGTTATCAGTGAAAATCCAGAAAAATTTTAACATTATAATCGATATCCAGCTGCCAACTAATATTATAAATGAGAAAGTCTCTAAGATAAAAACGTATGTTTGGATATTTGTTAATCAATCACGCAATAATGACTGAACGGATTTAGGTAAAACTTAACGTACAGATATCAAAGATTGTGACATGGAATCTATACTTCTATACTAATATTATAAAGAGGAAAGATTTGATTGTTTGTTTGTTTGTTTGCATTGAATAGGCTCCGAAACTACTGGACCGATTTAAAAATATATTTTGCCGTTAGAAAGCTACATTATCAGTGAGTGATATAGGCTACTTTTTACCGCGGGAAAATACCTTTTCCTACGGGAAAATTAATTTATCGCGGGCGAAGCTGCGGACGGAAGGCTAGTACTTAATATACCTGTAATGCGTCCCGTGGGATAATATTTTAACTTTAAATAAGACTAGAGGGCGCTGGCCAAGAACGTTGAACTTACCTTAGCTTTCAAGATGACGCGTTAATTACGTCTGCGATCAATAGATGGCGCTATCGCAAACTTTTTTCAGGCCAAACTTTAAGATTGTAAGTTTTTCTCGTGAAGGCTTTTCCAGTGCAGGCAAAACCACTGTGTCTCAATAATAACGGTAATCGTTTACCATCAGGCGATCCGTCTGCTCGTTTGCCCCCTATATCATAAAAAAAAAAATAATAATAATGTATTCTTTGCCTGTTCTTTATTTAGTGCCAATTTTTTTATTAAATTCGTATGTCATCCTACAAATACCCTGAACACATGTATTCGTCTCTTAACATGTAATTCACGAGAGTTTGCAACAGTTTCGTTGACACGACAGTTTTGGTAAGTAACATAACTCCCGAACTACTAATTAAATTTGCGCTATGAAACCGTACGGCTACACAAATAACCGGTATACCTGCTAAGTTACACCTAAGTTTTAGCAACATTTGATGATATTATGAGCCTTCCTACGCAACTCTTAGAGCTGTCAGTAACTATCTATGGTAATATGCAGTTTCTCGAGAAACACACGTTAATAGAGTTTTGTCATCATTTGTCTTGCCTATATAGACATGTCGACAAAGCGCTAAAATAAAATGTTGAATAAAAAAGTGTTCCAACTTTGTAGGGTAGTTTGGCTAAAGCCCTGTTTACACTGTTCCAGCAGCTTAACATTGACATTGCGCTGCCCGATCGACCTCTTCTAACTCGTTAGTATAACATCACGGCCCTGCAATGTCTAGCTACTGCAACTGGACTGGCATGCGGTGTCCTTCTGTAAGTGATGAGGCACTTAGTTTTAAATTTTACATGTATCTTTTAAGCATATGGAAAAATGTACTTGTTGTTGAAGGTCCTAATAAATAAATAAATAATGTAAACAGGGTCTTACTAGTGTTTCTACCGCCATTAGTATCAGAAATTCTCGTACATTTATTTAGATGATCACGGAACCGGCTTTAAACGATTACCTAAGTCGAAATTTGCTATAACACCTACACATTTCGGGGCGAACCAAGAGTCAATCAATCTTTTAGACAAAACGCATGTTTACACCACGAGAAGGGATGCAGAGCCAAACTGTTTTTATTTTTCCACGGGTGCAAGCCTCGGTCATAAACAGAGGTCGGAATGTTCACGGCAAAACAAGAGACTATAGCAATCAAACTAGTGTTAGAAACATCTTTTTATCGATATCGATAGTTGTGTAAAAGAAGAAAATTATCAACTTCGAAATCAACGTCAGTTTCCAGAGCAGCACATGACATTTTATAGTTAGATTGCGGCAGTCTTTTGTTTTGCCGTGAAAATATTTTGCCGCATATTAGCACCGCTATACTTTGCTGCCCTACACGCACTTGGCCCGTTGTTTGCTACCGTTTTCGTTTCTATTTTATTGCTGGCTGGCATGATAATGTTCGGTGTCGCTTTTGAAAGAGCTACTCCCGAAAAAAGAGACGTATTCTCTAGCGATAAGCGGCGCTTGGGGCTTTTTCTGTCTCGCAAGTGATACGTTTTCGTGGTTACAAAGACTTGTAGCGTTTTAAGGAACTATACTTTATCCTTATATTTACTTACGAACTACACACACACACACACAGATCTGTAGCTGTAGCCCCGACCGGGAATCGAACCCGGGACCTTAAGCTTCGTAGTCAGGTTCTCTAACAACTAGGCTATCTAGTCGTCAAAGCTACACTCCACATCTACACCTCTGGACATCTAGCACCCAAACATTATGGCCTAAGATTTGAACACTGCTATGATGCATGATAGTACTGCGGCTGTAAAATTATGTATGTTTGTCTCTGTCGGGGTATTTACTCAGCTCTGACAGCTTAATTATTCGCCACAAACCCCGAACTTAAATCCCTAAATAGGTCTAGGTAAAGGGCAAGCTACCCTTCAAATGCCAAATTAAGAAGGACATCTTCCAGAAATTTCGGAATTCAATTAATTAATAATCGAGGTCGCCCTGAATAATTGAATGCTAGTTGAGATGAAACTTTTAGAGCTTAAATTGCATTAACTATTGGAACTGATTGAATAAAACTTTTAGTGTTTTTCTTATCGTGATAAAACTACTAGCAACTGGCAACAGCCCGCGACTCCGTCTGCGAAGAATTTGGCCACCGCTATCCCGTGGGAACTATGCAATTTCCTGGGACAAAAAGTGTGTTATATGTTAATCCAGGTTAATCAGTGTGCCAAATTTCGTCAGAATCTGTCAAACCGTTTTAGCGTGAATGAGAAACAAACATCCACACATCCATCCAAACTTTCACGTTTAGATTATAGTGGAATAAAGTTTTTGCTTTCGCCGTCTGCGGTGCATACCTAAGTAGGGACTGTCAAAGTTTTAATTACATCTTGTTTTTTCACTCTTTTTAATAAACCGCCAAGAGTGAGTCGGTGTCGCGCATTGAGGGTTCCGTACACTCAAGGGTAAAAATATATACCACAAAATAAAAAAACGGACTATCCGTTAAAGTTCATCCGCTGACAAACAAATTACCCACGCTTGACCAGATTTTGTTTGTTTTTGATGTGCAGTAGGTATATTTATGAGTATCTCTATTATCATACATATTTATCATTCTGACTTCGAGGTTTGTATGTAGCCTACTAAGGGATAATTTCCAGCAGTTTTTGGGTAGTATTAAGTAGTTAAAAACATGAAAAAATACAAATCTTTCCTCTTTTTAATATTAGTATGTTAAAGAGATAGAATAAATACAAAAGTAAGACGTTTCATGTGTGGAGTCCCTTTTTAATTATTATTTATTGTTGTGGCGGCAATAGAAAAACATATTATGATTAAATTTAATTTGTCTATTGCTGTAAATTTGCTTTAGCCATATAAGGGTTCTTGATATACAGTCCTGTTACTGACAGACGGACAGCGTAGCGACAGAATTGTGGAACCGTTTGTCTTCCTTCGCGTACAGAACCCTAAAAACTAAGCAAGAATTTTACCTACCTATAAATCACTCTAACCTCAAATTAATCTCGTCTAGAGATATAAAAAAAACGATTAAAATACGATACTTTGAAAAATTCAAAGTTCAAGTTCGCTCAAGCCCAACTCTTAACAGCTTAAAAGTTTGAACTTTACGAACTACGGTCGATTTTTTTGAACTTTTAAAGCGATCTCGGTGTTTTAAAAGAATGTTCCGCTTGGGTCCGTGGAATATATACTGTACTAGCTTTTGCTCGTGACTTCGTCCGAGCTGAGGTAAAGTTTATAGACCACTCCTGTTCTTTATCCCGCAGGATATTACCAAAATCTATAGGTAACCTTATCCCGTTGGAATTTATAAAATATTACAAATACTTTAATATTATAAATGAAATACCTAGTAACTATGCAAACTAGCACCACTGTCTAAACGAATGATCCCACTCGTGCACAGTTTTACATCAATAGTGATCAGTGTCGTATTTTCTCGCATTCACACTTTATCTTTCTTCTTTCTTTACGTGTGCTACGCAACTCTAAAACAACAAGGCACAGAATTGGCCAACATCATTTGATGCTACAATAGTACATTACTGCAGCGGCCGCGAAATAGGGGATTGCCGGCCGAGTAGTAATAGATGGCCGAGTGTTAACGAGGCCATCTAGAGATGCGAGGCCGGCAATCCCTGTTCGTGGCCAAGGCTTGTATAGTGCTTTTCTCAAATAAATCCAAGGAAATGACACGAATGTTCAACTTATATATTCATATTTAATTCAAAATTTTTTTTTTTATTCCCGCCAAAATATTTTTTTTCCAGCAATTTATTTGTAAGCTGTTCCAGTTAATGTTTTTGACGCAAAATCTTGAGATGATTTATATTTATTAAAAAATTACGACCTTATTAATTGGTTATTTTAATAAATTGTTAACAATAAACGCCAATCCTTATTTATTTTATTAAATCTAGCCAAGTAAGATATTAAAAAGTAAATTCACAAACTAAATTTTTCTTAATTGGCAGTATGTCATTGATAGTCAATAAAAGCAAATACGACCCACTAAAACAAAAGACAATCTCTTTGCTGGCCTTGGCCAGCAATGTTTGTATGAAATTCCATTATTGTCGTCTAATTTGAAATTAGAACGAATCTTCCTCAACTGCTATACAATGACATACTTCGTGTTCTATTGTCACGACTATAAGGACCACATTTCCTTGGATGTTTGAGAAAAATATTTTAAATTTTCACTATACTACCACTCCTGCATCTACGGCTGCTGCAATATAGCCAAACAGACGAGGAAATTTTGAAAATATTTCGCGTGATTAAGTACCGATAATAATTGAATCTAGTAGTTAGGAAAGGTACTAATTAATTGTGATCCTACGGGCTTAGATAGACGACGATAGACAGACGGGGAAGCTTACAAATAAATTACTTGTTTTTCCTAATTAGTGATGAAACAAAACATCTTGCAGACGGACCAGCCTTCCGCAACGGTGGACTCAGCATCTGGAAAACTAAATTTGGTTTTACTGACCTGATAATTCAATTGGCGACGTTTGCGACGTCGTGACGTCTAAGATGTTTGCCATCTCAGTTCCTAAATTATGATTATTAAATTTAAAAAACACAATTTTTGAGTGACTCTTCTACGTCCAGTCCAAACTGTTAGACCTAGAATGCTGAGTTAATCTTATTAAGTATGTACTTATTTCGAACTACCATTCGAGGAACTTAATCGTTTAATAAATAGCACTCCTTCGACAGTCGGATAAATACTTTTTAAAAGGGCGCGTTTCTGAATATCGAAAGTTAATATTATTGAATGTATTGAATAGATTATTATAACATTGAAACCTTTTTTTGATACCGTAAACTTGTCAGGATTTATTAAAACTGCATCGTGTAGAACCCATTAGTCTTAGGTTTGGTTAGTTTTATAAAAATCTTAAAAAGTTTAGGTTTTTGATGTTATACCATTCGATGTATTTATTTTCGGTATTCAGATACAAATCCGTTTAAAATTAACGTTTCAGTCATATTGCGGCACCAGTGGTCACAAGTAAGTAGACGGATTTTTGTCTATTCAAGGTTTGTGAATTTTTTCCAGGTCTATGTGGAACAAATTTAACTTCAGAAATATTGTAAAAATCGATACAAAACTCGTATTATTAGTTTTCAAGTTGTTACTTCGAACTCAGGACGAGTTGTGATCGCTTGGGGCATCAGTTGCTTTAATTTCTTTAAATACTTAAGAGTGCATAATATTGTAGTTTAGAAGTATTTTGTTTATGTAGTGAACTATGAATTTAACAAGTTAGGTATGAAGTATCTTTTTGTATTTATTTTTTTCAACTTCATTTTTTATTACTCTTACGGTCATCCCGTGAAACCATTATATTTCAAACTAAATACAAACTGAATTATAGATGCACAGAAAAAACCCCAGAAAAAAGACCAATGCTGGGAATCGAACCCAGGTCCTCAGCATTCCGTGCTGCGTGCTACACCAGTGATGGTGTAGGAGTAAGCACGCAGCACGGAATGCTGAGGATCTGGGTTCGATTCCCAGCATTGGTATTGGGGTTTTTTTCTGTGCATCTATATTTCAGTTTGTATTTAGTTTGAAATATATGAATTTAAATAAAAAATGAATTACACGCCTCAAAACATGTACACACATTTGCATGGCTTACGTATAATGAAAGTTGGGTCTTTCTTTTATAACTAGTTTGGCGTTTGAGATCAAGTGTATTTACCAGTTTCGATAAAACTTCCAATCGATCTTAAGAAAGCAGAGCGCCGCAAAAATCGGTTTAAGTCCAGCTTCTCTCAGTCTGTAGGGTCAATAACACTGACGATAATAATATGTCTCTTGACAATGTCTTCGTACACGTAAATTTAACAACAATGTAATTTGTGGGAGATAATTTTGAGTGGTCAACCCGCTTCACTTCAAAAAATGCATTACCGATGTGGGTGCCACCAGGCTGAAGTGAGACTGAGCATGCTACGCCAGCCGCATGGATCCAAGTATCTTCTTGCCTAAGAATAAAATAGCCACGTGTGCAGACGATGAATGGCATGACGAGGTAGACCCAGAAGACGTTAGAGTAAGGCTGCACTGGTGCGTTGCGTCGTCGCAACGTTGACGCTGTGACGTTTTAAATTTTTTTTTGACATGCCTCATTGATGCGTTGAGTCGTCGCACGCGACCAACGACTGGTTAGAGCAATTAACCAAAATCGTAATTTCCTTGTAGCAAAATTTCCGTTCGCAGATTTTCCTAAATGCTTTTTTTCTCACGATAGTTTTTGACTGAAGCTTATTTTTACAGTAGCGTTTTTTTCCCAATTTGAATTGACAAAGAAACATAGGTAGGTTTAGGTTATGTTAAGTTTTCATCGGCCCGAAGGGCCAAAAGCACACAGAAGAAGGAATTGTCAATTCGAATTGGGCAAAAACGCTACTGTGAAAATTAGCTTCAGTAAAAAACTATAGTGTGAAAAAAAACATTTAGGAAAATCGGCGAACGAAAATTTTGCTACAAGGAAATTACGATTTTGGTTATTTGATCTAACCAGTCAGTGGAAGACTTCTCCGGTCTAATTAAAAGAAAAATATGGCCGTCACATTTAAGTTAAATCCCGGATCAATTAAACTGCTACAGCTAATGATTAAAAACAGTGAATAAAGCCCAGTAAAAGTATTTCCAATTTAGATGGCCAGCCGAGCCCGTGAAGCTAGGTAATCTAGGTTTCCTGCCTTAGGGCTCTGAGGGGAGTACTTCATTTTGGCAACACACCGTCTGGGCGTCACCTTGTTATTGGATAATTTGATTTGGATCTCATTTAGTACTACTTTGAGGGTACTGGAAAGGTCACAGCACAGAAGTAATATTCTATATCAAACTAACTATAGACGTGAAAGTTTTTATGGATGAATGTGTGGATGTTTGTTATTCTTTCGCGCTAAAACGGCTTCTTGGATTCTAATGAAATTTGGCACACAGGTAAATTATAACCTAAATTAACGTAAGTATAGGATACTTTTTATCCAGGAAAATCGCATAGGTCCCACGGATCAGCGATAAACAAATTCTTCGCAGATATAAATATTTGCTTTTCAGGCTTCATCTTTGCTTTTCATCACGCGTGATCATGGTCAAACGCAAGCCTATACATACTGTATAAAAAGGGTATTTCCTATCAAAAACTATGTTGCAACTTTTTTGCCACTCTTATTATTAAATTAACATGTAAACTTTTAGGTTTCTAATTTACTAAATTTAGGTACTCAGTAGTCAAATGTTTGGTACAAGCTTTTATTTAACTTGCAATGTTTGTTGGTGGTTTGTGGTTGATGGCTAAGCCGTGGTGGCCTAGTGGTTGCAGAATGACCTCTTGAAAAGAGGGTCCTGGGTTCAAACCTGGGCCCGCACCTCCGAATTTTTTCGTAATTTACCTGCGAAATTATATTTGAAATTTACAATGAGCTAAACAACAAACAAGAGGATGGTGTGTGTGAAGTTCTCAAACCGCACTTAGCCATTGTGGGAACTACAGCCCAAGCCCAAGACGTACCCAGGCTGGGGTGATGATTCAGATACAGAAACTTAAACACACACTGCTGTCCAAAAATCACATTACTTCTTTTCCATCAAATAAAATTCCAATCAAAACTCGTCTATTTCATCAAAGTAGACAAAGGTCACGCAGGGTGCTTTTAGACTTTAGTAAATATAAATTGCACATAAAAAGGTCATGGACCTGCAGTGAAAGGCTGTCTGGCTGTAGAAGGCTATTCTCTGCTAGTTTCATTACAAAAGGTTGAATGAATCGACATAATACCCTTTACTTAGACGTAAAACCTGTCTTTTATCATCTAAAATAATTTAAACTAATTATCCTATGTATACAATAAATAAAGATAACACGGCCCTCTACTTGAAGGACAAAAGGTCAAACCACTAGGCAACCCTATAAATTTACAAATCCATACTAATATTACATATAAACGTGAAATAATTTTAGATATTTTTTTTTTTATTTATAAGCAAATTATTTTTTACAATGAATATTAAGAGCAGCGGGCGAAAACTCAGCAGAATTTTTTCTGCCGCTGTCAATCGCTCATTTAACAAAATAAAAACTAAACATAATAAAAAAGAAGCCTGAAGTTTCTGTTAAGAAACTGCAACCTAGAAAAAAAGACTTGACAATTTTCTTACACCTAATAGGATTATCAATCACATATCCTATTATATGTGTTAGACGGTAACTCATGCGAAAGTGTGTTTGTTTGTTTGTTCGTCCTTCTTCCACGCCGAAACTGTAAAATGGTTTGCCGTGATTTTTTGTATGGACATAGTCGAAGGGCTGGAGTGTGACATAGTCTACTTTTTACCACGGGAAATTATCGCATTCCCACGGGAAAACACGTTTTAATCTAGTAAAAAATACTTTTTAAAATTTCTAACAAGCACTTTTTTCCAAATCGTGGTACTTAACATAAATCTGAATATCGCGCCTTAATCTGTGGTCAATGTATTAGATGCTCACGCATCCACGATAGCAAAACGAAGATATTATCAAATCATAATTCTCGCATTCTCGTAAACAGAACACTGTAATTTTACGCCTCGCATGCGCATAGGCAAGGCGTTCGTTCGTGTTGTCCATTTATCAATTTTATTACGGACTTGCGTGTTGATAGCATCGCTTACTTAAGTAAACAGTTTATTGAGTGCTGCTAATGTCATACTTGCTAATGCAATGGCGGTATGATTTTTACAAAATTGTTGTATAAAGGTTACTCTTTAACTATAAATTTAAAAATTTAAAAACCCCCAACGCAATAACGGCACTCGTATGTTTGAACATTAAGTCAATGCCCATTACGCGTCTAAGATACCTTCCACAGCTATCAAAAGAGCTCATAACTTTGAAACGGCTGGACTGATTTTGATGAAACATATCTAAGAACCATCGCCAAGAAACCTGCTTTCTATTAAAAAAAACCGCATTCAAATCGTTTCACCCGTTTAAGAGCTATGATGCCACAGACAGACAGATACACACACACAGACATAGCGGTCAAACTTATAACATCCCTCTTTTTATGTCGGGGTTAAAAATAGTAATCAACATAGAATAAATTTCAGCTGTGACGGACAGACGGACGAATGGATCGTAGCGATATAAATAGGGTTCTGTTTATCACCCTTTGGGTACGGAATCCTAAAAAGAAACCAGCCAAGTGCGAGTCGGACTCACGCACTAAGGGTTCCGTACCATTATCTATAAAAACTGCAAAAAAAAATCATGTCTGTTGTATGGGAGCCCCTTAAATTTTTTTTTTTAGTATTTGTTGTTATAGCGTCAACAGGAATACATCATCTGTGAAAACCTGAACTGTCTAACTAAAACGGTTCATGAGATACAGCCTGGTGACAGACGGACAGATGGACGGACGGCGGAGTCTTAGTAATAGGGTCCCGTTTTACCCTTTGAGTACGAACTCTAATAAACTATCGTAATTTGACACGCTAGGTTTTCTAGTGAAAGTTCTCAAAAAGTGACCGACATAATGTAATACAACGATACGTGGTAACTCTTTCTTTATTTCTATAAAGTACCCTAACCCTCACTGGATCCACCTTTGTCCATTTACATCTTCTTTGCATCACAATTTACCTGCTCAACATGAGTCTGCCTGCACTGCAAAGCCGCCCAGACTTATAGCCCCTCCCTCACCTCTGGGGGGCAACAAACAAGGTAAAATTATTTTCCCAAACTGGCTGACCGTGAATCATCCTGTTTGCACAGCAAAAGGTCGTAAGTACATCATACTACGGAGGTTCTTACTTCCTTTTGTTGTTCATAGTTTGCGAAACAGCTGTGGTTCCTAAGCATTATTTGATAGTTTAATAATGGTTATTACATTGGTAGTTTGTCTTACGTGATGTTGGCAACGAAATTAAGGTGATATTAGGATATTTTAGAGCTTTAAAACTAAATTTCGTATACATGGTGTTAGAAACGTGATCAATATTAATGCGAATTAAATTTTATATGCTGTATCTACAATGTTTAAAGGGACCTCAAAAGAAACCTTTAATGTATCACTTTGTACGCCAAGGATCTGTACGCCAAGTTTCATCCAAATCCGTTCAGCAGTTATTGCGTGATTGACTACCAAACATTCAAACTATTTCAAAACATTTCTTAAAAAATAATAAAAAATAAGACATGAATGGAAAAGGATGAACAATTACTTCCATAGTTCTTTATAAAATAGAGACTCTATTACGTTCTACCGCTACCTTGCCACTTTGCTTCGGTTATTGCCTCTGTAACGCTCTTCAGAAACGGGAGTGCAATTAGTCTGTGTTCTAAATTTAATTTATGACAATTTACATTAAGTAAAGGTGTAACTTTACATTATTAGTACACTGTAACTTTAGCTGATATTGTTTGCGACTTGGCCAATACTAGCCTCACTTGTATCTAAGACTTCTAAACTTGAATAGGTAAGATTTCTAAAGAAATATAATTAGTCCACCAGTTATCAATCAAAATTACTGGACACGTATTTTTTTTTATAGTGTTTTAACTGATAGCCTCTCAAGCAGAGGGTCGTAGGTTCGACTCCGGGCTCGTACTGAGTTTTCGGATTTTATGTGCGACAAAATTTTAATGACATGAGCTTTACGTTTAAGGAAAAAAATAGTGAAGAAACCTGTATATGTACACCTGAGAAGAAATTCAATGGTATGTGTGAAGTTCTCTATTCCGAATGGACCAGCGAGGGAACTACGGCCCAAGCCCTCTCATTTTGAGACGAGTTAGTAAGCTGCAGGCAATGGGACGTATATAGGCTGGGATGATGATGATGATGATGATGATGATGATGATGATGATGATGATGATGATGATGATGATGATGATGATGATGATGATGATGGTGAATTTATGGATGTTACTTTGTCAGAATCGTAAATAGCAATGAAATTCTGCAAATACCCTCAAATCCAAACAAAAACAATGGACAGTTCGTTTCGCTCCATTTTAAACTTTATAAGTACAACCCCTACAGGGTGTTCCGCCCTCAGTCCGTACCCGGCTCCGAGGCTAGACGCACGCGTGGCGTCATATCGATCGCGAGTTAAACGTGACAAGTGAACAGTGTTTACACCGGTGAGTTTGTACAAACACCCTGTAGTTTCTCATTTGGATTAACACAAAACGTAGTGCATGAATCCCCCGTTTCTTTTTATAATCAGCCTGTAGTTCTCAAAAACAAATGCAAGCGGTTGAAGTTACATTGTAATATAAACTTAGACGAGGCGTGTTATGATTGATATTGCAATGTTTTTGTTTTGATGTTGACAACAGGTCGTTTCATCATCATCATCATCATCATCCCAGGCTATACACAACAGTAAGAGGGCTTAGGGCCGTAGTTTCCACGTAATTTTGAAAGCCCCCTTAAATATTTGTTTTATTTAAATTTAATAATTTATTTTTAAAGTGAATATAATTATAACTAAATATATATTCTGTGAATATTTCAAGCGTCTACCTGTTGCCGTTATCAATATCGAGCAAAACAAGCAAAAAAATCACGTTTGTTGTATGGGAGCCCCCTTAAATATTTATTTTATTCTGGTTTTTAGTATAATGTTGTTATAGCGGTAACCGAAATACACCATCTGTGAAAATTTCAACTGTCTAGCTATCACGGTTCATGAGATACAGCCTGGTTACAGACGGACGGACAGACGGACGGACAGCAGAGCCTCATTAATAGGGTCCCCTTTTTACCCTTTGGGTACGGAACCCTAAAAATGGCAACTAGTAAGTTTCTAAGGAAATCAACTGCTAATGATACAAAGGGATTTTTTCAATACACGAATGTGTTTGAAAGGCACCATCCTCTTGTGAAAGGCAAGTACCTCTTTGAACTTATGTATATCCGTATGTTACGAGCACTTTACTATTTATGTTAGGTGTTTGTTACGACCGGAGAGAGAGAGAGAGAACCAGGCTACGAAGCTTGAGGTTCGATTCCCGGTCGGAGCAGATATTTGTGCAAAAAATACCAATGTTTGTGCTCGAGTCTTGGATGTTTAATATTAATATATATTTAAGTATGTGTACATACATATGTACATACGAAGGTTTATTGCAAGTTAAATAAAAGCTTGTAAAAACATGTTGTTTGCCCTCATAACAAACCACGATAAAATAGTGAAATTGCATCAAAATATGACATTCACTTTTCAAAATATTGGCTTTTTAAATCGTCGAATGGTTTTTAAATTTCATTCGTTATTTTCAAGTCATCAACCCGTGTTTAAATTATTTGAAAAAAATGGCAAAAAAAATGCTTTCAAATGAATCGAATGAATGAAGGCATGTACGTGGGGAAAATAATAACATTAAATTTGAAATGGAGGGCAATCGCACGTCATACATGATATTATTGCACTCATTTTATTTATGGCTGCCAGTAACATAATAAATTGAAAAAAACCGGCCAAGAGCGTGTCGGACACGCCCAAAGTAGGGTTCCGTAGCCATTCCGAAAAAATCAACTAATATTTTTCTAAGGATTTCGTATGTGTACGGAATCATCTAAGTTTATGTATGTTTTATACCTTAGGCTACTATTTACTCTTAAACTACAAATAATTTCCAAGCAATCTTAGGCGCTATAATTTTCCTAGTAAATTTGATATATTTACTACCATTCTGAATTTTTCACATTTTTCCACGCAATAGTTTAGATTTTAGAGGAGGGGACGGTCGATTTTAGTGAAAACAGATCACTGAATAGAAAAATCATGTTAGCAACCCCACAATGGTTTTGAAAGAACTGTCCAACGATACGACACTATAGGGTTAGTCGAGAAGAAAAAAAAATCACCCCCACTTTACGTCTATGGGAGGTACCCTAAAAAAAATGGTTTTAGTTTTTTTATGTAATCACTTTGTCGGCGTGGCTGATATATATATTCATGCCAAATTACAGCTTTCTAGTACTAACAGTCTCTGAGCAAAGCCGCGGACGGATAGACAGACAGACATGGCGAAACTATAAGGGTTCCTAGTTGACTACGGAACCCTAAAAAAGACCATGGGAATTTTGGAAGATCATAAAATTATCATCAATTCATTTCATGCATACATTTTTGCATGCTATTTTTCTCATCATTGCATACCTACTCTTATTTCTGATGTCCTGTCAATCGTTCTAAGGTTAACTGGAAGAGATCCCTTCACGTGATAAGTTCGCCTTTGTACATCTGTTTCTCTTGTTAACTGTTAATTTCATGTTTTTGTGTACAATAAAGATCTTTACATACATAAATACAATGCAGATGGTTTCTAATTGTGCACGCGAGCAAAGCCGTGGGGAAAGGCTTGTTATCTATAATTTCGTAGCCGCGTAGGCTTGTGAAGGGTCTACGACCGCTACGATTAAGTACTACGCTGTAGACGGTCTACGGGCAAATGAATGTCGTAGCATTACACTTGACTGTTTTTGTTACTAGGTTTTAACGCAACTAGCTTCAGCCAGGCTTTGCTCCCATTGAAGAGTATAAATTTGGACGGAATGCTTGACATCCTTGGCAGGATTTCTTGGCTTATGCACCAAATAATTAAACTCCTAATTGAACTCCTCCGGAACGGTTAGACCGATTTTTATGATTTTTTTGTCTATATTCTGTAGGTCTGAAATACGACGTAGGCTATTTTTTATACCACTATTCTTCGCGGACGGAGTCGCGGGCAACAGCTAGTTATCTTATAAAAATAAGAACCGCATAACGATGAGTTTTAATTTCAAAGTAGAAAATTGAACCTTGTTCTTTTAGAGATGCAGTCGAGTTCTCTTAACAAAAAAAACATAAAACCGTACCATAGCGTAATAGCATCAAATAGTGAACGCACATCTTTATCTAAAAACTGCATAGGTAAGTGCTAACTGCATACGCATAACATCGGTGTGCTAATATTATAAACTAGACCAGAATTTGAAATACATAATAAAGATTTAAACAAACATCATATTGCTTCTTAAACGATTTTTAATAATCCGACCGGTGGACGGAGGAAGAGGAAGTAAGCAACCAGTATTTTTGAGTTCAACGAGAATAAATTTAGATACCAATGTTTACTGAAAATAATTAAGATTTGTGTTTGAACTAATAACGGAAGTCTGTTATCAAGTTATGACAGGACTTTTAGCGTTGGGGGAAGCGATCCTCCCCGTACCGCATTGCACTGTGACCGGAGGGTTGAGTTACCTACCTCACTAGCTGTTACAATGCATCATCATCGTCAACTAAAAGACTTCCAGAGCTGAACAGTGGCCTTTTTGAATCACCGTCTCTGCAATAGACTATTATTTTTATCAATAAACTGAAATCTGCTGAAACAATTACATTGCTCACCTGCGACATTATGATAGCTACGTTTATGCAAGAAATGTGTGTTCATGCAGTTCCTCCATCTGCACAATGTACAAACACACACAAATCACTCATTCCCATCATCACCACCACAAAAATACACTGACGCGTTTCGAACTCAACCTGAGCTCATCCTCAGAGCAAGACAACCGTTCACCATGCTAGAACAGATGCTAGAGTCTAACATTCATAGCAACATAAACTTCACACACATTATTGAATTTGTTCTTAGGTCACAAACATTTCGACACTACTTAATCCTGGGTTAGTAGTTAACTGGGAATAACTCGCCTTATTACCAAGCCCTCTCATTCTGAGAAAAGGCTTGTGCCCTGCAGTGGGAAATATACAGGCTGGGATGATGATGATGATGTACTCGCCTTATTATAAGTTGTGTGCCGTGCCGTTCTTTCAAAACTGTTGTTGTTACGCTATGATAATACAAGATTAATTGCAAACAAGCCACAGTAAAGTAACTCGGTGTTGGCGATTAAATTAACCCGCCCAGCTAACCGGCTGGCTTTATTGCAACATTTTTAATTTAGTCGCTTTTGTGTTGAGCATAAGTAAATTAACTTCGTTCTTTGGGGCACGCTTCCATAGACGAACGGAAAAATGCAGGTTTCGACCCATTTTGATTTCATTACGTGCGGTTGCGGTTGAGTAAATCAGAACATGCTACAGAACTACATCTGCGCGACAGAATACCTATGTATTTCTCCGATGCGCCCCGATCTGGAGCTTTTTTGACCCCCGACACAAAAAGAGGGGTGTTATAAGTTCGACCGCTATGTTTGTGTGTGTGTGTGTGTGTGTGTGTGTGTGTGTGTGTGTGTGTGTGTGTGTGTGTGTGTGTCTGTCTGTCTGTCTGTCTGTCTGTCTGTGGCATCATTGCTCTTAAACTTGTGAAACAATTTGAATGCGGTTTTTTTATTAGAAAACAGGTTTTTTGCGATGGTTCTTAGATAACGTTTCATCGGTTCAGCCGTTTCAAAGTTATCAGCTCTTTTGTTAGCTACGGAAGGGATTTTAGACGCATAATGGGCATTTACTTTATGATGAAACATACGTATGACATAATTGCGTCGGGGGATTTTAAAATTTTTAATTTATAGTTATTTCTATTTATTTGTTTACTAGCCCCCGCTGAAGTATATTAAAACGTGTTTTCCCGTGGAAATGAGATATTTCGTAGAGACGTGAAAGAAGACACACAAACAAACACACTTTCACATTTATAATATTAAAATATGGATGATAAGCGAATGTGTATGAGACTATGATTTAATTCTTAGGCATTCTTATTGGAATTTAGTACATTACTAGGATAACCATCAAAAGTATAAAAATAAAATCGTTCAAAAGCAGCAGTAGGCTTGTAAATCATACGCATTTAGGATATATTTGAAGACTGTCACCTTTACGTTTAACGACCATCTTATTAATGTCACTAATGCCATAAAGGAACGATAAACCTTAATTTGTGCCTGTTTTGTTTATTATGTACCGAACGCGTGACGTATATAGACAGAGTAATAGCTTATTTATAGCGCAGCCAGTCCAATCTGTCAACAAACCGCCCGAACATTAAGGTTTACGATGGACAAATATCGACGCTTTAGTACACATTGGTTTTATCATGTGTAGTAACACCGTTGTTGGACACGTCGAATTATATATATGCGTATTTTTTTTTAAATAAACGCTTAGAACAAGTACTTATTTATCACATTTATAGCTGTTCTAACTGCTGATATAGTTATATTATGGAAACTTCAATGATTTTCACTTATAACTACTACTATTCCCAGGACATAATTTTTACCTATATTGTACTGCAATGAGGTTGAAACGTTCAGGTCATTTTAACAATTATGATGCGTGATTAAGTCCTATGAATGGTAATAAAAATATGGAATTCTTTCACAGTCAATATGCCGACGTCACATTAACAACTGCGGCTCAACAGAAAGAAGTAGTATGACTGCGCATTGTAGTATGTGTCATATAGCGTTTATTCTCACAAACCGACTCCGCTGTCATAAGCTGCGAGAAAAGGACGTAGCGCCGAACTTGCGTATTGAATGTTATATTTAACTTCACATGTCAAAGGGACATGCGGGCCAGTAGTTGAGGGTTGTTTGTAGTTTGCGATCGACGGGTCGGCTATCGAATTATTAACATAGCGTAGGTGGAAGGGCTGTTTCAATATTGGCGTTTGTTTTCGCTGTGAAGACGTTGCCGTGAAATAAGCTATATTGGATGAACATTCGATATAGTATTGCTTATATGAATATTTTTTTTATTTTCCTTTTACTAACTTTACTATTAAACAGAAGAAAAAAAATCAAAAATCTTATTTTTTTTAAATCTTATATTTTACTGGTAGGCAAGACAGTCCATTTTTGCTAACATGCACTTAGACTTACTTTTGATGTACCATTTTCCATTTAGATTAGAAATTTTATGTAACCAATCAAAAATCTCTTTTTTTTATATATTATTTTCGCTCTTCCTTCATCAACCGTACAGCTAAGGAGTGAAATTCTAAGTCTAGAGTGAATGAGCATTTAAGTACTAGGCAAGCGAGCTCCATCGTAGACCTCATTTTCGCTTTCCATCAGACGTGATTGTGGTCAATCGCAAGTCTATATTGTTAAAAAAATCTGACAAACGATCACGCGTGTCACCTGACATTAAGTGATCACCACAGTCCATGGTCACATACAGCACAATTGAGACGGCCAAACACTCGCCTTTTACAGACACCCGTCGTAGCGCTGTTCACTTCGATAATGTCCAAAAAGCCTGGAGCGGGCACACAACTACTCGTTAGATTAATGTGCCAAGTTGTACAACAACAGCAATCCAACAATCGCTTTAGCATCCGTTACCGACTTGGCAGCTCTGTTGCGCCACAGTATAAACCAGTATATAATCCACAGATGTTATTTACAAACAACACTCGCCGATTGTCCTTTGTCAAAGCACATCCGTTGGCTCTCCTCTGAGCTGTAAGATCGAGTAAGAATTCATATCTAAAGCTAAGATACCATAATTAGGTACATTTTATTTGCCCTGTTTTTAACCGACTTCCAAAAAGAGAGGAGGTTTTGTTTTAGTCTGTACGTATTTCTTCATATGCATGTGGAGAACCCATGGATAACTTACACAAATTCAATGTGTTCTGATTTGAATTTATTTTGTTCGAAAGGATACCAATACCAATTTTCTGTATGCAATTTCATATCGCATCTGCAATTGACAACATTTCATTTTTTTAACACCTGAAAATTACTACAGGAATCGAAAGTTTCGCCTCCTGAACACGGAAAAATATTTATTATAATTTATTTCTTCATATTTAAAAAAATAGAACATATTTAAAAAACATATGTGTACTTACCTGTACCTCCACAGAATAGATATGTTTCCTTTACCCTTTTCACTAGAAAAAAGAGCTGTCATAATTTTAAATTTGATAACAACCTTAATGTCAAATTTACGTCATCACTTTTTTTAATAGAGACTAGACAAAAGTAATGGATCTATTCTATCGTTACGCTCTTTTAGAATACGCACATCTTTAAAAAAATGTAATAAATAAATTAATAATCCTATTGAAAATTTAAAACTATCAGCGTCTTTCTCTTTCCAAACAGTATACAGAGAACGTATCAAATTATCGTCTTAGAAATATGAAATGTTGTCAAATATATGTGTTAATCTTTGATAGTATTACTCTAGTTTTATTTTCGCTTAAGTTTTTGTAACTAACTTAATGCTCGTGGATTCACATAATAATAATAATAATAAAATAATAAATATCACGGGACAATTCACACCAATTGGGCTAGGCAAGCTTGTGTTATGGGCACTAGGCAACGGATAAACATACTTATATATATATAGATACATACTTAAATACATATTAAACACCCAAGACCCGAGAACAAACATTCATATTTTTCATACAAATATCTGCCCCGACCCCGACACGGGAATCGAACCCGGAACCTCAAGCTTCATAGTCAGGTTCTCTAACCACTAGGCCATCTGGTTGTCAATAACACACTGGTTGTCACATAATTAATTGTTTCACTTAACTATAAGTTACAATTTCATTCACATTTAAATGCAATTAACGATTCTGTTTTATGACTCAAAGTTTTCTACGAGTATAAAGTAGTGATATTTCTAGACGTCAAAAAATTTTAATTGTGCAAACATAAATATCTATGGAGGGGTGCATAGGTATTAGACATGTTATATTTAACTGATATACTGCATTTTCACTGTGCCCCACTTCCATATTCAGCCGGTGCAGTGTTTCGGACCCTACGTTCCTAATTAATGGCTGTACTTTTTGTTCCAAATCGCGCTAACCGTATTAATTGTTTACTCGACTTCGTGATTTATCGGGCAGCTGCTGCTGTTGTTAATTGATGTGGGAAGCTTTTTATGATGATTAAAAGTAGGTTGAACTCGAGTGGGGAACGCCTTTTAAGAGGGGGGGGGGGGCGCCCTTGAGAAGCTACGTTTAACACCGGCTTTACAAACTTGGCAAGCATTCAATACAAGCAGCCAACTTGTAAATGCTTAGTAGTTGATAACAGATGGCACCACCTAGAGCACGATAGCCAAAAGAGTAGAAATGGTACGCGGAATGGAAAGGTTCTTCATTTTCAAATACTTCAATTTAACATTTTGCAAGCACATGTTATCTTTACATAAGACACCGGACTGTCCCATAGATAACTATAAATTTGAAATTTAAAAACCCCCAACGCAATTATGTCATACGTATATTTGAACATAAAATAAATGCCCATTATGCGTCTAAGATCCCTTCCACAGCTAACAAAAGAGCTGATAACTTTGGAACGGCTGAACCGATTTTGATGAAACATATCTAAGAACCATCGCCAAGAAACCTGCTTTCTAATAAAAAAACCGCATCCAAACCGGTTCACCCGTTGAAGAGCTATGATGCCACAGACAGACACACAGACAGACACACACACACACACACACACACACACACACACACACACACACACACACACACACACACATAGCGGTCAAACTTATAACTCCCCTCTTTTTGTTGTGTCGGGGGTTAAAAATTATGATTTATAGTTTGACAACAGATAAGAACAAGAATTTAAATTGAGTCGAACCAATGGTACCTTGACCACGAATTAAATAGTTGAGCTAAAACCTTGCTAAAACCTTTTTAATTAGTGTGATCTGGCATTATACTCTGACAAAAGAAGTGATAGAGCTTATTCGCTTACGATGGGTAAAACTAAATGCTAACAGCTTCTGTCAATATCATTATTGTTATCATACTTAGTTTAAAAGCAAAAATTTACTTTAAGATGACAAACCCTTTTATTCCCCGATAGATTTTTTTTGTTTGAAAATAAAACTGCTAAGCCACTATCCAGGCGATCCCGCATCGCATAGTGGATAAAACTCACCTATTTTTCATGTTGAAGAAAAAGTCTACTTCTCATTCTGATATCCCCACAGGATAGGGATGTAAGCATGTAAAATCATAAAATCTCAATCGTTAAACCTATATTGAAGAAACGAGCCGCACCGAACGGAAGGTTTTCATAAAACGGCAGTGTTTGCGATACAATTTAAATTTGTTAAAATTTGATGCGAACTGTAGCTACTTTTTTCAATATATGCGACAGAAAACTTATAATATAATTTATTTATTTGGTCGCGGGTGAGCAAAGTAATTGTTTTAGTTCAGGAAACTTATAGCTGGATGCTGATAAGCAATAACATGTCAATCCACAGGAGCATCATTTTGAGAAAATGGCGCCTAAAGATTTTTTTAGCGAATATTTCAGTTTGTTCTAAAATTTACGAAATATATGAAAAGTTTTGTTTTTATAATTTGAAAAATGGTTACACGATGATGTTTTTTTACTGTTATGTGTAATTAATACGTGATTTTTTTATTTAATCGCATTTATTGTTATTGCATATTGTGGTATATGGTTTAAAGCAATAAAAAAACGTGTCACAGCACATAACACTTTTTGTTAAATTTATTATTAAGGGTATGTTTTATAAAAAAACATGTTATGTACCTTAACATGATATTGCTAAATGCAAAATTAAGGTATCATTATCTCTGCATTTAAGTTAAACAACATAAAATAGTATTGTTTAATGAATATTAGTGTTATATACATAAATATAAAATAAAAAACTGAGTTAAGTTCTGAAGTAAGTTTTATTAATATTCAAAAATAAAATAAAATCGAAATCCAGAAAAATGTATGCTTTACAAAATACGTTATTTTCCTTAAAAAAATTGAATTTTTAAGGAAATAATTATTAAAACTGAAAAAGCAACGTTTCCGAACTTAAAGTAATATAAAATCTTCTCAACAAAAAAATAAATAAAATGTAAGTCAATATTTAAAATAAACTGAACAAAAATATTATTATTATATATTATTATTATGATTTTGGGCAACTTTTTTATTTATAAGTTTAGTTTGTATGTAGTTTTAGTTTATAGTTTTAGTTTTATTTTATGTAGTTTTTAATTTATTTTAACGAAAATTGATTTATTTATTATGTAATCAAAATATACCTAATATTATTTTTATTATTATTATATTATATATATTTAACGACCGCTTTAGCCTAGTTGGTAGTGACCCTGCCTACGAAGCAAGAGGTCCTGGGTTCGAATCCCGGTAAGAGCATTTATTTGTGTGATGACCACGAATATTTGTTCCTGAGTTATGGATATTTTCTATGTACAATATTTAAGTATTTATTTATCTATATAAGTATGTTTATCGTCGTCTAGTACCCATAGTACAAGCTTTGCTTAGTTTGGGACTAGGTCGATTTGTGTAAAAGATTGTCCCGTAATATATTTTTTTTATTTTTTTTTTATTTTAAATATCCTTCTAAACTTAAACTCCTCGTAGGAAATATTCAACCAAATATAAATCAATATTAAATGAAACCTTTAGGACTTTCATTATACATTTATATGAATTTGTCTTATATAGTCATCATAGTAAGTAACGTTCATGAAGTTAAAAGATCATGCTCATTAGGTAAATTCTAATTAGGGTAGCTTACAAGCAAGTTCTCGCTGCGAAATAACCGTTTTTAATCAATGTATACGAATAAAATGTGATTTCTCTTAATAACGTGTGTGCTGGTTAGCGCTTTTTGATGTGTTTAAATATAAAACTTGTTTTTAGCAATATAGTATCAAGGTACTTACAACAAAAAAATAAGTTTTATCATTTTAATTCTAAATTTGCTATAACCGACCAAGTTTAATGACACTATACTAATTTGAAATCATGGGCTAAAATTTATTTTGCAACAAGCAGTCAGCTACCGTAACTCATTAAAAACACTGTTAGAGAATTTTGCAATAATGTTTCATGTGTAAAAAACACACTTTACTCACGATATTTCTAACACAACCACCACAAACTAATATATAAGTTACCTTTAATTAGTGGAAAATACTTAGCCAACATGATTATTAATGAAACTTACACGATATTGCCGTTGTTTTTAGATTTTACCGGCGAGCTAACCTCAAAAGATTGAACCACTAAAAAGATCTTGAAAAAATGACGTATACGACTTACCTCGACTATGTTGAATGAACACACATTTTAACACCTAATAATGAATAGATTACTGCATAGTCCACACTGGTTTACTAGTTTTTATCACCTAATATTAATAAATAAAACCTGTGTGCCTGCTACTGCCAAAACAGAACCGTTGGGATGTACATTTTGCAATAATGTGTTAACCCTCTTGACATCTTTTTGAAATTAAAATTAACGGTATTTAATTTAATTAAATTAAATGTAGAAGAGATGACCAGGAACAACTTTGCATTCACATCTCAATTTTCGTGATTTTGTGGGTTGACACGTTATTGCTTATCAGCATCCAGCTGTTAATCGTCTTCATTACATCCGAAAGACATCAACTGCTGAATATACCTAGGCCTCCCCTAAGGTTCACCAAACAGACAGGTCCTGTGCCATCTTCATCTAACACATTCCCGCAAACTTAACCAGGTCGTCGCTCTGTCTTGTTGATAACCTACACTACTAGACGACCAGATGGCCTAGTGGTTAGAGAACCTGACTACGAAGCTTGAGGTCCTCGATTCCCGTGTCGGGGCAGATATTTGTATGAAAAATACGAATATTTGCTCTCGGGTTTTGGGTGTTTAATATGTATTTAAGTAGGTATGTATCTATCTATATAAGTATGTTTATCCGTTGCCTAGTACCCATAACACAAGCTTTGCTTAGCTTACTTTGGGACTGGGTCAATTGGTGTGAATTGTCCCGTGATATTTTTTTTTTACACTACGTATTCCATTCCGTGGGCGCCATTCAAGAACCTTCAAAAACGCCAGACTCACGTGGCAGTGGGCAGGGTACATTGCTCGTAGAACCTGATGGCCGATGGGGCCAGGAGGTTCTCAAAAATGGTAGTAGAACTGCCCAAATCTAGATATAGAAAATGACGATGTAATGTTTAGGAACTGACATAGAAAAAGTCTTGCAATTTCAATCCAAAAGCTATCTAGTGCTCTACGGAAGCGAAATGCGGGTAAAAGCTAGTAGGCTACAAAGTCACGGCTAAAAATGGCCTAAACATTTAACCCTCTGAACTTTTTAAAGAATATACATTGTGCCGAAGTTGCCGGCGTGATGGCCAGCGGGACTTAATGGCCAAAGTTTTTCGACCACAAATCTTAGTCCCGGAAAACTCGACTCGAAGGTAGCTGTGGTGCAAAGCAAGGGAAATCAGATAAGAGTAAGTAATTGTGCGGGATGCACCTATGACTGGTTGAAGTTATTGATGGAGTGAAGAAAAACAATGCTTTGTAGAATGCCAGGTAGTGGGAGGTGGCGTAGCTCGGCGTTGTTTTCCATTTGGCGGCGTACGGAAGAGAGTGTGTCGTGGCGGGCGGCCGGCCTCATTTTATAGCCGGCCGTATCCCCTCCACTTCGCCGGGCTACCTCACCCCCGCGCAGTCTTTATTTATTAAATATACAAATAATATTGCGTTTTATTGATTACGCTAACCTTATGCTAATCCTTATGTTTATTTACATACTAATTTGTCATCCCTACGTATCGCATGGCGTCTGTCGTCGATCTACGACCAACTTTCCCCCGCGATGCTAGTATATTACCTCGTCCCCCACCTCAGGGGTATAAATACTCGCCTTAGCGTCGCGGGAGTGATCAGTCGCAGATAACGCGCATGCGCGGCGGATCGAATAGGCTCTGTTTGTTTACATTTTACGTAATCTCATTAGAATCTAATAAGAACCTATCCGATCCGCTATGGAATGATACGCTAGACGTGAGTATGTTTTATTTACAGTTACCAACTATACTTAATTGTTTACATTGCACGAAACTATTATAAGGACTTAACTATATCACAATGTTTTCCTTAAATCTACGCCGCGCAAGTCGTTACTCGGTGCGTGTGCACTCGATAGTGCTATTGTCCGGAACAGTAATCGTTACTTTCTTACTAATATTACCTATGACAACCAAATAACAACGTTTAATGAAATGCCCAACCTATTAATTCATAGTGGTAACCCAAATAACGCACAATTATTCCCAAAAAGCGGTAAAAACATTCCTTTTCAGAATCGTTAACTAACAAAGCAGGCACGTAGGTATAACAAAAGTAAGTAAACCTCGTAATCACGTGTAAACCGGTTTTAATACAAATCGAAACAAACAACTGTTTTCATTAGCAGCCAGCACGTGCAAATACTGATGCCTCGGGTAGGTACATGTGTCGTCAAATATTTGAACGCGCGAGCCTGGTTGTGCTAATTTACTTCTGAACTAAGCAGGCTACCTATATGGCTGAAGCCTTTAAAAAAGGGTCAAAAGGATTAAATTACAATAGTGACTAAAACATGTGCGCATTTGGTTTCAGTGGGCTGGTTGGGTCAGTTTTCCGAAATCGTATTTTTCTACAAATCTGCCATGGGTTCTACGAGCGAGTGCCCTGCCCACTGCCACTTGAGTTTGGTGATTCTTCGAGCTATGTCGGTGACTTTAGTCGGTGTCGGTGATTTGTATGATGCCATTCCGTTCACGCTAGTTATATTAAATAAAAAAAAAAAAAAAAAATGCATTTATTTCAGACTATTAGAATCCATAAATTATTAGTATTACAATTTAAATAACTATGTTAGTACTTAAACTTAAATGATGAGACGACCAGTGTCTTGTCCCATCTCTCTGCCACGACGGTCAGGAGACTATGGCGGCTGTCGCGCACCCTGCAGAGCGCTTAAACAAAAGAGTGAAAGGGATGGCACGATACGAACTTCAAATTCCGTAGTAGCCCCCAACTGGCAATGTTAACACGCGAACTTGCACATTCAAAGAAACATTATTCAACAAGAGCGATAAAGATCGTTTACAAACTCGGCCGTAAGAAACGATTTCTTGGCAATGCTTCTTGAAATTTTCATGTCTTGTTAAGAATTCCGTGTGAGGAAGGGCATTTATTAGTGTGCCCTAGTTGACTTGGGCTACTTTTTGTCGTCATATGCAAAAAGGGGCTTTTTGTAGGTGACCTTCGGCTTTCGTTAAAGGCTCATGCGCTCAACTAAGTTGTTTTAGTATAGTCGCCATCATTAAACATCGGAGCATTCAAGGTGGTCAAAAATATCTGAACACGACTGTATTGTTAATCGCGTACACACGCACGTGTTTAGATATCAAAAAAAACCGGTTGTCTTGTCTGTAAACTCGGTTTACGGACGATAGTTTAACGTGACAACGTCATAAAAAACCATTCAAGCCCCCGCAGATTGCAATATTACATAATACTAAGATTGTATTATGTAATATTGCAACTGACCTTCACTGCTCTGCAGGTACATGTAACGTTACGGAACGTTACATGTACGTTACATTGCGCCATTCTTTTTCGTGTATATGCAGCCGGCGTTAATCGATTTATTAGACGTCACGTCAAAAAATTTTTCCTGTGTTCTTTCTTTCTTTTTTCCACCTTGACTACTCCGATGGTTTTTGATGGCGACTTTACATTGAAGTGATTAATAGTTTTTAATTGATGAACTAAAACAATTACTTTGCTCACCCGCGACCTTACAATAGTTACGTTTATGCAAGAAATGTGCGTTCATGCAGTTCCTCCACCTCCACACTGTACGAACACACACAAATCACATAAACCCAACCATCACCACCACAACAAGCTTACTTGTAATGACTGCAATGGGATATACGTAGGACAGACAGGCCGATGTTTTAATACTAGATTTAAAGAGCATGTGTCGGCATATAGGAATGAGCATCCAGATAGATCGAATTTTGCAAAACATTTGTTGGAATCAAATCATTCATTGTTAGATTCAGATTCTTATGAAGTGTTACATTATTGCGGCAAGGGGTTGCGTCTGGATGCTCTGGAATGCATGGAAATAATTAGGTACAACACTATGGGGTCTATTATTAATGAACAGGTAAATTTAGTATCTTCTCCTTTACTGCGGCTTGGGTCGAATTTGAACAGTTAGTATTAATTAAATATGCCTTATAAATAAATAAACAAAAAAATTCAAGGTAGTTTTATAATATGTCAATAAAAGTTAATTTTTGTGGGGTAGTTTGAGAATAAGAAAAATAAAGTGGGTACTTGAGAAGTTACAGTGACAAGTTAAAACATTTGTTTTGGTTTGTTAGTTTAACAGTTGGTAGCATAGCATACGGTTGTGGTAACTCTGAAGATGAGCTCTGGTTGAGTTCGAAACGGGTCAGTGTAGCTTGGTGGTGGTGATGGTTGGGTTTATGTGATTTGTGTGTGTTCGTACAGTGTGGAGGTGGAGGAACTGCATGAACGCACATTTCTTGCATAAACGTAACTATTGTAAGGTCGCGGGTGAGCAAAGTAATTGTTTTAGTTCATTAATATGGACCTCCGCAAAGTAACGCCTGATTCAATAAATTATTTAAAGTTTTTAATTGGTAAAGTTGTTATATTATTGACATCTAGAGATGTTCGATCGACGTTCACCATGCTACCAGATGTTAGACAAACATCATCATCATTCATCTGTTAGATCTATGTCTAATATCTGGTAGCATAACGAACGGTTGTGTCGCTCTGGAGATGAGCTCTGGTTGAGTTCAAAACGCGTCAGTTAGTATGGTGGTGGTGATAGATGGATTTGTGTGTGTTCGTATAGTATGGAGGTGGAGGAACTGAATGAACACACATTTCTTCAGTAAAAGTAACTTTCATAAGGTTGCGGGAGCAAAGTAATTGTTTCAGTTCATTACATAAGTTAGTAAAAAAGCGGAGTTGTGTTCGAAATAAATTTCAATTCAACCAACCATAACCATCTTTTTTTTACTGCCGCCGATATAAAAACTTCCATAGCAACTCATATCATAAGTTCACTGACTCGCCTCCCGCACAGTTATAGGTCGCACATCAAAGATCGCGATTTTGCACGGTTCAAAATAAATCTTCGGAACAAACCGGCGCGCGCGCATTTAGGACATTGTGACATGACAGCGCTGTTTAGTGGGCACGGCAGGGTGACAGGCGGAGCGAATTAAAACCGCTTGTGGGCCCGCTTGTGCTTAATTACTTCTTAGGTACGCGCTTAACTACTACGTGCTAGTGATGGCGTGTATGCATTCGACAATACATACGTGTGTGTGTGTGTGTGTGTGTGTGTGTATTCAAAATCCTAAAAAAAATCTCTATAATAGCCTGCCGGATGCAAGAGCTGATACCAGTGAGAGCCGTTTTCTGTTAATGGGAATTCTTAGTGTCTGCTTGCTTTGATGACATGTAGATATATAAGTATACCAATGCTAAGACATAAACACTAGATATTCAATTAAGTAAGTACATTAAAAACAAAACATTTGGTTAATATTAAATTAACTAGTCGCCTTTTTAGCACTTCTACCTCTATGTTATACATGTCTAACAATATTAATGAAATTATTAAAATCCTGATAGTTTGACCGCTAAATCTGTCAATCTTAACTCTGATGACATTTGAATTTATCGTACTTATTTTCGTGTCTTTTTACTTTTTCAACCTTTTTCTGCAGTTTAATGCATTACGCGCGAAACTCAATTTGCATAGCGAACCCTTCTGCCTCTCCCGCTTTTCTTTAGCGATGTAACCACTTCCCCGGTTTATTCCCATACCTTTGGCACGGGCCGATAGACTAAATCCAGAACTATTCACCACTGAGATAAATGGGATTTCGTACCGCGTACTGTTTCGTGTAACACAAAGAGCACAGGAATTTCCAATACGCTGCGGTACTCTTTCACAATAAGGATCGGGTGCAGAAAATTGAAGATGGTATCACTGACACTTCTGATAAAAATGTTTGTCTCATGTCTTGCAAGGGTAACGACGCGCCAGCAGTCCTAATGGTGTAGATGCCCATGGGCTGCGGTGACCACTTACAATCAGATAAATTGTATGCTCGGTTGTTGAGTTTAAATATTTTTTTGTTAAAAGTTATATTTTTAATACAAGCTTTTTTTCCTGATTGTTCTTTAAAAAAAAAACCAACCAACCAATTCCAACTAATTTTTATTTTTTCCTGATTGTACTTTTTGCCCCTGGTCACCAAATTACTCGTCAAGACGAATCAAACAAGACCAAACTCGACGTATGGTTTTATTACAGAGTTCCTATGGCCACCTTCCAGCTCTATCATTAGATCAGCTCTATATCATAATAATATTGCATGGCCACCTGATTTAAACTTGCATGCAAAATTTCAGCTCAATCGTAAACCGGGAAGTGGGCTAATTTGACTTGAAAGATTTGACCCGCACTTACTTACATACATTGCAAGTTAATAAAAAGCTTCTAATTATAAAAATAAACCATGTGAATCTTGGTTTATTAATTATTCCTGTGTCTCACATTTTAATCCAAATGTACACGGTGTTACATTACAAAAATACCCGTTAAGCGGAAAGTGGGTTAAGTGGTCCCTTATAGCTCTCTTGAACGGACTATTTAACTTCCTCTCTCTACCAAAAAACTGTCATTAGTTCTACCATTTATATGTACATTAAGTATTTGTAAACCGTAGTATCACGTACTGCGAAATAAAAATTCCCTTAAATGAGTTTCATTGATATGCAAATCCTATTCCAGTAATAAAATGTTTGTTTGTTTATGATTATGACCTAATGTCGCGAGAAACGGTCATAGTAAAAAAACGTGTATAATTGTGAATCGTTTAGTCAGATATTATGTACAAGTTGAAGAAGATTTTAAAATACCTAACTAACGTAAACGGATAATCAACGAATGTCTTAAGGCGGCGCCTAA
Organism: Archips crataeganus; assembly: GCA_947859365.1. NCBI lineage: Eukaryota > Metazoa > Arthropoda > Insecta > Lepidoptera > Tortricidae > Archips > Archips crataeganus. Next base: position 4,821,954 of record OX402047.1, on the reverse strand, counting down.
ACGGTCAATTATATTGCGCAATATTGTGAATTGTGCAATATTATGGACCGTTTAGGGTTAATATTGAAGATTGCGCAATGATTGACTGAAAGTTTGAGCGAGTTTAATTTTTATTGCACCATATTTTTCTATTGCATCGTGTAGGATCAGTATTGTGCAATATTTTAGTATCCGACTGACCACGAAAACATTGTGCAGTTCGTATTATTGTGCAATATAATTGCTCTTTTGAATTCAGAGCGCCTTTCAATCTTATTGTACAATAAAAAGTATTGTACAATATTATTGTAGGTCTAGGGGCCGCCTAAGACTAGATAACGTATGTTGGTGGTGATAAACTATGTTACTGGTGCCTAAGGGGTTTAAGGCCCAACGATTGTCTAAGTTTTGAGATACCACGAGTGGTATTTTATTCGGAGATCGCAAAAAGACCACAGCTTACCTTCTAAATAAAGTGACCGTCTTTCGCCATTAAATAAATCATCGAACTAATCTCATAATCCAAACCTTGACCAATAAAACTGACCACTAAATCAAACCACGAAAAATGTCGCCGATTTTCCGTAAATTACCGCCATCTCCTATTTATATCCAGTAGTAAATATTACGCGACAAAAATATGTTTTACGCAGCCGTAGCGCCACCGTCAAACGACTTGGAACGGCTAGTTCTGGAAAGGATTAGTTCCATTTTTAGCCACCGGCACTAAATAAAGTGGTCGCCGTAAGTACGTACTGGCTAGCCGGAAGTTATTTGTCGCCGCATCCGACTTGGCAACACGTTTCCTGTCCGGTGACGGTGGATTCGTGAGACTCTTGAAAATATTACAGTGGAATAAGGTCACACAAATCGTCACTACTTTGAAAAATCTCGTATCTCAAATCAATACGTAAACCAAACTGAACTTTATTGCACAGCCTGTAAATTACACTTAGCCAGATTATCGATTTTAGATACGAGCTTTTTTCAAAGTAATGACGAAATGGTTTACAAGAAGTTCCATTTGCGTCTCCAACTAGACTCCGCCTACCCTTCCCTTCGAGCCATATTACCAAATGGCCTAGTGGTTAGAGAACCTGACTACGAAGCTTAAGGTCCCGGGTTCGATTCCCGCGTCAGGGAAGATTTTTGTATGAAAAATACGAATGTTTGTTCTCGAGTCTTTGGTGTTCAATATATATTTAAATATCTATCTATATATCTACATAAATATCTTTATCTGTTGCCTAGTGGCGTGAATACATTTTAATTAAAAAATTCTGACGAAAAATCTTTATAGTGTAAGTAATAAAACACGAGATCCGCCATAATGCTTTTATTTCATATCGTCTGTCCCTCTCTAACACATTACGTTAACCCTATATAAACTAATCTTCTCTTTCATTCATCGCTCAAACTCACTATTCATACGTCTCTGTCTTACATCAATAAAATCACGCATTCTGTCTCTTTCGCACCCTGACGTTCCTATTAAGTATCGCCTTACATGCCCTCTGAAATATATATATACAAAAATCTTTTTGTATATTTATATTTCACTAACCTTACATGTCCTAGCATTAAACAAAGTATTTTAAGCCAAATACCTTACTGTCTAACGCTAACGTTTGAAATTAAAGCAAATTTTTAAGTTATGTATTTTACTTTTACTCTTTAACTTTAATTTTGATTCTTTTACACTATTTTAGTAGGTACTGTTTCTATATGCTTCTAAATTATACTTAATTACAAGAGATTTGCTTTAACTTCAACTCATTACAATTTACAATGTATATCACTAAGAGTAAATAACAAAAAAAAAATTTTAGCTCTAAGTTTAGCTCTAAGTTAAGTTAACATAGTTAAGTTACTGTTATACAAATTAAAAAGAGATGTATACTTGAAAACAATACAGAGTTTACTTGAAATACTGTTGTTTTTATTTTAAATTTTTCCTTATCTACATGTTTAACTTTTAATGGATTTTAATTGCAGTATCTTATTTAAACTGTTTTTACAATATTTTATGTAATTTAAGATTTAACTTATTTATACATACATAGATTGACTTTACTTTTTACTGAGCTGCAATGGCTAATTTATTTATACAATGCTATTTATAGATTTATGTAATCTATTTATTATATAGGTAATATTTTATTAGTTAAGTATTTATTTTTATACAACTTTAGTATGTTATTTTTATGTCTTTAAGGTATATCTATGTAGTTATGAGTCTAGCTTACAATGGTTATAGCTTTCAAAAATAAAATATTATGTTTTCCTTTGGTAACATAGTATTTTAGTTGAATTAAGTACTTATAATTATTTTATAATGACTGTAACATATGATTTTAGCTATGTTAGGTATCTATTTACTTAGTACATAGTATGAATAAAAGTTATGTTCACTAATAAACTTCAAATGGAATGATTTTAGTTATCTATTTACCTCAATACATAGTACAAATGTATAAAAAAAAATATGTTTACTAATAAACTTTATATGTAATGAACTATAGTAAAAGTATAGTTGTGTATAAACTAATTAAGTAGGTACATTAATCAAAGTATGAATTTGGTACATTAGTAACGCGACCTCGTGACGTCACGAATTTCTTGTATTGTCCGGGTGTATTGTCATGTCCTTGGTCATCATCATCATCATCATCAATATGGTTGTGGCAGGTCTGAATGTTACTGGTGCCGTCATCTGTGTGGTCATCATAATTCTGGTCTGGGCAGGTGTGGTTGTCTCTGGTGCTGTCATCTCCTTGGTCATCAATGGGAATGCTGTTTACTGTGCTGTTGTCACATAGAATAAGATCTGAAATTAAGTCAAGATTATGCGGGTTGTTTAGAATTTTTAGGAATTGAACATGGACTATTTTCTTTTTCTCTGGCTTCTGTATGTCTTGAATCTCATAACAAACTGAACCGACTCTTCGAATAACTTTAAATGGTCCTTTATATCTCGGAGTAAGTTTGTTATCTGTTGGTTTATACCATTCATATAGTACATAGCTGCCTTCAGTTATATTATGTTGTAATCTTCTTAGGTCGAAATTTTTCTTGTTGTATTCATGTATATTGTTTATGTTTTGTAAGGCTGTTTTTCTTGCATTTGTTAAAAATTCTAATTGATGAGCTCTGTCAATGTCTTCTATGATTGTTCCGAAATGTATCTCATTAGGTGGTATTCTAGGATGGTATCCAAACATTAAATAAAATGGTGAATGTCCTGTGGTCTTCTGTTTTGAAATATTTATGGCTAATATTGCCTTTGGTAACAGTTTATCCCAATCTGTGTTATTATTCAATGCAAACTTGGTCAATGTAGAAATAATATTGGCATTTGCCCTTTCAACTAAGCCGTTACTTTGTGCTGTATATGGGGTGGTAGTTATGTGTTCTATACCATATTTTGAGAAAAAATTCTGTGTCAATTGGCTGGTAAAACATGGTGCGCCATCAGATATATAGGTCAATGGTGGGCCATATATATGAATGAGGTCATTTTCTATAATTTCAATTACACTCTGTGCTGACAATGTGCATGTAGGCTTTGCAAATATATACCGTGTCGCATGATCTATGTGTACAAATATGTATAGGTTACCTGATGCTGTTGGTGGTAGTGCCACAATATGATCGGATGAAACGACTTGCATTGGTGTATTGGGTATCGGTCGTTGCCCCATTTTTCCGTATGTTAATTTGGTACGTCGGTTAACTTTTGCACAGGTAATACATGCTGAAGTATATGCTTTCACATCCTTACGAAGTGTTCTCCACCAGTATTTACTTCTAATCTTAGTCATTGTTGTGCTGAAATCCAAATGCCCATTCTCGTCATGTGCTATTTTAATGATGGATGTTCTGAGACTCTGTGGAACTACAATTTTCTTGTTGTTCATTATTTCTTCTTTGTTAATGTGTAATAAAATGCCATCTTCTAGTCTGAATGAATCTTGTATTTGTTTTAAATGTTGTGTGGTTTTTTCTTTGGCCAACTTAGTTTTAACTTGCTGTATGAACTGATCTTTGTCTTGGGCTAACTTTAACTTTTCTGAATTACTGCTGACAATCATTAAACATATTTCATTTAAAGGATATCGAGATAAATGGTCTGCAACTGCGTTTTGCTTGCCTGGTCGATGTAATGGTGTAAAATTAAAAGGTGCCAAGTCTATGACATACCTTGCAAATTTTCTATTTAATTTTGCCTTGTTAATGATGTATGCTGTCGAATAACTGTCAGTTATTAACTTAAATTCCATGCCCAATAGGTAAATTCTGAATTTGTTTACAATTGCCCAATGTACTGCTGTCACTTCAAGTTCATTGATATGGTATCGTGTTTCTGTATCTTTGAGACATCGGCTTGCATATTCTATAACCTTCTTTTCTCCGTTTTGTATTTGAAATAAACATGCGCCCATTCCCTGGTAACTACTGTCAGTTTCTACTATTGTTTCTGCATTTTGTTGGAAGTTGGTTAAAACTGGCGCAGTTGTCACAAGTTTCTTTAATGTCAAAAATGCGTTTTGTTGTTCTTCTGAAAGTGTCACTTGTTTATTTTTAATTTTGTCTTGTTTATTTGTTTGGTTTATGGGTTGCATTTCTGATTTATTTTTCTTTAATAATGCTTGCAGTGGTTGTGCTATTAACGCATAATTTTGAATAAATTTTCTAAATGTTCCTGTAAATCCTAAAAATGATCGAATTTCTGTGATCGTTGATAAAGTTTTGTATTGGTCAACTGCAGCTGTTCGCTTTGGATCCATTTTTTCTTCCTTGTGACCAATGATTTTTCCGAATAATGGAATTTCTGTGTTGATAAAAATACATTTTTCTTTGTTAAGTTTTAAATTTTTTTTTCTTGTCAGGTCAAATACTTGTTTTAATATCTGAATGAAATCTTCAAAATCTGATGAGCCTCCGGTGATATCATCAAAATATGCTCTTACCCCCTTGTCATACAAACTTCCATAGGTCGATTTTATGACTTTTGACATTATTGACGGTCCTCCAACAAGTCCAAACATGACTCGCATGAACTCCACATGGTAATCTTGTGTCACTACAGCTGTTTTAAAAATATCTTGCTCTCTGATGCAAATATTATGGTATGCATGATAAATATCTAATTTAAACTTGTATACAAACTGGGAAATAGTTGTTATAATGTCATCCATTCGTTCAATTGGTTGTGCATCTAAAATAGTGACTGGGTTTATGGTTCTAGAATAATCTACAACTGGCCTGTATGGTGTTGTGTTATGAAATGGTTGTTCAACAACAAACATAGGTGCGGCATATGGTGAATTTGAAAATCTGCATATCTTTTGATCCAGCCATTTTTCTATTGTTTGTTTTAAAAATAAGCGCTCAGGTTCTGGCAATCTGTATGGTTTGCAACTTATAGGTTTATCATGCTTTAAATTTATCTCAAGCTCAAAATCTGGGAATTTTCCTATATCATTTTCACTATTTTTAAAAATATCTTCATACTCTGAGACTAACTTCATGACTTTAGATTTATTTTCGTGAGAAATTTCTTGAATAGCAATGTTATTACTTATGCAGCAGGCAATCGAAGCACATTCTTTGTTAGTTGATGGGAAATATTCAGTATGTGTTGGCGTTACAATACATATTTTGCCATCAGGTTCATGTATTATGCGGGCATACACAGCATATTGCCAATCTTTACCAATTATCATTGGCACTGGTAAATTGTCACAGACAGCGATTTGAGGCATAACATAGTCAATTTTTCCTACCTGTATTCTTGCAGACAGCCATCCAATTGGTGTAAATATGTTTCCTGCAACCTTGTAGTTTCCTTTATCCCAAGGGTATACTTCTGTATCTTGAGGTAATACATTTTTGTCTATAATTGTGATAACAGATCCTGAATCTGGAAGTGCATTCAATTTCAAAGACCCATTTATTATAATTGGTATTAAAGTTATGTTTGGTCTGTCATTTTGTATACAGCCAACTTGCTTGTGAAAAGATGTTTTGTTGTTATTAAATCCTGTACTTGTAGATGGTTGTTGTTTAACAAAATTTTGCTCAGCTGGTTTGGTCTTCACATTTGAATTTGAATTGACATTTAAATTTGTGGGGTTTCCTGGAAATTTACAATCATAAGACACATGACCTTTCATTCTGCATCGGTAACATATTTGTTCATTTTTCTTGTCTGTTGACGGGTTAAATTTGGGTATATATTTGTTGTGTTTAGGTTGCTCCATGACATTATTACTAGCGGTACTAGTACTTACGGTCTCAGTTCGGTAAAACTTATCCTTAGGTATGATCTTTCTTATGTTGTCGAGCGCAGTAGCGTGTGCTAGCAGTTCTTCCACATTGGTACAGCAATGCGTTGCCAATGGAATTGACCAACGCGTATCATAAATGCCCTCTAGGATCAATGAAACCTTGTCAACTTCTGGAATTAAACATGGTGATTTAGTAAATATTGCATTTTTACTGTAAATATACTCGGTGATTGTTTCCGTGTTTCTTAGCGTTCTTTTAGCTTGATACGTAATGAATTCTGCAAATGACATCTTTAACGAGAAACGCTCACATAGTTTACCTTTCCAATCGTGCCAATTTACAATACTTTTACCTACAGCTCTGTTCCAATCGTTTGCCGGACCTCTCAGTCTCATTGCAGCATTGACTAGCATTAAATTTTCTGACCAATTTGCCAAACCTCCAATTCTTTCTACCTGTTTTACCCATTCTGATGCATTTTCCGTTTTATTGCCACCAAATAACGGAATAGCCTGGCTTGTATCCGTCGTTGAAAAGACTTGTATTTTAGATTGCATGGGATTTGCCATTTGTTGCAAGATTATAGATTGAGTTTGCAATATTTGCAATAAAGTTTGATCAAAATTTGACGTACCTGTTGATGGATTGTTTGTTACCTCATCGTGTTGTAGTTGTTGTAATTGAATCTGAAGATTTTTAAGTTCAAGTTGTTCCGACATGCGTTTGGTGCGCTCCATTTTGTAGTCATCCAAAATACCATTTTCAAGCTTTGTGACGTTATCTTGGTGAAGTCTGTTCACCAATTCGGCCTTGTTACCACTTGTAGGCAAATATCGTGTCTTGAGTTCTTCTTTAAGCTGTATAATCGTAAAACGATCGAGATCTTCTATGTTCGTCGATTCCATGATGATGTGGATATTCTAAGTAGGGACGTATGTTCGTAATTTAGCTGAAATAAAACGTATTTCGCGTGCACTGATTGATTATGAAACGTATAATCAATACTTTTTACTTTTTTAACGTATTCTACTACCGAATTATAAAAGATTACTTTTTTCCCGATTTTTCTCCGTAGCGCCATGTAAGTAATAAAACACGAGATCCGCCATAATGCTTTTATTTCATATCGTCTGTCCCTCTCTAACACATTACGTTAACCCTATATAAACTAATCTTCTCTTTCATTCATCGCTCAAACTCACTATTCATACGTCTCTGTCTTACATCAATAAAATCACGCATTCTGTCTCTTTCGCACCCTGACGTTCCTATTAAGTATCGCCTTACAATAGGGATGGCCAGTCAATCATCATCATCATCATTTCAGCTGAAAGAAGTCCACTGCTGAAAATAGGCTTCCCCAAGGCCTGGCAAACAGATCGGTCACGTGTCGTCCGCATCCGACGCGTTCTTGCAACCTTAACCAGGTCGTCGCTCCATCTTGTTGGAGGCCTGCCTACACTGCGCACCAGTCAGTCAATATCCGGCTTAAATATTACAGAGATTGAATTTAAAACACCTTTTGTAGCATTGACAGGATGGTAACTTTCACGCCTGTCACAAATTATGACAGAATGACCACATTACATCGTGTTGTTCATTTGTTCATCTGCTCTAGACGTAAGGCTTAAAGATTTAGGGATTTTATATGGATCCCGTGGGAATATCGGTTATAAAGTAGCCTTTTTGCTGTTCCAGCTGTACGTATTAAATTTCAATGAAATCCGACTGGACGTTTTAGTGAGAGTGATGAATACATACACACACACGCACGCACGCACACTTTCGCATTTGTGGTACGCATATGTACATAGATAGAAGGTCAATAATGTGCAGTCATTAAAAATACTTGCATTCAGAAAAGCATGAGTTAGATTTTATTTTACAAAAACTTCATATCAAATCTCTTGTATTGAATTTAGCATGGCGGTACGGTTGCATAACGTTGGCATTAAATGGCGTTCATATTTTAACTTTTTCTTTAAACATTATCGAGCTAAAAAGTAACATCTAGAAACCAACTCTGTTATCTGTACCAAAAGGAACTCCTGGTACAAAATTATTCAAATTGCGCAAAATGGTTTCCGATTAATATGTAAGTAATTTTATTTTAAACGAATACTTTCCTTAATAATTCTATCAAATAAAATTTAAATAGATAAAATAAACACGCTGAAATTATGAGAATTCTTATGTGCGAACCTTTTGGAAAAAAGTCCATACAAAATTTAATATGCGCATGCTTCTGATAAGGCGTGTATTTTACCAATGAACTAGCTTTTTAAATGTAAGCTTTGCAGTTCCAGGAGCATTAAAATTCATAGCACATTCTCTCGGTTTTGTATAGTTTAAACGGTTACGAAAGATCTCATATTTGTTTTCGTGAAACAAGCCTTTTCATTGCTTGTACGTGTTTGGCGGGTACATGAAATAATAAGTATATTTGGCTGTAGGAACACGTTTGTATTGCAGGATATTTTTTCTATATACAATTGTACGGGATTCTATCTGAGTCTTTGTATGGAGTTATGTTTTATTTTTATAAAATACTATCCGTTACCCGCGACTCCGTCTGCGAAGAATTCGTTTATCGCCGATGCGCAGGAACTGCGCAGTTTTCCGGGATAAAATGTATCCTATATGTTAATCCGGTTTATAAACTATCTGAATCTAATTTAATCGGAGTCCGTCAAACTGTTTTAGAATGAAAACTTTCGCATATTTAACATCAGTCAGATTGATGCACATGTTTAATAATAATAATAATGTATTTATTTGCATAGAATATGGTTACATAATATGGATGTTAATACAATTTGATGTCCAGGCATATTCTGCTGCACATGCAACATCCAAATATTAAAGATTTATCTTATAGTCTAAGGTTACATTTAATGTCAAACTGGTTGTAATATTATTATTATTTATTTATGTAAAAATATGGCTTCTGTCCTATTTTAGGACAATTTCGCCAGTGTCAAAGTAAGCTCTCTTTGGGAGCGACGTTTACGGTGATTGTAGTTTTTGCAACTTGATAGTAAAATTTCAGAAACCACGTGGAGACAACTTGTGCATTAAAAAATGTCAGACACGAGAGCAATATAGAATTTTGTGATCACTGTTAATTAAGGTCAATCGCCGCATAAAACACTATCAAAATTATAGTTCAACTAGTCAAAGAAACAGAAATACCAAAATTATATATGTCTACATCCGCCGTGTTCGAATGCTACAAATCGAATCTAATCTTGTAATAATATAGAGGAAAAATAAAATTTAATGTCAATAGGAATACAAAAAAAAATTACTTAGAGTATGAATACAATTATCATTTATCAGATTTAAAAAATTCATTTATTGAATTAAAGCAAAGTTGTATGAGATACTTGTCAATGTTTAATACAAAACATTCGTCCTCTTTCAATCTGACATGATCTGGCAACATATTGAAAAGCCTCATAGACATGTAGTACGCATTTTTCTTAAATATACCAATGTTTGGTTTAGGTAGCGCCAGTTCATCCCTTCCCCGACATCTGGAGTTGTAAGCCTGGGCTCTGGTTTGGAAGAACTCAGTCTGTTTTATTGAGATCTTGCAAGTAATGTTTTTGCAATAGCGATAGTTTCGTTATCCATAGTTTGACCTCGAGAAATAGTCGGTAGTACGATATATATAGATCAAGCCAAGGAAAAAGTCAATGTCATGTCGTATCAAAAGCTGAAAACGCTGGCAGAGAACCGAAAAGAGTGGCGATTACTCCACCGACAAGAGCTAAGCTCTTAAATTGATGATGATGATGATGATAACGATATTACTATTGAAAATATCGACATGCCTGTAGTTCTCTTGGTAGTATCGCGATTTAAAAGTCGATAGTATCGATCATATCTATGATTTATCGATGCATTTCGATAGTATCGATAGTTTTGCAATAGTTATAGAACAAAAAATATTTGAAGCTAAAAAGCTTGTGTTAAAATAGTAGACTGTACAACAAGAGCATAAAACGAACCATTTTACCCGAGACGTTCATAGCCACCTGAGCCGGTACGGCGAGGGTGAATAGACACGTCGAGGGGTAAATGGGTTTTTGCTCGAGTTCTACAATCTGCTTTTCACTTCGATTGCAAGAAAATGAAATAGCAAGATTGGAAACAAAATTTACAAGCTTTTATTTTTCATACATTGCATTATTGTAGTACTAGATTTACCTAGTTTTATTACTTTCGTAATATAAAACACCAGTTATTTAAAAAACCGGTTGTCTGTAAAGTCGGTTTACGGACGACAGTTTAACGTGACAAAGTCGTAACAAAACATTCAATAAAAATTAAAAATACTAAAAAACACGCTTTAAAAACTAAAAAATAAATAAAAATAAATTTCAATTCACTATTCTTATAGTGCAGTAAAAAATCTTAATAAGCAATTATTATATTGTTATATCCAGATCAAAATTTTGATCTGGATATAACAATTGAAATTTATTAAAATTTATTTTTTATTTTTTAAAGCGTGTTTTTTAGTTTTTTTAAACTGTTATTTATTTTCTATTTTTTAGTTGCATTTTTTTCTTTCTAACTTTACCCCCCTCACCTACAACCCCCAAACCCCCTAAACCCAACCCCCCAACATCCCCCACCCCATTTCCCCAAACCCCACACCCTTACCCCCAATCCCCTAAACCCCCCTTTCCCCCCTCCTCATTTTACAAACCCCCGAACCACCTAAACCCAACCCCCCTAACACCGAACCCCCCAAACTCCCGGAAACCCCCCCCTCCCCTTCCCCCCACCACCTGCCCCCCCAACCCCTCCCCCCCGCAACCTACCGCTCCCCCTTCCAGTTCCATCATCAAACCCTTGTTACCATCTAGGCCTCTTACCCCCTCCCCATTTCCCACAACCCCCCAAAATCACTTACCCCCGAACCCCCCAACACCCCCACCCTATTCCCCGTAAACCCCCCCCCCATCTCCTAACCCCAACCGCCACACCCTAACCCCCAACCCTCTAAACCCCCGACCCCCTTACCCCATACCCCATTCCCCCCCCACCCCGCCACCTACCGCCCTTCCAGCTCCATCATCAGACCCTTGTTACCATCTAGGATCAAAGTGCTCGTCAAGACGAATCAAACGAGCCCAAACTCGACGGGGTTGTGTAGTTTTATTGTGGAGTGCCTTTGGCCATCTTCCAGCTCCATCATCAGACCCTGGTTACCATCTGAGATCAAAGTGCTCGTCAAGACGAATCAAACGAGCCCAAACTCGACGGGATTGTGTTGTTTTATTACATAGTTCCTATGGCCACCATCCAGCTCCATCATCAGATCAGCTCCATGTTACAATAATATTGCATTGTCATCCAATTTACACATATGCGCAAAATTTCAGCTCAATCGGAAACCGGGAAGTGGGTCAATATCGCGCCCTAAGGAGTCGGTTACAAACATACAAACATACAAACACACATACAAACATACAGGTGAAACTAATATAAAGCGTGTAATAATATAAAGCGTGTAAAAATACCCGAGCGCTAGTACTAAGATTGTATCACGTAATATTACAACTGGTCTTCGCCGCTCTATTGCAACTGGCCTACGCCGCTCTATTGCAACTGGCCCTCGCCGCTCTGTAAGACATGTAACGTTACGTAACGTTACATTGCGTCATCCTTTTTCGTGTTTGCACCCGGCGGCCGGCGTTCATCGATTTATTAGACGTTGTCACGTCAAAAAAAAACTAAATAAATTTCTACTGTTTGTACCTGATTGCCTTGGTCTTAGTCGAAGATTTCACTTTATGCACTGGAGCATAAAAAGCTATTTTATGTAGCATTCTATCGACATAAAGAACAACTTTACGAGCATGAGAAGTGAAAAGTTATTTTTTTAACAAAATATGACCGCTGAAAACAAGGCAGTGCCTAATAGAGTTAAGCACAGACTTCGGGCGAACAAAATGTTCACAAACTTCATTCAGTTTAAAATCCAATTTCTGTCAAAGGAACAAATTGAACGCCAAGTGCAAATCCTGTAAACGTCTACAGAAAATTAACTTTCCAAAAAGGCTTGAAACGACTACGATAACACCCTTAATTTCCACCTTACCCACAAATTCATAAGGTCCACAATTGGAATTTCAGTGCGAATCAACCGTCGTTTTGTAACAGGATTTTGTAGATTTTCTATGTGCGAACCAATTTGTACCTCGTAGCTGTAACCAGCTTACTGGATTATGTACTGACTGGCAACCGTTGATTGGCAAGTAACCGGTAATTTTTCTTACAAAGCCATTAGAAAGGTGTCTACAAAGCCGTGGTGGCCTAGTGTTTTGACCTATGGCCTCTCAAGCAGAGGGTCGTGGGTTCAAATACCGGCTCGCACCTCTGAGTTTTTCGGAATTCATGTGCGAATTTACATTTCTAATTTACCATGAGCTTTACGGTGAAGGAAAACATCGTGAGGAAACCTGCATACACCTGCGAAGAAGTTCACTGGTGTGTGTGAAGTTCCCAATCCGCACTGAGCCCGCGCGGGAACTACGGCCCTCTCTCATTCTGTGCCCTGCAGTGAGACGTATATCGGTTGGGATGATGATGATGATGAATACCTACAAGCAAACAATCGATTTAGCTAGGTCTTATTGTATTGGGACCGTGCACGACGGTGGCGCCGCGTAGCGTTGACAACATTTACTCCTCATTTACTTCCAATTTTTGCCATGTTGTGCGCTGCGATCGTTTTCTGTACCCCACCACCCGCTTCTGGCTACGTGCACGACGGTGGCGCCGCGTAGCGTTGACAACATTTCCTCCTCATTTACTTCCAATTTTTGCCATGTTGTGCGCTACGATCGTTTTCTGTACCCCACCACCCGCTTCTGGCTAAGTGCACGACGGTGGCGCCGCGTAGCGTTGACAACATTTCCTCTCTCCTCATTTACTTCCAATTTTTGCCATATTGTGCGCTGCGATTGTTTTCTGTACCCCCACCACCCGCTTCGCACATAGCCAATAGGTAAACTAATCCAGGTACCTACACCGTTAGCAATAAGTGTCTCAAGTCCACATTGATCCCATATGTCATCATCCCAGCATAGGCTTACGTCCTTACTATACGTCCCACAACAAGGCACAGGCCTCCTCTCAGAATGAGAATGGTTAGCCCGTAGTTCCCACGCGGGCCCACTGCGGATTGGGAACTTCACATTCACCACTGAATTTCTTCACACGTGTAGGCAGGTTTCCTCACGATTGATCCCATGTGTGCTGAATATTAGAAATGCGAAAAGTATGCCTGTCCGTTACCTCCTGACGCTCAAACCGCTGAACCGATGTGGAGATGGGTGAAAAATAACGTCACGATGAAAAAATCACAGTCATCCGCCGTCTAAAGGTATCACCGTGACACGCGACAGAAGAGCAATGTTCCAACGTAGGTGGTTCCTTGAGTTTGATTTGATGTAGATGAAATTTGGTGCAGAGATAGTTTGAGACCCGGAGAAGGACATAGGATAGTTTTTATCCCGGAAAATTGAAAGAAAGAAAGAAAGAAAGAAAGAAAGAAAGAAAGAAAGAAAGAAAGAAAGAAAGAAAGAAAGAAAGAAAGAAAAACATTTATTTATAACAACAATAACACGCACACAGGCAAAAATAAGAATACAAACATACACAAAGACATAGGTGCACATATTAAAGCTGTTACAAAAAGGGTCCCGGCTCAGTATATCGCTAGTTAAAAAAACCAGCACTGGTCTTCCGCCGGGCCACAGTGCAGTAAAATCACGGAAGGCCACACAAAACAGACACAAATATTAAAAAAAAAAATACATAAAAATCTAAAACCAAACATTCAAAACATTTAAGGCTTCCACAGACCGAAGCGCGGGGCGTCCACGCGACGGCAACCGAGACGCTTCGGTCTATGATGGCCCTAAAATAAGACTTGGCAGACCTTTGCCTTTTCCTATCAGAACAAAAAAACAAAAAAGAAAAATACAACCAACAACAACAACCCAATCATAACCCGATCAAACTAAATCAAACCAGTTTTCTTTTCCCCTCTGATCTGAATTCTGAGAAACAGATCTCAAACTAAAATTATCACAAACAAAGAAACAGTTTAAATCAAGAAAAACACAGATTAAGAAAAAATTACAGTGGCAGAGAAATTGCATAGTTCCCGCGGGATAGCGATAAACGAATTCTTTGCAGACGGAGTCGCGGGCAACAGCTAGTCTATACTTAATATTATAAATGCGAAAATGTGCCTCCCTCTCTGTCTCTCTGATAAAAGAGAATCGTTACTGATTAAGTGACAGACAACGCGCAGCCAAGACATGCGGAGCTAGACACTGAAATCTGGAAGGCATATTATTATAATAATACTAGCTGACTCCGCAAACGTTGATTTGTTATATATAAAAATCACCTAGCTAGGGTCATAAAAAATAACCTACGACCTATTCTCTGACCTACCGAATGTAGAGAAAAAAGTTTCATAAAAATCGGTCAAGCTGTTTCGGAGGAATCAGAATCAGAATCAGAAATAGTTTATTACCTATTAGTGTTTACATTTTTATTTCCCCGTAGGATGTGTCAGCTAACTTGTGTCTAAAAGATCTGTGTAAGCTGAGGGTGTTATGTTTGTGTCACAGTGTTGAAATAAAGATGTTAGTAGTAGTTTCATGTGTTACATTTATTTAATTCTAAGGGGACGAGGAGCCGCCACCCCTCGGGGCCAACGTCTCATGTCGTTATTTGATACATAGGTGATTTCGCCTATTCTATTATTTGTTAGTAAAGTATTTGTTAGTTGGGTTAAATTCACCGTGAGCTAGGTAAGCGTCTCCAGGTGTGTCGAGGTCTTCTATACCAAGAGTTGCAATCTTTTCCAGCATTCTGCGATTAAGATCGGCGGCTCGAAGGTGCCACGCCTCAAGGTCCGCTATTTCCCAGAGCGTTTCCGTGGGTAGACGTCTTGAAAACTGACCGGCACTCTTGAGTGCCATTCTGTATTGTCTCTCGATTTTTTGTAGGTTTGAATTACTGTACCTGGATAGTAGCTGTACTACTCCATAATCCATAATAGGGAGGATGCAAGCTTGAATGATTGCTAGTTTGACTTCGACATTCGTTTTAGAATTAAAGCCAATGATAGGTCCCAGGGCACCTCTTACTCGTTTCAATTTTTTAACAACTTTGTCGGTATGTGGGTTCATTTTGAGGGTCTTGTCGAAGATGACTCCCAAGTACTTTATATATTTTTTGTAAGTAAATGTCTGGTTTTTTATTCTAACCGTTTGTTTATATCTCCTCTTTGAGAACATTATACATTCCGTTTTGTCCACATTACATTTCAGACCCCATCTATCGTAGTAGTTTACGATGGTTTCGGCCGCCCACTGCGCTCTCATGGTGGTGTAATCGGGGTTAGTAGCTCTGTTTAGGATACATAAATCGTCCGCGTACTGAGAAAGTTTCAGGCCTCGAATCTTGTCGTAACTATCCCATATGTCATAGACATATAAATTAAAAATTACGGGGCCGAGAATAGATCCCTGGGGCACGCCGTGCGGTAGTTTCTTTATTTCTCCATTTGTAGTGCGAAATTTCCCCATGAGTGATCGATCCTCCAAGTAATTTTCTATCATTTTTATGACGTTGTTAGGAGCATCTGCGTTCTGCAGTTTCTTTATTAAACCTTTATGGTTAATGGAATCGAATGCTTTGCTAAGGTCCGTGCATATTATAGATACACTTTCCCTGAGAGCGAGTGCGTCTGTTATTATCTTACCAGTGCGAAGAATCTGTGTAGCGGTCCCTCTGAATCTGGTAAAGCCATGTTGGAAAGGTGGTTGCATCTTGTCGACCGTTCCTTGTAATCTTGAAAGTATTAGCCTTTCACAGAGCTTCCACATTATATTTAGTAACGTGATTGGTCTATAAGAGGTAGCTTCTTTATGATTTTTACCTGTTTTATGCAGAAAGATACATTCGCCGACCTTCCATCGTCTTGGGAAATATCCCGTAGCAAGGACATAGTCAGCTATCGGCTTAAAAGCTTCGATGAAAACGTCTCCACCTAGTTTCAATGCATCCGCCCTGATCTGGTCGGGTCCCGGGGCCTTTTTGTTTTTGAATTTTCTAAGTAATAGACGTATCTCTCTCATAGATGTTCCGTCCAGGGGTTCGAAAGGGGTGGTCTTTTCTGAACACTCATCAGTTGGGTTGATTTGAGCTTCCTTAACTATAGCCGCATCGACTTCAATATTCGGAAGTATCATGTTTGGAGCTTTTATGTTTCTCTGAATTCTCCACATGTTTGTTCTATTATCTGTGGGACACACATAACAAACACCGTGACACGAGATTTTGATATATTAGAAAGATAACCCACATATTTAAATCAATCACAACCCAACATCGACCGACAACCACAACAGTAAAGACTGTCATCATTCAGAGGCCCTACCACGAACTGCATAATTTCGAACTTCGTTTTGTGCCGTCCCGCTCACGCTAATATGATTTGACACGAGAGTGAGAGGGATAATACGATACAAACTTCGATTTTCGAATTTCGTAGTAGCGTCTCTGGCCTATGCTTCTGTTTCTAAAGAATTTATGGCGTATTGCCTGTGCACAACGCTTTTCGTGGCTGAGTAGCCCGATGCGAGAACGAGATGTTCGTCCACAGGCCTGACAAAAGACGTTTGTAGAGGTGATGCAGAGCTGCCTCGATGTCGCTTCTGTCTGTTTCTTGTCAGCAAGTGCCTTGAACCAGGCCTCATCGCAATATTTGCGACCCTCCAAAACACGTTCGCGCCAAACAGCGCGGTTTTTACACGCTTTATATTAGCTTCACCTGTATGTTTGTTTGTTTGTCTGTTTTTCTGTTTGTTTGTATGTATGTTTGTTTGTAACCGACTCCTTAGGGCGCGATTTTGACCCACTTCCCGGTTTCCGATTGAGCTGAAATTTTGCACATATGTGTAAATTGGATGATAATGCAATATTATTGTAACATGGAGCTGATCTGATGATGGAGCTGGATGGTGGCCATAGGAACTATGTAATAAAACAACACAATCCCGTCGAGTTTGGGCTCGTTTGATTCGTCTTGACGATCACTTTGATCCCAGATGGTAACCAGGGTCTGATGATGGAGCTGGAAGATGGCCAAAGGCACTCCACAATAAAACGACACAACCCTATCGAGTTTGGTCTCGTTTGATTCGTCTTGACGAACACTTTGATCCCATATGGTAACCAGGGTCTGATGATGGAGCTGGAAGATGGCCAAAGGCACTACACAATAAAACAACACAACCCCATCGAGTTTGGGCTCGTTTGATTCGTCTTGACGAGCACTTTGATCCCATATGGTAACCAGGGTCTGATGATGGAGCTGGAAGATGGCCAAAGGCACTCCACAATAAAACAACACAACCCCATCAAGTTTGGGCTCGTTTGATTCGTCTTGACGAGCACTTTGATCCCATATGGTAACCAGGGTCTGATGATGGAGCTGGAAGATGGCCAAAGGCACTCCACAATAAAACGAAACAACCCTGCTGTCTATCTATTACGGTTTTAGAGATACATCCCTTTGACAGACGGGCATTAATATGTTTTCATTTGTCGCCTTTAGGAAACGAGACTCTAAAAACCGCAGTATACAAGTGACCATTAACCGCTTCCATAAACTCCAATTACCACAGTTTAAAAAGCAAATCCATTCCACCGAAATGACAACGCAAAACCTTTGTTGACATGGCGTCAGTCGAGATTCTCGAGAGCGTCGCTATCTCATTAACTTGATTATATTCCACCTCGTATTATGAGCGTTTGTCGACAGTATCTCTTTAACTCTCGACAACCACCCCTATTTGTTAATAAATAAGGCTGAAAGTCGCGAGAGGGCGAAGCAATTTCGAATGTCGCGGCAATAATTTATTTTTTAGGTGCGCTGAAAGAATCCCTTTACGTATGAAGCAAAAATGTAAAAGAGCTTGTAATGTTTGCGTAACCTAAGTAATTAATGGGTCTCGTAAGGACTCTTAAAAGACCTGGGTCTTTGTTAACATTATGTTAATCTGAGAAGGTTTGGGTACATTCAAGTCGTTAACAATTACCGACATGAGATGAGATTACATGTGTCGTACAGACTCGACTGTTTTGCACGTGCAGTAGCTAAGAAGCAAAGTAATAGGATTGCAGCAGACGTTCACAAAGTAATGCCTGAATCAATAAAATACTAATGACTCTTTATTGTCTTCTTTGTTTAAGTAGTTTATTTTTTTAGCTTATTTTTTTTTATCCAATTTGTTTTTTCATCAATTATGGCTCTCCTTAGTTCCTCGATAGAAAAAAATAACACCCACCCCCCGCTAAGCCCCCCTCGCACACCCGGCTGCACATTCACCACCGTACTCTCCCAAGTCAAGCGTGCCGGTAGAAGTTTTACTTCAAAAACCCCCGATTTTGAAACATTCTTCCGCTCCGCTCCTATTGGTGTTAGCGTGATGATATATAGCCTATAGCCTTCCTCGATAAATGGGCTATCTAACACTGAAAGAATTTTTCATATCGGAGCAGTAGTTCCTGAAATTAGCGCCTATAGAAGTTTTACTTCAAAAACCCCCGATTTTGAAACATTCTTCCGCTCCGCTCCGCTCCTATTGGTGTTAGGGTGATGATATATAGCCTATAGCCTTCCTCAATAAATGGGCTATCTAACACTGAAAGAATTTTTCAAATCGGAGCAGCAGTTCCTGAGATTAGCGCGTTCAAACAAACAAATACACAAACAAACAAACAAACAAACAAACTCTTCTGCTTTATATATTAGTAATATAGATACATGCATAATTGCACCCGTGCGAATCCCGGGCAGTTCGCTAGTTAAAACAACCCAACCCAACCCATATAGTTTGTATGACTAACTTTCGTTACACAAAGGAAGCGATCATAAAAAAAAATATCACGGGACAATTCACACCAATTGACCTAGTCCCAAAGTAAGCTAAGTAAAGCTTATGTTATGGGTACTAGGCAACGGATAAACATACTTATATAGGATAGATACATACTTAAATACATATTAAACACCCAAGACCCGAGAACAAACATTCGTATTTTTCATACAAATATCTGCCCCGACACGGGAATCGAACCCGGGACCTCAAGCTTCGTAGTCAGGTTCTCTAACCACTAGGCCATCTGGTCGTCAAAATCATCGTGATTTTGTATTTTGTTTTTTTTTTGGAAATAACCCATTCATCGATATTATATTCTCGCGACTCGTCATTTCCCTATTTACTTATGTTATTATATATAATAAATGGATTGATTATCTAAATATGTCGTGATAAAATGTATGATGTTTGTTTAATGGGCCATACACATTTTTTGTTTGCGTCTTTCATGTGGACTTGGCAAAAGGATCTGTAGCCAATATTTTTTAGTCAAGTCTACATCGACGTGTGGGACGCCTGGCCAACTTTCGATCCATTGAAACAAATCTTAATTTTGCTGATTCGAAGTCGCTAATTCCTAGTCCCAGAATAAGGAAAGCTTGTGTTATGAATAGGTACCAGATACATACCTACTTCAATATTAAACACCCAAGACGCGAGAACAAACATTGAATTAGAAAATTTAACTAAGGAAATATACAGTCGGGATAAAAAAGGTTCGTCACTTTTCGACCTTAACTCGTTGACATAGAGTCGAAAAGTGACTAATCTTTTCTTACCCCGACTATACATTAAAGTCACATCTCTCTGATATGCAATAAATGAATGAATGAATGAATCTCAAAGTTCGGCCGTACCATTCCAAAGCTGTGTTTTTGAAATTTCCAGTAACATAACAGTGTTTCAAACAAATATTTATTTAATTAGGTAAACACACAGTTATAAATCTCTCCAAAATAGTACACAGTCAGTCTAGTATATGCAAAGGACTAGGATTAAATACATCTGCGAAAGGGTTCCAACCTCCATAGCAGTCACACACTTCGATACATAAGTGGTCTCGTTGAAGATTCTGCGCCGCAGCTCTCAAAGGAGCCATAAGTACTGTCAGGCTCTCAGGCGACATGTCCGTTTCAATAAATAAACTGTACAAATCGTTACACTACTCAATAAGCAACAAGATGTTTTGCACATCTATTTCATTGACTGCTAGTGTACGCTGACACTCGCATGTGTGAATATTTTCCAACGTCGGACACTGACACAAAGAAGCAAAGATCATCTCGTATTCTATGTCTTCTGATGTCAGTTTTATATTTTTAAGGCTCTTTGTCAGATATATTGAGTTAGATAAGGATAGAGACGAGCCCCGATACGTACCCAAACGACCGCGCTTCCCAATGTAAACATCAAGAGTATACAGATTGTTGCATTGCACAAAAAGCGTAGCGAAGAAATCTTCTTCTAAACAAACGTTGTTTAGCCTTAAATACGTTATATTCTTCAACGTTTTCGACTCAGACACTAACGTTATAGGACGATTACATCGTAGAACAGTGCCTTCTCTTCTACAAAAATCAGTTAATGTCACTTTTTCTGGCAGATTATCCAAAACTCTCTCAAAACCTTCACAGTAATCGATGCAGTACCAATTACTAGGTGCTTCGGTTACTTTCATTTTTAACCTTTTATGCATGCACATGTAAGTAGGAAAATAATCTGCTAATTCATTCAGTAAACTTTTGAAAAAAACATCATTAAAGTCTGTGCACGACTTGTTCCACGCTTTGAATATAATATTCCCATTGAGCAAGAAATCTAGAGGTAAGAAAGTGCATATTATTATTTTTATTAGCCAATCCGTGCAATTCAATGCAAATATTCTGCTGAATACAGGTGACACATAGATGTATATTTTGTCCATATACATAATGAAAATGTATTCTATTTGTTTGAAATCCAGATTCGATACTCCTCTTAAGCTTCTAGATGATTCATGAGTTCCGCAGCAGTCGCGAAATATGTAAAATAGCTTTGTGAAATTTACATCAATAGGACCTTCGACATCAAAAGGTTCGTCGTCGGTTTCCCATAAATCTTTGTAATTATCAGCCACTGTTATCTTCAGATATTTAGTTGGAGGTACATCTTTCATGAGTAAGAGCGGGGAGTCTGAATCAAATAAATTAAAAACAACAAAATGCACGTATTCAAACTGTTGCCGCTTAAAAATGTCTAAGCTTTTCTTCCATGCGTCATCACACTTGTTCTTCCTAGGCCATTTGAAGAAATTAATACTGATGTTTTTTAAATATTCCGGACAGATGTCAGACAGGTCTGATAAATAAATACTGGTAAATGTTATGTCCAGTGTTTTTAAGTTAGAACATCGTTGTATTTGATGGATGAGTTTGTCAACTGTGAGATTTGTTATACCGCTTAGATTTAGTTCTTGAATATTTGCCGCAAAGTCTTGAAATATGTCCAGTGTTAAAGTCTTTATAGAAGCCACTGAACTTCGTGATATATCCAGCTTCCTCAAAAGGCATGGCGCGTAAAATTCTCTCAACTCAAAAACACCATACGCACTGATCTTGGACTTCGTATCCAAATACGAGAATATTAAGATCCCAATTTCAACGGGCAGATCTATTAAATTCATCTGGCGACGAGTAAGTTTACCGAAATATTTTTAAATTACTGTAAACCAATTAAAGTGTACAAAATTGTTTTTGACATTGACGGTGCGCTGGTTGTATGGAGTGTAATTTTTGAGTGAAGCTTGTTGATTATTTAGATTAAACTTTTCAGTCGAAAAGGCTTGACTTACACTAGAACCTTTGTGGGATTTTCATGACACAATGTCGAGCAAATAAGTGTTATGAAACCTTTTCGTCTTACAATAATATCACTTACAGTTGAGATTAAAATTATAACAACGAATAAAACCATTTTAACTTTCTCACTTGTATTTTGATTGCGAAAGTTTGTGTTTGTACTTATGCATAATTAAGGTTCCGTACCCAAGGGGTAAAACGGGACCCTATTACTAAGACTCCGCTGTCCGTCCGTCTGTCTGTCTGTCTGTCCGTCTGTCACCAGGCTGTATCTCATGAACCGTTATAGTTAAATTTTCACGGATGATGTATTTCTGTTGCTGCTATAACAACAAATGCGATTTTTGTGCTCGTCTTTGCTCGATTTTGATAACGGCAACAGGGAGACGCTTGAAATATTCACAGAATATTTAGTTATTACATACTAAAAACGTGATTATTTTTATAGATAATGGCACGGAACCCTTCGTGCGCAAGTCCGACTCGCACTTGGCCGGTTTTTTTTAAACTTTTTCACAATCAGCCGAACGGATTTTGATGAAACTTGGTACAGTCAGCAGCAAAAGTAAATTAGAGGTAGTAGAATGCAAAATATCCTACACACTCTCTTATTACCTACCTTAGCAAAAGAGGTGTATGTAGATCTTCGGCAGCTGGCTCTATATAGGCAGCTGAATTTTTCTCTCTCTGTGAAGACATGAAAGTTTGCACGGATGTTGTTCATTGTCCATGGAAATGAAAATTACATTATAGTAGTTTATGGAAATAAGAATTTTACATGAAACTATCGTTTGAGTTTGACACACTCATAGTGAAAATCCGCTCGCGCGACTGAGCGGTGGCGCGTAGTGCGCATTTGACAGCAGCCGCCGCGGCATGTGCTCCGAGAGGAAGGGCTTCCATTTAGTCCGAAACTGTCGAGCTAAATTAGATTTAAGACCCACTCTCTCTACTACGAATAAGAATTTAGTAAAATTTCGAAATTTCCAATCAACTACCAGATGTTGACGCGAGCGACGCCGCGAGTAAATAATAGTATTCTATAATGTAAGTGTGCTTGCTTGAGTACCTACTACACTCCCACTCAAACGAGCGCATACCATTTATAGAACTCTTGCAATCACTATTTGTTTGTTCTCATTTGCTATGCCAATAGATCTATGACGTCAGCCAATCAGCTGATTCGATCTTTGAGCTTTTGACGTCTGGAGTCTTTTCAGTATCTAGTGGCGTGTGGGTCCTATAGTCCGCCAAGCTCGTGCGCGACCCTCCGCGGAACCCTGTCGCAGTCAGTATTTGTCGCACTTATTAAAAACAATCTTGTTAAGGACAGCAGAGGCTCCCTGAGACTAAACGCGCTGCATTTAGAGCTCTGACTACAGTGCCACTGGTAATTGTAAATAAGGAGTTAACGTAATAGGAAGTATGTCTGTAAACCCTTTACTGTAACAAATAAAATAAAAAAACAGCATTGACAACCGTTGAGATACATTGTATACAAAGGCTAACTTATCTTTTTAAGGAATCTCTTTCAGTTAACCTTTGAACGATGTCAGGGCATTAGAAACAAGTACATACTTTACATTGCATGTCAACCGACATGCAATCAAAAGTAAAAAGAGCCGAAATCTAAAATTAACTAAAGAAAATATCGCATTAAAAATACACATACATATAATGAATAGGTACATGTAATAATATACCTACTTATAATGAATACATGTTATGCGAGAGTTTGACTCGCACTTGGCCGTTTTTTTTAAGGTTAGATAAGATAATTATTTGCATAAACATGAGTTAATATTACATTACAAAGTTGTTCTAGTTATAAAAGAGTCCGTCATGTTTTGCCTTTCGGCGTACACATTCTATATACAGATTACTACACCACTAAAAAGTACCAACTTTTACGTTTAAAATGTTAGTTATTCAATGCAATAATAGTACATTACTGCAGCGGCCGCGAATTAGGTGATTGCCGGCCGAGTAGTTATAGATGGCCGAGTGTTAACGAGGCCATCTAGAGATACGAGGCCGGCAATCCCTGTTCGTGGCCAAGGCTTGTATAGAGTTTTTCTCAAACATGCATCATCATCATCACCACCATCATCACCGCCATCAACATCACCATCACCATCACCATCACCATCACCATCACCATCACCAACAACATCATCAACATCCATCAACATCCATCAACATCCATCAACATCCGTCAACATCCATGAACAAGAACATCCATCAACATCCATCCATCCATCCATCCATCAACAACCATCAACATCCATCAACATCCATCAACATCCAACAACATCCATCAAAATCCATCAACATACATCAACATCCATCAACCAACATCCATCAACATCCATCAACAACCATCAACCAACATCCATCAACATCCATTAACCAACATCCATCAACCAACATCCATCAACCAACATCCATCAACATCCATCAACATCCATCAACATCCATCAACATCCATCAACATCCATCCATCCATCCATCCATCCATCAACATCCATCCATCCCTCCGTCCGTCCGTCCCTCCGTCCGTCCGTCCATCCGTCCGTCCATCCGTCCGTCCATCCATCCATCCACGTCGACCACGTCAACCTATTAAACGTCATGGTGCTGTGTCACATAAAACAATAGACGATCATTTTGCTGGCCTTGGCCAGCAATGTTGTATGAAATTCCATTATTGACCTCTCGTCTAGCCGCACCTGCAACGTGACAGTTCGTGGCGTATTTTAAGGAACATAACGTCAATATTTCATAGCATGTTTGAGAAAAAATATATATAAAGCACGAGGTAATTGGAACATTAATAAAAAGAAACTTGATAAGTAACAAAAATTTATTTCATAAATATTTCGGTGTAAACACAACAACTCTTTTCAAAACGGTAGACCCAATATGGCGGGTGTTTAATGGCTTCCTTGTAATTGGTTTGGTGCCGAATAAATTGGGAGAGTTTTCTTGATTGATTTTGCTAAGGTTTGACAAATTGATATTATTAATTTAATTTGGGTTATGCTAGTTGTATCTTTGGGGTTAGATATACCTACTACTTTTACGAGATCCCATTGAACTTTATTTATTTATATTAACTCAAGCAACTATCATTACAGGTTTATATTTTACAATATATTTTTCATAATATTATATGTATGTCCTTAAAACTAAGTTACATTAATTAAAGTTACTTAAACATAAAAAAAACAGTTTAAATAAATCAAAATGAAATCATCTAAAATTAACAATAAAAATGTAAATTTCAATTAAAAAATGTCATTAAAAACTTAAAAATATAAATTATTATAAATTATTTTAAAAAAAACTTGCTGTGTTAGTATAATTATTTAGTTTATACATAAAATTAAGCATATATGCTTCATACAAGAGCGGCCGATTAAGATCGGGGCGGTATAGGTAGTAACGTCCGTGTAGACGAGTTGTGACGTTCCGAATTAGAAAAAACACATTTCGGCAATGGAAAGGTAATGGCGTTTTAGCGATTTTAAATGTTATCACTACGGTAAAAACAGTAAAGCTCCATATATATATCATATATGGCGCTTTAGCTATTTCACCTTTCCACTCTCGATATGTTCCCTACCACTAGGTACTACATGCAAAAAGAGTATTTTTAAAGTTTTTCACCTATACACAATTCGAATTCCTATTCCGCAAAATGAGAGAAAGGCAGACTATATAAAATTATAAAGGTATGTTCACCAATAGGTTGACTTTTTAGATGGAGAATTGACGTTGACACGATATTGAAAGGATACTGAGTGGATCAATAAACGCTACCAAATGGTAATCAAAGTCGACAGTGGGAATATAAACTTATACATTGTTCTAGCGTTATGTACAGTCAAGGATTTTAATTGATAGGCCACTTGCCACTGTTCGTCATTTAGCAGCGTAATGCAAATCTGATTTAGCCGCTTATACTCTTATATGCTGATTTGCATTATGCGGCTAAATTACGAACAGTGGCAAGTGGCCTATCCTTGACTGTACATACTC
This sequence comes from Archips crataeganus, assembly GCA_947859365.1. Classification (NCBI taxonomy): domain Eukaryota; kingdom Metazoa; phylum Arthropoda; class Insecta; order Lepidoptera; family Tortricidae; genus Archips; species Archips crataeganus. The sequence goes on along the minus strand of OX402047.1, from coordinate 4,795,820 downwards.
ACAGAATGGTAGTGGACAGGTAGTACAATACAATACAATACAATGACTCTTTATTGTACACCACAAAAAATACAATACAGAAAAACAAGTACATGACAAAAATAAATAAGGTAAGCAATGGGCAGCCTTATCGCTTCGAAGCGATCTCTTCCAGGCAACCTTTAAAAAAAGAAAGAAAGAAAGCAAGGAATGCATTTCAGCAGGTGGTGCAATATAAAATACAGCAGCAGTAAGCAGCAGGTACTTAGTAAATACCGGTGTATTAACGTAATCACTGCCGGGGGCGCATATAATTGGGATTGTTAAAAAAATAACAAGGGTTTTTATATTTTTTGGATAGAATAGTCAACTCCTGATTCAATAAGTTAGAAAAATCAAATACAAGAACCTAATTTAAATGTTTTTTCATTTAGTTTACTTTCAAATTACATTAAATTCACCATCATCATCATCATTTCAACAGTAGGTACCTAGAACGTCCACTGCTGGACATAGGCCTACCTCATTGATACCCAATCATTACGGTTGGAAGCGGCTTGCATTCTAAATAATTCTATTCCACACAGAATAAAGTACAACTTGTATTTCACGACATATATTACAATGACGAAGCTTGAGGTCCCGGGTTCGATTCCCGCGTCGGGGCAGATATTTGTATGAATAATACGAATATTTGCTCTCGGGTCTTGGGTGTTTAATATGTATTTATCCGTTGCCTTGTACCCATAACACAAGCTATGCTTAGCTTACTTTGGGACTAGGTCAATTGGTGTGAATTGTCCCGTGATATTTATTTATTTATTTAATGACGAATTATGAAGTTCATTCTTTACTTGTTATGTAATAAATGCATCACATTATATTAAAATTTAACAACTACAGAAAACGATTAAAAAAGCATTTATATCGAAATGGTTTTCGATTTACTATATCTATGTAGATGTTCCAAAAAATTAGAAAGTCGGAATTACGTTTATAAAGCCTTTTACTATTGATTTTTTAAATATCAATTCAAGAAAACGGGGAGGCCTTTTCCCAGCCACCTGATAATTGGTCTCTCAAAACTCAATCGTAAGTCATAGCGTTTAAATATACCTACATACTAATAGCATCCCATTCTGTCACTTAGGTGATTAGTGCAGAAGACGAAGTTTTTATTACTTTTTATAACTGCTATATAACAAAGGATAGCAAAATCTAGAATATTTTGAGCTTAATTCTAGGAATGAGCGGGGTTGCAAGTCATTCGTTACCGCAACCCTCTCTCAGCCCTTTGTGATAGCGTCTTTGATTACGGCCAGATGGTATCAAAATGGACCCGGCTTGTTACACACACAAAAGGCCCATTTTATACGTTAATTAGGTAATGCTTCTTTGGTTTTATATATTAAATATATATATATATATATATATATTTTGTGTTGTTTATTAACCTTGAGGTTGTCTTTGTTTTGGCAACTTCTAATTTGAAGTACGATCAAGTAAAATTTTTATTGAAAGCGGGGTTGGTTTGATTTCGTTGTACCTATGTGAGGATTTGTTTGTAAGTATAGCCCAGATGGAGTAACAATGTATTGACTTTTTTTCGTTTAGTTTTTTATCTATTAATAGCTGTTGCCCGCAACTCCGTCCGCGAAGAATAGGGGTATAAAAAATAGCCTAAGACCTATTCTCAGACCTACCAAATGTGGAGAAAAAAGTTTCATAAAAATTGGTCAAGCCGTTTCGGAGGGGTTCGATAACAAACACCGTGACAAGAGATTTTTATATATTACAAGAAGAAGAAAAAGATAATAACCCAGATGGAGTAACAATTTTGGCTGGCCAATGACTTTTTCGTTTAGTTTTTATCTGTTATTTATAACATAGTAATTATAATTACTTACTTGCTGGCTAATATTGAAGAGTGTAATAATCATTTACAGAGATATAGGGTCACTTTAAATCGAGCATTTAAATCCCGTTTACTTTCTATCGCTTGTAGTAGGGGAGCCCAAGAGGGGATTTGTGAAGTTACTCGAGCGCGGCAGATTAATATACGGGGGATACCTTATGCCCTCTAGAGTACCCCCATTGAATATGAGCACTTCATGTGGGGGGGTTTGCCGGGGGCACCCCGTCAAAATACTTAGTAAAAAAATTGATTCTTTAACATACTCGAGCGCGTCAGATTAAGATAAGGTGGGTTCATTATTAGCAGAACAATGCACATTTCACTTCCAAATCGTCAGTCTTTGGAATTAACATCCCCTATGAAAACCTTACGCCCTTACGTATGGCCACCCCTACCATGCAAAGTGGCAGATTATCATACATCTATTATCAGTGGCACGCTGGAGTATCAAATTATCAAAATCTGACGCGCTCGAATATTTCAAAAAATCTATTTTTTTACTACGTTTTTCGACGGGGTGCCCCAGGCAAACCCCCCCCTACATGAAGTGCTCATATTCAATGGGGGTACTCTAGAAGGTATAAGGTATCCCCCCCGTATATTAATCTGCCGCGCTCGAGTAACTTCACAGATCCCCTCTTGGGCTCGCCTACTATTGGGAATTTCAACTGATCCGTCCTTATTATTTTTTTTATTTTTTTTAATGTTAGAAAGGCCAGACAAACGAACTAGTGGGTCACCTGATGTTAAATGATCACCACTGTCCATAGACACCCGCAGCGCTTTACGCGATGCCAGTGCGTTGTCGGCCCTAAAGGAAAGGGAACAGGGGAAGGGGGTGAGGGAGGGGAAGAGGGAAGGGGTGAGGTCAATACGCGCGCGCGGAGGGGCTGTCCATGTTTCCATAGTAATTGTTTTTTTTACGTTAACGCGATCGAGAAGTATTTTGGTGAAGTAAAACTTATACTAAGCGTACACAGATCACAACTGAACGTGGCCATCGTGTAGCATTGAAGCCATCGCTGGGCCATCGCATCGACCATTTAATGGCCCATCGTGTAGAGGAGCTATTATGAATTTTAGCTTTATAAGGCCAATGGGTGGCCGTTGATGAGTCGGTCACTCAGCGGGTGAGTGAGTCAGGCAGTCAGTCAGTCAGGACCTTTCTTTGTATGTGTATTAAGATTAAGTAAGATCTTTTATTCAAAGTGCCGACGATATCGCGCTACGCATCTAGAAAGCTGTAAACACTAGATTGAGATCTATCTCTGGTCGCCGTCTGAAGAAAAGGGACATAAAAATCAATTTACTGGGCAGATTACGACTCAACCTAGCTTTTTGGACTAAATAAGATAATTTCTCTGAAAATACTACACATACGCTTAAGCCCTCTTATTCTGAGAGGAGGCCTGTACCCTGCAGTGGGACGTATATAGGCCGGGATGATGATGATGATAGATCTGTGTAATATCTCGTATTAATAATAACAAATTAAAAATTATTTGGACCCGCTACCCCCCCACGAAACGCTCCAGCGCCCACTAGGGGGCCGTACCGCCGCCGTTGGGAACTTCACCTATGGTTTAAGTAAAGGAGGACAGATTTCTGCATAAAGACGTGTTGCATACATGTAGATGTCTTGTATGTATGGTTGTGGAGTAATAAAGACAATTAGTTTTAGTTCATGAATATGTGATTCTGGGTGAATATTCGAGCGTTTTGACTGCGCGGTTAAACGTCATTACATTACCATTCGACGATTATTACCACAACCGAAGGACAAATCGAGCGAAACTTCATCAAACTAGATTCAGCAGGTACTGTCTTAAGTTTTCATAAAATGTTAATCTTAACCATCATCATTTTTAATAATTTCTGCTCAAATGGTAATGACAAAAAAAACCGCCGTAAAAACGCTGAATATTTACCCTTCTGCTAATTAACGCCTGATTCCTTTAATTAGTGTTATGCTATACGAGCAACTTTCTTGCAATCCGTTTGAAATACAACCCCACATGGTCAACCAACCCTAGGAAAATTTCAATCAATTACATCCAGACTGAAACTTCATACATAGCTTTCTCTTGGCAGCGGCCCAGACAGAAATCTTATCCCACTCAGTAAATGTTTTTACTAGGTCCTCTGGACACTGAATAATAGAAATGGAAAGGATCGCCAGCGATACTTACTAGGAACGCTTTTACTGACCGTGACGTAGACTTTCTTTATTTGCAATGCCAGCGAAGCACCACCGTCCTGCATAAACCCACACTGGTTACCAATGGCTGTTATATACCTATCCCCAATATACAGGGTGAAATTTTGAACGTGATACAAAATTAGCGTTTCAAGCTTAGTTAATGCCGTATAACATAATGCATTTACTCAATTGTTGAAATTGGACTGATAAAATTTTGGATTTTCATACTTTGCGGTAGTTAAATTATGAACTAAATGTATGGACACTTCAAATTTAACAATACGAATTCTAACAACTGGGTAAGTGCATTATGTTGTCCAACATTAACTAAGCTAGAAACACTAATTTTGTATCACGTTCAAAATTTCACCCTGTATTCAAAAACCAATAGCAAATTCTCTAAAGTATTATTAAAATGGCAGTTTAATTTAACGCCTTCATAAAGTACAATGGTTATCACCAGCCAATTATTATCCTGTATAAAGTGCGCGACGTGTTAAACCGTTGGCAACAGGTGATGTTGGCTCAGCGCCAGTTCTTGGCAGTGGAAGGGTTAACAAAGAGCGGAGTATCATTAGGGCTTAAAGAAACCGAAAAGAAAGAGTTTTTGAGATTTCAACAACATTTTAGAATGTTTGAGGTAAGATGGAACGATTTTAACACTTACACGATCATTTGTGATATTGTGAAATTCAGTTGGAGGTGGTGGCTACATGATCGGATTTAGATTAGGTTACTTTTAGAAATATTTGTATTTTGTCTATAAATTATAAGAAAGCTTTTACTTTTTCGCCAGTGATGTAACAAAAGAAATGTTTGAAAAATGAAAGTGACAGCGGATCGTAAAAGGTTTTTTGTTATCTAAATAATTTTTGAAATTGAAATATTTCGCTAGAGGCAATTTAAATTTTCATTATATATACTAGTTTTAATCCGCGGTTTCACCTGCGTATATATTGTTTTGCCATATAAATTATAGCCTACGACCTATTCTCAGACCTAACAAATACAGGGTTTTTAGGGTTCCGTAGTCAACTAGGAACCCTTATAGTTTCACCATGTCTGTCCGTCTGTCTGTCTGTCTGTCTGTCTGTCTGTCCGTCCGCGGCTAAGCTCAGAGACTGTTAGTACTAGAAAGATGTAATTTGGCATGAATATATATATCAGTCACGCCGACAAAGTGATTATATAAAAAAAACTAAAAAAAATTTTTTAGGGTTCCTCCCATAGACGTAAAGTGAGGGTGATTTTTTTTTTCTCGACTAACCCTGTAGTGTGGGGTATCGTTGGATAGGCCTTTTAAAACCAATGCGGGGTTGCTAACATGATTTTTCTATTCAGTTCTGTTTGCGAAATATTCAACTTTAAAGTGAAAAATTACATTAAAATCGACCGTCCCCCCTCTAAAATCTAAACTGTTGGGTGGAAAAATTTTAAAAAATTCAGAATGGTAGTAGATATATCAAATTTACTAGGAAAATTATAGCGGCTAAGATTGCTTGGAAATTATTTGTAGTTTAAGAGTAAATAGTAGCCTAAGGTATAAAACATACCTAAACTTGGATGATTCCGTACACATTATGAAATTCTTAAAAAAATATTACTTGATTTTTTCGTAATGGCTACGGAACCCTACCTTGGGCGTGTCCGATACGCTCTTGGCCGGTTTTATTTTTTATAAAAATTGGTCAGGCCGTTTTGGAGGAGTTCAACAAACACCGTGACACGAGATTATATTTGCTACGACCTATTCTCAGACCTGCCGAATACAGTGAAAAAAGTTTCTTAAAAATAGGTCAAGCTGTTTCGGAGGAGTTCGATAACAAACACCGTGACACGAGATTTTTATACATTAGATGAAAACAGTGAAAGTACAGCCAGCAAAAAGTGCATTCAGTAAATGACAAGAATGTTGTTTGACGACCAGATGGCCGAGTGGTTAGAGAACCTGACTACGAAGCTTGAGGTCCCGGGTTCGATTCCCGTGTCGGGGCAGATATTTGTATGAAAAATACGAATGTTTGTTCTCGGGTCTTGGGTGTTTAATATGTATATAAGTATGTTTATCCGTTGTCTAGTACCCATAGTACAAGCTTTGCTTAGTTTGGGACTAGGTCAATTGGTGTGAATTGTCCCATGATATTTATTTATTTATTTTTTATTTATGTGTAGATAAATAGTTCTATTACCATTCAAATCTAAAATGTGGTGGGTTTTATTTTCAGACTATTGTACGGACAATTAAACGACCTAAAATTAAGATCATCTAGAGGCCAATGATATGTCCTGAGATTTGGGGGAGGGCTGGTAGGCGGCACTACTCGACCGTTGGTCTGCCATTGTCTCAGGGCGTGTCTTAAGACGTGCCAAACGCTACTCGATGTATCTCGATTTAGAATACGGCGTCGTAATAATGATGTTTAATTTGAAACGGTATTTTAACGATTTTTATTGCCGGTATTGAGCTAATAGATAAATGTTGACGTTTTCATGGTCTAATTTTAAAACGTTATACACTGCGTGAGTCTCTATCGTTTGCCCGAATTTTATATGTCATAATGTATCGTAACAGGCTTTCCATCTTTTTCTGGTGACACAGATGCTAAAAGGTTTTTTTTTTACATAAAGCTAACCCGTGATTGACCTCTGTCTCACCTGTGAAAAGTGCAGATGAGGCCAAAGGCGGATCTCACTGGTTCAGTAACAGCATATTCCCTCTAAGCCTTGAAGGTCCTAGGTTGTATCTGGAAATACAGATGACAAGGCGCATTTCATTCTTCAGGTCACATTATTGTTCATTTGCTGCCTTAACAATTCACAAAATATCCAACTGTTTCTGACAATACAGAAGCTAAAATGTAGCCAGCCTTGTTATAATTTTCCTGACTCAATCATTTGACGATCAGATGGCCTAGTGGTTAGAGAACCTGACTATGAAGCTTGAGATCCCGGGTTCGTTTCCCGTGTCTGGGCAGATATTTGTATGAAAAATACGAGTGTTTGTTCTAGGGTCTTGGGTGTTTAATATCTATTTAAATATGTATCTATCTATATAAGTATGTTTATCCGTTGCCGTAGCTTACTTTGGGACTAGGTCAATTGGTGTGAATTGTCCCGTGATATTTATTTATATTTACAACATACCTATCCAATTTTATCTGGCGATGCATTATGTTGAATGGTAGCCACAGTATATTTGTAATTTTGCTGCTTAAGTCATTCCCAAAATTGTAACACGGCAAACCTCTGTGGTGCGCAACTGGCCGCTTACAGAAAAACAAAATTCTAAATTCTGAACTATTGATTTTCTTTTGTTTTTTTTCGAATTCTTTGAATATATAATTGTAATTAATACTCGTTAAAAACACTAATTTACCGAGTTGAAAAGTTATAAAGGGCAGCCGCTATTGCAGCCCTTCCTTCCCGCTTCATCCTACGATTCCACATACCTACCTACCTACGAACGTTCTGCTGTGGTTCTGCTCTACTGCCTCGGAGCAGACAGCCGGTGAAGCTTGAATCCCCCTATTGGACGCTCCGAGGCTACGTGAATACCCTGCCCTGCCTTCCCACCTGTCCAGAAAACCTAGGCCAGTGTATTTTTTTATTACTTTATTGAAGAGCAGTGCTGACTGAAACAATTTGTATATACATATTTTATACTGTATTATATTTTATTTACTATCTCTCTGTCTCTTATTTCTCCGACCGGCTAGCCGGTTACAAAATAACCCCTTTTTTCCAGCGATACAATAGCTAAAAGGTAGCCATATTGTAGTAATTTTCCAGTTTTCATTCAAGTTCAATTATTACCTTCTTAATCGTCAAATAATTAAATTTTACGCTTGATATTGTTCAAGTATTCGTTAATTTTATTTTATGATGCTGTAGCTTCCAAGTTTATTTCAGTGTAATGATATTTTTATTTTCTCTTTCAGGTAAGAGCTGTTTCTGATAATTCCACGGGAGTTTTGGTAATAATTCACTCATTATTACTTATTGAATACGTTTCTTAAGGTATTGCTCCATTATTGTTATTAGATGAGGTTATTTTGAGCTGATAATAAACGAATAGTTAAAACAAAATTATGTGATTACAAGCCATAGACGTACCGTTATATTGGGAACTGACTATTATACTTTTATTACTTGACAGTTCCTTTGCGAATCTTATTTATGTAGAGGGAAAATGGCTACTCAGTGACTGTGAGTGAATGATTGAGTGAGTGAGTGACTTATCAACGCATAGCGCTAACTTTTGGTCCTAGAAAGCTTTTCGGTTAGATTTTTTTTTATCAATGTAGACTAAAAGTATTTCATTTAATTTCTGGATGGTAGAGATATCTAAAATGTAGGCTATGATGATGGCTTGTTTTTTTAACGTGGATTTTTTTTTATTATGTGAGGGAGGAAAACGAGCAAGCGGGTCATCTGTTGGAAAATGATCACCACCGCCCATAAATATAAATAAAATGTAGAACCGTTTTTATCGCTATATTTAATTTAAATTTTACATTATACAATTCCAAAATTTTGGATTCCGTTTACTCTTCATTGCATGCCTACTCTTATTTCTGATGTCCTGTCTATCGTTTTAAGGTTAACTGGAAGAGATCCCTTCAAGGGATAGGTTCGCCTTTGTACATTTTTTTCTCTTGTTAACTGTTAATTTAATGTGTTTGTGTACAATAAAGAGTTTTACACACATATACAGGACAGAACAGGACTTAGTTACGGAAGGACTATCAGGACAAAAAGTTAGCTACTATAACAATAAGATTGTACCTAACTATTCGTGTCATTAGCGAAGCACTGAACGACAAGCGTAACCGCCCGGCCACGACTTCGCGCGTTTAGCGGCGCGGCAAGCGTTTTATCAGTTCATTGCGTGCGCCGCCAGGTAACCACTGTACGGCGAGCGTCTCGGCCGCGCAATGAACACAGAAATCGCTCGCTGCCCCGCTAAACGCGCGAAATCGTGGCCGGGCGGTAAAGCGCGTGCTAACGTAGACGACCTTGTCACTAGATACTGTCCGTTCTTCAATAATACACCTTCTGTTTGGCAATCGCATACATAACATTGTTCAAACACTGAAATGACTCAGAATACCTCCACATTCGCTTGTCTCGCGCACGCATGGCTATTCATCAAATCGCTAGACGCACCGTGGCCGTCTGCTGTGGGTTACTTTTAATACAGTGCCACAATTCACAGGCCGTTGCGGATTTGATTAGAGTTAGAATAATGAAAAACAGAAACGCTTTTATAAAGTGAGTCTCTAACACCATTGCCACGTTGATATAGGCCTCTAAGCAGTAGTTACATGAATATAAATGCTGTCATGTGTTGTATTCCCAGGCCAGGTCACTGATCTTTCCCCTGTCCTTGCTGCTAACGTGCACACATCTTTTCTCAATGTATGAAAGTATATCTTAAGGACCATAAAAAATTCTGAAAAACATTCACTTCTTCCTAAATTATTCTAGATTAACTTTGAGACACCTAGTGGTTGTGTCATCATCATCAACCTATGTTCGTCCACTGCTGGACATAGGCCTCTCCCATGGCACGCCACTGAGCACGATCCTCAGCCACTCTCATCCAGCTCTTGCCAGCCGCCTTGCGAAGATCATCGCTCCACCGAGTCTGAGGACGTCCCACGCACATAGTGGTTGTGCATTTTGTGGATTTTATGTAAATGGAAAATTATTATAGAAAACACTAGTTCTCTGTGCGGCTATTAGCTATTTACTTGAGCTGCGAAAATGAATACATGGCTTTTTAGACAGATAGACGTCTCGCGCTTTTTGCTCGGCTCACAATTTTTTATTACTCATATAATTATTTAATTCTATTAGTACATCAATAATGGTCCGTTTAAAAATGCTAACCACTGTTTCACTTTATAAACGTATTTTCGCTTATTTACACGAAATAAAAAACACGATTTCAGTAACGATCCAAACGGGGTAATACTGTTGTGTATTCCTATACATTTTTTTTGTTTTAGAGTATTAAACCTTTGTAATCACTGGTAGATTCTTGCGCACAAGCGTCTTACACGTTACATTTAAAGTATCTTTGAGACACATTGCGATGTCCTCGCTACTCGCTCCCGCCTAAGCCTATGCGTAGCACCACGTCAAACCATCTCGAAACCATTTAATTTATGAAGGCATTTTTATTGTTTCCCTCCTTTTATCGTCGATTAAAAGAGCGCGTTTGTATAATACTACTGATTCTACTTAGGTACATATTAACCTGGAAGATAATCAAAGTTTGAACAAAGTCGACAAAGTTCTATTATTTTGGTGAAGGGTACCAACCAATCAAAATCATTTTCATGTAAAATGTTGCTAAGACGAGACCTCGCACAGTCAAAAAGTTATCAGACGTCACGAAGAGCCAGGCTTCTAACTCTACAAGCCCTAATTTCAGAAACTCCACACCTTAGTCAAAATATTATTATGTGGCTTCGAAGCGATAAGGCCGCCCATTGCTTACCTTATTTCTTTTTTGTCATGTACTTGTTTTTCTGTATTGTATTTTTTGTGGTGTACAATAAAGAGTCATTGTATTGTATTGTGGCTTGGCCATTTCGTTACTACAATAACTATTGTATAACAGAAAAGTAATGATCATCATCCCAGCCGACATGCATCCCACTGCAGGTGACAGCCTTCCTCTCTGCATGGGTGGGCCGTAGGCGACGGTGATTTAGTATTAAAGCGTGTATCATCGTCACCACCATATATGTCCCACTGCAGGGCATAGGCCTCCTCTCTGCATGAGAGGGCTCCCACGCCGAGCCAGTGCTATTATTAACATGCATATTTCATTATACACTGCTAGGTCATAAGGCGAAGGAATTAGAAGAATACAATCGGCCGCCGCAATGTAATGCAACCGCGATTGTCCTCGCAGTTTTAACTAGGCTTTGTCTTTATTTATTTGGACAGTTTTAAAAAAATACATTGACTGATATTGTAGCGTATTAAATAAACTATTTAAAAAAGACGTGATCGTAAATAGTTGGACATTCTTCACGCTAATGGCAAACGGGGCCGCTCAGGATGTAAATTTATATAGCTCCGAGAGCACGCCGACCGCGAATGTTAATGCTCTGTAGATATATTTAGTTTGTGGATGCGATAGAAGAACAGTGAAACAAAAATTTCCACCGATATTTTTGTAAAACATACTGTTTCGAGAACATACTTAACTGAAATGAGAACATACTGTTTTGAAATTTACCATGAGCTTTACGGTAAAGGAAAAAATCGTGAGGAATATCGAATAAATTCAATGGTGTGTATGAAGTTCCCCATCCGCACTGGGCCCGCGTGGGAACTACGGCCCGAGACCTCTAATTCAGAGAGGAGGCTTGTGCCCTGAAGTGGAACGTATATAGGCTGGGATGATACTGTTTCAAGAAGGCATTGAAAATTTTGTCATTCTAGTTTTGTGATTTATGAAAACAATGTTTTTTTTCTATCTGCTTCCCCACGCGTATAATATACTCGTCATTATTTCATCTCCGGGCCATATATGTCCTACTGGTAGGTACAGACTTTCTTTTAGATTGAAAGTTTTAGGCTGTTCTTCCTACGAGGGTTAGAGCAAATTGGAAGCTTCTCACATGTTACCTACTGAATTGATTCGCAGATGTATACTACACTTATAAGATTTTTCCATTCACCGAAAGCTCATGAATTCCGAGAAACTTTGAGGTGCAAACCCGGGTTTGAAACCACAATCCTCTGCTTGGTAGGCCATAAGTCACACCACCTAATATGTTTTAAGAGTACAATCATCAATGATAATAACTGTTCATGATGATTTCTGGGAAGGCTAGTTGGCGCTAGCATCGGGAGGTCCGTGAGGAAATAACAGGTCATTTAAACTTTTCGACGCCAACGACATATATATCAGCACCGCAGGTTCTTCGCCAACGACTGATATATCAGCCACGGCGTGCAGCGTGATATCTACTTACATGCATTTCTGTAGGTTTGGGATGTTCAACTTCGCGTTTGACATTCCGATGTCATGGCGTATGAGTGAGAGCTGTTGTATTTGACAGAGCGTTGAAAAGGTTAAGATAAGCAGAAGCAGCAGCATCTTATTGAATAAAAAGACAAGTTTGACATGTATAGTTGTCTCATTTTAAATTTAAATCTAGACGTGTCTATCTACAACTATAAACTACATCTACGCGTTTTTCGCGTTCAGTTTTAGGACATTCACGTGTCTGTCTAATTCGTGCGTACGAGTTATTGACGGCAGGTGCTCTAGTCGTTACCCATTGTTTCGGGACGAGTGAATCACCTACTTTAAACGCGTCTGTGACAATCGGCTGAAATTGAAAATACACTGTTTGGTTTTGATAGCTTAACACGGTGTCACTGTGCGATCATTTCTACTGGCGAGGCGTAGATTTTAATTAATGCGTATGGACGCATTTTGCGCGCTTCTGCTCCATCAGAATTAAATTGCACCCTAAAGCCGCGAACTGGGGTGCGCAACGATCGCTATATTCAGTCGCTATAACGCTCATTTGATATAATTATTGAATCTTATAACAACACTTAATATATTATCATTTGATATAATCAAATTTTCATATAACGTTCATAAGATATAATGATGTTATATAATAATGGATGTATTTAATGCCAGAAAAGTAGGTTAGGTTAGGTTAGAACTGCAACCCCCTACACAAAACAAATGGTTGCGTCTCACGAGATGTAACAACAAAATATATAATAACGTTATACCATATAAAATGAGATATTTTAAAATTATACCAAACATTATTTATATCAAATGAGTGATTATACCATTTGAAAATATATCAAATGTTGTTATATCGATCATTACACACCCCGCGAACTGGCCTTGTACTCCGAAGTGCAAAATTCGAACTTCGTATCGTGCTATTCCGCTCATGCTTATTTTATTTAATATGAGAGCGAGCGGAACGGTATGATGCGATGCGATACTTACCTACAGTCAGCGAAACTTGCATTGAAAATGAAATTTTTAACAAAAACTTATTTCTCAACCAGTAGCGGACAGCAGTTGGAAAAGAAGACAGTAGAAGAACAATTAAATCTGTCGTAGACATGCATTAGCTGGAGGAAATAACAATAGAAAACATAAAATCTGACGCGGATCTACGCTGAAGATTTCCAATTATCTTTCGTGTAGTTCGTATAATGATAATTATCCATATCAAAGGACGCCAATTAGTTGGTGTGAATCCATTTACTAAACAAGACCCTTTATCTTACTAGAATATCGAATGTCTTACGTTCAGAATATCGCCTATCGGATGGATGTAATACAGTATAATTAGAAGATGGGTAGGGTACGTAAACAAAGGTAGCAATTTGGTTTGCTTACTAATAATTATTATTGGTATCTACTTTATTAATTTGAAGGAGTAAGATTTGGGTTACATGCTTAACATTTTTTTATAAGGTTTATTTAGTTTGAAATTATTAATTGTTTGGGTTATATCTTGCAAATCGAATTAAACCCACGACTAATGGTTGAATTGGACTTTTTTATGGATAGGTATGTACTTAGTTTGGATGACAATGCAAAGTACAGTCAACAACAAAATACGGACAATTAAATAAAAATAAAAGTAATAAATACAAATAGAAAGTGTGTTGGTATGAGTTTATGTTGAAATAAATGGATTATTATTATTATTTTATTTAAATCCTTAAATAATAAAGTAACTTTTGTTGTCGAGATTAACTCGGTCCTAGATTTTATTATTGTATTGAAATTATGGTACATTACCACATTTTTGTCATATTACATTGATGTCCTTGTTCACCATTGTTTTTATGTTTTTATTGGACCTTTCCATATTTGATTTTTGTATGGGCTAATGTTACACTTCAAGGGGTCAAAGTACACCGACTCTACGCTACTAGTTACTGTCTACCAGTTGTAGCAATGAACTTCAAAAGAAGCATTAAGTATCACAATGATTCAACAAGTTCAATCATATTTTATTAAAATTTTCTTAGATCTTTTGCTAACAATTAAGAGTCCGTCGTCGTCCACAGACAAAAATCTCAAAACCATCACAACTCAAAATGACCAATTGACCCATTTTAAATCGTACCGCTATTCGATTGAAATCTAAATTCGTGTGGCGAGTCTATGTCAGTTGTGGCATTCTTCTGCAAATTAAAAGCAAATGTACAGCAATTAATTAATCTTGTAAGACTACATTATTATGCTTCGATAATCTTAGAGATGTGGAGTTATTGTGAACAGCTGCGCACGGCCTACATCGTTGATAATGCTTGTGAAGCGACACCGTATGGAAAATTAATTTATCAACAATTAAGAAGACATTAAATACTATTATTCACTATTGATTTATTGGAAATGTCTGTTGGGCGAAGTCCAAAAATGTTAATGTGAGACTTATAAAAAGTGAGTTTACGAGTTAGAACCTTGGACATACTACTAACTTGCTTATTAACTAGCTGAGCGCAATACAAAGTGGGTTTTGTCCTCCGACTTTGACCGTACACAAAAAAAATAATAATAAAAAAAACATACAGACGAATTGAGAACCTCCTCTTTTTTTGAAGTCGGTTAAAAATAGAAAAACTAAAGGATCCGTTGGGGGCTTTGATGAAGGTAGTAATTTTTTATCAAATGAGACTTTATAATGTTTTATGCTTCCGAGATTTACACTCATAATTATTATTACACACAGGACAAGGACAGGAAAAGGCACGGAAACAGTCAATGATCACTTTTAAGTCCCAAAGGGTGCAATCTATACATATAATAAATCTGTAACAAGTCGGTGTCTGTATATTGAAGATATTTGAGAAAAACTGTCACTGCCTATTTATTAGCACAATAGAACCCAAAACACTGATTTTTTGAATTATTGTCTGTTTGTCTGTTTGTCTGTGCGTTTGTTCGCGCAAACCTCAGAAACGGCTTAACCTAGAAGGATGCGGTTTTCACTGATAATATATTGGTATTTTCTTGGATTAACATTTAGTGTTTGTTTCATTTGAATTGGTTCACAAATAAGAAAGATACTAGGGGCGTTCAATAAAAAGTGAGAATGAGTATGTTATAAACAACTTTTACTAAATGTCATTTTATTTTTCGACATAGTCACCTTTTAGCATAATACACTTATTATATCTTTTTTCAAAACTTAAAATTTCATTTTTAAAATGGTCTCATCTTGAGTACTTAAAAAAATGTTGTACTGCAGCGACTACCGCGTCGTCGTCTTCAAATTTCTGGCCTCTCGGGTATTGTTTCAATCTCGGAAATAGGTAGAAATCACTGGGAGCGAGATCTGGTGAATACAGAGGTTGCTTAAGGATATTGAACCCAGCATCACGAATTGCAGCCATTGCAACGATGGACTTGTGTGCCGGGGCATTGTCCTGGTGGAACAGCACAACTTTCGAGAGTTTACCTCGCCGTTTTTCACGGATCTCATTGCGCAATGTTGCTTTTTGTTTGGCGTATAAAGTGCCCGTAATAGTGGCTCCATGTTTGAGATACTCAATCATTAATACCCCTGTACCATCCCAAAAAACAGAGCCCATGACCTTACCGGCAGATGGACCCACCTTGAATTTCTTCCAAGTTGGAGATGATGGCCTTTTCCATGTCATAGACTGCAGTTTCGTTTCAGGGTCGTAATGATGGAGCCATGTTTCGTCCATTGTTATAAATCGCGCCAAAAAAAGATCCCGGTCTTGCTGTATCGGGTCCAAAGCTTCTTGACAAATCTCGACTCTAGTTTGTTTTTGCGTGTCAGTGAGCATTCTTGGTACCCAACGCGCAGATACCTTTTTCATACCCAAGCGTTCATGTAAAATATTAGGCACGCTCCCCGTTGAAATCTTTACATTTTCAGCAATAAAACGAACCGTGACACGACGATCCGCCAAAACTGAGTTTTCAATTTTTTTCACAATTTCTTCAGTTATTGCAGTAGTAGGGCGTCCGGAGCGGGGGTCGTCCATGGTCGATGTTCTTCCACGTCTAAATCCGGCGCACCAACGTGCGGATCGGTAGAATGTTTCAAAATCGGGGGTTTTTGAAGTAAAACTTCTAATAGGCACGCTTTTTTTTTTTTTTTTTTTACATAAAAACTGACCCGTGATTGACCACTATCTCACCTGATGAAAAGTGTAGATGAGGCCAAAGGTGTACCTCACTGGTTCAGTAACAGCCTATTCACTCTAGCCTTGAAGAGACCTAGGTTGTATTTATCACGCTTGACTTGTGGTGAATGTGAACATGTGAACGCGGGTGTGCGGGGGGTTCGGTTGGGGGGGGGGGGGTTGGGAGGGGAGTGCGGGGGGGGGTTGCGGGGGCGGGTATTTTTTTTATATCCAGGAACTAAGGAGAGCCATAATTGATGAAAAAGCAAATTGGATAAAAAAATAAGCTGCCCAAATTACTAATTCCGCGCAGACGGAGTCGCGGGCAACAGACAGCTAGTAGTAACTATGTATAAAGAAACTTTGTTTAATGATTTGAATTTTCGCAGTTTCCACTCAAAATTTTTTGTACACTAAGGACTTAATCACAACTTGAATATTACTAAAAATTACCTCGATTACTCACTCACTGCAGCGGCTGTGGTCCCAACAAGTCGACGTAAAACTTCAAGGTAATTATAGTAATTATTAAGTCGCGATTAAATCCCAAGTGAGCTATTAATAATGATACTTTGTTCTATTTTACAACCATAAACGCATGATTACCAATGCAATTGTATCAGGAGAGAATAAAAGCGCAGAAGAAGTGACGGGCTTCTACGAGTGCAAAGTCCCAGCGTTATTTGGAGATCCCATCTAGGTTTATGCCGTGGTTGCAGCGTGTGTGGCGAATACAACGATCAAAGCATTTAACGAGCAAATGAAACGGTTTTAAAGCCATTTCCAATTAAATCCTGAAGTCATTATTATCTGTACTTTTCTTGATTGCCTCGCCACACAC
Organism: Archips crataeganus; assembly: GCA_947859365.1. NCBI lineage: Eukaryota > Metazoa > Arthropoda > Insecta > Lepidoptera > Tortricidae > Archips > Archips crataeganus. Next base: position 4,778,708 of record OX402047.1, on the reverse strand, counting down.
GATGCGTGACTATTGTTGTTTTTTAACAACCGTAAAATTTAAAGAGGTTTTAAATTAAACAAATATAATATACATTAAATAAGATAAGCACAATAAATAGTATGCCTGTGACATGCTAATCAGTGGTTGATTAAATAAGTTTTATTTAAGAAAGTATATATAAATATTGATGTTATTAAGATTGGCGATCCCGAACAAAGACTGCGATAGCAACTCAATCAACGTCTGGCAGACAAATTCGCATTCCGCAATTAACACGAAAAAAATCCAGAACATTCCACGAGGATCCCCAAAACTTACAATGTGGTCGTCGTTCCTTTCGTATGAAGAACAATATTGTAGACAAAGTTGTTGTGATTTTAGTATTTAACACGCGTGTTTACATCTTGATGCAATAAGAATATCGATTAAAAATTGCCTATGTATTATTTCAGAGGTAGAACCATCCTATATACAGGATTTCACCCAAACCTGTCCATAAATTTTTGCGTAAAAAAGTAACAAAAACACACAAACGAACTCACAAACTGTCATATTTATAATATTAGTAGGATATTATCTTAAAAATGCCGTTACAATAGCCCAAAATTCAATGCTACCATAAAAAAATCACGTCACAATTACGACTATATTATGAAACATCTGAAAATAGCCCCGTGAACTTTGAAGTCTGACATTTACGAGCGGCGATAGTAACGACGCCGCGTGGTGAGTTACAACACTAAAATGCGATGACAGTTTGCCTAGAAGTAGGCCTCTTAACTTGGTGTCAAATTTATTATTTAGTAGCCAGCTTTTAAATACGATGAAAAATGCGGTAATTTTTTCCCGTAATTTAATAAGTCATAAATGTCATAATGTATAATTTTCCATAATTATCATCTTCTTCTTCTTCTCTTCTGTACACATATAAGAGGCAACCGTTACTGACTGATCTATCAACGCACAGCTCAAACCTCTGAACGGATTGTGCTAAAATTTTGCACATAGATAGCTATTATGACGCAGTCATCCGCTACGAAGAGATTTTTTGAAATTTCCACAGGATAGGGAATAAACGGAATTTATGTTTTTCCCTTTAATAATTAGAGACGTTACGTGTACTCAAATACTTGTCAAATTCGCTTTCGTGACCGCAAGCGCGCGGGAGGCGCAAATGTCCAAAATTGCAGCGCAAACGCATTGATCAACTGTATTAATTAAACAGCCAATGAAATCGAGGGTTAACCACGCCTTGCTTCTAATTTAAATGACAACAAAGTTTTGCCATACAGTGTACAGTTTACAACGTAATCTCTACAGACATTAACATTGTGACGCGTCTCGACCTGACGACGAGCGAAAGCATTTAATTACGCAAATGGGGAATGTCACATTTACCAACGTAAATAGGTTTTTTTACACGCTTTATTTCCTTTTTTTTGCCAGATCATCTGGCTTCCCGCCAAAACGTGTCGATCATTTGGCAACCGGCCAGCATTGAAATTTAAGAAATGGAAACAAATTGCATGTGCACCGACGTTTGTTCTGGTAATTTGAAATGGAAACGTTGCGTGCTGATTTTAAGAGTTTCAATGACTGATTGGTCCTGGTCCCGTGCCTACATCTGTTGAAGTTAGGAAGTTTCGGCAAGTGTCATCGCTTTGGCGGGAAATTTGACAGGCCTCAAATTTTGTTTAAGAAACTGACTTGACAAAGAGGTTTCAGACTCATAGACTAAACCATGGATAGGGTGATGATTTTAATCATAATTTGATTTTCCGAATAATCATTATTTAAAGAAAAAAAAACATTTTTTTTCACGTAATTGCGACCACCGGAATACTGATCTCAAAAAACTAGTTCCTGATCACCGATTAAAAATCTTAGTGTCCATAAACCTAGCTGTGCCCGCGACTCCGTCTCCGAAGACTTTTTTGTCTATATTTGGTAGGTCTGAGAATAGGTTGTAGGCTATTTGTACGAGGGGCGTTCAATATAAAGTGAGAATGAGATGCAACTCTTTTAATATTACGAAATTAAATACTGGCCGGTAAAGCAAATCTATCTAGCTGATTGCTATGAAAAAAAAACTAACTGTCTTTTGTTTAAAAAAATACACGGTAATTTCTTTGCAATGCTATTGAGTACGTTAGCGAAAATGGAGAAAATTGAACTGCACGCCGTTATCAAATACTTGTATTTGAAAAATTTTTCTACGGACCAAGTCAATTTGGATTTGTTCCTCCGTATTCGACAGTCGCACGTTGGTGCGCCGAATTTAGACGTGGAAGAACATCGACAATGGACGACCCCCGCTCCGGACGCCCTACTACAGCAGTAACTGAAGAAATTGTGAAAAAAGTCGAAAACTCAGTTTTGGCGGATCGTCGTGTCACGGTTCGTTTTATTGCTGAAAATGTAAAGATTTCAACGGGGAGCATGCATAATATTTTACATGAACGCTTGGGTATGAAAAAGGTATCTGCGCGTTGGGTACCAAGAATGCTTACTGACACGCAAAAACAAACTAGACTAGAGATTTGTCAAGAAGCTTTGAACCTGATGCAGCAAGACCGGGAACTTTTTTTGGCGCGATTTATAACAATGGACGAAACATGGCTCCATCATTATGACCCTGAAACGAAACTGCAGTCTATGACATGGAAAAGGCCATCATCTCCAACTCCGAAGAAATTCAAGGTGAGCTCATCTGCCGGTAAGGTCATGGGCTCTGTTTTTTGGGATGGTAAAGGGGTATTAATGATTGAGTATCTCAAACATGGAGCCACTATTACGGGCACTTTATACGCCAAACAAATAGCAACATTGCGCAATGAGATCCGCGAAAAACGGCGAGGTAAACTCTCGAAAGTTGTGCTGTTCCACCAGGACAATGCCCCGGCACACAAGTCCGCCGTTGCAATGGCTGCAATTCGTGATGCTGGGTTCGATATCCTTAAGCATCCTCCATATTCACCAGATCTCGCTCCCAGTGATTTCTACCTATTTCCGAGATTGAAACAATACCTGAGAGGCCAGAAATTTGAAGACGACGACGCGGTAGTCGCTGCAGTACAAGATTTTTTAAGTACTCAAGATGAGACCTTTTTTAAAAATGGAATTTTAAGTTTAGAAAAAAGATATACTAAGTGTATTATGCTAAAAGGTGACTATGTCGAAAAATAAAATGACATTTAGTAAAAGTTGTTTATAACATATTCATTCTCACTGAACGCCCCTATATACCGCTACTCTTCGCGGACGGAGTCACGGGCAACAGCTAGTTTTTATATATTAGACTAACTGTTGCCCGCGACTCCGTCTGCAAAGAATAGGTGTAGGTATACAAAAAATAGCCTACGACCTATTCTCAGACCTACCGAATACGGCGAAATAAGTTTCATAAAAATCGGTCAAGCCGTTCCGGAGGAGTTCGATAACAAACACCGTGGCACGAGATTTTTATATGTTAGACTAGCTGAAGCCCGCGACTTCGTCTGCGAATAATATAGCCTACGACCTATTCTCAGACCTACCGAGTAAAGACAAAAAGTTTCATAAAAACCGGTCAAGCCATTTCGGAGGAGTTCGATAACAAACACCGTGACACGAGATTTTATATGTTAGAAGATTAGGCTTGCCGTTGCCCGCGACTCCGTCCGCGAAGAATAGGGGTTTGAAAAACCGGCCAAGTGCGAGTCGGACTCGCGCACGAAGGGTTCCGTACCATTATCTATAAAAAAGGCAAAAAACTTCGTGTTTATTGATGCCAAATTTACACTAACTTAAATTTGACACATTTTGTTAGTTACAGCAGTATCATCGACAAAATGCTACTAGTAGAGGAGAAATGTTGGGCAGACATACGAAATATTTTTTTTTTGTATTTTTATTTTTTCAGGTTGCTAGTGCATTTTGTATTTATTTCAACGTAAATTTTCTTACTTTCTTGAATAGTTTGAAATGATTCAAGGTTAATAGATTATTATTATTTAAATATCCAGACAAACATTGATATCGGGAGCTCATTACAGATACCTAGTTGCTTTCTATTTGTTTTATTGACTGAACGTCTAGACGGGATAATTAATTAGTTTGGTTGGTCGCGCTTATGCCTCGAAATGTAGTGCTTAAGTAAATATTGTATTTATGACAATACAAGAAATTTATTTACACAAAATATGCGTACCTATGTATTTACAGAAAGTTTAGTAAAAACCAAAAAAAAACAACTTAAGCTTACTTATATTAAAATTTACAAGTATTTATGTGTGTATTTTTTCTGTACGGTACACGATTACGTGCATTATTCATTTGATTTACAGAACAGAGCAGAAAAAAAATGTTTATCTAAATTTTTGTGTCAATATTTTCTTCGCCTACAGTAGGTACTAAAAATTCACGAACAATCGGATATTGTTTTCAAAAATGCAACGATCTAAAACGTGTCCGATCACCTGATACGCCTCAGTTATCGTTATTATTTGTGTTTACTCACCAGACAATTGAATACAAATAGAAATTTAAATTTGCTAGCACATGAGCTGGGACGTGTGAAATAGAATTTAGTATGGCGGGTGTTTTGGACCGACAGGGAAAAGTCTTACAAAGCGTTATATCAATAGGAACGCTGACGTTTTGTAAGACTCAATATCAATCTTACTCCCAAATACCTCTCCACCGAACGTCATTATTACTCCAGAAGAAGTATAGGAAATTTAACCGGTATGATGGAAAGCTTTCTTCTGCATCCGGTGACAGCTTAGTGGCTACAAGTTTTTATTTAGTTGCAATTAATTAAAGTATTTTTTTATTTACAAACAAACACTAAAACACAGTCAAACAAAAATCACTAAAACACAGTCAAATGAATTCAATAAATTAAACACAATTAAAATTCTTATAATTAGTTGCAACGTTTTATGTAAATTTGTGACTTGTGGTCTCAAAATTTACAAACCATTTTTCAAGTACTTCCTGGTATCCGATTGAGCTGTTTGGTATTTGTAAGTCTGGTGAAAATAATATAATATTATTATATTATAATAATCTTATATAATGATATTATGGTGGTGGTGATGGTCCGGTCAGGAGCGTCTCCGCAGGACCAAACTCTTCAACGGTTAATGCCATTGACTTGAAACTTGGCGAAGATTTGTAGTGTAGATGTTAATTCAAGTACAGTTAGCTAATTCAGCTTATATTAAAAATATTTTAGCATAAAATCATTACTATTCCGATATTTATACGGAATCGGGCTGTAGGCCTGTAAAATCTACCTCAACCTCTAAGACTATTTAGAGACGAAATTTTACAATAGTTTAAAAGGGAAATTAATAAAATCCCGGAATTTTAACTTGACTGCCAAAATTATTTTTCCACGCGGGCAAAGCAACGGGTCTTTATTGTTTATTCTTTATTATTTAAAACCCCCAATGTTAGGGGGAGGCCTTTGCTCAACAGTGGGACAGAATAGGCTAATAATATAATAATAATAATATTAAAAACCAATCAATCCATCAGGCAAGATTTCTTTTTTGGATGACCAGATTCAGACGCTGGCCAAAATAGCCACTCGTTTATTTTTATTCATTATTCTACGTTGGCATTGGCAGTGGTAGGCTAGGTAGGCAGGTGTTGGTAACGCACATCTAATCTATACTAATATTATAAAGCTGAAGAGTTTGTTTGTTAGTTTGTTTGTTTGTTTGTTTGTTTGAACGCGCTAATCTCAGGAACTACTGCCCCGATGTGAAAAATTCTTTCAGTGTTAGATAGCCCATTTATCGAGGAAGGCTATAGGCTATATATTATCACGCTAACACCAATAGGAGCGGAGCGGAGCGGAAGAATGTTTCAAAATCGGGGGTTTTTGCTAATCTCAGGAACTAATGCTCCGATTTGAAAAATTCTTTCAGTGTTAGATAGCCCAGTTAGATAGGGCGGGTTGGAGGTGGGTTGGGAGCGGGTTGGGGGCGGGTTGGGGCTGGTTGGGAGCGGGTTGGGGGCGGGTTGGGAGCGGGTTGGAGGCGGGTTGAAAGCGAGTTGGGGGCAGGGTGAGAGCTAGTTGGGGGCGGGTTGGGAGCGGGTTGGGAGCGGGTTGGGGTGGGTTGGGAGTGGGTTGGAGGCGGGTTGAGAGCGAGTTGGGGGCGGGTTGGGGGCGGGTTAGGAGCGGGTTTTGGGCGGATTGGGAGCGGGTGGGTTTATTATGAAGTTCCACTACTTCCGGAAGGAACTAAGGAGAGCCATAATTGATGAAAAAGCAAATTGGATAAAAAAATAAGTTGCCCAAATTACTAATTCCACGCGGACGGAGTCGCGGGCAAAAGCTAGTCTATTATATACACACTATCAAGGAAGACTCTTGTTTCGCCCCTACTAGGAGTTGATTTAAAAAAACGCTTGGCGCGAAGCGAATCTCTATTCTCTCTATTGATTGGCGATCTTTATCGAGTATGAGTATCGAGGGCATGCTTAGCCGAGATGCTAGAATGTTATTGGTACGTATTAGCCATTGTTCCCATTCTGTTCCGATTGGCGAATCATCAACTATTTGAGACGTGAAGATCAGTTGGGGTCGAATAACTGCAGAGTTGTATGTAATTGACTGTTCCATTAAACCTAAGATATGAAAAATGTAGTCCAACATTGTTTTTAAATCAGAATTAGACTCTATGTCTTGTTAGTCCACCACCACCATCCATCCTTGACCTTCATCAGTTCACCTGTCCATTTTTGGAAGACCTACCAACTCTACGTGTTGCAAAACGAGGTTGATATGACCATCAATTCTTCTAAGCCATTGCTTACCTAGGTTCACTAACATTTCACTTACTTGGTTCTTCTACGGTATACCTCATTTCTGCTTCGATCTCACAGAAAAAATTCGCGCTTTGGAACTAATAAACTGAGCTTAACACGAAATCGAGATCTACATATTTTTCACCCGACTGTCGAAGGAGGGTTATGTTTTTCGAGCGTATGTATTTATGCATGTATCATTCTTTGGCACGCCCTTCAGCCCAAATGGTTTAATAGATTTTGAAGTGTGCAGTGTCATTAGATTCGTCTCAGTTCCGCGAGTGACATAGAATATATATTTTCCTGGAATTCCCATGGGAACGGGAATTATACAGACGATTTTTTTTCATCTAGTATTGAAATTGATTTCCATCTGGTAGCCATTAAATATGTATAAAGCAATGCCCTTTACAAGAATACATTTTTTGTATTTTGTTAATGCGCACCAAATTTATATTATTTCTAAGTGTCAGACGTATAAGGCGTTAAATTGAGTCATGCCCCAACAAACGATACACTTCGATAGCGATATACTTCGCGATAACATTATTATCCTTTTTATTATTCCGTAAAAGCCACTTATGTAACAAAATTTTACAAAACCATTACCAATTAAACGTAACAATTAACTGAATGAACTTTAACAGACGAAGTATTAATGGCTGTTAACTGAAACCATCCAGTTTCATTGGATAAAATTTTATCACGGCTCATAAATCAAAGAGAGTTCCGTTAGTCTAACCTAACTGCATAATTAAATTGGCGTTTATTCGTTAAGGAATCGACTTATTGGCGGCATGCCATGCTTATTGAAATGTTATTCACAACCAAAACTTACTAAACTAAGAGTATTGCTTCGTTCCGTTTTGTTTTGTAAAACGTGAAGAGCTGAAAAACAAATATTTATTTAAACCTTCCCTGTTTGCGCTTACAGTTTTGTAAAATACATTAAACTAGCTTTTGTCCGCGACTTCGTCTGCGACGAATTCCAATTTGTGGTAAACCGTCTTCATCTTAATTGAATAAAACAAAATTCGCAACGGGAACATACAAACATCTATCACCATCATCGGTATCAGTTAGTAAATATACACCGTTTTTTTCTTATCCCGTAGGAACTAACAGAAATCCTGAAATTCGTTTTTACTGTTATAATCTTACTTGCAGATTGCAGACCAAATTTGATGAGTCTGTTAATCATAATAACTGATATAGGGTTACTCTGAATCGAACATTATCAATCCAATTTATTCTCTATCCCGTGGGTATTTCGACATATCTATAAGATAGATAGGTATGCTCAGCTTTCTAGGGCCAAGTTTGGGCTGACCGTTGATGAGTCAGTCAATCAGTAAGTGTCAGTCAGGACTTTATATTTTAATTTACAGATTTTTCCGTAATGTGATCAAGATACTATCCAGTAATAAACGGACAAGCTGAGTGGTAAACAGTAGTTACAAAGGATATTCTCTCGAACTTAAAGGGTAACTTAAACGGCTACAAGGTTGATAATGGTAGGTTAAACTTTTTATTCTGACTGACTTATGGGTACATGAATTACAAAACAGTTATTAACTAGCCACAATGCTCCAACTCATTTCATATTCAAAAGTTTCAACCACAATATTTTTCAACCTTAGCAGCAGATATTTTGCCTGCAGAATAAGGCATAGTGAGTTTATTTTTTTATTTATAATGTAGTATAGCAAACTTGTACTTAAATATTTTTATTTCCAACATTTAATAGTGTTCACCGGCAACTTTACCTAACTGGCAACGTTTATGTGTTTGTTTCAAAATTTACAAATCCATTTCTCAACCCTTTCTGGTATCCGATTGAGCTGGAGTTTGGCATGTTTATGTAAGTGCAGTGACAACACAACAATCCACTAGTGGAATTCTGGTGGTCCAGCAGGATTGTGAAAAATTTCCAAAAAGTTCGTATCATCTTGATGAGTTCGCTCATTCGCGATAAGACTGCCAGTTGTTTAATTCTACTCTTAATCTTACTTTAAAAGAGAATACTGATTTATCGATATAGGAAGTCGATAAATGAGAAGTCCCTATGACAGCTTCAAAAATGCCACGAGAATTCTGACCCCTTGTCATAATTTCACTTGCCATACTAAACGTTTGCCTTAAAATACGAGCTGTTTTCAGGATTTTTTGAAATGCCATCTTAGTTTAATAACAATTTGGGAGAAAACACTGTATGAAAAATAAATTAATTTATGGCAAATGAAAATTATGGAAAATGGTACCTACATTGTAGCATATGAAATTCGGGAAACCGATAGAGAAACATCAGGTAGTACCCTTGGTAATTCATTTTCCCAGCGCAGTCGGCAACGAATCGCCGCTCGAGTTGATTGCTCAAAAATGGTTATAGCAAGCGTGGTACTTCAAAGAGCTTTACAATTTGCAGTTGAGTATCATGTTGTAAAATCTATGAAACGAAAAAAATGCGTGGGACATCGAAGTGTAGAAGCAATTTTGTAACAAATTATGAACGACTAGCCTTTACCTGCGACTTTGCACCTAAAAACTTTTAGATGTGGCATGGCAGTTGATGAAACTCCGGGATTTCACTAAATTTTCATGGGAATTCCCAAAAATTACATCATCATCATCATCATCAACCTATGTTCGTCCACTGCTGGACATAGGCCTCTCCCATGGCACGCCACTGAGCACGATCCTCGGCCACTCTCATCCTGCTCTTGCCAGCCGCCTTGCGAAGATCATCGCTCCACCGAGTCTGAGGACGTCCCACGCTACGTTTGCCGATCCGTGGTCTCCACTCAAGAACTCGTCTACCCCAACGGTTATCGGTTCTTCGGGTTATATGGCCTGCCCATTGCCACTTCAGCGTGCTAATGCGGTGGGCTATGTCGATAACTTTGGTTCTCTGTCGGATCACTTCATTACGAATTCGGTCTTTTAGAGAAACTCCGAGCATAGCCCTTTCCATAGCACGTTGAGTAACTTTAAATTTGTGGACCAACCCTACAGTGAGTGTCCATGTTTCGGCACCGTATGTCATGACGGGTAGGACACACTGATTGAAGACTTTCGTCTTTAGACTCTGTGGAATTGGCGACGTGAAGACTTGACGCATTTTCCCATACGCTGCCCATCCCAGCTGTATTCTTCTGTTGGCCTCTTTCTCGAAGTTGTTTTTAAAGAAAGAAAGAAAGAAAGAAAATACATTTATTTACAACATCACAAGACACAATATTTTACAAAACAAAAAGGCAATACTAAAGCTAACGATAGAATGTGTCATTGCGGTTGCAAATCGGACACTGGCTCAGCATAATGCTGAGGCGTTTAAAGCACCCCAGCGCTGATTTTCAGCCAGTACCGTTGGTGACACCCGGATCGCTGTTTAGATAGATAAATAAATAAAAATAAATTTTACCCAATTGCATAGTTTGCCCGAGGTAAACATAGTCCTTAACAACCTCGAGAATATTGCCTTGTACTGCAATTGGTTCCGGACTTACATGTTCATTGAACATAACCTTGGTTTTATCCAGGTTCATCCGAAGACCAACGCGTTGAGAAGAATCAGCTAGGCCATTCAACATATGTTGCAAATCTTGCAGCGTTTCCGCCACGATGACGATATCATCTGCAAATCGCAAGTGTGAGAGGTACCCGCCATTTATGTTAATGCCGCTCCCCTTCCATTCCAGCGTCTTGAACACATCCTCCAATGCATTTATGAACAATTTGGGGGATAAAACGTCCCCTTGTCAAAAATTACATCTTTGTGTTCATTTACGTTGTGCATTAACATGTGCCAAATTTGATATCTCTAAACTTAGCCGTCAAGATTTTGGGACTGTATAATAATCTCGTGGAAATATCGAGTTAAAAGTAGTTTATGTGTTATACCCGCCGTCTAGCCATCTGCATATTAAATTTCATCCAAATCCGCCAAACCGTTTTAGCATGAAGGAGCAACAAACATACACATAAAAATACACATACACACACATGCACATACTGCATGCATTTATAATGTAAAAGTAAAAAATCTCTGTTCCCCTTTTACAAGGTGAAATTTTAAACGTGATACAAAATTAGTGTTTGTGACTCAGTTAATGCTGGACAATATAATGCATAATTTTCCTAATTGGTCTTAATTAATTTGAGGTGTCCATTATGTTGAGTTGGTTTGTGTTTTAAAATAAGAACATGCTAAATTTTATCATACGCTCATCGGCGTCGCCTGTGATGCGGATTTTTGTCGCCAGAGCCTTCGTCATCGCAGAAGAGTGGTTCCGCTATCGGTATTCTACAGGCTACATTTCAGTAAATGTGTCTCGGAACTGCACGACCTTGTTCCACCTGCTCCTTTCTTCCTCAGGTCGACCAGAAGTAGGCGGGGTCTGCACCCTTACGTTGTCAGTATTCCCAAAATCCGCACAAAGCGTTTTCGCTCTTCCTTCAACAAACGCACTGCTAAGGAGTGGAATTTCCTGCCTGCAACTGTGTTCCCTGAAAACTACGATTTGGCCGCTTTCAAGTCTAGGGTGAATGAGCATTTACTTGAAAAGCGTGTTCCATCGTAGGCCTCATCTTCGCTTTCCATCAGGCGTGATTGTGGTCAAACGCAAGCCTATATTGTATTAAAAAAGACTTATTTCAACAATTGTCGTGCATTATCTGAGCTAGAAACATTAATTTTTTATCACGTTCACCTTATATGAGTTTGCGGTCTTGCTCATTAATCTTAGTGACTCGTCACTGCGCAAACTCATCGTATTAAATTACCATTAATATCACCCCCCACTTTACATTCTCTGGCAAAACCTTGCACACCTCGTCTACTTTTTTCACGGCTAACTTTTAGAGCACACCGCTGAATTGAAAATCTGGCAGCATTTGCATCCCGGGCGAGACAAAAGTGTATGAGAGCCGATGCACATTACCCACACATGTTCCTAGAATACAAACGAAGTTTTTGTGCTCGTAAAAGGATATTTGCTTACTTTGCTTTGTAAGGGCATAATTTGCAAGCGACTAACTGTAATGTCCTTAATAATTGGTACCGTGACCTTTTGCTATTTAAATGCGGTGTGGCCTTTTGAAAATGCTCAGCATTTTCTGTTTTAATAAAAATAAATGGGTTTGCGTTAGTCGCATTGAGCTCATGGCGTTTGATTTTTTTTATTGTGAGAGGGAGGCAAACGAGCAGGCGCGTCATCTGATGGGAAATGATCACCACTGCCCATAAATGTCAACAACTCAAAGAGAGTCACTAATCTGTTATTATTTCTTATTTCTGGATCTAAATATATACTTATCAGCGCTGTAAATCGGATTTGTATCTGTAAGTGTTGTTTGAAAGTTAAAATTTTGTGGTATAGGTATATAGATATACTAGCTGTTGCCCGCGACTCCGTCTGTGAAGAATTTGTTTATCGCTATCCCTCGGGATATATGCAATTTTCGGGGATAAAAAGTATTCTATATGTTAATCTAGGTTAAAAACTATATATGTGCCAAATTTCATCAGAATCTGTCGAATCGCTTTAGCGTGAAAGAGTAACAAACTTACATACATCCATCCATACATACAAACTTTCGCGTTTATAATATTAGTAAGATAAATTCACAGGTTGTAGGCTTGACCTGTTGTGGAAGTTTCAACGAAGCAATTCAAGAGATCCAAAGACTATGAGTAAAATATGATGATGAAAAGAGTTATTCGTACAGCATAGGTACAGATTGATTTTGCTTTTAATTTCTTTTGGTTGATGGGAACCAGGATTACTTCACCGATTGGGTCGGTTCGCTACCTCAAAAACTCCAAAGCAACGAGTTCCTTTCAAGTGCCCGAAAGTCACGTTCTTTATGCTTTTCCAATCTCATCCGACGCCACCATAAATCTAAAACTCAACAAGTACGAAAATCGACAGACAAATTCGACACGAACCGCTCCGCAGGAGCTCAGAGCTTAACAATGGAGCCCTAATGCAAACAGCAAAAACTGAACGATCGCCGATTGCAGAATGTTTGCAAATACCCAGCGACAAACTTTTCTTTTCGCTCGATAAAACTCGGAAATGTAGGAGACTAGACTATCAAAAGGACGGTTCGTGGGTCTAGCGAGGTTTCCAACCGCATTTCTATGTTGGTGGGAGTGCTCCCGCAAAACAAAGGCGTATGGAGGTTAGGGGGGAGTTTTTATGACGGAAAACATTGGAGACTTATTTTAATCTAACACTCATCATCGTGTTTTTAAAGAGGAATATAATTTTGAATACTAAAGGAAATCTTTTGTGAATAGTTACTGGCAAAGAATACAAATTAACTAACTATATTGTACTTAAGTAGGTATTAAGTAAAATTTTAAAATAATAATAATAATAATAATAGCATTAATCTATAATAGCATTAATCTAGAATAAGTTAAGGATAAGTTGTTGCTTCGCCCTAGCAGGGTCCATGTAGAACTGAAATATATATTTTTCACCTTGTAATACCATGGTTGCAGCGAATAAATGAATATGAATATGAATATCAAAAGCATGTCTGAGTAGAGACGGTACACTTGACAAAAATTGATCAGCTTCAGCTCATCTTTGGAGTCGATGATTTCGTACCGGTCGATTTGGAAACGGCTGGACTGTGAGGCGGAGGCGTTAAGTCGACGATTGAGAGAGAAGAGCAACGATATTCGGAGTCTGTTCCTTTTTGTCGTTCAAAGGGGCAATTCTGGAATTCAATGGGTTGAAGTTCATCGACAAAATATGTTACGGAGTTACTTTGTTTATGTTTTTACAAGCTTTTGATAACACTTGTTGTGGTATATTAATTTGTCATTTATTTCCATTTTTCATCAATAACTTTGATAAAACATTTAGAATATCTCTTTTTTAGGGTTCCGTAGTCAACTAGGAACCCTTATAGTTTCGCCATGTCTGTCCGTCTGTCTGTCTGTCTGTCTGTCTGCGTAAGCTCAGAGATCGTTAGTACTAGAAAGCTGTAATTTGGCATGAATATACATATCAGTCACGCCAACAAAGTGGTAAAATAAAAAATAAAAAAATAATTTTTTTAGGGTGCCTCCCATAGACGTAAAGAGGGGTGATTTTTTTTTTCTCGAATAATACTATAGTGTGGGGTATCATTTGATAGGTCTTTTAAAACTATTGCGGGGTTGCTAACATGATTTTTCTGTTCAGTGATCTGTTTGCGAAATATTCAACTTTAAAGTGAAAATTTTCATTAAAATCGAAAAATTTGAAAAAATTCAGAATGGTAGTAAATATATCAAATTTACTAGGAAAATTATAGCGGCTAAGATTGCTTGGAAATTATTTGTAGTTTAAGAGTAAATAGTAGCCTAAGGTATAAAACATACCTAAACTTGGATGATTCCGTACACATACGAAATCCTTAGAAAAATATTACTTGATTTTTTTGTAATGGCTACGGAACCCTACCTTGTGCGTGTCCGACACGCTCTTGGCCGGTTTTTAATTAATTGTCTTGTTAAAAACGGCAATTAGACGGGAAGACGACTAAATGTTATTCGCATAAACTATCTATTTAAAAATGTAATGTTTCGAATACTTCACCGCCATTCGTAATAACATGATATCCCTAAGTTATCCGAGCTATTCTATCAAAAGATTTCAAATTACCAAAAGTTTTTAGAGGCATTTATGAATAGAATACCCGCCTACTCTATTCATACGTGTTTGAATACGCTCGATAACTCGGATGGAAAGCGTTCGCCGTTTTCCATTCCCGTAACGTGCAATATTTTTATCGGTTAGCTCGAGTACCTATATGCTTCAGCGTGCGGTGGCAAGTGAAATCCACGGTCTTTAACCTTTCGGGGCGCAAAGCGAGGCGAAAAGTTCCCACGACACTTCCATTTTATTTAGCAGATAGCGTGGTTGCCTTCGAAAATGTGCTCGTCTCTGACAAAAATGCACCCTGCTCCGAAAGTACTAGCAATAGTTTTATCTCTACAATTTCGGCAATACAATAGGCTATATTCCTAAAAATATATAATCAGTCAGATTATTAAAAATATTGAACACGATTTTTTTCTTTTGTCAATTAAACAAAAAGTGATGAAGATATAGCCCGTTTAAGTTTCGTGAGGCGTTACGCCTTGATACACTTTTTACTTAGACGTGACGTCACGGGACTCCACTCACAGACGCGCGTAAGAGTTGTTGGTTGTCAGTTGGGAGCGACATGGTTCATTTGGTAGTTTGGTAGCAAACTTGGCGCATAAACAAGAGATGCGATTTCAAACCACGAGGCGCGCGTGATTTTTTCCCGAAAAACAAATATTGCAAGTTAAATGAAAACGAGTAATAATCACGTCAATGATCACATCGACTGAACGCACTCAAGAAAAAGTTCACAATGTATTATTGTTCAAACCATGAACCCAAAAGCCTGTAAGCCTATAGTACTAGATAGTTCGGCCTTTTTCCAGTGCCTGAGAGTGCACATTGAGTTCCTTCTCTGGCCGTCCGTTATACGTACGATGTTGCAAACATTTCAACCGCTACATTATTAATATATGTACCTACGAGCAAAGCCAAAGTTAAATTGAGAATTTAACAAGCGTCTGGCAAAGCTGGATTACAGACATTAACGATGCGGTGTTGATATATTAGTTTTAGTGTTGCGTTACATTATGACAAGGTTTTAGGGATAATACTTAGTGTAGCACCTGTTTAGTGCAGCAAAGCACATAAATGTCTAGTTCATCGGTAAGTTCCAAGAGTTCTTACCTCTTTTGGTAACATTTACTTATAATAAAATTTTAAATTACTGTAACCTTAAGGGCTGCACTTTAAATGAAGCT
Organism: Archips crataeganus; assembly: GCA_947859365.1. Classification (NCBI taxonomy): domain Eukaryota; kingdom Metazoa; phylum Arthropoda; class Insecta; order Lepidoptera; family Tortricidae; genus Archips; species Archips crataeganus. The sequence continues at coordinate 4,763,077 of OX402047.1, read as the reverse complement.
AAGAAGCATCTTTTTGAACTGCTCCATTCTATACAGCTACGATGAATCAGAAGCAATATTGGATAAGATGTCTTAAATAACTGTATAAGCACATTTACCTACGTTGTTCAACCACTTATTTAGTTTTAAGTAGAGTAAACTTTGTTTTTTTTTCTCTTAAGTTAAATACAGAAGTCTGTTATTTATTATGGTGTTAACTAGATTCTGCTGTAAAATGTTATCTGGTTCTCCGCGATACAGGCAAAGCCTAGCGCGGGGACCCCTGATAATTATTGTCAGACATTATGTTTTTCAAATAAACGAATTTTTTTTAAGGTATTTTAAATTAATTAAATACCTAGTAAAGTTTTTACTATGAATTAGTGGAAAATTGGATATATAGCTTTGTGGTTAGTGATCCTGATTAAGCTAGTGGTTTCGGGTTCGCCTTCCGGTATGGACGCATTTTTACGATAAAATTGAATGTTTGTACTCGAGTCATGGATGTAGTAAGTATCGTACATCAAAAGATCGTCGACGAATAAAATTGGGTACTTTGTATTTTCAATTGTGAATGGCAATTAGTTTTGTATTTCTACCTACTTAATGATTTGTTCAATACAATATATAATGACTCTTCATTGTCCACCACAAAGAAAACAATACAGAAAAACAAGTACATGGAAAGAAACACGCTCATTAACAAGATTTTGAAGATCACAACATGTTCTTAACAACTCTGTATCTATATTATACAATTATGTTATGTATCTGTGTTCTACAATGAAAATTTTTCTAATTCTAAATTATGTTAAATATTATTTAATGACGCATCGGAATAATAGAAATTTAAAAAAATTTGCTGACTGAGTTTTCTGTCCTCAGGAGAGACAACTGTTTCTTACGCTATATTTTCCTTTTGAGATACGAATAAAATTAAAATAGAAGGTGTGTTGGTCAGGGAAGAAGAAGAAACAGGTTAAACTTCAATTTAGTAAAAGCATCTCTATACGCTTCAGTTAATCCAAAATAACGCAGGGAACGTAAAATACTGCGAATTGGAATTAATTCGAAGACGCCTTGCACCTTCTCAACAGTACACAGACATGAAACAGAAATGATCTTGCAGTCAGCATTCGTAACTGTAAAAGCGACCTTTTTTATCCGACCTCCGCCAGAAATGTGAACGCATAAAGCCCAAATTAGATCTGCAAGAAAAAACGTGCAAGTTGCATTGCGGCGCTCGATTGACCACTTCAAAGTCGTTTGCTTTACGGCCGCACAATGTAATGAAATTTGCACAAGTTTTCTTACAAATCTAGACTGGGCTTTACCTAGTTACAAAGCGTATTAACCATCGATATAGAATACCCAAAATTATACAACACTAGCTGATGCCTGCAATGTGTCGATAGCATCGATAGTATCGATAGTTTTACGTCCAATAGAATTGATGGTATTGAAAAAAATAGCCAATGTTGATCAAAAACAATCAATACCTACCATCGATTGTATCGATAGTTTTGTACTATAGATAGTATCAATTGTTTTTGGTTATTTTACTGTCTGATTTAGCAATACAATCGATTCTATTGTACATAAAACTGTATCAAAACGTGGCGATACTATCGATACTATTGGGTTTGTCTTAACTATCGATAGTCTATCGATATTGGACTATAGATAGGCAACACTAGTTGTCATGACACCTTGTTGTCTTTGCGACTGTCTCATATTCCTCTAAAACCTGTATCGTACTGATCTCAATACGTTTACTACGCATCCACACTGCTACACCCTGTTACATCCCAATTTAAGTCGAGAGCACCTATAAAGATCTAGTAGAGTCTGGAAGGGGGTTCAGCGCAAGTTAAATTAGATCTTTTTGATACCCGTTGACAGTCTTGTGTGGTAACAGAACTTAATCCAAGTTTTGCGGAGTTGCAAGATTGCTTCGCAGGTCTTAAGTATACTGATATACAGGGCCCGTACTTTTCATGCCGATGACATCAATTTGACGTCAGGCTGCATATAGGATGATCCCAAATGGTTTTATTGTAATTATTAATCATTAGTCTTCAATCATTTCAATCATGTACAAATGACTACCAAAGTAATCTATTCGCACGTGGAAATCAATACCTACTTGATACATGAAACGTAAATGAAACCATTTGTTTTGTTTTTATACATACATTTTATTATAATTTATTGTTACCTACCACATTTCAATAATTACGTAGAAAATAGAATTCATCTCTAACTTGAAGCACGCCATCCTTCTTGCATTAATACCTACGCAGAGAAAATCTAAGTCATCTTCGTGTGCATTCATAAAAATATTTTTGTTTTGTAATCGTTTTTGTTTGTTGTGTCGCACATTTGGTTAATTTTTTATGATTGATGATTAATGATTGATTATCTCAACGACTCCAATTGCAATCATCCTGTACGTGGCGTGACGACATCGGCATCACATGTACGAGCCCTGGTATACAACAGATTATGACTTTTTCTTGTGATGGAGCAGACGTCTGCTTCTGTTTCCGCAACTGCGGAATTACTGCACAATTTTGTCAATCGTATCTGTTTCTGTTTCTGCCTTTTTTATAGCGAAAACTAGCTGTTGCTCGCGACTCCGTCTGCGAAGAATAATAGCGGTATGATAAATAGATGTTGACCGATTCTCAGACCTACCCGATATGCACACAAAATTTCATGAGAATTGGTCGAGCCATTTCGGAGGAGTTTGGTAACAAACACCGCGACACGAGAATTTTATATATTAGATTTAAACGGAACTTTACGACAGTTGAATACAATAATGAAGAACACTGGAACATTAAGTAGTTGGACTTCATAAAATTTAACATAATAATTAACTTAATTTATTAAAAAAAATCACGGGACAATTCACACCAATTGACCTAGTCCCAAACTAAGCAAAGCTTGTACTATGGGTACTAGACAACGGATAAACTTACTTATATAGATAAATTCATACTTAAATACATATTAAACATCCAAGACTCGAGCACAAACATTCATATTTTTCACACAAATATCTGCCCTGACCGGGAACCGAACCCACCTCAAGCTTCGTAGTCAGGTACTCTAACAACTAGGCTATCCAGTCGTCTAATTACTGTGTTTGTGTTGTGTGTTGTGTTTGTGTATTTGTATTGTTAAGAATTATACTTTTACTAGCTGTTACCCTCGACTGCGTCCGCGAAGAATCCGTTTATCGCTGTCCTGCGGGAAGAATGAAATTTTCCGGGATAAAAAGTATCCTTTATGTTAATCCAGGTTATAAACTATCTGTGTGCCAAATTTCATCCGAATCCATCAAACGGTTTTAGCGTGCAGAGTAACAAACATCCACACATCCATCCCGACATCCATACAAACTTTCGCGTTTATAATATTAGTAAATTTCGTAGAATTTATTCTTTCGCTTCCGCATCCGTACTTTCTATATGTTTCCGCTTCCGCTACACAGTGTGTCGCGTAGAACAAGCTAGCTGGACAAAAACAACATTAACAATTCTAAAGATTGTTAATGAGGGTAATTAGAGCATTAGTTGCTTATCACAATAACAGGTATTGTTTAGATAATAAAGTTAAAACATTTACGATCAGGAGGGTAAGTATAAAAGATAGTCCGAGTCAAATGCATAAAATTAGTTGCATATTGGCTACTAATACAAATACTTCGCGTCTGTTGTTATTAAAAGTTGTGTGGTGAATTTGTGATTGATTCGATAACAAAGGGTAATTATATATTTTTTGTACTGTTAAATTCATTATGATTTAATCTGTTCGTTAGAAAGATTTCGTTATTTAAAAGAAATCAGTAAAAAAATCTTAAATTTAGAATTTAAAAGACTATAAGTAAAAATCCCCCTGTTTCCCCGAGCTACTTTTTTTGCCAAATAAAAGACACATTATTCTAGTTTATAATCAACTTAAAATTTCTTGCCCGAATTTGCCCTAACTTTTTTTTGGCTATTTTTTTCAGACTATTTTTTTACTATCTCAAAAATGGAATGTTTTGAGGAATGGGTCAAAGCTCCCAAAAGTGCCAAAAATGCTACACTTTTCAAGTTTGTCGCATCAAAACATAACCTGAGTGGCGTAATAGAACCATCGTTGAAGGAGATCAAAGCAGTTATTTCACGATTTTCAGCGAAATTGTTGGAAAAATGGGAGAATTCGAACAGAAGTCGAGACCGCTTTCTAGCATCCAATAAGACATGGCTAGGGGGTGATATCACATTCCATACATTACTCGATCCTGTAGAGCCATCAACATCGTCTCAGCCCCCACTGGCTGGCCCTGGAAGACCGAAGATTGTACACTTCGCTGATGCCAGCTCAAAGACCAAGTCGACGTGTTGATGATTTAACTCAATCCCGAAAAGCTGTCACATACCTACTGCCACGAATAGAGACTTGCTTAACATGCTGCTTATTACGTCTGATCCTATTATTAACAGTCTCAGGGAGGTTCCTAAATAAAAGACAGGTTCTCTTCCTTCTGAGGTTTTAGATTTAGTATTAGAGAGAGAGAGGGAGAGAGAGATGTTTATTTACACATATTCGATACACAGGAAATACAGTTGACAGGAAAAGATACAAATAAAAATCATCGAATAGTATAAATTGGGCTCCACTCAGCATAATGTTGCGGCAAGCCGCAACGCTGCTGCTGTGTCGCTGTGTGGTATTAGAGCCTCTTAGTAATGTAGGTAAATAGAAATACAGTTCGTAGGTTAAGTATAGCATCTAATGATTATATACAAGAGGATTCTTCTGAAGAAGAATTAAGTGATTATGAATAAGTAGAATTAATTATTATTCATTTACGAGTATGTTTTGTTATACAGGGTGTTACAAAATTACCCGTAATAACTGAAGGGTAAAAGCAAAGAATTAAATTAGGTAATATATTTTTTTTTTTGGGATGGCGGGAGCTCGCCTTTGATAGGCAGGAGTGGAGCAAGAGAGGAGAGGCCTTTGCCCAGCAGTGGGACACAAAAATAGGCTAAATAAAAAAAATAAAACATTTTTTTTTACAAAAAAAAGAACAGCGCGAAAAGTTACAGTTTTATTTACTGTTCATGGGGTTTCAGGCTTTAGGGGTTATTTTGTAACAGCCGGTATTGTGTTGTAAATGAAATACGTAATTAATTTATGTTCAGTTGTTTATCATGTAGGTATTTAGTTAGTCATTTTAGTTTTAAGTCCCAATTAGGTTAATGATGTCCCTACATATTACCTAAGCTAGGTAATCAGCTAGTGCATAGTGGTTTACAATTTTGTTTATATTTAAACAATTTTAAAATTTATTTTAATTTATTTGTGTGTGGTAATAATAAATATGATATATATTTTTGCTAAACTTTCATTTTATTGAATTCTAGGTGAAACCATGCACTGAAAGTAGTTAAAATGTTTATGAATATTCATAATAAACGCGATTGAACTTAATGGCATCGACAAATAATATTGTCCAGCTAGCTTGTTCTAGGCGACACACTGTGCGCTATGGTACTTTCTCTGCAACATTATTCTTTTCATAGTGGAATTTCATTCAAGTTAGATATCTAAATGAGTCCGTCATGGTACAGGACAGAGCCACATTTTTATGGACTGAAACAATACTTTTCTCACACGCGACCTTATGATAGCTACGTTTAAGTAGAAAAAAAAATTAAGAACAAATCTAACTAATGAACTAAAACAATTACTTTGCTCACCCGCGACCTTACAATAGTTACGTTTATGCAAGAAATGTGCGTTCATGCAGTTCCTCCACCTCCACACTGTACGAACACACACAAATCACATAAACCCAACCATCACCACCACCACGCGTTTCGAACTCAACCAGAGCTCATCTTCAGAGTTACCACAACCGTATGCTATGCTACCAAACGTTAAACTAACAAACCAAAACAAATGTTTTAACTTGTCACTGTAACTTCTCAAGTACCCACTTTATTTTTCTTATTCTCAAACTACCCCACAAAAATTAACTTTTATTGACATATTTAAAACTACCTTGAATTTTTTTTGTTTATTTATTTATAAGGCATATTCAAATCTAACTGTGTAGCGGGGTTGAATATTGGACGGAAACGAACGTTGTACAAATCAAACGGTTTAATTAAGATAGTCTCAACAATACAGATGTACGGAATATACTCAGGGAACGGCGGGCGTTTCGACAGAGACACCGCACTGTGACCAGAGGCCTGTCTAGGTTTATATTGGGAGGTGTTCAATAGCTTGAATGCAGCCACCCAAGTATAAACCTGCTCCTAAGACTTGATCCAAATTAAATATTACATCACGGTTATATGGATTCTATGTTGACCAAACGATAGCGCGATCTAACTCGACCCCAACGCCATCTCTGGGTGACTTCTGGTACTACACTCCTCGCTGCACCGCGCCAGTGACGATTGCGTGTGAAGTCGGGTAGCTAGCGCCATCTAGTTTAATACTCCCCCCCTTTTGGTCCCGAGGTGTCCCACCGAGGTAAGAATAATTGTTTCTTTGGTCTACCAAAGGCGCAGGTCCTTTTCGTGACAAAATCGTCCGTTGAAACTTCTGGCGCATGCTTCGTCCCACAAGCTTCCAAATAAATTTCATGTACGGGTTTCTTTGGTGCGAAGGTTTTCCTCAGCGCGTTTTCAAAATTTTCCCATGTGGTGATGGTGTTCTTAGTACCCTGCCACCATATGGCAGCGTCATCTTGAAGGATCAGTGGTAGTGCAGCGAGCGCATCAACCTCACTGATGTTTTCTAACTTCTTGAAGACTCATACCGCCGTAAGAAAAGCTTCCACAGTCTCCCTGTCCTTCCGACCGTTATAAGTGGCTTTACATGACGTCATGCTGCCTTTTCGACTACTTCCAACGTTCGCCAATAGCTGCTGAAATTGTTCCGTTGACAGATTGACACTCATCTTGTGTTGAGATATTCCTATGCGAGTTTTAACCGGATATGTTGTCTCCCGTCCGTATCTTGAAAACACGCACTTGGGTTCGTTCGAGCCCGCGTTGGACGCCACTGTAGCGGGGTTGAATATCGGACGGAAACGAACGTTGTACAAATCAAACGGTTTATTAAGATAGTCTCAACAATACAGATGTACGGAATATACTCAGGGAACGGCGGGCGTTTCGACAGAGACACCGCACTGTGACCAGAGGCCTGTCTAGGTCTATATTGGGAGGTGTTCAATAGCTTGAATGCAGCCAACCAAGTATAAAACTGCTCCTAAGACTTGATCCAAATGAAATATTACATCACGGTTATATGGATTCTACGTTGACCAAACGATAGCGCGATCTAACTCGACCCCAACGCCATCTCTGGGTGACTTCTGGTACTACACTCCTCGCTGCACCGCGCCAGTGACGATTGCGTGTGAAGTCGGGTAGCTAGCGCCATCTAGTTTAATACTCCGTGTACTACAACTGTAAGTACGATTGAAGTCGTATCTAGTGTTTTCAGAACATCTCCGCCAGCCTGAACGATTTCTGGTCCAATGTTATTAGAAGCGACATGTTCATATTTACCTCTTGCGTCGGCGCATGCTTCCTTGTGTTATTTTTAGTATTCCCATTTGGTTCCAGGTAATGCAATATGGCGGCGCTAATAACTTTATTAGCGCGAGCGGAGTGCTAGAGCATGTGTTTACGTTACGGGAGTTTATAAAGCTATCATTTCTTTTAAAATAGGAAATTTATGTACAGACAAAACTAAAAACGAAAGGCCACAAAACCGTTTAAGCCTACTAGTTTGACCATTAGCCGATATTTTCACGCAGAGAGTTGTGAGTTTGAATCTGGACTTGCACCTCTGAGTTTTTCGGAATCGCACTTGAATTTAGTAGGTGATACGGTAGTAGAAATAATATAATACCTACCCTTATAAATGTTGTTTGATGATGACAAAGTTTATATAGTTTAAGGAGGTTAAAAATAGCCTGATTGGCTACGAGAAAAGGATGGTACGACCGTGCCTTTGTTTTGCTCGACTTGGCGGGGGCAATACCTTAACCCCATATATAATGTAGGTTTATCAATTGCAAATGGATTGCTGGCTGGGCTAAATCCAGGGCGTTTAAAAAGGTCTTGGCGACTTTGGTTGTACATACTTTTGACATGTTGGATAGGAAATAAAAAAATTAATACTATCCCTTATTACTCTCATCAGCTCTTTTATAGTTTTTATTTTTTGTAATAAAAGCTTAAACAGTTCCAGGTTTTAAAAAAATGTTTTTATCGTTGCTAAAATTTTTGATTACAAATTTTGAATATTCAATAGCATGTGCAGTCACTTAGCATACCTATTTCATCATTCATCAAATTGCACTTGCTGAGTTTATTCATTACTCTTTGAAAAATATATCAAACTATCGATATCGGTACGTACTTTCAAAAGTTCATTGAATTTTAAAATTACTCTTTCGACATTTTATGTCTGTACATAAAGGATATATGAGAGAGGATATATAGGGATGTGGATATTCTTTATTGATGAGTTGTGGAACTTGGTAAGCGTATTTCCGAATGTGCCCAATATTGGGTGGTAGCTGAAACATGTCAATATAGCTGTATTCTCACTATCTTGTTTTGTCTTTTGTTTTTAAAATGCAGGTTGTCACTTTCTTCTCTTTTCGTCTACGTATTCATCATTTTGATTAAATGTTCGACTCCCAGTTGCACACTTTGAAAATTAGAACATTGAAACTTTACGTAATGAAAGCTGTGCCTTTTTTTAAACTATAAAATCATAATGTAGTACCATACAGGTATTTATTTAGAAACTGGAAAAAGCTTCGGTGGCCTAGTGGTTTGACCTATGATCACTCAAGCAGAGGATCGTGGGTTCGAGTCCGGGCTGGCAACTCTGAATTTTTCGAAATTTATGTGCGAAATTACAGTTGTAATTTACCATGAGCTTTACCATGAAATAAAACATCGTGAGGAAACCTGCATACAACTGAGAAGAAATTCAATGGTGTATGTAAAGTTCCCTATCCGCATTGGGCCCACGTGGGAACTACGGCCCAAGCCCTGTCACCCTAAGAAGAGGCCTGTGCCGTGCCATGCAGTGAGACGTATGGTATAGGCTGGGATGATGAATAAAGATTTGACAGGTGGTATAATCTGAAATCACGACTATTCGCGAAATTTCAATCAATGAGCGTTTCTGTGGCAGGAAATGAGTGAGTATGAGTGAGTATGAATAGGATTATTTAAAAGCGAAAAAGTTTTTCGGGTTTTTTCGCTTTTAAATAATCTTAGATTCGGTGAGCAGCCGTATTGCTAATAAAAATAAATAATATTTAAGTGTGAATAGGAGTTGGATTTTATTGCTAATAACGACTCCATGGCCCGCTAACATCATACCGTGCGATTAAAACTCCGATGCCTAGTCATGATGTCATTCACTGCAATAATTGATGAACACTTCGTGAGCATCCGATATCCGATAGCAAATCATTATTCACTACATTTTCACTGTTTGTACGTATATATAGGTAATTTGTTTACCAGTACCAACTGATGCAGCTGTTTTACATAACTGATCTACGTGCCTTCAAAAGCCATTCAATGGATCTCGAGTGAGGTCTGGTAATTGATATATCTAAGTACGAACATGGAGGTACCAATTTTGTGCTCGACGATTATATTATATACTCTGTCCGCCTGTATATTGAAACGTTAATAGGGTACGGTATTTCTAGATTACGCAATATGACACTTATGTATAAGGATCGGTTCACGAGTGAGGATCGCATCGAACATGAGAGGCGTCATTTTTAAAAAGGTCACCTTTTTAAGGGTTCTGAATGTGTACGCGAGAAAAAAAGAATATATTTATTTGCCAACAGTAACAATCCAAAATACACAAAACTCAGATAGTAAAAACAAATGTGAAAATTTACATAAAAAGTAGTTTGCTGACCAACTCATTTATGCTAGCATTTGCTATTCCTTGTCGACGTCTTGATCAAACTTCTTTTTGTCTACATGTCAACCATATCACTCGTACATGGACAATGTCGACTTTTCCTATACAGCGATAATAAAACTATCAAAATTGCCCCAATTTGATCAAATGCAAGGCAGTTTACGGTAGCTAAGCATTCCTGTTCTGCGCTAAAAGCCGCTTTTTAGGAGCTTTTTCTCTGGCTATCAAGTATTGGCACTCAAAAATAAATCAAAAACTACAGGGTTACTTCTTATTTTCACATTGACCTAGAGTCGTAAAATTTTTAACAATTTTTTTTAACAATTTAGAAACAAGATCTCACCGAATGACTCTGCCAAGTGTTACCTGTTGTAGCTGGTGTAATTACAATCCCACCTAAAACATAAATAGATATGAAAAATGTTAGCCATCTTCAATACCTACTAAAAATATGCTTGGTTGTGGACTAAGCTACGCCGACAAAGGATTGAGATCTAAATGGATGCCAAGTTCTCAAACATAAATTCTTAAATTAAACTGTCGAATGATTGACACAAAGTACATAACATAACTTATGTTAAAGTTGAAGATTTATTCGGCTATTCAATTTATATTCTATACATATTTGATTTTCTCCTAAAAACTAGATTTATCTTACTTTCAAATAAATAAATAAACAGTATTTTCCCATGTGATTTCAAACAACGGCTGCTACAAAAGTTAATATAAAGAAATGGAATTAATTCCTATCGTCTATATTTTTAGATAGAGATACAACCTAGAGCTCTTCAAATCTCAATCTCACTGGTTCAGTAACAACATATTCACTCTAGTGAATATGTTGTTACTGAACCAGTGAGATACACCTTTGGCCTCATCTGCACTTTTCATCAAGTAAGATAGGATAGTTGTCAATCACAGAGATAAGGGTCTGTTTAATGTAAAGAAAAAAAACAAGTCACCTAATACTGCAAGATAAGCTGGTGATATTTGCACGCGGGGGATGTAAACTTCCAACGAAGTCTCCTCTAATGCAAAATGTTCCTTATAAAAGTCACGCTAAGAAGCCAGCTCACAAAGAAGGAGACCTAGTAAATCTTAACATACGAAAAGCACATTCAACACGTTTGATTCATTAAAACACCTATCCTTTGTATCCAAGGCCTTTTCTAATGGTCCTTTAGCAGGTGGCTTAAGATACTAGCGGCAGAGTTTGTATTTTTCGTCTTAGTCAGAGCAGTCTGAAACTTTTGAGAACTTAAGTTTATTTTATTGTAAATTATAATGATGGTGTATGTTCGCTTGTGTTCGTGCATTGTATTATCTTTTTTAACTAAATACATTAACAGACTTCTATTGTGATGAAATTGCCATATCGGTTTTGATAACATGCTAGTTTTAAAATGAAAGTTTAATAGAATGAACATCAATTTTGATGTACCATCAAACTAAAAAAGAATTACCTAAATCGTTTTCCCCCAAGTACAAGTTAGTTACAGTCAAATGGATAACCTGCTTTTTTAAGCCGATAAAAAATAGAGATCATTTAAACAACAAGTTAGCTGTAGTCATCCGCGCATTCTTTTGTAACTTTGCCATTTTTAAAACAGCTGCCAGGATTTCGCTCATTGTGAAGATTTAAGCCTTTTTGGGCATTTCATCGTCTGTCATTTAAGCAGTTGTTAATTTGAAGCTAACATTAAATAATTTATTGAATCAGGCGTTACTTTGCGGAGGTCCATATTAATGAACTAAAACAATTGTTTTAAAACAATTGTTTTAGTTCATTAAGCTAACATTAGTTTTAGGTCCAAAGTAAACTGCGTCATCGCTTGTCCCTCACACCGCGGCTTTAGTGCCCATTCAAGCAGCACGCTTCAACGCTTGTAGTTAACGAGGCTGTTTTTTCCCGACACTTCTCACATATAATTTCCCGGCAAAGGAGAAACCCCTTACGGAGTTATTTTTATGGACCCGGGTTCATTCGATACGCCTAAATATACGCGGCGGTTACCGTAACAAGGTTTTTGCTTGGCTGCTAGAAAATTGTTGTTAACCTTGCACCTGTGCCATATTATAACTTTTTTACTCTAAATAAATAATGAAATCGTGGGGCAACTGACACCAATTGACCTAAGTCCCAAACTAAGCATAGCTTGTACTATGGGTACTAGACAACGGATAAGCATACTTTATAGATAAATACATATGTATTCAAGTAAATATTAAACATCCAACACTCGAGCACAAACATTCGTATTTTTCGCACCAATATTTGCCCCGACCAGGAATCGATCCCGGGACCTCAAGCTTCGTAGTCAGGTTTTCTAACCACTGGGCTATCCGGTCGTTCATGAGATATGTTGATGATATGTCGGTACTGAGATAGTTACTTATATAAAAACTAAAATAACTAAATTTAATCTTTCAAAGCCAATAAAACTTTAAATTAAAAGAAATTCTGTGGAAAAAATTGGTAACTCAGCAGAGAATACACCAATTTCCATACAAATGGCGGGGACTTGCATGTCCACTGCGTTACCTACTTTATAGATAATAATGATTACTTTTTATACGTAGTGATAATTTTAAATGTAAGGTTTTTTTTTTTTTTTTTTTTTTATGATTTAGGGGGCAAACGAGCAGACGGATCGCCTGATGGTAAACGATTACCGTCGCCCATGGACACTTGCGACACCAAAAGAGTCACAAGTGCGTTGCCGGCCTTTTAGGTAGGAGTACGCTCTTTTTTTGAAAGCTTGAAGGTCATATCGGTCCGGGAATACCGCAGCAGGAACCTCATTCCAGAGCTTTGCTGTGCGAGGCAGGAAATTTCTGGAAAAACGCACAGTAGAAGACAACCAACCATCCAGATGGTGAGGATGGAAGTGTTGTCGCGTAGGGCGGTGGCGGAAGGATGCGGCAGGGATCAACCCGAATAACTCCTCGGAGCACTCTCCGTTGTACATGCGATAGAAGATGCACAGTGAAGCTACATCTCTACGCAGCGCCAAGGAATCAAGCCCATCAGAAGTTCGTTGGCAGCCGACTATTCGAGTCGCTCTCCGTTGTATGCGATCCAGAGGGAGAAGCTGGTACCGGGGAGCCCCCGCCCACAGATGAGAGCAGTATTCCATATGTGGGCGAACCTGCGCCTTATAAAGCTGAAGGCGGTGGGCTGGAGTGAAATACCGTCTCGATCTGTTGAGCACGCCGAGCTTCTTCGAGGCTAATTTAGCCTTACTCTCCAAGTGGTCGCGGAACTGGACTTCACTCGAGATGTCAATACCAAGGATTCCGATACTGGCTGTGGTAGCAAGGGGAGTGCCTTCGAAAAGAGGTGACGCGACAAACGCAGACTTTTTTAATTAATTAAGGTTAATTATATACCTATTTAAATGTTTAATAATAAAACCGAGCACATCACCGTTTTTGTAAAAAAAATATTTGAAGAGCACATTACAAAAAATACTGGCCCTAAAATAAAATAATGGCCCACTTAATACTATAGCTTTATTAAAATTGATTTCTGAAGTAAAAAAAAAGGTTTGAGATTTTGATCTATCTACTTTTAAAAGTAATGCGACTGTTAAAATAAATAAATATCATGGGACGCTTGACACCGATTGACCTAGTCCCAGTGTAAACAAAGCTTGTGTTATGGGTACCAAATAACAGATAAAAATACTTTAATAGATATATATGTACGTACTTACATACATATTAAACACCCCGAGAATTTGTTGTCACATTCATATTTTTCATATGAATATGGAATTTTATAGCTAGCTATTTGGGCAGCTTATGCTTTTTAACAAATTTGCTTTTTAATCAATTATGGCTCTCCTTAGTTCCTCGATATAAAAAAAATTACCCGCCCCCGCAACCCCCCCCCCCCCCCCCACACCAAACCCCCCGCCCACCCGCGTTCACATTCACCACCGTACTCCCAAGTCAAGCGTGCCTATAGATGTTTTACTTCAAAAACCCCTGATTTTGAAACATTCTTCCGCTCCGCTCCGCTCCTATTGGTGTTAGCGTGATGATGTATAGCCTATAGCCTTTCTCGATAAATGGGCTATCTAACACTGAAAGATTTTTTTAAATCGGAGCAGTAGTTCCTGAGATTAGCGCGTTCAAACAACAAACAAACAAACTCTTCAGCTTATTCATTCTTCTAAAAACTGTTCGATAAATTCTTAAAATAGACGTATCTTTCTTATTTGTGAACCGATTTAAATGAAACAAACACTAAATGTTAATCCAAGAAAATACCAACATATCAGTGAAAACCGCATCCTTCTAGCTTAAGCCGTTTCTGAGATTAGCGCGCACAAACGCACAGACAAACAGACAAACAGACAATAATTCTAAAAATCATTGTTTCGGGTTCTATTGCGCTAATAAATAGCCCTAGTGACAGTTTTTCTCAAATATCTTCAATGTACAGACACCGACTCGTTACAGATTTATTATATGTATAGATTTGAGGAGCCATTCCTAAGACACTTTTGGGCACCAACGCTGGTTCTAAATCTGTTCCGTCTTTCAGAATGATACTTACACAATATTTGCCCCGACCAGGGACTGAACCTAGAACCTCAGGCGTCAGGCGTAGGCCGTAGGCGTCAGCCAGTAGGGCAGAGGGTCGAGGGTTCGAGCCTGGGCTGGGCTTACAGCTCCAGAGTTTGTTTGCATTTATGTGCGAAATTTCATTTGAAACTTGGGAGCTTTACGGTGTAGGTGAACATGGACGAAGAAATTCAATAGGAAGTATGGCTTAAGCAATGTCATTCTAAGAGCACTGCAGTGGGAAGTACTCGTATATAGGCTGGGATAAAGCTATCCCTTTTTTATTCATCATTATCAGGTTCGCCATCATCGAAAGGATCATAAAAGTGTTCATCATGGTCTAAGCATGGTGCTTCAGAAACTTCATCTAACTTAATACTTGCTTTTCCTCTAATCCCTAGCGACGTTTCTTTAATCACTTCCAACTTTGCAGCTTTGGCCACTTCAAAATCTTCGTTAAACTAACCACTAGCATAATTTCCACCACAAACTTGAGCTCTAAAATGAAAACTACCCACAATAAAGGTTTACGTAATATCACGAGAGCTACTTGCCCCGGTCTAGGTTAATGAGGGTTGCTCGGTTGCCCGGTTTCTGTCGAGTTTTCGAGCAAACAAAAACATTTTTTTCCTCCCTCGCTGCGATTGTGAAGACTTTAGTTTCTCTGCTGAAACATTTTTCTATTAATAGGGGAACTGTTGTTTTATAATACGGGCTTAGAGCTTTGATTAGTTCTGCGATATTTAATGTTGTATTGAGTATTACGTAAGCTTTAAAATTAAATGTAAAAGTTAATTCTGCTGTTTGATAATCACACAGTTTGAGTGCGCTTGTAAAAATGTCATATACTAGCTGCTCACCGCGACTGCTATTGCGGAGAATTTGTTTATGGTTTTCCTACGTGAAATATGCAATAGGGATAAAATATATCCTATATATGTCCTTCCCAGGTTCTCAAACAATCTCCATACTAAATTTAATTGGTTAAGCGGTTTAAGTGTGAAGAGTTAACAGACAGACAGAGTTACTTTCAAATTTACAATATTAATAAGGATGATCAAACCAATTGATTCCTGACTCAATATAGAAAGTTTTCGCAGTAAGTGTTAAAGTGAATTTAGTCCAGAATCTGGCATTCTTTTGAGACGGAAGACCCAAAAGTTACAATATACAAAGTTCTCTGACTTTTAAGGGTATTCTCAAAAATTACGTCGTGCTCTTTCTTCGTTAACTTTGCATAAAAACACCCCTGCTAAATTTCATGTCTGTAATAGGCGGTTGAGTTTTCGGATTTTCATTCCGATTCCACGAGAATATCGGGAACAAATAGCCTGTGTGTTATTCCAGTCGCCCAGTGATATGACCGCTATGTGTGTGTGTGTGTGTGTGTGTGTGTGTGTGTGTCTGTCTGCCTGTCATTGTGTCTGTCTGCGGCATCATAGCTCTAAAACGGGTGAACCAATTTGGCTGTAGCTTTATTTATTTGAAGGCAGTTTCTTTGGCGATGTCTCATCAACATTGGTTCAGCCGTTTCAAAGTTCGCAACTGCTTTGTTAGCTGCGGATATCTTAGACGAAGAATGGGCATTTACTTTATTTTCAAACATAATGTGTGACCTGATAGCGCTGGAGTTTTTTAAATTTTAAAATTTATAGTTATTATCTCAAACATGCAATGAAATAAATAAAAAAAACTCCATACATCAAAAGGTTTATTTGTAAAGAGATTATAAGGAAACTAGATAAAAAATATAACTAACACGTTTATTAATTATCTATTACATACCAATTTCTTCCAAATCCGTGCAGCCATTTTCGCGCGAAGGAGCAATAACACACACACACACGCACACACACACGCACGCACATACTCACAAACTTTCGCGCTTATAATATTAGTAGGTCAATAGAACTAGTTTACCACATTTTGAATTATAAATGTAAGAAATCCATACTTCTCGCGGGCGCATAAACATAAGACCCATTTGGCAGTAGAAGCCAGATTTAGGTGGCCATTATACCCAAGACAAATTAGTTCATTACCTAAATTCAACAAAATACATCGCTCACCACTGTAACCGGACCTCCCGCAAAGTTCGGATTAGGAACGATTTAGGTTACGAGAGTAAACCAAAGTGGGTCAAGTTAATCTGGTCGCGTTACGTTACCTTTTCCTTGAGGTGTTTTGTTGCGTATAAAATTATTATGTGTTCCTGCGAGGTCGAGATTCGGCTCGTTATCACGTTGAATGTCGCTTTAGATGTAACGTTAAAGTTTCTGTACTTTGTAGAAGTTTGAATTTAACTGTGCCGTATTTGGTTGGGTGAATAAAAGCTTTGTCAGCCTTTGGGTATGAAGCGCCGTTGTTATTTGTATTGTATGCTGTTACAACTACATTTCCTGTCATTATTGGCTTTACATTATTATTTTTGTTTGCATTTACTGTTTTTTCTTTGTGCTGAGTTGCACAACCGCTAGTGAAATTTTGCACAGATGTTCTAATAATAATGTTAATGAAGACCACGGTGTATTTTTTATTAATTTTCATGGAAATTGAGTATAATACCCTAGTTTCAATTCAACTGCCAGATTTTTGCCGACTTTTGCGGAATAGAGTTAATTGGCTAAGTAAAGTTTTTTGAGGAGATGCTAATTATATTTTTTTTCGACAGTGGTCGACTTCAACACCAAGAAACTGCAGCTGTTTTATTTTTATCTCCTTTTATTTATTGGAAATATTTTTTTAAGTGTTCGAGATGACATTTGTGAGATTTTATGGCTGACAAGCGGTTCGTGCTCAGTACTAAGAAGAAATAGAAAAAAAAAACGAATTCAACTGTCGCTTCTGTCAATGTCAAATGAAATCTAACCGTTTGCGTTTCGTTTGCTTTGCGTTGTCCAAGAAGCAGTTCCAAAATAGTGATCGAAAGTATTCAATCGTGATCCTATTATTGTGCATATATAGGACGTGGAGAAATGCGGTAAAATTGAAAGTCCGGATTTTATGCGGAGGTCGATAAAAATAGTCAAAAAATCACACTGAGCACACCAAAACGCAAAGCAAACGAAACGCAAACGATTTGACATTGAGCAGTGACAGTTCACTTCGGTTTTTTTTTCTGTTTCTACTAAGTTCTGAGCACGAACGGTTTGTCAACCATAAAATCTCAGAAATGTCATCTCAAACACTCAAAAAAATATTTCCAGTAAACAATAGGAGATAAAAATAAAACAGCTGCAGTTTCTCGATCTCCAGAACGCCGACTGTCGAAAAAAAATATAATTAGCACCTCTTCAAAAAACTTTACTTAGCCAATTCTACAATTCCGAGTAGATAAATTACCGAGAGTGTCGAATTGCATATGTAGTAGTATCGTGTGCTTATAGGCATGCCACTTTAAAATTAAATTAAACTCACCATCATCATCATCATCATCTTAGGCCATCCACTGCTGAACATAGGCATCCCTCTTTGATACCCAATCATTACGGTTGGAAGCGGCTTTCATTCTAAACAATAATTATATTCCACACATAATAAACTACAACTTATATTTCACGACATATATTTCAATGACAAATTAAAGTCATTGCTTATTTGGTACGTAACAAACGCATTACATTATAATAAAAATTAAAAACTACAGAAATCGATTTAAAAAGCATTTAGGTAAAAACTCAAATCACTGATGTAGGAAGGGCTACCGCCAAGCTTAAATGGGACTGGGCCGGGCATGTCTGCCGGATGCATCCACAAAGATGGGCACACTCAGCCACGTGGTGGGTGCCGTATAGCTCTGGACAGGGACATGTGGAAGTCAAGAGGAGAGGCCTTTGCCCAGTAGTGGGGCACAAAAATAGGCTAATAAATAATAAATAATTAGGTAAAAACAAAATGACAACACCAATAGGGATGTTGACTCCACCAATCAACTGACGTACTTTTTATGAGCTGCCAAATCAAAACACATTTCTACCAAGTTTGAATGTTAATAGCAACTTATGACGTCACTTTTTCGCCAACTCAATCAACTAACTATTTATTTGTTTTAAAGCAACAAAAATCTAATTTTGCAGTAATCGAAAATTATTCGGTTGTTTACTGGAGTCGTGTCCTCGAAGTTTTTTTTTAGTGGCGCCAACATCTCTATTGTAAATTCGCTTTCTGCTAAATCAAGTTCTAGATGTAGAACACTTATTGCGTTCAGGTTTGGCCCGTTTATTATTACGGCGCTGTTAAAGACAATGTTTCAGTTAACGACGTCAGGGGGTATGAACTTAATAATATTGCTGACATTTAGTTCTACTCGGACAGGGCGTGGCGTCACTGAAAGCGTTTTTATGTTAATTATCCCTCAGTTTATTACGTCCTTTAGTTAGTTACCTACTGTTATTCAGTTAGTAGTTTCTTTCGTTTTAGTTTTACTAACACGCTAGGATTTTTTTTAACTGGCTGATGGCGCCGACTCCGTCTGCGAAGAATTTGGTGTCGCTATCCCGCGGGAACTGTATACTTTTCTGAGATAAAAACTATCCTATGTCCTTCTTAGGGTCTCAAACTACCTACCAAATTTTATCTAAGTAAATCGTTTCAGCGGTTAAATTTATTCAAAGTATTAGCGGTTATTTATAGTAATAGTATTTATTATTAATTAGCCTGGAGAAGTGTCCAACCTGCTGGGCAAAGGCCTCCCCCCATTTTCGCCATTCATCCCGATATTGAGCGGTGTCCTTCCAGTCTTTGAGGTACACGTCTAGGTCGTCCCGCCAACGCCTCCTGGGCCTACCTCGTCGCCGCCATCCATCCTGTGGTATCCAGTCCGTGGCTAACCTAGCCCACCGATATGGATCCATGCGGCTGGCGTGGCCTGCCCAGTTAGGGTTGCCAGGCCATAAAATGCAAAGGACGGACTGCGCACTATATAAGGCCGGACATTTTGCCCTAAAAGCCGGACATGTTTTTTTTATTGCCAAACATAATGTTTTTACAGCTGGGCTGTTGAAAAAAGTATTTATACTTGATGTAAAGTGAGGATGAGATCGAAGATGGAGTGTGTGTGCCAGATGGTTTACTAATGTTTCGCAAATTACGTTTCCCAAACTGATTCACTTGGCAAATGTTTCATTTCCCAAATGTTTATTTTTTCTGAAACTGTAAAATTTTCAGGATTGTTATAAAACAACCCTAACCTAACCTAACCTAACCTACAAAATAGTCCTGAAATATATCCTGAATAGTTTACAGTTTCAGAAAAAATAAACATTTGGGAAATGAAACATTTGCCAAATGAATCAGTTTGGGAAACGTAATTTGCCAAACGAAAGTACACCGTGCCAGATATATGCATATTCGATATTTATTTAAAGATGGACATAATATTTATAATAAAAAAAGTCGTTTACGAATTTGAAATGTTTATTAAGTTACACTATTACAGTTTTACTTACAAATGAATCATCAGTCTTTTGTAGATTATTAAGTATGTATTATTAAAACGCAGCGGGGCGGGGTAGTCACGCCACGCGCGGCGCGATGCGCGGGCGGAATGACAGTTTGCTCTCCGCTCGCCCTTGTCCGCTCGGGCGCTCGTCCGACCATCATCGTACGAATCGCCATCCGACAAAAAGCCTGACAAAAGCCGGACAGGCCGAACACGTACATATTTGGCCGGACGCGACCGCAAAAAGCCAAACATGTCCGGCTAAAGCCGGACACCTGGCAACCCTATGCCCAGTCCCACTTAAGCTTGGCAGCCTTGGCACCCACATCGGTAATGCGTGTTTGTATAGTAGTAGTAAGGTTTTTGAAATAAATACTTAAAAAATTATAAAATTATACAAGTTACCCCTTATTTGGACCCCACTTTAGCTGGGTAAAAGGACATACGAGTGTCAAATCTACTACTTAGTACGAGGGGCGTTCAATATAAAGTGAGAATGAGATGCAAACTCTTTTAATATTACGAAATTAAATACTGGCCGGTAAAGCTAATCTATCTAGCTGATTGCTATGAAAAAAAAAACTAACTGTCTTTTGTTTAAAAAAATATACGGTAATTTCTTTGCAATGCTATTGAGTACGTTAGCGAAAATGGAGAAAATTGAACTGCGCGCCGTTATCAAATACTTGTGTTTGAAAAATTTTTCTACGGACCACGTCAATTTGGATTTGCGGGACACTTTAGGGTCTAATGCTCCTCCGTATTCTACAGTCGCACGTTGGTGCGCCGAATTTAGACGTGGAAGAACATCGACAATGGACGACCCTCGCTCCGGACACCCTACTACAGCAGTAACTAAAGAAATTGTGAAAAAAGTCGAATGGCGGATCGTCGTGTCATGGTTCGTTTCATTGCTGAAAATGTAAAGATTTCAACGGGGAGCGTGCATAATATTTTACATGAACGCTTGGGTATGAAAAAGGTATCTGCGCGTTGGGTACCAAGAATGCTTACTGACACGCAAAAACAAACTAGACTCTAGATTTGTCAAGAAGCTTTGAACCTGATGCAGCAAGACCGGGAACTTTTTTTGGCGCGATTTATAACAATGGACGAAACATGGCTCCATCATTACGACCCAGAAACGAAACTGCAGTCTATGACATGGAAAAGGCCATCATCTCCAACTCCGAAGAAATTCAAGGTGAGCCCATCTGCCGGTAAGGTCATGGGCTCTGTTTTTTGGGATGGTAAAGGGGTATTAATGATTGAGTATCTCGAGCATGGAGCCACTATTACGGGCACATTATACGCCAAACAAATAGCAACATTGCGCAATGAGATCCACGAAAAACGGCGAGGTAAACTCTCGAAAGTTGTGCTGTTTCACCAGGACAATGCCCCGGCACACAAGTCCGCCGTTGCAATGGCTGCAATTCGTGATGGTGGGTTCGATATCCTTAAGCATCCTCCGTATTCACCAGATCTTGCTCCCAGTGATTTCTACCTATTTCCGAGATTGAAACAATACCTGAGAGGCCAGAAATTTGAAGACGACGACGCGGTAGTCGCTGCAGTACAAGATTTTTTAAGTACTCAAGATGAGACCTTTTTTAAAAATGGAATTTTAAGTTTAGAAAAAAGATATACTAAGTGTATTATGCTAAAAGGTGACTATGTCGAAAAATAAAATGACATTTAGTAAAAGTTGTTTATAACATACTCATTCTCACTTTTTATTGAACGCCCCTAGTATCTTAGTATTGTCCCCTAATATATTTTTTTTTTTTTTTTAGTAACTGTTAATGTGATCTGTGATTATGTTAACACTCTCTAGCTAGAAATATTTGCTAGGAAGACAGATTCACCTCTGTTGGAATTTAAAGTCTCTACAGACTTAATTCCTACTTCGTCAGACTCTCCACTTAGCAAGTCTTGTAAATTCAATTTGTTCCTTGGTTAATGCCCCCTTGTTAAGGAATTCCCAGACGACTGTACTTTGTTAATATTCGCAATAATGATAATTACTTTAAGTACGTGTAATTTTCCATGTTGTTGACTTGTTTAGATTTAATTATCGGTTTTTATTAACTTGTAAATTGTTGCGTTTATCAAAGTAAGAAAACATGTTGAAACTTCAGAGGTTCTACGACGTTTTTAGCTCTTGATGTGTTAATTGCGGCAGTTTAAATAATTAAATCGTAATCGCATGCGTAAACGTCAGGTATAGTTATATGTTTATTTAAACACGGTCACGCAGTTTATGAGGTTAAAAATTAGACGTTAATGAAATTGCAATAAGAACCACGGCACCCGTCATTGATGTCCAAATAGTGTCTTCTTTCTTAGACATAGGTAAATCATCATGTAAAATATAGTACCCGGCCATAAAGAATGCACATCGGTCTTTGGAAAAAGACTCGGCAAATGTCGGCTTCGTATAGCGTTGTCACACACTACTTATGTGACATTTGTCAGTCGTTGTTCAGGTGCCGTAGGGTACGGACGCGTTCCGGTGAAAATATATAATATAGAGTTATTAAAACCCCCCAACTTTAAATTTGTGCTGGACGCCGCATCCTGGCGACGCACGCAACTTCATTTCATTCATTCCAATTCTTCCCTTTGTGCCATTATCCTTTGTTATTAAAAACAAGTAACAAATTCTTTATTATCATGGGTTTTACCACTCGATGTGATAGACATCGCACCCTGGCGACATACGCAACAATAGAAATAGTATAGCTCATAAGTAAACTGTAAATAGATTTATATTAACCTATAAGTTTATGATTAAAAGATAAATATGTCGTTGGTTTTATTCATAGCATAAGATATAAGAAATAGGAGACATAGCTCTCAAAATAAATAGAATATAGCAATATAGGTGCATTAGATGCATAGTAAATACCAATAAAGCCTAACCTTATATGTAAAATCACATTAGTAAATAAGTCCTATAGCAAGAACCTGAATAGCGAACACAGTGCAGGCAGTGATCGAAGGGCTGTCCCGCACAAAATTGTATGATGGATTACACTGATAGACTAATAATAAATACGGCTGATAGTGACAGTGATATTGACCAAATTGAGAGCACAGATAGTGAAATGGAAATTTGGGGGTAGGCTGCAATAGAGAGATCTCTCTCCAGGCAGATGTTATGCCTGGGGACCGAAGTACGATGGATGAAAGTTGGAAGTCGTATTTATGCAGCCGAGTTAAGAAACTTCGATAGCGTGATGTAGGATTGTAGTGATTAGTTCCTTATGTGATGACTAGATGGCGCTAGTAGTCGGTACAGAAGGAATTGAGATTTTTTGAAAATTTAAATTTATGATAAAATAGGAGTCTTTTAATATACTCTAATTTGACTATCCTTTTTCTGGTAGTTGCAACAACCCTCTATAGATTTCAAAACTTTACATGTCATTAATTTGACGTAAACTACTTAAGTCCATGGAGTGCAGTGTTTATTTGATATCAAACGTCACTTAATAAATACGGTTATTGATGGACGGTCGCCAGTGTTCGGAAGTCGTCGTAAACTGCGAATTGTCTCTTGCTAAAGGCCGATGTGCAATCTTTATCGCCGGGTACTGTAACTCTCTACTTGGTTTAATTCAGGCAAGTAAAACGAGCGCAATCTCGCCCTAAGCCGGATTCAAACGTTCAAAGCAAATTGCAAACGTTGTATCGAATGAGAAACGTTTGCTTTCAATTTATTTTATTTACTCACGTTGTATGATAGGGACATGATCATATACAATCGTATTTATATTCTTCCTTGCAGATCAGTCGTTACTATCTGGCAAGGCGAAGCATAAATAACTCGATGTTTCAATACTTTACTTAAATAAACGGAACAGAATAAAAGCTTCCGAACAGAGCTCCAAATTCTTACCTATTATCATAGGGTTGTCACTCGGTAAAAAAGAAATTAAAAATCAAAATCTTTTATTCAAACCAGTACTTAAGTATCTAATATCTGTATATCTACAACACTACAACAGGTAGGCATCTTTAAAAACAACCGAACACCCGAACTATGTAGCTAAACGCTAAACGGTCGCGTCGTCGCTGGCGGCACACCTGAACTTTGTCTAATCACTGAGCTAGTTTAAACCGGTTTGTCTCCGAGCGGGCGCCGGTGCACGCCCCCCCGTCCTGTCTGTGACAGGTCACGCACACATATGTTGTGCGTGTAGTTGTGTAATGCATGCGCGGCGTTGTTTGTAGCTTTTATTCTGTTCCGTTTATTTATTTTACCACTTTATTACTCAAAATAAAGATTTGTATTTGCAATATAATTCTTTTGGGCGACTGACTTAACCTCATGGGTCTTGACTTTTTTATAAAACACAATGCATAAGATCAAGATCTAAGAAAGAAAGAAAGAAGAAAGAAAAAACATTTATTCGTGACAACAAAAGCATAAAGGCATAAAGGTTACAAAATAAATCAAAATAAATCATAAAGGTTACAAAATAGATCTATACAAGAAACACCAGTTTTGTTATTTCGGAAATTATTTCGACATATTTAAAGTTCTTTATTAATTGAACAAATTGTTCTTCATATAGTACCTTTGGTAGTTATTCTTACCGCTTATTTGTTCTTTCTATGTACGCTATGATTTACGAAGATATTATCAAAGCACTGCCAAACTACAAGGCTTATTAAAATTTGCAGTTATGAAAGGAATTTTATCATGATGACTACTAAGAACGGGGTCATTCAAAAAAAAAAAAAATAACTAAAATAAATACCTAATCCGATTTTTTTTGCTGTTTATTTTATTAAGGAGGTCCGTGAAAACTGTGCTTGATGTCCTAGGGGTTCGTGGCTGAAAAAGGTTGGGAAACGCTGCCCTAGAGGGATGAAATAAGAGTAATCTTATATGGAAAATCGAAATCGCTATAGTTAAACTAAACTAGCCTTAACCCATGGCTTTGCCCGTTTTAGACATACTTTCGCGAGAAACAATTACAATCTGAGGTATTGCCCGAAAAAAGTAAAAAAAAAAACCTTTTTTAAAGCATAACGTTCGCTCGAAGAACTGACGAACTGCCAAGAAATCGAATTCGTTTCCACCGTCTGTATTTTCCGATAGAATATAGGATTTTTCAAGGCTAGAATGAATAGGCTGTTACTGAACCAGTGAAATACACCCTTCGCCTCATCTGCACTTTTTATCAGGTGAGTGAGATGGGTCAGTTTTATGTAAAAAAAAACTTTTCTTCCTAAATAGTGGGTCAGATAATATAATCTAAATAACAATATCAACATCGTCTGTAGTTAAAACAAAATAACCTACATACAATTTCTTATTAACATCTCCTTTACGTAAATAAAGTAAGAACCGAACAAATACTGCGAGTCTCAACGTAAATATTTATGTTCGTAAATCTCTGTGCGTTTATGAAAGCGTCTTGGGTATAATAATAATTTATTGCCGGCATATTAGTATGTTGTATGTGTTTGACGCTGTTTGGCTTGGAATTCGTTTGTTAGTAATATGCATAGTTTTTGCTTATGTTATTGCCGCTTGTCATTCTTATTAATATATCGCGTCCAAGGAAAGTTGAAATAGCTCAGCTTTTTCGAGTTTTTAACAATTGAATTTATTTCTGTTTTATCCTGCAGTTCATTATCTACACTAATATTATAAAAAATAAATAAATAAATAAATATTAGGAGACAATCTTACACAAATCGACCTAGTCCCAAACTAAGCAAAGCTTGTACTATGGGTACTAGACGACGACAAACATACTTATATAGATAAATAAATACTTAAATACATAGAAAACATCCATAACTCAGGAACAAATATTCGTGCTCATCACACAAATAAATGCCCTTACCGGGATTCGAACCCAGGACCTCTTGCTTCGTAGGCAGGGTCACTACCAACTAGGCTAAAGCGGTCGTTAAAAGAGGAAAGATTTGTATTTTTGTATGTAACGAATAAACTTAAAAACTACTGGACCGATTTCAAAAATTCTTATGCTGTTAGAAAGCTACATTATCACTGAGTGACATAGGCTACTTTTTACTGCGGCAAAATACCTTTTCCTACGGGAAAATTAATTTATCGCGGGCGAAGCTGCGGACGGAAGGCTAGTTTTTAAAAAATGTAGTAAATTTAAAAATTTGCTTCCTCGCTTTATCATAAACAAATACCTAATAATAATATCACGGGACCATTAGGACTTAAGAGCTTATTACACTTGGCTAAATTTAGTAATCCTAATTAGAAAATGCTAAATCATTCAGCTTGTCAGAAACCATTATTGCTTCTAATTAGGATACTTTTTAGTATCCTTACTAGCTAAACGCGATTACATTTTACTAAATTAGGTTTCTAAATCCTAAATTTAGCCAAGTGTACTAAGCTCTTTAGTCTCAAAGTAAAATGAACTAAAACAATTACTTTGCTCACCCGCGACCTTACAATAGTTACGTTTATGCAAGAAATGTGCGTTCATGCAGTTCCTCCACCTCCACACTGTACGAACACACACAAATCACATAAACCCAACCATCACCACCACCAAGCTACACTGACGCGTTTCGAACTCAACCAGCTCTGAGCAATGAGCTCTGGTTGAGTTCGAAACGCGTCAGTGTAGCTTGGTGGTGGTGATGGTTGGGTTTATGTGATTTGTGTGTGTTCGTACAGTGTGGAGGTGGAGGAACTGCATGAACGCACATTTCTTGCATAAACGTAACTATTGTAAGGTCGCGGGTGAGCAAAGTAATTGTTTTAGTTCATTAATATGGACCTCCGCAAAGTAACGCCTGATTCAATAAATCAAAGTAAAATGACTCAAAAAGATAATTAAACATCTAAGACTCGAGAACAAACATAAAATTAATGTGTTTTATTTATGTTTGTGGATATAAATTATCTGTATAATTAAGTTAACTGGTTTTTACCATGAAAAAGTAATATTTATGACATTTCAAGTAATAACTTATCAATGAATTTAAACAATTACTTTACTCACCCGCGACCTCAAGGGAGGTGAAGGTGATGTCGAGGGTGAGCAAAGTAATTTTTTCAGTTCCTGTACCTGATTGTACCTTCGCAAAGTAACGCTTGATTCAATAAATTACTAATTTATGTTGCTAAATTTATTCAAATTGACGATATGCCATATATGTGTTAGTAATAATTAAGCTTACTGACTAAAGTTGGTGAGGTTTTAAACGAACGATATTACATATTTTTTTTACTTTGAGACTTTTTACTTTTGCATAATTTTCAAACAGTAACCTTTGTTCAATGAAAAATCAGATACTAACAACTTAAAAATGAATTTAAAACTCACAAATACTAATTTACACAGGATTAAGAAAAACAGCTCCGTTTCACCTCTCACGCAAACACAATGTATGAAGTTTACGTGCCATCACTCGTGCAAATTTAAGTCATCTGTCACATTAAATACGTCGAGCATTACTTACATCAGTTTATTTGAAATACAGACGATTACACCAAACACGACTCTACTGGCAACGCCAAAGGAATTAGAGCCCTTTCAGACATTTGTGTTCGAAGTTCAATTTTCAAGGTTACGACGCGTTCAAATTGAATATGTTTATTTTTTACGCACGTGGCATTCTTTGATGTACCAACGTTACATGCCAGTCCTATTTCGGAGTTTATTTTTATTTTCATGACGCATGCGAGGAGCTTTAACAGGAATGGACCAATAAAAGTTGCGAAACAAATTCGTAAATGGAATACGAATGGTGCATGTTGGGAGTGTAATGAGAATAATAAAGGGGGATACGACTTTTGGGCACGTGAAATAAGTAAAATTTGGAAATGAGCACGCGTGGAGACGTGCATTTTAATCCTTCTTTGATATTATATTTCTTTTTTTTATTATGAGAGGGAGGAAAACGAGCAAGCGTGTCATCTGATGGAAAATGATCACCACCGCCCTTAAATGTCACCAACTCAAAGAGAGTTACTAATCTGTTGCCAGCCTTTAAAGGAAGTATAAACCCTTTTCTTGAAAGCCCCGATGTCATAGTTCTCTGTCTGGATTTTTTTTTTACTTAAACTTAAAACTTAGCATATTTGTTGTAACATTCCCGTATTTTTGCACATTTAGGAATCTCTCAGTTTAAACCTTATTAACGTAAACGTTTACCCGAATAATTGCATTGTTGTTAATTAAGGCCATCCGGCGCCTCGTCCAAACTTGCAGAGTTGCAAACTAAAACAATCTGCCTTGGAGCCATCTTCGTTCCAATTTCCAACACTGATATTAACTATCATGCTTCGTTGCACAGACTATCAAGTTCATATCCCTGTTTGTTATAAATGTAACGCACGCTGAAGGTATGAAATCGAAACTAGAAATACAAAATGTTTTTAAAACAGCAGCACTTTTCGCTGCCAGGGGCCTGTTGCATAACAAAGTACAACTTATATTACAAGCGGAACTCCCTTTCTAGTTAATATAACTGAACCGAGAGGTTCGCTTGTAATATTAGTTGTACTTTGTTCTTAGATATGTTTCATCAAAATCATTTCAGCCGTTTTAAAGTTATCAGCTCTTTTGTCAGCTGCGGAAGGGATCTTAGACCTATGTATAATGGGCATTGACTTAATGTTCAAACATACGAGAGACATAATTGCGTTGGGGGTTTCTCAAATTTTTAATTTATAGTTATGAAAATCCACGTATTGTTATCGCTGAGGGCAATAACACTCGACGATGAGGTTAGAAAAGATGAAAGAACTTACGTGAGATGATGATGGCGTCGTACGGCGGGAGATGGAGATGAGCTGATGGTGATTTCTTTGATGGAGATTGAGCTGGTTGATGTCACTGTACTTTCACTATATCACGAACACTTTTACCGGCCGGTGTACGTGAGTACACCACCTACACAGAGTACACTCCCAAATATTTTTTTGGTTAAAGTACAAATCTCAGAAATACAAGCTGTTTCCATGAGGGTGAGAGGCACTAGAAGACTTAAGACCTTCGAATGCGAAGACGGAGCAGGAATTATCTTCTGATAAAGAATTTGCACCAGCAATGTCCCCTTACTAATTTTGTTGTTGTTTCTTTTTATATTATATTATGCAATTAACGTAAGCATTAGTGATTATAATCACTATACTTATTGATAAACATTTTACCGGAGCGCACCGCAAGTGTTTCGCAGTTTTTACGCCCTCCGTAACCGTTCGTTCGGAACGTAAAAGCGTAACTCGCGTCGTAAATCTGCTGTCTCGCTCTCACGAAACGGTTCGTGATAAAACAAATGGTAGGTAGGTATTTATGTACAACCTTTTGCCTTGCTACTTAGTTTGTTGCTACACGTGCAAAATACCTTTGTTTGTGCGACGCGTGTGTGTTAAGGCAGACTTATACAGGGTTATTTGTAATTCACTAGCATCCTTTTAACCCTAAACTCCTACCACTTAAACAAATGTTTTTTGTTTTACGGCTTTTGTCATAACTTAATATTTTTGGTGTAATAACGTTTTGAAAATTTGAAATTACCTCTTATTTTTACGATACTCTGTGTATTGGGAAAAAAGTGCTTCATTTTAAAAAGTCGTAAAACAAAAAAAAAATTGTTTGAGTGATAGGAATTCGGGGTTAAGAGGATGTCAGTGAATTACAAATAAACCCTGTATACTCGTACGTTCCACTGCCCGGCATAAAGGTCGGCGCAGACCAGATGTAATGAATGAAACTGTAAGAAAGATGGCGCATCATGTGCACGCATCTAGTGTACCATCTTTCTTACAGTTTAATTTATTACAGATGGTGCCTTAGAGCGGCCGCACATTGAGCCATTAGTGGCGACCACACTAGAACGACTAGTGGCCGCCATAAGTCGCGGACTCGTTTCTCCATACATTTTGTATAGCATCGGCGCACACCGAGCGTTTGAGTGGCCGCGTCCGAGCCACAAGCTGCGGGAGTCGATCGCGCTCGCAACTTGTGGCTGCGTTTTGCCGTTCGACTCACGCGCACACACGGCTACTTGAACAATGTATTCTAGCCATAGAACTTATAACTCTTGACTTGACCTCTCGACTGGGATCAGATTACCGTTGAATTTTGGGACACCCTGTACATACTACACCTTGTATAGACCACTATACATGTACGTTAGTCCGTGATTGAGTCCCTCGAGATTCTTGTGATTATGTTTACGAGTACCTATTTATGAATAACTTGCTGTTGCTCGCGACTCTGTTTGCAAAGAATTCGTTTATCGCTATCCCGTGGGAATTATGCAAATATTTTATACTACCTTCATACCAAATTTCATCTCATTCGGTTCAGCGGCTAAAATGTAAAGAGGTAACAGACAGACAGACACACTTTCGTATTTATAATATTAGTAAGGATGGATAATGGATGGATGTCACCAGCGCTAGCTGCAGCTCATACGTTGTAGCAGTTCATCTATTCTAATAACTAGATGGCGCTGGGATCGCAACACTACCTTCTATTCCGAGATGCAATTAACGACATCTTAAGATAACGCTTAATAAGTACAATAATATGAACGGAAAAAAAAATCAATTTTCCTAAAGACAGAGACATAGTGAAGTGAGATAATGAAAAAAAGAACGTTAATTACGGGTGTGGAATTAAGTGGACTTTTTAATTAGGAATCTGAATGGGGGATGTAATTGATGTCCCCTTAATTAATTTAAACTACCTTCTTCGCCTACCCAAGTACCTACCTAATTATTCCAGATACGATTTGTTATGCCAACAATACTTTGGGCTAAAAGTGGAAAAATATGTATGCTACGGGATGTTTACCGGGATTACCTTTAGTGCGTATGCACACGGCATCCATGCGCAGTTAACGAGCCTTAACGTGCTTCAAACGACACGTGACGTAATTCAACACTGCAAGTAAATAAAATCTTGTGTCGTAAGGTCGGGATACTTTGACCCAATAAATGGTAACTTTGACCCACATGCAAAGCACATAATAGAGTGTAATAAAAATCATAAAAACGTGGACATCCAGCTAAAACAAACCATATGAGTGCCATCTTTGCAAAAAATCACATGGTCGAAAAGCAACTGAATTCATGCGGTTTTTATTATAAAACTAGAACTGTCCGAGATAATTTTTTTCTGCCAACTTAAAAAAAATGTATTTTCCATTATCGAAAGTTACCAATGACAACCACATCTGTCAAATACATGTCAAACATTTTTATATTTTTCACTGGCTTCGCTCGTCCGCTCGTTTGCTTTTGTCATGTTTGCCATACTTAAAGTAGATAGAAGAAAACATGGATGAAGTAGAAAAAATATTGTATGCAACGGTGTATAATTTGGTCTAAACGGCTCGTGCCGTCTTCAATTGCGATACTATTCGTTCGTATCGCAACTCACGTCACTCGCCTTTTAAGACCTCACTTATACAACCGTTGCATAAAATACTATTGTTTATTAAAAGAAATCCATTTTTAAAATTAGTTTCAGATTACCAAGCTTTGCTACACTAGGCAATGCCAGTCACATGGTGACCGGATTCGGATTACAAATTTTAAATTAGTTTAAAAATAAAAAAGGTTTTTATTTTGCAATAATTAATTTAATGTTATAAACAGTCGTAAAGGAATTTCTTGGTTAACTATTTATAGATACTCGTACGCAGTTCGAGCTCACGGCAATTTATCTACCTTGCACCTATAGCAGTTGACAATCTGACATTCATTGTGGACTACCTGTGGCTTACGAATTGTGACGAAGTAGCCAGAGGCGAGTTCGGGTATGCCTTTTGTGATTTAAGTGCCAGCACTGAAGCTGAGTTGATTGCTTTAGTTTGCTCGCAGGCTTTAGTAGATATTGGTTGTTTATTAGGTGTATAGATTTGATGAGGAACTAGGTTTTCTCTCACTGAGACTGAGTCAGACTCACGCACCGAGTTTTCCACGCGAATTCGTAAGAATGTCAAAACAAACGCTTTAAACGGGAGTATTTATAAAAATCCAGTGGTAGCATAGCCCTCTTAGCAAAATATACGTACCTAGTGTGAGGCCATTTTATTGGTTAGTTGATACCCCCCTTTATTAGCGGCAATAAAAATACACATGTTTTTAAATGCATCGACGGTTAAAAGGCAAAACGCATGAAGCGACACTTTTTGTCAAAATGAGTTATATACATATTTGAAATAAGCGAATTTTTCTCCGTCGTTTGAGCCGGGTTTCATGTAAAGTTCAAAAAATGTCGCTTCATGCGTTTTGCCTTTTAACCTTCGATATTATGTGTTCATAATTAGGTCTTAAAATTTCAACTGTTTATTTATTACGATTCTTGAATACAGCCCTGTGATAGACAGACAGACAGACGGGCAGTGTACCTAGCGATGTTAATAAGATTTCGTTCGTCGCCGTAATTATATCGTATCGTAAAACGTAATTCTCTTTCCTAGACAGTTGGTAACAGTCTTCAGATTTTTAATATACGCCTCGCGCGCTTTTTATAAGCACAAAGATCAATGATCATACAAAAATATGTAGTGGACATAAATTAGTAATAATAGATGTAATAGCAATCACGCGGAACATACTGCGCTCTTAACTAACGCGCCGTGATTTACGACCGCTGCGCTTGCGCTATTAGCCGTCGAAACGCTGCCTAAGAGTTGCTTAAGGGTTGCCAGATATCACAAAACCACAAACTAATCTTTTTTCTACTATTTTTTTTTTATTTAAAAATTATGTCTTTTCAATTTAAAATATAGTGTTCATAATATAATAATGCCAGGAATTAATAAATCCTTCATTTTAAAAAATCTTTTTCTATCTAATCTTCTAATATACAAAAATCTCGTGGCACGGTGTTTGTTATCGAACTCCTCTGAAACGGCTTGACCGATTTTTATGAAATTTTTTGTCCATTATATTCGGTAGGTCTGAGAATAGGTTGTATGCTATTTGTTATACCTCTATTCTTCATAGACGGAGTCGCGGGCAACGGTAGTAAATAAATAGGTATAAATTTCATGCGCCACTTGATCTAATTCCAAAGTACCTAAGCAAAGTTTGTGTACTTCGGCAATGGATAAACATTCTTAAATAGATAGATTGGCATATTTAAAAAAAAGTGAAGCCTTTACTTTTGTTGATGCGGAAATTTTGGGGTTTTCTTATTCAAAACCACGACTAAAATTTATTTTCATAACAAAAAAATGGATCCAAATTTTTCGGGTCAGTTTTATGGCGTTTTTTTTTCTTACGGTTTACATGGGTCGGTACAAAACTGACACGAAAAATTGTAGGTATGGAAAATTAGGATATTTTTTTAATCATCAAAATCAATAGACCAAGACTCGCGAACAAATATACGTAATTTTTATACACAATGCTCCGACCGGGGATCAAACTCGGGATCTTAAACTTCGTAGTCAGGTTTAACAATAAGTGAAATAGAATTACTATCGCCATCTCTTGCTGGGTCGACGTCTACACTTTGCCTTTGCGGCTATACCTATGTGATTTCAAATACAGTCGTACCTATATAAATCCTGTATTATCTTAACAAGATTTTCATTGCTACTACCACCTATAGGATTTGATTACGCAATTAAATAGTGATTACAATCACCTCGACGTTTTGCTACTCGTGACCACGGCCGCTGCAATGTCGCTGAAACTTTGAGGTGATTTTAATATTTTTTTATTTGCGTATATTTTTATTTTTATTTAATAGTATAGTAACCCTAATTTTATTGGAACTTTTAATGTTTTAATTCAATGCATTGCTATAGATTAAATATATATATTTATTAGGCATATTTATGACGGACATAATATTAGTCGATTTTCGTAACAAACACACGCGGTAACACTGCGGTAGGCGCTTCAGAGACCGGCCCGATTATCTTGTGGGAAGTATAGCTAAACTGTTTAAATGAGTCCTCGCCTGCGGGGTGCAGAAGCGCGGGGGTAGACGACAAAGGGATCGAGATTGGACTACCGTGGCTTTTGGCCGTCAGTACTTATTTAAATTTCTCGGCTTAAAAAATATATTAAGTATTATTAATCCAGGTTAAAAAGTCTGCAACCCTGAGTTCCCCTGTTTAGTTAAAAGACAGTTACTGCGAATTGTTTTGTTGCTAAGTACTAGGGATGCATCCGATACCGATACCGATACCGATATATCGGCATCGGCGATATTTCTATTGCCGATACAACGATACTTTTCAAATTTCGCGCTTTAAAAAAGTAGTGTAAACGCGCATCTTGTTTGATCTAGTTCGTTGCAAACGAGGCAAAACAAAAATCTTGTTAATGTTAATTTTAATTATTAACAGTTATTGATTTCATTTTAATTATTACCCTTAATTCTTAATTTTTAATAATCTTATTCAAAGTCTGTAACTGTTTATATATTTTAATAGAAATTAAAAATATTTAATCAAAATTGTGTGTTTTATATATTTTACCTTAATTTAATTTTAATTCACTAATCGTTTGTATCGGTATCGGTATCGGTATCGACGATATTTTTATAAGAGTATCGGTATCGGTATCGTATCGGCAAAAAGGCGTATCGATGCATCCCTACTAAGTACATTCGAACAGTTGGCAACGTGGCCCACTATGAAGCATTCATAAAACACTAAAAACGAAAGCTGTTTTTAGCTTTAGTAGACATATCTAATGATATATATTATAAGTATACCTAGATATTTTTCTAGCACGAACGAATACTTTTCCTTGTAATACTTAGTATATCGATGTCTTATAAGTGGCATTATATCATTGAGACACGTTTGAAAATATAGAACAAGAATACTAAATCGAATCGATGTTATTATTATGTCAAACACCAACCACAAGTTGTTTGTGCTAGAAAAATCTCTAGGTATAATTATAATATTCAATTGGCCCGCACAAAGCGGTTCGTTTCATCTTTCCTAATACGAACGGTAATGGAATGAAATTCGCTCCCATCGTCTGTATTTCCAGGCGCAGCCTAGTGATTTTCAAGGCTTAGAGCGAATAGGCTGTTACTGAAACAGTGAGATACACCTTTGGCCTCATCTGCACTATTTATCGGGTATATTAATATGTATGATATGGTCAAATTGCGGGGTTATGATAGTGGTTGGCAGGAAACTAGGACAAAAACAAAAATAAAATATTTTTACCCGACTGCGAAGAAGGAAGGGTTATGTGTTTGACCCGTACGTATGTATGTATGTATGTATGTATGTATGTATGTATGTATGTATGTATGTATGTATAATAATAATAAAATAAAGGGATTTTAAAAGAGATTACAAAAATATATACAAGTCATGTGTTTAAATTTAATTTGGAATAGTCAATTGGTAATCAATGCATTAAAACGACGACGTACCTACTTACTAAGATATCTTTGAGCAATAATTTTCTCTATGAAACCCATGTGGAAAATTAAGTAGGTACCTACATATTTCAAAATTGGTTTTGAACTTTAACTAAATTTCTTCCTATATGGATTCCTAATTCAAATACTCAATAATTTATCTGGGTCTGTGGAGGTTACACTAAAAAGCCAAAAATAAAAAAAATAATTAAAAACACTATAAAAACCCGCCTGCGGTGTAAATAAAATAATAAATTAAAAAAAAAACCCGCCTTCAGAAATACTGAAAAGGTAGAAACAAGATAAAATGTTCAATAACATTAAAACGAATTTAAAACACGTCGATGGCAGTCTTTCAAAATTTAATGCAAGGATAAATTGCAGTCGGAGGCATGGGAGTCAGTGCATGGGATTTTTAATGTCACTTCATGCATGCCTCCGACTGCATTTTATCGTTACATAAAATTTTGAAAGACTGCCATCGACGTGTTTTAAATTCGTTTTAATGTTATTGAACATTTTATCTTGTTTCTACCTTTTCAGTATTTCAGCAGGCGGGGTTTTTTTTTAATTTATTATTTTATTTACACCGCAGGCGGGTTTTTAGTGTTTTTAATTATTTTTTTTTTCTTTGTAGTTTCATATCGAAAATTTTATTTTACTTTTTCTTTAATGTCGTTTTATTTTTACTTTCATATCAGCCCTTTAGTAATAATATAATGCGTAATGTGTATACATGTTATTTGTAACTGTGTAAAACTTATGTTTCAGGTAAGTTGGACTTTTACCGAGAAAAAGGAATGTAAGTTAGCTTTGCGTTCTTTTAACAACATTTGAAATATAAATTATTAGATGTTATTTTTCTTTATGTTAGAGAGGCCAGACAAACGAACTACTTAGTGGGTCACCTGATGTTAAATGATCACCACTACTGTCCATAGACACCCGCAGCACTTTACGCGATGCCAGTGCGTTGTCGGCCCTAACAGGGAGAGGAAAAAGGAAAGGGAATAGAGGGGGAGAGGTAAATATAAAAGTCAAATGGTAACATTACCTACCGAATGTTCCCACAAACCTACTTCAATATTATAAATGTTTTAGGGCCGTTTGGTAACCAACATTTCGTAACCACCCAGTATACCAGCTGTAGTTTAGCTGTTTCAAAGTTATCAGCGCTTTTGTTAGCTGAGGAAGGGATAATGGACGGACGGAAAGACGCATATTGGGCATTTACTTTATTTTCAACCATGTGTGACCAAATTGCGTTGGGGGTTTTGAAATATTTTTAATTTATACTTCTTAAAGTTAAAATACTACCCCACAGAAACTCACTACCGGGATATTAAGTATTCTCTATGTCTCTATCCAGATCTTTGTCCACCTGTACGCCAAGTTTAATCTAAATCCGTACAGCCGTTAATGCGTGGTTGACTAACAAAGAGTCAAACGTCTGAACATCTGAACATCTTCACAAACTTTTGTAATATTAGTGGAATTATATTTAATCCCTGTGTATAATTTACAGCCATGCCAAACAATATGTACCTATACAGGGTTATTTGTAATTCAGTAGCATCCTTTTAACCCTAAACTCCTACCACTTAAACAAATGTTTTTGTTTTACGGCTTTTTCATAAGTTAATATTTTTGGTGTAATAACGTTTTGAAAATTTGAGATTACCTCTTATTTTTACGATACTCTGTGTATTTGTATGGAAAAAAGTGCTTCATTTTAAAAAGTCGTAAAACAATAAACATTTGTTTGAGTGATAGGAATTCAGGGTTAAGAGGATGTCAGTGAATTACAAATAACCCTGTATAATATAATAAAATGTTCATTCAATTCGCTAAAAGCATTACATTATATTATCCCTCCGTCTAATACCATAAATACTTACTATCTCATATGATATATTGTTATTTATAGCTTATGACCTTCCGCGTTAGTCTTCATACTAACTGACCCCCTACTAACTAGCTCTGACAGTAATTCTTATGATTTAAACATAATAATATAATATCCAATGTTATGGTGGTCATAGTACCTAAGCCTAGGATTTGAATATCATATTTTTTCTTTTAGGCGAGATTGCTCGGACCAGAGTTAAGGCACACACGCACACACACACACACATTTATTTGTTCACTAAATAGATCGTGAAAATTTGTTGGAATTACTTTTTAATTAGATTTAAGTAAAATATGATTTAACAAGATAGTTGATTGTAAGTTTTCAGCTCAAGCTATTAATTGTACAATACAGGGAGTTACTGTTATTGGCCTTATGTATCAATATAAAATTAGAATAAGTTTGATTGTTACGCTGTTTTGCTCCTTAATAAATAAATAAATAAATAAATAAATCGGTTCTGCGGTTAAAGTGTAAAGAAATACTTAACAGGCAGACCGACAGAGAGACACAGGACCTGGGTTCGATTCCCAGCTTTGGTCTTTTTTCTGGAGTTTTTTTCTGTGCATCTATGTTTCAGTTTGTATTTAGTATGAAATATAGAGAGACACACTTTCGTATTTATAATATTAGTATGGATTAGTAAGTTTTCACAGCACCTAAATCGGAAAGCGTTCATTTTGGAAAATCCCACAAACTAAGCCATTTTCACTTTGTAACACTGTAACCACGTGCATTGTAGCAATTTTGCCAATTGGTCCGAATCGCTCTAATAAATACTCGGTGGCCACTCGAGCAGCCGTCGCGAGGACAAACGCTGGATACCTGAGCCATTGAGATTGTTCGCTGGTTATGCGGTAGGGTGTCCAGATCTATGGATAACATAAGACATTTCAATAATACTGTAAACTTCATCTCAATATAATCTGAGGATCTCGTAGACGCTTCTCGTGCAAATGATTACACTCAAATTTAACGTCTCAATCCGTGTCAGTTGGCTAGAAGTGTCTATTAAATTGTCAGATTTGAATGAAATTAATTTTAAATAATGCAGAAATCTACATAGGTACTGTAAAATAAATGAATGAATGATTGAATTTTATTTCCAACTTTTTAGATTTATATTTTGTTAGTAACACAATATCATAAACTTTTGTTAGTGACAGTAACAAAGTTAAATAATCTAATCTATCTATCTTAATATATAAAAGAAGAAACTGACTGACTGACTGACTGACATATCAACGCACAGCCCAAACCACTGGGCCTAGAGATTCCAAATTTGGCATGTAGGTTCCTTATAAGGTCTAGGGGTGCACTAAGAAAGGATTTTTCAAAATTCACTCCCTAAGTGGGTAAAAAGGGGGTTCAAAGTTTGAATGGGGAAACAAGATTAGTTCGACTATTTTATTCGAAACTTCGCAGAAATACTCCTAATGATAAATGAGTAAACACGTGTTTCTGGTTTTTTGAGAATTCAACCCCTAAAAGGGGGGAATGGGGTAACAAAGTCTGAAAATCAACATGGGTGTTGTTTCTATGGTTTATCGGGTCGCTGGTTATGAAAACAACAACGGTTTTAAAATCCGACGTGGCAGACGTAAAATACCATTTCCCTGGATGGGGTGCGATGGGGTTGAAATATCTAAATAAACTAAATGACTGTTGATATATCAACGCACAGCCCAAACCACTGTACCTAGAGAATTGAAATTTTGCACATAAATACCTTATACAATGTAGGCAACCACTAAGGAAGGATTTTTGGGAAATCCCACGGGAAAGGGATAAAACGGGATTTATATATTCGATTCCGAGTGACCCTATCTCGGTAACTATAATAACTAGACTCTTCAAATTTGATACACAAGTAGGTATTACATTATTTAAAACATTTATTTCAGGATTTTTCAAAATTCCCACGGAATAAGGAAAAAACGGGATTTATATATTCAGTTCAACGGGATCCTATGAACTATAATTACTAGACTCTTCAAATTTGGCATAGATGTAGGTAATTATAAATTCCCATGGGATAAGGAAAAAACGGGATTTTTCGTTTTACTGGTCGTAGAAAGCTGAAATTCGGCATGTAGGTTGTTTGGGGAGTGTTGAGCTGGATTGAGAGAGGATTTTTCAAAATTCCTACGGGAACGGGAAAAACAGGATGTTTCGTTTTACAGGTCGTAGAAAGTTGAAATTCGGCATGTAGGTCGTTTGGGGAGTGTAGAAGAGCATTGAGAGAGGACTTTCCAAAATTTCCACGGGAACGGGAAAAACGGGATTTTTCGTTTTACTGGTCATAGAAAGCTGAAATTTGGCAAGTGGGTTCCTTGGGGAGTGTAGAGCTGGATTGAAAGAGGACTTTCCAAAATTCCCACGGGAACGGGAAAAAACAGGATTTTTCGTTTTACTGGTCGTAGAAAGCTGAAATTCGGTATGTAGGTTGCTTGGAGAGTGTAGAGGAGCATTAAGAGAGGACTTTTCCAAATTCCAACGGGAACGGGAAAAAACGGGATTTTTCGTTTTACTGGTTGTAGAAAGCTGAAATTCGGCATGTAGGTTGTTTGGGGAGTGTCGAGAACTTTTCAAAATTCCCACAGGGACAGGAAAAACGGGCTTTTTCGTTTTACTGGTCATAGAAAGCTGAAATTTGGCAAGTGGGTTCCTTGGGGAGTGTAGGGAAGCAGTAAGAAAGCATTTCCCGAAATTCTTACGGGAACGGGAAAAAACGGGATTTTGCGTTTTACTGGTTGTAGAAAGCTAAAATTTCAAAATTCATAAGTTTATACTGTAAGTAGGCCGCAAAGGGCACTTTAACCGACTTCTAAAAAAGGAGGAGGTTATGCATTCCACTTTATGAATTTTTTTATGTAGGTATGTTCACCGATTTCTCGGTCAATTGTGGACCTGCTTGCTTGCTTGCCTGTATGCTTGCTTGCTTGATATCTTGGTTCTTTGTTATACTCATAGTACACGCGAGCGAAGCCGCGGGCAAAAGCTAGTAATATAATAAAAATCTCGTGTCACGGTGTTTGTTATCGAACGCCTCTGAAACGGCTTGACCGATTTTTATGAAACTTTCTTCTCTATATTCGGTAGGTCTGAGAATAGGTCGTAGGCTGATTTTTATCTTCACAGATGGAGTCGCGGGCAACATCTAGTAATATAATTAAATGAGATTTTAGATAAAATAAATAAAATAAAATGAAACGAAATATGTAAAGATCTCCAGCGCCATCTAGTCAATTAGAGAAACCACTTCATTTTACACCTTACTATCGAAATTTCTAACTCGGATGCATAAATACAAGTTTCAACTCTCTTCCTTCTGACTTCGGTCCCCATCTGCATAACATCGTCGGTATAACATCTGCCTGGAGAGAGATCGCTCTATTGCAACCTCTCCCCACTTTATACCTAATTATACACCGTGAAATTTTAGCGGTTGTTTTCCCGAAACGAGGTGATTTAGTATCGATTGTACAATCGATTTATAATTACTATTTTGACTAGAGTCAAAAATACAATTGTGAAAAACGAAAGTCAAAAATGACCGCAAACCAATAGTAACGCTTCGTTGGTACCTAACCTATCGTACGATCGTACGCTACTTGTACCAACGAAGCGTTACTATTGGTTTGCGGTCATTTTCGACTTTCGTTTTTCACAATTGGATTTTTGACTCTAGTCAAAATAGTAATTATAAATCGATTGTACAATCGAAACTAAATCACCTCGTTTCGGGAAAACAACCACTAAAATTTCACGGTGTAGTTTAGTATTGTTTTTACAGCACGCACATATAGCACGCAGAACAGATGGCCGTTGGGGTCCAAAAGTTTTGGAATGGAGACCACGGACTGGCAAGCGCAGCGTGGGAGGTCCACCAACGAGATAATTAGATAAATAAACGGTTACCAATTGACCTAGTCCCAAACTAAGCAAAGCTTTTTTTTACCATGGGTACTAGTCAACGGATAAACTTACTTATATAGACAAGTTAAGTATGAAGTATCTTTTTCTATTTATTTTTTTATTTTCTTCAACTTCATTTTTTACTTATATAGATAAACACATAATTAAATACATATTAAACACCCAAGACTCGAGCACAAACATTCGTATTTTTCACACAAATATCTGCCCCGACCGGGAATCGAACCCGGGACCTCAAGCTTCATAGTCAGGTTCTAACAACTAGGCTATCCGGTCGTTTTGAAGATGGTCGGACGATTTGGTGAAGGCCGCAGGTTCAGGGTGGATGCAAGTCGCTTCCAACCGTAATGATTGGGCGTCAATGAGGGAGGTCTATGTGCAGCAGTGGACGTCCTGCGGCTGAAATGATGATGATTGTTTTTACAAGCCTTGGATTAACTTGCAATGTTTGTTTGTTCGGTTTGAATTTTACAAGCTGAATTGCACCTTCTCTTGATCGAAATATCTTGAAACTTATTACAATGGTTTTCTTTTGTATAACAACAAGAATAGCGCTTGCTGTATTTTTTTACAAAATATTATTTTTTGTTCTATTATTTCTGCACACATCTAAAAATATGAATATCAAAAGAAAAACGGCAACAAGCGTCGAAGTTCCTCTATTGAGCTTGAGACAAACGTCCTCGTTATAGGACATACGTATACTCTTTGTTCTGGATATCTTTAGAAAAATGCTTGTTAAAAGACGTACATCATGAAAGTTACGTGTTACGTAACAGTTTATTTGTTTATGTATGTTACGAAAAAGGATTGTATTTCATTCCTACGCACTCAAGGGGTACTTTACCTTTGCTGTCGCTGTCTATCTGTCTGTCTGTCATAGGGTTATGTATTTTGAATTTGAATTGGTAAGCAATTGAAACATTAAAAGGATGGTGGCCTTGTGGTTTGACCTATGGACTCTCGTGGGTTCGAGTCCGGGCTCGCACCTCTGAATTTTTCGGAATATATGTGCGAAATTACATTTGTAATTTACCACCAGCTTTACGGTGAAGGAAAACATCGTGAGGAAACCTGCACATACCTGAGAAGAAATTCTCACTGGTGTGTGTAGTTCCCAATCCTCACTGGGCCCGCGTGGGAACTGCCGCCCAAGCCCTCTCATTCTGAGAGGAGGTCTGTGCCCTGCAGTGGGACGTATATAGGCTGTGATGATTATGATGATTAAAAGGATTCCAGTTGATGAACCGTGATTTTTTTTTTGGAACAGTGGTAATAACGGAACGGAACACTTAGTGAACGATTTCGACTTGCTATTGATTGACTTGACTTCCATAGAGACATAAATACATACGCTCTAAAAACATAACCATCCTTCCGTAGTCGTGTAAAACAAAATCCCTCAGTTTAAAGCTAACCTTTGCAGCTTTTTTAAAATTTATTTCAACTGTTATTATAACTGCAAATGTGCACACAAACGCTTTTATGCACAAAAATGTAATATGTCCGGTGTGCACCAAATTTGTAGTGTAATCCAGTTAAAGCACCTGGGCCTTCCACTGACTAATAAAAGATTAAACTTAGCACGACCATGCCGCGGTGGAAAAAAAACACTTGAAAAGTTTATTTGACTGTCGTTACAGCACAACAAGCTGTTAAAAAGTTATTATTTTGTTGCAGTACAATTTTGTGCAGAGCTTGGAGTCAACTGCATGTTTTATTTTGCATAGATTACAACAGTCTAGCTAGGGAGCTGATGGATCGCTTTTATAACTGTTTCTTTGAACTTGACCTCAAAGAATGTGAATGTGATAGAATACGGCGACATCAAATTATGCGAGAACAGTTTTTGCACAATACAATTCGGCTTAAACAAATTATGCAATATTTAAATATGACTCATAAAATTATGAGTTTTACGCTTATTTTCTAAATTCCGAATAGTTAACATAACTTTAACCTAACCTAAACTTAATAAAGAAAAATCTGTCATACATGTCAATTTTATGCTAACATACTATTCGGGTGAGCAAACATTCGGGCAAGTCTATTTTTCGGCGTAAATAAATTATGCGAAACTTGCTATGGCTAATACGTTTCGGACATTAAAAATTATGGCAAATGAATGGCACATTCGCCATCTCTTTCTCCCCTTATCCTATACCGTGTGACCAAAAGAAGTGATGAAAACGATTGTGATCCCAAATGCGTTAGACGACAAGGCCTGTGGGCTGAACCGAGAGGTTCAGCGTACAATTTTTTTGCTGTTGGTTTTTCGACCCGAGTCCATGGGGTCGCGGTGCATACAAACTCGATAAAGAAGTGCAAATGCGCCTGGTCGACACAACTGGAGAGCAAAACGCTGGCAGATATTTCTCTCAACAAATTGCCATCGCCATTCAAAGAGGATGTGGTTTCAGTCTATTGGACACACGGAGGGCTTTTTAAGGTTTAATTTAGTTTTATTTTTTTAAGTATCAGCCTAAAGACGTCCACTGCTGGACAATCGCCTCCTCCAAATTGTTATTGATATAGCCTCGAAGAGTCGCCAGACTTAAATGGCACATTGCTCGTAGAACCGACGGCCAATGGGACAGTAAGGTTCTACCTTAGCGACCGCTACCGGTTGACGTGGGATAGGAAGGGCCCCAACAAGACGGACCGACGATCTGTGTAAAGGTCACAGGAATCACTTGGACGAGGGCCGCGCAGGACCGATCGTTGCGGAACTCCTTGGGGAAGCATTTAATTAAAACCACAACCAACCACAGACTAACACCAATCAAGAAATAGGTAAAATTCGACTAACAGGATTCAACCTTAATAAAGATACAAATAAGTGACTTACTTGAATTAGGTACTGACTTAAGGTCCTTGTCCCCTAGATGCGGCAGAGGGCGTCCCCAGTGCATCGCCATCCCGTTCTGTCTTGAGGGTCTCGTTTGATTTCGCTCCAGGTTTTG
Source organism: Archips crataeganus (assembly GCA_947859365.1). Classification (NCBI taxonomy): domain Eukaryota; kingdom Metazoa; phylum Arthropoda; class Insecta; order Lepidoptera; family Tortricidae; genus Archips; species Archips crataeganus. The sequence continues at coordinate 4,718,905 of OX402047.1, read as the reverse complement.
CCAATGGCCTTTCCTTCACCAATGACAGTAAAAAAAAAAAAAAAAAAAATGAAGTTGAAAAAATAAGTACAAAAAAAAGATACTTCATAGCTAACTTGTTTAAAGTTGCACAGTAGCGCCATCTCTTGTCCAGGTGAGCGGTTAGTTCCGAAGGAGTGTTAAAATCTCTCGATGAGGGTGTAACATAGATGTGCGTTTGTCACTGCATAAGGTGATGATTTAGCAGATTGAAATGTATGATGTATAGGAAAGATTCGTGTCTAATCTCTAGACCAGTGGTGGTGTAGGGGTATGGCACGCGGCACGGAATGCTGAGGACCTGGGTTCGATTCCCAGCATTGGTCTTTTTTCTGGGGTTTTTTCTGTGCATCTATATTTCAGTTTGTATTTAGTACGAAATGAATGATAGTCCGCCAACAGGTTTGTTTTGGACGACCACGTTTGCAAATAAGTAACAAATATAAATAACTAAGAGCTTGAGAAAAATAATAAATTACATTTAGAAACGCACCATACAAGTACTAAGAAAAACAAGTCTAATCGCCGCTGGTCAGTGTTTGACTTAAGTCCGTACTTTCACCCTACGAATTTCGGTAAGCCTTTGGCGAGCAATCTTTCAAGGAAGTCAAGAAACTTAATACTTCCAAGTAAAAGCTCGGTAAGCTCTGTCTTAGTGACTGGAGCTGATGAGCTGCGAGCTTCGAGGATCGCAGTGGCTTTTATTTTTACTGTACTTTTTATTACTCCAGTGAGTAACGGGAGAAAATTAAAACTGTACGTCCTTTGCTGCGCTGAGTCATTTAGATATTATCGCGCACGTCTTAAGTAAAGTAGATGAAGATTTGTAAAATGTTTTACAAGTTTGGAGTTAGCGTTCAATGTTTTATGTTCTACCAAATAGATGGGCTAAATTTTAACTGTTTTATATTTATATAATTTATATTTTTGTGTCGATAAATAAATATAAATCGTTGAGCCAGTGTCCGATTTTCAACCGCAATGACACACTCTATCTTTATCTTTCGTGTTGTCAATTTGTAACAATATTGACACAAGACACATGTTTTGTAAACAAATTCTTAAAATAAATAAATTTAAATTAATTATATCTATGATTCTTTATTTTTAGGGTTCCGTACCTCAAAAGGAAAAAACGGAACCCTTATAGGATCATAGGATCCGTCTGTCTGTCAAGACCCTTTTTCTCAGGAACGCGTGAAGGTATCAAGCTGAAATTTATATCAAATACTCAGGTCTACTGTCCCTTGGAGCTGTGAAAAAAATCAAACGTCTAAGCCAACGCAATCAAAAGATACAGCCGTTTATGCCGCAAATTTCCGCATATTTTCGAAACTCGCAAGGGAATCAAAACCTACAGGGTACTTCCCATGAACTCAGAATCTTGAAATTTGGTACGAAGCAAGTTCTTATAGCACAGATAAAGGAAAAATTGCGAAAAGCATAATTTTTTTTGTCTGCCTGTCTATATCAGTAACCAATCTATAATTTTCGACACTCGCAAGGGAATCAAAACCTACAGGGTACTTACCGTGAACTCAGAATCTTGAAATTTGGTACGAAGCAAGCTCTTATAGCACAGATAAAGGAAAAATTGCGAAAAGCATAAATTTTTTTGTCTGTCTCTCAAAATTTAACCAATCTACAATGATCCCACACTGCGCACATTTTGCTTAGGAACAGGGGTCTGCTAAGACTGGATGTTCATAGATACATATAAATTTGTACGGAACCCTCGGTGCGCGAGTCCGACTCGCGAGAATAATCAATTGTTTCAGTTCTAATAGAACAAAATTCTATCTTAACGCATTTTAAATTGTATCTAGTTTTCGAGACAAAGAGTCTTAAAATTGACAAATTTATGGTCACCCTATCACGTACAACAATCGATTCGCAATAGCTCGGTCGAAATCGTTCCAGGAATTCTATTCGATGCGCGGTAGTGACGTGGTTTAATAGGTCAAGTTGTTGCATTTATCGATTGTTTCTTTCAACCCTTTCGTTTGGGACTTTGGGTTCGAGACCAAAAAATACAGACGATGATGAAATTATTTTAATGTCTATGTAAGTATGCTCAGAATATCGAGATCTTTACCAACCTGATTACAATACAATACAATACAATACAATGACTCTTTATTGTACACCAGGAATAATAAGCAATACAGAAAACAGGTACACAGAGAGTAAGTTACAAGGTAAGCAATAGGCGGCCTTATCGCTTAAGAGCGATCTCTTCCAGGCAACCCTTTACCAGAAAGAAGGATTATTCTTTGGATGAGGGTTTTCTGTCAGTTAAAACATTGCTAGATGGCATTAGTATTGTAAGGTCCGTTATAGCCTTGTTTGGGATTGGCCCATCTCATTTATATTATATGGTACCAAAGGCCTCTTCATGTTGGCTTCGGCCCCATGTATGCCTTTCAAATGACCGGGTCCCCATGGGCCCGTGATCGGAAATCCGTACCAACATAATAATAATAATAATTTATTTCAGACAAAAATCCATAATTTGAGTTAGTAAATAGGTACATTAGTTATAAACCGATCCCAAAATTTTGTGTATATTTATTTGCCTGGAAAAGTGTCCCATTGCTGGGCAAAAGCCTGCCCTCATTTTCTCCATTCAATCCAATTTTCAGCAGGGTCCATCCAGTTCGCAAGGTACACGTCTAGGTCCCCTCGACGCGTCCTGGGCCTCATCGTCGCCATCCATTCTCTGGTAGGTATCCAGTCCGTGGCTACTTTAGCCCGCCTAATTAGATTCAAGAAGCCAATTTTTAAAAACAAATTTGAGAGGCCTAGTTCAGAGTCCGTTGTTATTTTATTTTCTCCCAATGTAACTTTACAATAATGTTATCAACCGTGTTTAGAGTTATAAAATAAGGCTCTACGACATCCCAGAGGGCAGTTATAATGGATCAAGAGCCTTTACAGAGACTTAAAATAATTTACGAGCTAAAGGTCGACTTCGTAGACAGTTCACTATAAACTTGAGTTCTCTTCTTATTGAAAAGTAGATGCGGGTATCAAGATATGCTATACAATTAGTCTAGTCTAATCCTATGCTATTTAAAAAAAAATTAAAAGTATTCTTGTTGAGAGGATGTTTTTACACAGTCGACGAAATATTTAATAAGGATTGTTAATTTAGACCTGTATGTAATTTTAATTTTTTGTTTTTGTTTTTATTTGTTCTTTTTTTTTATTGGTTGTATTGTAAGTGGGTTTGTTTTATCTTTATGTTTAACCTGCTGCAACTGTATTTTCAAACACGATACTTACTGTTCTTGAATAAATACTTCTTGAATCTTGAATCTTCTTGAATCTTCTTGAATCTTGAATCTAGAATATTCCAGCAGGTGGTTGTTTAGTTTGCCAGAGCTGTTTTGTTAATTTTTTTTTTTAAAATCGATGATCGTTTCTATAGTACCTACTGTAAGATCGGGGTATTTATTGTCCCACTGAGTGTAAATTTACACCATGTGAAAACCACGGGTCTTTACAGTTTGTCCGATTTTATATGCCATAATTGGCAGTGGATGAGTAATTGTACAGTCAGCATCAAAAGTAGCTGGTCACTTTTGTACCTTGTCGCTCTACAGTTTGGTGCAAAACGTCATACTTGATTGACAATTGTGATATTACGACAAACTAAAAAATTAAACAGCTTCTTTTGATGCTGACTGTAGAACACAAAATGACTTATTGCATTACCTTTATTAACTTGCTGATTGTACTACGTACCTACTGTCGAATCAACTGAATCTGTAGAACCTTTTTACACACAAAGCAAAGTAACGTACATTGCTTAACACCCTAGTAGTGACCCTGCCTACGAAGCAAGAGGTCCTGGGTTCGAGTCCCGGTAAGGGCATTTATTTGTGTGATGAGCACGAATATTTGTTCCTGAGTTATGGATGTTTTCTATGTATTTAAGTATTTATTTATCTATTTAAGTATGTTTATCGTCGTCTAGTACCCATAGTACAAGCTTTGCTTAGTTTGGGGCTAGGTCGATTTGTGTAAGATTGTACCCTAATATTTATTTATTTATTATTTATTTATTTAACAAGGGAATTCATTATGAAACTTACTGCAAGGATAAATACGTTGCTGAAAATAATGGTAAAAACACAACGTCGCGTGTGAAAAACTTCAAAAACACGAACAAAACTAAACTAGAAGCCTTTTATAATTACGAAAGCTTCGCTCCTAAGTTTCGTACTTATTTTAAGTACAAAACAGTTTCAAGGAAGACAAACGCACGATATTATTCATCCGCGCCAACTTACAAATTCAGACAACCATGGCAGTCTTGCCTGTAATATATAACTTTAGTATGTAAATACTGCTGTGTTCCAGTTTGGTGGATGAAAATGTAAGTTTGCCGCCGTATTTATTCAAATCACGATGTTCCATGTCTGCATTAATTAACTGTGATATCAGAGTGAAAACAGTGATTATCGTTTTAATATGGGTGTGATGTGTGTGGGTCGATGGGGCCGAAAGGTTCTCGAGTGGCGTCCGCGGACCGGAAGACGCAGTGTAGGTAGGCCTCCAACAAGCGGATGGAGCGACCTGGTTAAGGTTGCGGGAACGCGTTGGATGCGGATGACGCGGGATCGATCTGTTTGGCGAGCCTTGGGGGTGGCCTATGTTTAGCAGTGGACGTCTTTTGGCTGATATGATGTTGATGATTTAAAATGTCGCCCAGATCGCTGTTAAGGAACAACCATAAGGCTGGCTGGGCCAATACGTTGTCCGAGAAACGAGTCAGCCTTATGCATTATGGACCATTAAAACCAAGACTAGGGGAGACTGAGGAGAGTTGTGACAGAGGAGAGTTATGACATCGTCGATTTTTGGGAACTTATTTACTGCTAGCAAGCTCGCAACAGCACGTTTGCTAGCTCGAGACTTGAACTAAAATACGCGCGCTATTGCGAGCTTGCTAGCAGTTAATAAGTTCTAAAAAATCGACGTTGTCACTACTCTTCTCTGTCACAACTGTCCTCGCTCTCCCCTAAATTCTTGCATATCAAAGATTTAGTGATAATTGCCCGCCAATTCGTGATATTCGCACGCAAGTGCTATTGCCAAAGTTTAAAAGTAAATATTTAAATATTGATCGTTGTAATAATACGTTGTACGTAAGCCGTGGAGTATTTGTTTTGAATTTTAGCACCGGATCGACATGTATGAGTATATTTTTGTATGATTGTATTTGACGTTCGAAAACAAGTCAACTTTGTATGAAGACCTCGTCTCGGAATGAAAGGGCTTGGGCCGTAGTACACACGCGGGCCCAGCGCGTATTGGGAACTTCACACGCACCATTGATTTTTTTTTGCAGGTGTGTGTAGGTTTCCTCATGACGTTTGCCTTCACCGTTAAATTTCAAAACTAGAAGTAGTTTCGCACATAGATTTCGAAAAAAGTCAGAGGTGCCCACAATCGAACCCACGGCCCTCTTGAGAGGCTGAATAAGTTACGTAGTGACTATTATTGCAATCGGCGACGGAACCCTAAATATACATAAGACAAACATACGACATACCCTTCTGCCGCAGTTATTAGCCGAGCTTTAGAAATATTTCTGCCTTTGTAGAAAGAATTATTGCTATCGCTTCACTGGATTCCGATATTACAACAGAAATAGGATTTATGTCGAATCGCTTTTCGCAGTTATATTTTCTTGAGAATTTCACTCTTTTCTGATATTGGTGATCATCCATTCAATTGCATGAACACGCATTTCTTACATAAACGTAACTATCGTAAGGTCGCGGGTGAGCAAAGTAATTGTTTCAGTTAATTAATATGGACCTCCGCAAAGTAACGCGTGATTCAATAAATTAGTATAATAAGCAGCGGTGCCAGATCTACGGAAAAGTCCGTAGATCTACGGATTTTAGGACTTGTGCCCAGACCTACGGAAATGGGTGTGTAATGATCGATATAACAACATTTGATATATTTTCAAATGGTATAATCGCTCATTTGATATAAATAACGTTTGGTATAATTTAAAAATATATAATTTTATATGGTATAACGTTATTATATATTTTGTTGTTACATCTCGTGAGACGCAACCATTTGTTTTGTGTAGGGGGTTGCAGTTCTAACCTAACCTAACCTACTTTTCTGGCATTAAATACAACCATTATTATATAACCATCATTATATCTTATGAACGTTATATGAAAAGTTGATTATATCAAATGATAATATATTAAGTGTTGTTATAAGATTCAATAATTATATCAAATGAGCGTTATAGCGACTGAAGTTATATCAAAAGTTTTTATAGCGATCGTTGCGCACCCTACGGAAATGCTTGGCTAATCTACGGAATTTCAGACAAGCCTCAATTTTCCTTAAATTTACCTACTAGTTTCGCTGATAACTAGCATGAACGGGAAACCGAAGCTTATGAATAGAACATTTCTTTACTTTTTTGGTATTTGTGCCGATTTTCTATTGCCAACTTACATTAGGCAGAGTCTAATCTAATTTTGAAAAGCATCAAAGGTTTAGCCGCAGTCAAATATACCTAACTTCAGGTGATTTACGGAATTCTACGGTTTTTCCCGCCTGGACCTACGGATTTACATAAAATTGATATCATAAGAGACATATCAGCCAAAAGTCGTCCACCATCCATAAAGTTCCACAACGAACGGTTCTTCGATGCCCTCATCCAAGTAGTTCCTGATACCTTTGCCAGATCGTCAATCCATCTTGTTGTAAAATACGAGTTACAAAGAGGAAAAATGGAAAGAGTGTTCTGTTAAACTTACCAACCAACTGCTAATATTCCAGATTAATCATCATCATCGTCGCAGTATAATTAACTACAGTTTCATTACAACATATTTTGTGCAAAGTAAAAACTAAATAATCATTTTCATCGGCATCATCCTAGCCTATATACGTCCCACTGTAGGACACAGGCCTCCTCTCAAAATGAGAGGCCTTGGGCCATAGTTTACACGCGGGCCCAGTGCGGATCGGGAACTTCACACACACAATTGAATCCCTTCACAGGTATGTGCAGGTTTTTCCTTCACCATAAGATCCGGATTAGATAATTGTAAAGTACCTACCTTGTGTAAGACAGCTGAGTTGGTTTACCACATTTGTCGATTCTATACAATTTGTTGAGTTGTCCGACAAACTCTCAGACATCTTCGAAATGGCGTCTGAATGTCACAAAGACCACATTTATATTCAAGAAACCCTAGATTTGGCTAAGACGCGAAAATAGATCCGGAATCTTCAAGATCTCTCCGTCGAGATCTCGACAATGGCATTACCATACAAAAACCGACGAGGTCTTAATAAGGATCCACCTGTATACGAAAATTGTAAGGAAAACTCGAGCCGCATTACAATTTCAAATCCATTCGTCTAGGAATATTCCATTAGCTCTTTTTAGCATTCCGTAGTATCGTCTTGCATATTTTTGTGTTTGTTTTGCTATCACTAGGTGATGAAATACAACCTTGAATATAAACTGCTGTAATAATAAATAGATTTATTTGATTACTAGCTTTTGTTAGTGACTTCGTCCGCTCTGAATTCTGTGGTACAGCTTTCGTTGAGTAAAAAAAAATATAGTAGTAGCATATAGTTCCCGCAGGATAGCTATAAACAAATTCTTGGCAGACGGAGTCGCGAGCGGCGGAAAGTATTTAATAAAAATAACAATTAGGGGGTCTCAACCAACCAAATGTAAAATAACACTATGCGTAGGTACATCATACTTAGAAGCAGGTCCTTGCTAACACTTACTAGTTGTTGGCATACTAGTTGTTGCCCGCTACTTTGTCTGCGATGAAGTCGTTTATCGCTATCCCGTGGGAATTATGCATTTCTTTCTTAATATAAACTAAGCTATGTTCTTTCCAGGGTCTCAAATTATCTCTATAATCTTCATCTAGATCGGTACAGCGGTTTAAGCGTGAAGCGATAACAGACAGACAGTTTACTCGGTTACTTTGACATACCTACTAATAATTTATTGAATCAGGCGTTACTTTGCGGAGGTCCATTTTAATGAACTGAAACAATTACTTTGCTCACCCGCAAGCTTACGGTAGTTACGTTGATAGTTACGTTTACGTAAGAAATGCGTGTTCATGCAGTTCCTACCACCTACCAATTACCTCCTACCTACAATACCTACATATACCTACCTACGTACCTATTAGTACCTACGAATTTGTACGGAATCTTCGATGTGCGAGTTCGACTCGCACTTGGCCGCTTTTTTTTGAAATCTATTTAATTACAATATACAAATCCCGATCCCAGTAACCGACTCGCTCTTTACCATTTACCTGGCCTTCCGTTGGCACAACTCCATTTCTAATGCTCCGCCTAAAGTTTTACTTGACAGCTGCCTTTTTTACTAATTTTGTGAATAGCTCTGCCTTTCCTGCTTGCATTGCAAATGTGTGAACGCTTTTGAATTTCTTTTTATTACGAATTTGGTGGTATCCAAATATAACAATGCTTTTTAAGCTTTGACGTGAAAGTTTTACAGACGGTTAAAGTGTTTAGGCTAATTTTAGGTTTCGGTCGGTTATCTTAACTTTTCTTTTCGTGTCTACCTACTCCTATTTTAGATGTCCTTAAAATTTAAATTTAGACGCGAAAGTATGTTTTCTCAAACATCCAAGGAAATGTGGTCCTTATAGTCGTGACAATAGAACACGAAGTATGCCATTGTATAGCAGTTGAGGAAGATTCGTTCTAATTTCAAATTAGACGACAATAATGGAATTTCATACAAACATTGCTGGCCAAGGCCAGCAAAGAGATTGTCTTTTGTTTTAGTGGGTCGTATTTTCTTTTATTGACTATCAATGACATACTGCCAATTAAGAAAAATTTAGTTTGTGAATTTACTTTTTAATATCTTACTTGGCTAGATTTAATAAAATAAATAAGGATTGGCGTTTATTGTTAACAATTTATTAAAATAACCAATTAATAAGGTCGTAATTTTTTAATAAATATAAATCATCTCAAGATTTTGCGTCAAAAACATTAACTGGAACAGCTTACAAATAAATTGCTGGAAAAAAAATATTTTGGCGGGAATCAAAAAAAAAAACAATTTGAATTAAATATGAATATATAAGTTGAACATTCGTGTCATTTCCTTGGATTTATTTGAGAAAAGCACTATACAAGCCTTGGCCACGAACAGGCATTGCCGGCCTCGTATCTCTAGATGGCCTCGTTAACACTCGGCCATCTATTACTACTCGGCCGGCAATCCCCTATTTCGCGGCCGCTGCAGTAATGTACTAATGGATGTTTGTTACTGTTCACGCTAAATCGGTTTGACGGATTCCGATGAAATTTGGCACACAGAATATATTTAAATAAAAATATAGTTTATAACCTAGATTAACATACGGGATACTTTTTTCCCGTAAAATTGCATAGTTCCCGCGGGATAACGATAAACGATTTTTTCGCAGACGGAGTCGCGGGCAACAGCTAGTTTATTGTAAAACAATTGAGACCGATTTAGAACGTGTTCAGCCATCTTGAATTTCCCAGAGCCGATGCTTTGAGAATTAAACTGAACATGCAGCCGTAAGCCGGGTATAATTGAGTTTGACTATACCGTTGTATCCGGGCTTACTGCAATGTGTCCTTGGAAATAATATAAATGGAATAATATTTTGCGGTCACCATTTTACTTAAGAAGGTCAGAAAATGGCTGAAGCTGTCGAATGAAATGTTACAAGACCCTGGGCCCCTAAACACTCTCGTGAATTTCTTAAAACATTGTATCGCGCCCCACAAAATAAGCAAAGGGAAATAACACGACAAATGGCGCATACGAATCTCGCTCATCGCCATTTTGAGGCACTATATGCGAGTCGTGCTTAGCATTGCAAATGTATTCATCCCTGTAATAATAATGAAATCAGGTTTTGTTACTTCATCGTTTCGAGTGAATAATTTATTACATGAATTTGTATTTGATGGGAGGCTTCGTATGTCGCTCGGTGCTTTTCGCCTGCTTTTGTACCAGATATTGGTTATTGCTACTATTAATATTATAAACGAGAAAAAAGTTTGCGGTTTGTAAGTCTGTGACGAGTCTTGGACGTTTAATATTTATTTATGTATTTATCTATATTAAACGTGGCCAAATACGTTCTTTATCACTTTTTTGTGTATAAAATATAAACCACTTGTTTCATCTTCGTCGAACATAGTTCCCAAACTTTTCACAGCGTTTCCATTAAAATTGTTACTTAAGACTTCTTCGAATTAAACACGGAGCGTACTCGAGAACTTGAACGTGACACTTGGGAAAAAGTCCCAACAGAAATTTAATTGAAATAGTTTATCGGGATTCTTTGGAGAATTCGCGTCACAATTTTTGGTGTAAGCTTGAGCGGTTGTTCTTAGCCGCGTTTGCGTTTTGTTTCGCGTTGCCTTTTGTTTGTGTTTCGTTGCTTGAATTTGATATGAGCTAAGCTGTTGAGCGGTTTTCAGGTCCTTGCGCGGAGTGAATGTTGAACGACTGTATCGCTAGAAACGCGTGAAGCGAGACATCGAAGGAAATCTGAAAGATCATCATCTGACGGATGACATCCACTGTTAAACCAAGATCTCCTCTTTAGAACGCTACAATGAACGACAAAGGGTGCCCGTAAATCTTGCGATGTTGTCAGTCCACTTAGTGAAAGGCCTGCTAACGAGGCGTCTATTAAATTCGTAGTTGCCACTCGATAACGTTTTTCCCCCAACGGCTACGATGAACGTCATCTAATCGCCTGCAACCACTGGTTGCCCGCTTGTCTCAGGATGTTATCGGTCCACTTAGTGGAACGTCTGCTAACGCTGCGTCTTTTAATTTGCAGTTGTCACTCGAGAACTTTTCTCCCCTAACGGTCCTGATGAACGTCAACTAATCGCCTGCAACCATTGGTTGCCCGCTAGTCTCGCGATGTCATCGGTCCACTTAGTGGAAGGTCTGCGCTAACGCTGCCTCTTTTAATTTGCAGTAAAGTTTTCACCCGATAAAATTTCTCCTCCAACGGCCACGATGAACGACAACTAGTCGCCTACACCCACCGGTTGCCCGCTACTCTTGCGATTGTTCTGTCCACTTCGTCGACGGCCTGCCAAAGCTGCGACTTCTAGTTTATGGCCGCCCCTCCAGAACGTTTCTCTCCCAACGGCCACGATGAACGACAACTAGTTGCTTGTGCCCACTGGTTTCCCGCTAGTCTTGCACTATTATACAATGTACCTACATACTATGACAAAAAAAAGGGTAGCTACAAATGTAAAAGGCAACTCCTGTTATAAGTGCTTATGGTATCTATACCGTAAAGCACTATAGAGAATCTATTCTCTGAACACAATATGTAGTTATTAGCGAATAGAACCACATGAAATTCACATAAACTGTGGCCGCCCGAACACTCCGGAAAAGCAGAACTGTATCGAACAACTAAACTACACCTTGCTTCTGATTTATACAGATCATAACTCAGCAGCGGATATTGAGCTAGCCGTGAACAGCTTTGTGTGCAATGCGCAACAAATAAGTTCAGTGCACACTGTGATAGACGTTCATTAGGTGCGGGGAAATGAAAGAAATGTACGTGGAAAATGGAATTGCGGATTGGAAAAGCTTTTGTAGCTGGAGTTTTTGTCGCAATAAAATGTTTGACTGGAGGATTGTAAATCGATGTATTAAACGGCATTGGAAAATATTGGGACTTTTCAATTATTTGTATTTTTGTGGGTTGTGTGTTAGTGTCCGGAATTTTTCTGTTTATCGACCATCCTAACATTCTGCTAATATTACAAACGTGGGTGTGTGTGCGTGGGTGTCTGTGTGTCTGTTACTTCTTCAAGCTAAAACAGATAGTTGGACATCTGAAATAACACTGAGGCTACATTCCATCCTTTCAAAAATTGTAACAGCAAAATCTTAAAGTTAAGAGACATTAAATTTTTCACGGGTGTTAGTCTTACGCTTTGTTCCACCCACCAAGTTTGATAACTGGTTAACTTAGTGGAGAGATATCCAGGAGAAATCTTCCGTGTAGGAAACCAGTTACTGAGAGGGATTATCCTTCATATGTGTAACTAAATATTCCAACTTTCCTACTTTTTTTATACATAAAATTGACCCGTGATTGACCACTACCTAACCTCATGAAAAGTGCAGATGAGACCAAGGGTGTATCTCACTGGTTCAGTGTCTTTTCTAAATAGGTACCACTGTAGCGTAGCTTTATAGACGTTTGTTTGTTAACCAGTTATATCTAACCTAACCAACTAGTACCTAATCCAACTCAGTTAATAATAAGGAATTATATTCTACTTACCCAAATGGTTTTCCTCGCGGAAGAAATGTTCCGTCTAGTCAACCAGTTATCAAACTTGGTTATCTGGGTGGAACAAAGGAGCCCTACAACGTAAATGAAGAGAACAAGGTGATTCGTGGGACTTACTTAGGGAATTTAGTGAAATCCCGGTATTTTCATTCTGCTGCTAGATCTAATGGTTTAGGGAGCGAAGCCGCGGGTAAAGGCTAGTGTTTAATAAATTTTTGATGGGATTTACGTCAAATCACTAAGTACCTAGCCAAAAAATTTAAATCTCATGACTGTGCTAATTGTCTTTAATCATTATGTCTCATACATGACTTCTCCATAATACTCCGACTCCGAAAATTGTTTGACCATTATTTCCGCCATGTCTACTTGAAGAAAGAAATGAACACTAAAGCCCACAACAAACCCGGTGCGCGGGGCGCCGACGGAGCGTGCCCAGCGCGGTCAATAACACTGAATTAAATACGATGTGCCGCGCTGCCGGTGTGTGTCACTGTACATTTGATTCAATGTTATAGAGCACGCTGGGCACATTCCGTCGGCGCCCTGCGCTCCCGGTTTGTTTTGGGCTTTATTTATAACAACAATAACACATACACAGGCTAAAAATACAACCATAAATATCGATAATTCTGTAATAAAAAGGATCGTGGTCATAATTTTTTATTTGCCTTACAATATCCGTAACTGACAGCTTTCACAAAAAACAAAGGAGTATAAAAATGAACTTAACAATATCGACACTATATCCTTAAACTAACAAAACCCCCCAACCGAAGCTAAAAAGTATAAATAAAAAAAAACATTTATTAAAGCGTTTTTCGATAAACGCCAACCAGCGTGCCATCGAGTGAAAGGAACCGCAAGTCACGCGTGAAGCGACGTGCGGAAAAATGCCCCATGGACGAAGAGCGATCGCTATGCAATAAATCATAGCTTATTGAATTCAGTGGTCATATGTTGAAGGTAGCGTGGCGTTTATTTGTCGATCACTTGGTTTGTTGGAGAATATGTGTCTTTACAGTATTGTTTACTGGTTGTGAAATAGCAAGTTGAGCACGGACAGTGATTTTGGATGGTCTGGATAACCTCATCCACATTTCTACTTTGTTATCTTCCTAATTATTGTTTGTGGTCGCGGAGTAGCAAGATAAAAATGTTGTATACCCACATTGCTGCCGACTAATTCTTAACCTGTCCAAATTCCTCTATGTTAACTACGGTGCTAACTCTTTCACATTCCTTTAATGGACTTTCTACTACCTATGTTAAAAGATTCAGTAGTAGTTTAATACTTTAGATTGTAGGTATGTAATTTATTATTATTTAACATTGTAAATCTGTTTGAAAAAAAGATACCTTTTTGAGTTTCTTGGCGGATTCTCCTCAACAGGGTTTTTCCAAACCGGTGGTAGATTCCTCGACGTTCATAGGAGCTTCAATTGAAACCTAAATTTGAATAAAGAATTTTGACTCCGACTTTGACTTTAATCTTCTTATTATAAAATTCTCGTGTCGCGGTGTTTGTTATCGAACTCCTCCGAAATGGTTTCGTATTTTTTTTTAATCTGTATCATTGGATTTATATGAAACAGTTGAGACTAGAATGCACGATTTTTTTCACTTCCCACATACGAGGGGTTAAAGGGGTTTTCATTTTTGTTTTTTTGAATGTTTTTCCTAATAAAAAAATGAAATTAATAAAATCCAAAATCTGCTCATTTATTGCCTCTACTCTAAGGCGGAACAAAGTTCGCCGGGTCAGCTAGTATTCAGTATAATTAGGTATTATACCTACAGGGTGTCCCAACAGTACGTGAATTTATCAAATTGTAGTTGTATTATCCCATATGCTATTTTCCGTTGCAAATCAGATATGGGTCGGTCATTCGGCGGTCGTTTATCATTGTAATTGCGTGTCACGGGCTAGTTAACGGACTTTATATTTACGGCCGTAAATGTGACCGAGGTGGCCAGACGTTGAATATTCATGATCATATGTCAGCTGTCAGTGGCCAAATTGTAATGAAGACTCTTAGACATGTTAGTGGGCGAGCGATATGGCTTTATCCTAAGCTAATGTCTTTTTTTACAAGCTTTTATTTGACTTACAACGTTTGTATGTGCGGAAAAAATCTGGTAGTAAAATTATGGTGGTCTGGCCAGGAACTCTTCAACAATTAATGGCAATGACTTGAAATGACTTGGTACCTGATGTGTAGTTTAGTTGACAGTGCAAGTACAGTTAGTAAAAAATACAGGTAGCAAAAAAGCTTGTATTTATAAAAATGAAAATACACCACTGAAAATATTAATTATGGAATCAATTCAAAGAATCAGACGGTATTTAGGTAGTTTATTTGTTTTTACTTTATGTAGTTATCGAATGAAACTTGAACTGAACACGCCCTTGTTTGTTTTTTTTTAGTTTAGCAACCGCTTTAGCCTAGTTGGTAGTGACCCTGCCTACGAAGCAAGAGGTCCTGGGTTCAAATCCCGGTAAGGGCATTTATTTGTGTGATGAGCACGAATATTTGTTCCTGAGTTATGGATGTTTTCTATGTATTTAAGTATTTATTTATCTATATAAGTATGTTTATCCGTTGCTTAGTACCCATAACACAAGCTTTGCTAAGCTTACTTTGGGACTAGGTCAATTGGTGTGAATTGTCCCATGATAATTATTTTTATTTACTTTATTTTAGTTTAGTTCATCGGATGTATTACAATAAATTTAACTCATTTTTTTATGCTATGCCGTATTCAGATGTTATTGATCGATCATCTAAACACTGCGATGTTTATAATGACGATTCTTCAAGGAACTACAATCTGGCCGTTTTCAAGTCTAGGATGAATGAGTATTTACTAGGCAAGCGTGCTCCATCGTAGACCTCATCTTTGCTTTCCAGCACTTGTGGTTGTGGTCAAACGCAAGCCTATAGTACAAAAAAAAACAGCATAATCAAAGTACGAAGAGGATGGTGAGACCAATCTCATTCATTTTAAAGTCAGTACTTCATGTTCTATCGACCCAAAATACCCTCCATCCCAAAGGAATCATGTTTCTGAAGGCAAATATAAAAGGTTCCCGGAATCAACTGAACACGTGTCATAATAATAAACATAAGGAATTGCGTACATGTGTACGACACGACAGTGTTTTGTTTTTGTGGATATTAAGTACTGTTTCGCTCACTTTTGGAGATTTGTTTTGAAGACGATCTTTTTCGATAAGCTTCACTCTTAGATTATTTATACACTAGATATAGCTTAGGCAGCATGAAAACATCTCGAAAAATAAAAGCCAACTGTTGGCGTATATGTCATTTGCCCCTTCATCAGTCTGAATGACTAACGCGATTTTTTTTAACGCGGTTTTTGGACGTTTTGTATCGCATTGTTTGGTACTGACACTCTATCTAGTGTATAAATAATCTAAGGCTTCACTGACTTAAATTAGATATATTAGTATTATTTAAAAAAGTGGTAACCTAGTGGTTTGACCTAAGGCCTCTAAAATATAGGGGCATGTTTGAGCCTGGGCTGGCACCTCTGAATTTTCCTGAATGTATGTGCGAA
The DNA here is from genome assembly GCA_947859365.1 of Archips crataeganus. NCBI lineage: Eukaryota > Metazoa > Arthropoda > Insecta > Lepidoptera > Tortricidae > Archips > Archips crataeganus. The sequence goes on along the minus strand of OX402047.1, from coordinate 4,702,913 downwards.
ATTACATTAAAAATTGACGATGAGCTTTATGGTGAAGAAAAACATCGTAAGCAACCCGACACACACTTGCAAATAAATTCAATGGTGTGTGTGATGTGAAGTTCTCAATTCGCACTGGACCCGCGTGGGAACTACGGTCCAAGCCCTGAAATTCAAAAAGGAGGATGTGCCCTGTTGTAGGACATATATTGGCTGGGATGACGATGATGAAGATGATAATTTACTTTGCTATTTTGTGCAAATTCTCTTCTCATCATCAGTCATCTTGTAATTATACTAGCTTTTGCCCGCGACTTCGTACGCGAAGACTCAGTTTTTTCTATCCCGTGGGAATTTTACATATTCCCGATGAAAAAGTAGCAAACGTCAATCGGAGATAGTCATATCATATCATATGACAGTATTTTTAAAATCAGTGCCGAAGTTGAATTTACTTATTTCTATCCCGCGGGAACTTTTTATTTTCCCGTAAAAAAGTACCCTATGTCAATCAGAGATACTGTTACTTACTATTGGTGCAAGAAAATTTTAAAATCAACCCCGAAGTTGAATTCACTTATTTCTATCCCGCGGGAATTTAGCATTTTCCCAAATAAGAGTAGTCTATATCAAGGATAGTGTTGCTTTCTATTGGTGAAAGAATTTTTAAATTCAGCTCCGAAGTTGAGTTCAGTTTTTTCGATCCCGTGGGAATTTTGTATTTTCCCGAAAAAAAAGTAGCCTATGTCAATCAGGGATAGTCATATCACATACTATTTAAGAATCGTAAAAATCAGCCTCGAAATTGAATTAATTTATTTCTATCCCGTGGGAATTTCGCATTTTCCAGGATAAAAGTAACTTAAACCAATGAAAGATAATGTAACTTTCTATTGGTGAAAAAAAAATTAAAATCGGCTCAATAGTTTCAGAGATTCCACTACAAACAAAAAAACAAAGAAAGTCTAGATATATCCCTATCCCGTGGGAATTTCGAAAAATCCTTCCTTAGTGCACCTCTACAATACTCAAGGTACATGTGTGCCAAATTTCAAGTCTCTAGCACCAGTAGTTTAGGCTGTGCGTTGTCTGTCAGTCAGTCAGTCAGTCAGTCAGTCAGTCAGTCAGTCACGGTACTGTTTTATAGGTATAGATTGTCCTCTGAACTAAAGGTGTGTACGAAATATGTGATCAATCTGTCAACATGAAGGGCATATGATTTCAATTATTTAACAGGTTGAGTTAAAACCATTAAAAAAAACTTATGTTAAAACAATTTTTAAATAAGATCCCCAGTGTTCACTGTTCACTGTGTTCATTTAGAATTAGTAAATCTACCTTCTAGACTTTCTAAACGAATTTCATCCAATTACTGGTGACTTCATTATGATTAATCTAATTTAAAAATAACGTCACCGTGTCTTTTATCTTTTCGCACATGAGCGCTCGGTCCCAAAACACTTTTTTATTCTAATTAGTTAATGAAGACCAATCCACGGTCTTGAAGTAAGTGAAGCGTCCCCTGAAAATATTTTTACGTAGATTTTAGCTTTGATTTTTTTCAAAAGAGACCACGTAGTTGCAGTCAAGCTCAAAACGTTAGAGTGCCTTTTCATTAGAGATGTGCTATGCTGCTTTGTTATCCACAAATTATATTTGTGCTCCTTATTCAGTCGTTAATAAATAAACCTGCTGGAAGGAAAAATAGAAGGAAGATGAGTCAGAGGAAGGCCAAGATTGGCCTATTTTAACCAGGTGAAGGAGAAAGTGGGTGTCGTGTCGTATCAGGAAGTCGAACTGCTGGCCGCAGACTGCGCGGAGTGTAGGTTAATTCACCGACAAGAGCATAGCTCTTAAATTCAAGGAGAGAAAATAAATAGCATTTTTTTTTTATTTTTTTTTTTTATAAAATATAGGCTTACGTTTGGCCTCAATCTCGCTTGATGGAAGGCGAAGATGAGGCCTAAGATGGTACACGCTTGCCTAGAAGATGCTATGCAAAACATTGATGAAAACAAAGATGATTAATAATGAATAAGAATATAATTATTAGCATTACAGAAGCGTCCTTTCCCCAATACACCTACAACAGGCAACAGGTCTGACATACATACACGTATCGAATGCTACAGCCATCGCACGGCTGCACCAACTAGAAAACTAATGCAATGTGCCGCTGCCAGGGTTTTGCATCGTAAATCGTGCGTGAAACGAAACGCCAGTTTTTGAAACGAAACATTTTTGAAATGCAATCGCCCGGTGTGGAATGGGGACGTCAGTTGCACGTTTTGTTGTTTTCTAGTCGCTAAGTTGACAGTTGTCGCGCTATTTTTCACCCGACTGTTGAAGGAGGGTTATGTTTTTCGAACATAATGTATTTATGTATGTATGTACGTAAGTATCATTCTTTGGCACACCCTGCATCCTAAACAGCTCAATGGATTTTGAAGCGTGAGATGTCATTTCATTAGTCATTTCATTAGATACAGTTGCTAGAATGACATAGGGTATATATATACGTTCCCGGAATGGGAACGGGAATTATACAGGCGGTTTTTGTTCATCTTTCAAAATTAAAGTAATTTGCCCTTTTCTTTGTGAACCATAATCCCCTGTGTAAACCCCCGTGTCTCATTACAATAAGCTGTCGATCTTGCAATGACTGTATAGAGTCGAGGTTAAAAATATGTTTCATTATCATCATCTTCACAGCCTACATATGTCCCACTGCGGGGCACAGGCCTAAAACACCTACAATGCTACATAAGCACATAAAAGTTACATTAAATAAGTATGCATTTTTTTTTTCTATAAAAATCTCGTTATTTAGAAACTCGGCGGCTATTAGAAGAGCCTACGAACAAAACCACTCTAGTTTCAGTTGCCAAAATATGAGAAAACTTTCTAACAGAGCCTCAACGAGGTTAAGTTTTCAATTTTCCCGTGAAACACCTCAAAACACTTACTTTATAATAAAATTACCCGGTCGACCGCATCGCAAAGAAAACTTTCTTATTTAAAATAATATTATGACTTTAGGTGATGTTATAAAAGCTGAATAGTGTATCGTAAAGGAACCTTTGGAAAAACTCGAAAGAGATCTTTAATAATATTAAAAGGATCACTTTGATGGACTTAGGGGCCATATTTCGGCTTTGGGTTTGACTTCGCATACGATAAGTGAAATGGGAGGTGATATCGCCTGATATGCAGACAAGTTACAAAAAAAATATTTCTAATCCAAAATCGAACTTGTTTCAGAGTTATTATCAAGACAAAGGGCATAGGGTCAGTGTTGTGAAAAAATAAACCTCGTGAGTTTCGACATGGTGGTAGATAGTTACTTTGACATTCATAAATGCTTGCACCAACTCCTCTTTTAGGGTTCCGTACCCAAAGGGTAAAAACGGGAGCCTATTACTGAAACTTCGCTGTCCGTCCGTCTGTCCGCCTGTCCGTTCGTTTGTCACCAGGCTGTATCTCAGGAACAGTGATAGCTAGACAGTTAAAATTTTCACAGATGATGTATTTTAATTGCGGCTATAACAACAAATACTAAAAAACAAAATAAAATAAATATTTTAGGGAAAACAGCAAACGTGATTTTTTTGCTCGTTTTTGCTCGATATTGATAACGGCAACAGGTAGACGATTGAAATATTCACAGAACATTTAGTTATATATTCACTTTATAAATAAATAACTAAATTAAAATAAAATTAGTATTTTAGGGGGGTTCCCATACAGCAAACATGTTTTTTTTGCCGTTTTTATAGATAATGGTACGGAACCCTTCGTGCGCGAGTCCGACTCGCACTTGGCCGGTTTTTTGAAGTTAGTCAAAAGAAATGAGCAACACTGCAGTAGATTTACAAGAACCCTTTCGTGCGCTATTTCACACCCCTTTAACTTTTTCGGAGTACAGCTATGCAGCTGATTTTTTGACTGTTCTATTTATTATAGTGATTTAGGAAGTTTACAATACAGAGCCATAACGTCAGGCACTTCGTGATTCAGGTGAGGCATAAATGTTTTAGGGCGCGAACCGCCCAAATCGGCGCGGTAACAATGCAATATTAAATATTGGTTCAAAAAAGTTTGTCACTTTCACGTAATCTTAGAGCTCCGGCGCCTCTGATGGTTGTAGTATACTCTCTTTGTATCAAGAAAACTATAAATTAAAAAAATTAAAAACCCCTGACGCAATTTGATCAAACATATTTTGAAAATAAAGTAAATGCCCATTCTGCAGCTAACAAAAGAGCTGATAACATTGAAACGGCTGAACCAATTTTGATGAAACATATCTAAGAACCATCGCCAAGAAATCTGCTCTCAAATAAAAAAAACCGCATCCGAATCGGTTCACCCGTTTAAGAGCTATGATGCCACAGACAGACACACATAGCGGTCAAAGCTATAACACCCCTCTTTTTGTGTCGGGGGTTAAAAAGAGGTCTGTTTCTTAGGCATTAGAAGTCTATGCTACTCCACTGTCGACATGCCAACCAGCTAATTTTCAACCGACGAAAACAAAAGGAGGAGGTTCTCAAGTCGCGCTGTATATATATATTTTTTTATGTATGATCACGCATAACTTTTTACAGAGTAGTCCGATTTTGTTGATTCATTTTTTATTGGAAAGCGTATACCCCGAGGGTGGTCCCATGTAAATTTGGAAATAATATTCCTACCATAAGGGTAGGAAAAAAGGGGATGATTGGCTAACTTTTTACAGAGTAGTCTGATTTTCATAATTCTTTTTTATTGGATAGGGTTATACCTTGAAGTTGGTATTATATAAATTTGGAAAAAAAATTACCCCAAGGATGGGAAAAAAGTATAAAATAAAAACATTTTAACAAAAAAATTAAACCGCCAAAACTGAAAAGCAAAAAAATAATACCTTTTTTGATTGACCTTAATCTATGTAACAAGTTAGCTATGAAGTATCTTTTTTTTGTACTTATTTTTTCAACTTCATTTTTTTTTTTTTATTACTTTTACGGTCATCCCGTGAAATCATACATTTCGTACTAAATACAAACTGAAATATAATATTTGTATTTAGTACGAAATGCTTAATCTATGTACCAATGTGAAGTCGGTGCCTCAGCACTAGCCAGGAGGTGTGGACCTATAATCTTCTACCTGATTGGCTTCTATCACTCCTCCTCGCTCGTGCTGAGGCACCGACTTCAAACTGGTACCTAGATTAAGGTCAAACAAAAAAGGTATTATTTTTTGCTTTTCAGTTTTTTCGGCGGCTTAATTTTTTTGTTAAAATGTTTTTATAATTTATTTTACTTGCATTTGAACGAGAACTAAAGTAACAATCATTGTGTTAAAAATCAAAGTAGACTTTGATCATGTAGTTGGTGTAAACGGAAAAAATCGTAAAAGTCAAACAAAGCGACGTCATATCAAAACAGAATCCAGTTAAAATTGATATGACACACGTCAATCAGAGTAACAGTTGATTTTAAATTTCGGCACTTCAAAAATGGTTGGGAAATTGCTCCGCGGTTTTTATTTAAAACAATAGCATCTGAATACTCCGGAAGGGATTAGTGTCCACATATGTCCTTGTAGCTTAAAAGATGAAACTAGATTACACTGGTTTCCTCGTATGAATGTGACACATTTTTGCGTTGATATCTGGCATATTTTACGTGTCATCTTTAGTGTTAAGGTGATGCTATTTTTACAAGCTTTTATTACAAGCTTTTATTTAGCCCACCCCGTTTGTTTTATTATTGATTATTCTTGGGTCAAATCTTAGATGTCGAATTTGACCCACTTCCAGCTGTCGGATTTACTTAAAATTTGGTATACTTATGTAGGTTGGATGACAATGCAAGTACAGTCAACAAAAAGTACAGTGAGCGAAAAAGCTTGTATTCAAAATGAAATTTTTGTCAATAACTTATGTTTATAATAGCTGCAGTTGACTTTTGGAACCTCATTTTTTTAGGGTTCCGTAGTCAACTAGGAACCCTTATAGTTTCACCATGTCTATCCGTCTGTCCGTCCGCGGCTAAGCTCAGAGACTTTTAGTACTATAAAGCTGTAATTTGGCATGAATATATATATCAGTCACGCCAACAAAGTGATGATATAAAAAAACTAAAAATTTTTTAGGGTCCCTCCCATAGACGTAAAGTGGGGGTGATTTTTTTTCTCGGCTAACCCTATTGTTTGTGGTATCATTGGATAGGTATTTGAAAATAAATACGGGTTTGCTAATATATTTTTTTGATAAAGTTAATATTTTCGGAGATATTCACTCCGAAAGTTCAAAATAATGTGTCCCGCCCCCTCTAACTTTTGAACCGCACGTCTAAAAAACATGAAAAAAATCACGTAAGTCAAACTTAATAAAAACTTTCTAGGAATAGTACATTTCGATGCTAGTGCGGAAAGTGTGTCATTACTTCACGAGTCCCGAGATATCTTGCCACGAGCCGAAGGCGAGTGGCGAGACTCGGGACGAGTGAAGAATGACATTACCGCGCGTGTATCGAACGACGTTTTTTAATACAGTTGCGAAAAAAAAATACAACAGAATAATTTGAGACTTAATAATAATAATAGTAATAATACAAAACATTTTTATCACCAACAACATCCATCCATCCATCCATTCATCCATCCATCCGTCCGTCCGTCCGTCCGTCCGTCCGTCCGTCCGTCCATCCATCCATCCATCCATCCATCGATCTATCGATCCATCCATCCATCCATCCATCCATCCATCCATCCATCCATCCATCCATCCATCCATCCATCCATCCATCCATCCGTCAGACTTCAATGAATTGGACAGTACAAATTTAAAAAACTAGAAAAGTAAATCGCACTAGTTCACAAAAAAGAACTTTGCGCACGCAATACAGCCAAAAAAGGGGCACTTTTTAAGCAACTGTATTGAAAAATTATTTTCAACTTAGGTAATCAGTTGAGCAGTTTTAAGTTTTTGTAAAAAAATATTTCTAAACTAAGATTGTAATTTAACCGCCATTGCGGGCATTTTTTTTCTTTATGTACCTATAAGATCACGCTAACAGTATCTTCTTTCAAATAAAAAAAAATATTACATCTGAAAAACAATCAACATACATACTAGTTCTACTAGACGGCAGATTAGATTAGTTACCCAATTCGCCGATAGATGCCGCTGTACCGCCGACGTTGGGACAAAAAGAACCACATTAATAAAGTATGCAAAGATTTTTCGTACCTAACTGCTACGGTACCCTATCGTGGGCGTGTCCGACACGCTTTTGGCCGGTTTTATTTTATTTAGAAGTGGCCAGTAATTTATTTCTATCTCAACTGATGATAAGTGAACGAATATTAATGACAAGCTCGAAGAGTCACTAGACTTAGGTAACAGCGGCCGTAGAACCGACGGCCAATGGGACAGTAAGGATTTAGAGTGGCAACCGCGAATCGGAAGATGTAGCGTAGGATAGACCCCCACCAAGATAGACCGGTGATCTAATCGTTGTGGAACTCTTTGGGGGAGCTTTTGTTCAGCAGTGATTATTTTTTGGCTGCTATGATAATCATGATGCTGATGCAAAGTCAAAGTCAAAATTCTTTATTAAATTTAGGCATCAATTGATGCTCCTATGAACGTCGAAGAATCTACCACCGGTTCGGAAAAACCCTGTTGAGAAGTAACCAGCAAAAAACTCAACGAGGTATATTTTAGTAAACATTGTTACATTGTTAGTAAATTACATATATCTAAAGTATTTAATACAATTATTTTTTTAACACAGTAGATACGCTTTCATGGTGAGTACAGATGTTGTGTAAACTATCGATTCTATTGGACATAAAACTATCGATACTGTCGACAGTATTGCCATTATCAATAGTATTGCTTATAAAGCACTGTCGATGCTATCGATATTATCGACACGTGGCGATGCTATCGATAGTACTATCGATATCCTGAATAGTTTTCCAGGTCACCGATCGATAGTTCTGCAACACTGATGCAAATATAATATACAAATTAAAAGCTGCTGGCATACAATTACGTGACATCAAGAAGTAGAAAAATCCTTCAGCAATTTTCAACGCTGCCAGCGATCGCAATCAATCTAATGGCTCAATCAACGGCCACAAAACCGCTGTCTAGCTAGACTGCCATCGATTTGACGCGTCAACGGCAGCCATGTTGGATAGAGTTGCAATTTATAGCGAATAGGGATGATGACAATTTAAAACAACAATTCCTAGCCGGAACTCTAATAAAAAAACTAAGTATATATTTTTACCTGAAAGCAGATTATTTTCAATGAACTGCGAAATTAGTTTTTTAGCTTTTAAAACAAATAAACACTTAGTCGATTGAGTTGGCATAGAATATACGTCGTAATTAGCAATTGCCGTGAAAAATCTATCGGAGAATGGTATTTTGATAGGTCATAAAAAGTGCGTCAGTTGATTGTGATATTTATTTAGGACGGCATGACATACCAATTCACCTTTGTCAATTTTTTATTATTATTTCGACCTAACACAAGGGCAAAGGCCTCCTCGCAAAATGAGACTTTCAAAACTTCTTGCTATGCTTCTGCTCATGGTAAATTTTGAATAATTTCGAATAATTCCGAAAAGCTCAGAGGTGCGCGTCCGGGCTCAAACCCACGACCCAGAGGGGCTATGGGTCAAGACATCCACTGCTGGACAAAGTCCTCCCCTAAGTTCGGCATCAATCGGTCCTGCGCTTCCGCATCTAAGTGGTTCCTGCGACCTTTACCAAATCGTCGGCCATCTTGTTCATTCTTATTCCTTCCCATGCCATATCTTCCGGTTCACGGTCTACTTTAGAACCTTAGGCGCAAGCCTCATGGGACCGACGTGGGACGGGGTCGCGTCGCGGTCTGCGTCTCCGCCCTGTCTGCTTTCCATATCCATCCAGCTCAGCCTATAAACGTCCCACTGCAGGGCACAGGCCTCCTCTCAAATAAGGTTTTGCTAAAAATTTAATTTTCAACTTTTCAAGCTTTTCGCTGACTGTACTTTTCGTTGACTGTACTTGCATTGTCATCCAACCTACATAAGTATACCAAATTTCAAGCAAATCTGACCACTGGAAGTGGGTCATATTCAACTTTCATGATTTGACCCGTACATACATACTTACATACATTGCAAGATAATAAAAAGCTTTTTACTTCTCATGCTCTTAAAATGTTACTTTAGTCTCTGCATATCGGGACTAAAGCTCTTTTTTGATCTCTAGGGATTAAAGTAATTTTTTTTAATTTACTTGGGAAACCCCTAAACTGCCAACCACTGTGTTTGTGAATGAAGGATTACTGCCATTTTCAGTGACTGGGCATAGACAATTTTAAAAATTTCCACAGACCGCAGCGCGCTTCGTAGCGCTCTATAGCGCTCCGTAGCGCCCCGCGCTTCGGTCTGTGGAAGCCTTTTAGGGCGTGGAAATAACCTCTAAATGACAACTGTATAAAAAATATTTAAAAAAATAATAATATCGCGAAACACGATGAATAATTACGAATATTAATCTATTTAATTATATTAAAGATGAATTCATTTTATTATGCATACATAGTCCGATTAGCTATGAAATAATTTTCAAGTTTGAATCAGTTGGCTAAATATGCAAACATTTAAAGCGTCACTGCACAAAAAAAACCGCGGAACTTAAATTGCTATTTGAATTCTGAACAGACGTCCATTGCTCGTATTGAGCGAACGTTGTATAAAAGTAATATTGTAGATTTGTATAAAACATCTTTTTTTTCCTCGCATTCAAAGTGAAAAGTAGAGTGTTTAACGCGAGACTAAACTACCATAATGACACGCGAATTATAGCCACCCTCGCCTTGCTCGGGTGGCTAAATATCTTGTGTCATTATGGCTTGTTTTAGTCCCTTGTTGAACAATCTACTATTAAAAACATACATACTCTGTACATCTAGTATGAAAACTGATTCAAGGGGCGCCGCGACAGCGACGCGCCCCCGTCCCACGTCTCTTCTGTGTGGCTTGCGCCTTACTGCCCCTCAGGCCATTTAAGTCTCGTTACACTTAAGGCTATGTCAGTAACTTTGGTGTTTTCTGATGATGAAGGAACCTCCGAGCATAGCTCGCTCCATCGCTCTTGTGCTTTCTTTTGAGGCTCATTGTAAGCGGCCACGTTTCAATTCCGTACGCCATCACGGAAACACACTCTGATCAAAGACTTTCGCCTAGAGACACTGCCATATTTTGAACGTTGTACAATATAAACCACGTAACCTCCAAATTTATGTTCAATATTTTCTCAATACATACCACCTTAATGTACTCATAAAATTACGTTGGTAACCGGAACAAAATGTATAAAGATGACGTAAAAATAATTTATTGGAGGGAATCCGCTGAACACCGCTTAGCACCGCATGGGAAGTTACCATTTGTTCTCGATTGAGATGATTTTTTTTTATTATGAGAGGGAGGCAAACGAGCAAGCGGATGATATGATGGAATGATCACCCCCGCCCAAATATCCACAACACAAAGAGCTACAAGCTTTAATGTAGCTAGCCGTAACCCAGTTTGACATTATGGCCACTCAAGCAGAGGGTTGTGTGTTCAAACTGGGCTTCGCTAATCTGAGATTTGTGGAAATCATGTGCTTATTTGAAATTTACCACGAGCTTTATGGTAAAGGAAATCATCGTGAGGAAAGGTAAACTCACCTGCGAAGCAATTCAATGGTGTGTGTTTCCAATTCGCACTGGGTCTGTGTGGAAACTAAAGCTCAAGCCCTCTCATTCTGAGAGGAGTCCTGTGCTCAGCAGTGGAATGTATATGAACTTAATTTCAGAATTGAATCAGGCGAAAATAAAAAAAAACATAACCTCAAGCTTTTGCTTTCCTATAAAGCTGTATACCTTTGGGTTGCGGATCGCGTTGAATGCGGATGCCAGTACCTTGTGGGAGGTCTATGCTCAGCACTGGGCATCTTTCGGCTAAAATGATGATGATGAAAGCTGTATAGTCTTTTTTTAATAATTCAAACATGAAGTGACAGCATATCCTAGATCTCGACTGTACTCATATTAGTCTGAGGGTTGAAAACGAATGCAAAACGATAGTAGTCCTTCGCGCCGCTGAATGGGGTGACGTCACAGCCTCAGTCGATCGCTCCATGATTTATTACTTTTTAAAAAGTTTTTTCTCGAGTACGTCAGTGGACTGAAGCCAAAACCGGCCACGCACGCGCAGCGTGTCGGTTAAAATTATCTTATAGTGACATTGTGACGTCATATCATACGACTGTCACGAAGTAGGTTAGAAAAATGGAAGTGTTTTCGTTTGGTAACGTAGCAGTAATGTGACGGAGCAAACGGTAGGTTTAAGCATATAAGTTGCCAGCTGTAAGAGTGTGATGTAGATGTGAGTGTGGCGGCGAGGTTTCCACACAGCCAAGCAACTCACTCGTGCATGCAAGTTGGTTTCAAGAAGGTTTGTTTTGAAGCGCGATCAGAGCGTCTCCGTTTCATCGTCATCATCATCACTATCCCAGCCTATATACGTCCCAATGCAGGGCAGGTCTCCTCTCACAATGAGAGGGCTCCGTTTCAGCTTAATTAAAAATGCTTGTCCGGATGTCTGCAACATGCAACTGGATGGTACAAAAATGGTACAAATTTTGTGAGCTGGTCCGATTTTTATAATGGTTATTTGTCGCTACAGTATTTATTTTATTTTTCAAAATGACAGAACGGAGCCTTCAGCCTTGAGAGTTGAAAACGTAAAAAATATATTTTTTTACCATTCCGAAAATCTCTCGAGGTCTCGCGCCTTACACCTTACAATTTCAGATTTAAAAAAATGTGACTTTGTATGATGACCCGTTTGTTTAACAAAAAGAAAACTATAAGTAAGAATTTGAAAAAAAAAACAACTACAAATCCTCAAAACGTTAAGCCAATTGTCCCGTCTATGCGCAGACTACGGCGTAGGTCTGAAATTTTCCACATTTTCCATCATACCAACGCCCTCTGTGCTAACAGAATATCATTCACTTTTGTAAGCTTCAAAAGCCAGCACGAATTCTTTTACAAGCTTTTCAGTCAAAATAGCAAGCCTTTTAACTCCCCTGTGGCACGGCATTAGGAGATTGCGCAAAAGAATTTACTCCGCCCAAATGGATTCGGTATTCACCTTAAAAATCTTTATAGTTCCATATACCCTTGGGCATAAAGTTTTTATCGATTTGTGTCTTCATCTGTTTTCTGTTTTATTAATAAATAGATGTTTTCGCTAGTACCTACATACAATTTGACTCATGCATATTCGGAATAAGTTATAACATTGTAAAGATTTGTTTTGATAAAAACCCGAGTGTTTATAAATATTTTCTTATTAACTCCCCAAAGTGGTCCTCATATTCAATGCAGAGGCCGCGAAATAGCGGATTGCCGGCCGAGTAGTTATAGATGGCCGAGTGTTAACGAAGCAGTGGCTTCTATAGCGCTTTTCTCAAACATGCATTGAAATTTAAAAAAAAACAAAGGTTTGTATCCAGAGAATAAGTAAACTACATAAAAAATATACCTAACACTTTTATTACTATTTATTTCATTCTATTTCCAACTCTGATGTAATAGAAAACAGAGATAATTCACGAATATTTACTTTTAATAAGTGTAGTGGCAAAATGTCATAATGAACCAGAAAGCAAATATTGCGTGTAGCTTTTTTTAATGGCTGAACGCCATGATGTCGTGTCACTCCGTGTGAAATAGAAATTAAAAAAGATCATTTAGGCGACCAGATGGCCTAGTAGGTAGAGAACCTGACTACGAAGCTTGAGGTCCCGGGTTCGATTCCCGCGTCGGGGTAGATATTTGTATGAATAATACGAATATTTGTTCTTGGGTCTTGGGTGTTTAATATGTATTTAAGTATGTATCTATCTATATAAGTATGTTTATCCGTTGCCTTGTACCCATAACACAAGCTATGCTTAGCTTACTTTGGGACTACTTAGGTCAATTGGTGTGAATTGTCCCGCAATAAATTTTTTTATTTTTTTATTTTATCGGCCTAGGCCGGCAATGTTGTATGGACATTGACGACCTTTCATCTAGCCGCACCTGCAACGTGATACTTCGCGGCCTATTATAAGGGACATAAGGATCAATATTTCATTACATGTTTGAAAATAAATTATTTTATTTACGTTCCACGTCTTTGGATCGCTGACTTACGTTGTGAGTACCAAACAACTCAAATTCAATAAGAGTTTTGAAGTTGTGTAAGTACCTAGTAAGTATCGGATGTCCGTGTTTTCTGTGTGATTGCCGTACCTATGGAAATTCCGAGAAAACATATACCCTAGTCACTTTCGCAACTGAGACGAATCTAATGTCACCTAGACTTTAAAATCCTTTGAGCCGTTTAGGCTGCAGGGCGTGCCTAAGAATAATGCATGATTGTATCAACATACATTCATAAATATGTAAGGTAAACGTCCCTGTGTTCGACACTTACCCAATACATGGCACCGTCAATCTTATGTCATAGTAAGAGAGGTAACAGATGGGTGCCATCTACTGGGCTTTGAGGTGTCGATCATTGGCACGGTCAGCATCAAAAGCAGCTGGTCAGTTTTGTACTTTGTTTTAATTACACATTATCAATCACGTATGACGTTTTGCATGTAACTGTAGAGTGACAAGGTACAAAAGTGACCAGCTACTTTTGGTGCTGACTGCACGTTAACCTGACGCTGGGAAAACATGACCCTCCTTCTGCATTTGGGTAAGGCAACTCCCGTCGTTATCAGATGAAATTCGATCTAATTGCCATAAAACCTATTTATAACGTGGATCAGATCCAGACCGTTTCCAGACTGCCCCGGAGTTAGTTACCGCGTTGTCTGCAGCTTAAATACTGTTTGTGTATGCACTTCAGCATCTGTGCTGTTTCTAATTGCCTGGTGCTGATGTACTTCAACAAAGTACTTCAACATAAGTGCCGTTAAGAATAACCATGTTATTTTGCTGTCTATTGTTTAGAGATTATTTTTCAAACTAAAACTAATGCTAGTCTGTGGGCATACGTATAAACAATTACGTCTTTGAAACATGTATACAGGTTGCTCAAAACTCAACGATAACCCGGTACCGTGTGAGAGGTCAAGTTAAACGCTGAGTATCGAATCGTCTATGAAGCAAAAAGACCACGTTTCAGATGGTCTAAAGAGCACATGTCCAATTACAATACAATACAATACAATGATTCTTTATTGTACACCAGAAATAGTAAGCAATACAGAAAACAGGTACACAGAGAGAAAGTTACAGGGTAAGCAATAGGCGGCCTTATCGCTTAAGAGCGATCTCTTCCAGGCAACCCTTTAACAGAAAGAAGGAAGGACTAGTTTACAGCAGGTGGTGCATCAACAGTATATAAATTATCCAACATTTAAATTGTCCATTGTGTGAAGATGTCTTAATCGTAAAATACCCAATTAGCATAACGTCTATGAAGGGACACGGCCAGATAGCAACACGCCCTTAAAGCTAAACGTCGAAATCGCAGAATGTGCCTCTCTCTAACTCCAAATTCTATGTCTATTCTTATACTGTCCAGGCTATTCGGTTGTGGAATGCCTTGCCGATTGACTTACGACGGGCAAAATCTCTGTCAATCTTTAAATCAATGCTTAAGGTGTACTATCTGTCTTCTTGTAATTATTAGCTTTGTTATAGTTTATTTATTTATATGTGGCTGTTTATCCCAATGCTTATATTTGTTTTAGACGTGTACTTATTATATGTACGATATATGTATGAGTAGATGTACTATTTTTTGTTGCGTTTTAATTTTCTGATCCACTGTTGATGCACCACCTGCTGTAAACTAGTCCTTCCTTCTTTCTGGTAAAGGGTTGCCTGGAAGAGATCGCTCTTAAGCGATAAGGCCGCCTATTGCTTACCTTGTAACTTACTCTCTGTGTACCTGTTTTCTGTATTGCTTATTATTCCTGGTGTACAATAAAGAGTCATTGTATTGTATTGTATTGTAATGTCCAAAACTATAATGTCACGTATTTTACGATATTTAAAGAGTTTGAGTTGAATATGAAGATCTAAATTGATAATATAAGTAGACCACTTGAAACCCGAACACACTTTTTGGTTATTCTGCTACTCCCGGCTCTCTGCTTTCAATAAGATTTGGAAGATTTGCTTTTTAGGATGATAGCGTTTTTGAAAATATGTACTTTGGACTACACGGACTAATTGCTTTTTTGATGTTCTGCGTTATGGATGTTATGCTAATGGGGCAAAAGGCAAACGTCTGACATTTCGCTTGTCAATTTGCGTCACTGGACATTTTGCTGCATAGACGATTCGGTACTGAGCGAAGTTATACTATTTTGGGAAAAAATAGGAAAAATTTAAGTCGCTTAGTTAAGCGATAATAGAGTCACATAACCACATAAGGCGCAAGCCGTATAGAAAAGAAGTGGGACAGGGGCGCATCTCAGTCCGCGTCGTTTGTTCGCAGACCGCGTCTCCGCCCCGTCTCTTCTGACTCCTTTGGATCGCAACGCATCTTTACATTTAGGATGAAAACTGATTCAAGGGGCGTCGCGAACACTGCGACGCGTCCCTGTCCCACGTCTCATCTGTATGGCTTGCGTCTAAAGCTTAAGCTTCAACAGACCCGTTATCAATTTTTAACATAGCGCCAAATGTATGGCGCCAGCACGTCAAAACAAAAACATCACTAAATGGTATCTGAAAAACTTAATACCACGCTTTAGCATAACCCCATTAGAAGAGCAATAAACACGGCGCATTGCGTCCCGTTCACGCGCGGGCGGTTTTAATACGTTCGTCCCGCTCTAATGTCCGTTTACGATTTGGTTCACGCCAGTGGCGTTACGTTTTGGGGAGCGTTTCTAATATCCTGAAAAATATCGTCTTATTAACACAAAAGCTGTAACTCCAGATAGATACAACGAAGTCTTCACCCTTATGTGGTTAGTATTCCTTTAGCCCGCACGTAGTAGTTAGCTTCATCTTTCCTGGTAAGAAATGCTATGGAATTAAATTTGCTCCCATCGCCTATATGCGTATATCCAGGCAACTTAAGGCACTTTAAGACAAGAGTGAATAAGCTATTTTACTGAACCTGTCAGAGTTCACCTTTGGAATCTGCACTTTTCGACAGGTGAGAAAGAGGTCAATCGCGGGTTAGTTTTATGTAAAAAAAAAATCTTTTGCATTCTGCGCCTATAAAGTCACGGGACTTTATATGCGCAGATATAAAATTTATGGTCAACTAGGTAGGTAGGTAGGTAGGTTTATGGTAACCACGTCTTTGCCCGCGTTAGACTGTATTTAAGTTACCGTTTTATTGATACTGGCCACTGGCATTCTTTTAACCATTCTATTTCGAAAATATAAAAACTAAAGAATAAAAAAGCACTCCATTTCGTTTTCGGAATCAATTTTTCTTTTGTTTTCCTATCCTTTGCTAGAGCCTGTCTAGTTTAAAATGACGCGCCCCACCTCCGCATTTACGCACAGGATTTGAAAGTAGAAAATGGCCCTAAATACAGCTTCAATAGGTTCAAAATCCAGTGCATAAATGCGGTGGTGGGGCGCGTTATTTTAAATTAGACAAGCTCTACTTGAGCAAGTTACGTTGTGCGTTATCTACTGCTTGGGAACTCCCCGCTTATTCATAAAAAGTTACAAACATGTCGTAAATTAATCTTAAAACTAATTTTGGTTATTTAAATGTTTTGTATAAGTACGTAATATTGTGAGCTCTGCCCTTCCCGTATTATTACTGTGTTTAACGCGCCGCGGGAGGGCGCAGGCTGAAAATCAGCGCCGCCGGCTTCCTAACCGGCAGCATTAATGCTGAGCCTGAGCCTAATGCCACGAAGTTTTTTTTTTTTGTTTTGTGTGTTTCTGTATGTTTTTTTTATGTTCATTGTATTTCTTTTTATTTTTATTTTGTATGTTTGTGACAATAATTGTTTTTTTTTTTTTTTTTAATAAATGTATGTTTTGTCTGTTTCTGACAAAGGCAAATGTTAAGGTGGTAGATAATGAAAAACGATTGTTGAGTCAACGTGAGCTTATGAAGCATCTATATGAATAGGGTAGAACTGTTTTGCATAACGCATAGAAATTATTCGTTTGGCCACTATAGGTGAATTTTTTATATGAAATCATCATCATCATCACCAAACAGATCGGTCCTGCGCCATCCGAATCCAACGCGTTCCCGCAACCTTAACCAGATCGTCGCTCCATCTTGTTGGAGGCCTACCTATACTGCCTCCAACAAGATGGAGCGACGACCTGGTGAAGATGGAGCCTTGGGGGAGGCCTATGTTCAGCAGTGGACGTCTTTCGGATGAAATGATGATGATGATGACTTTCTGAATGCAAATGCTCGACTTGTCACCGAAAATACTATTTAGTATTACTATTTAGTATTAGTAGTATAAATCACTACACATTTCTCTTGAATTTTTGAGGAGTTCCTTCAAGTCCTCATGGATCCCATCATCAGGACTGGATTCTGGTAACAACGGGAACAACCTTGAAGCATATGCTTTCAAACAACGAAAAAAATTTCCAAATCGGTTCATAAATGACGGAGTTCTGATGTAACACACATTACACACATTAAAAAAAATATATAACAAACAACCGAATTGAAAAACTCCTCCTTTTTTTGAAGTCGGTTAAAAATTTACTCTCTGTCCTTGCTGTTTAGTATAGAATTCCTATATATTCAGATTACTTATTATTATAAGGAAAAAATGTTGGATTGATTAATGAATCAATTTATTACACACAAAATTTACCCACCAACTCTGAAATGAGACTCAGCATAGTCTGCCTGTCTACGCAAACAAAGCCATAAATTGAGATATTGAAATTCCCAAATTACAAGTATTGGAATGGAACCTAGACAGCTGAGTTTGCTAAAAACAAGTCTAGTCCAATATTCCAGGAAACATTAATGTCGGGAGACCATTGTGAACAAGTCTATTGAAAGCTGAGGTGTGATTTGAATGAATATATTTTGATGTCTTTTTATCATTTCGAAGTGAGTCATTTCGACGATTTTCATTGAGGAATTTTCAAGAAATTTCGAAGTAATTTCTATGACATTTAAAACACAGTTGAGTTCAGTTTTGATTGATTGAAAACCTTTTTAAGCTTTGCTCGATAATTGGCTCGATATAGCCAATACTTCAATTGCTTCATTAAAGTAAAATAATTATAAAGTCAAGCCAAAAAGTAGCATCTTATTAATGCCACCATAAATATCGGTCCTGTCTAGGTGTTCAATATATAATATCCCGATACGATATTGTCAATCGCGTAAGTACGTGTTCCAATATATATGAGCATCAGATGTCTGCGACAGCATTTCAAACTGTCTCAATATTGTTGGTTAAAGTGTTTAACGACAAAGTACGGTCAGCTGCAGAGAAAGGGTGAGGGTCCACTGGTGCGTCGCGTCATCACAACGAATTAACGCATTGTATGTCACACACCTGCGCTGCGTCGACGACGCACGACAAGAGTGTACAGGGGCTAAATTCAGGAACGGCCCAACTCGGTTTGTAAGCGGTAATTCAATCGTTTGCGAGAGGATAGCGATGGGCTGAGCTTGGGATGAGCCTTATTTTCCTGTTTATTCACTTTGTAAATAAATAAATTCTTATATACTGACTTTAATGTATTATATAATGTAATTATTATGTCTGAGTGAATAAATAAACTAAACTAAACTAAACTAATAAATAAGTAAGGCTCATCCCAAGCTCAGCCCAAACCTCTCGCAAACCAGTGATTTTTGGCGTTCCTGAATAGCAGTTCATCCCTATACTCTCGCAAACAATGGAATTACCGCTCGCAAACCGTGTTGGCCGTTCCTGAATTTAGCCCCTGCGCTGCGTCGACGCACGACAAAAGTGTACTGTTAGAGACAGCGCAACGTCATCACCTCCCCCCGCTTCGTCTCTTGTCCGTGGATCCGTTGAAATATTGCGTACGACGACGTAACGCATCAATGTGGCATATCATAATAGTACATTACTGCAGCGGCCGCGAAATAGGGGATTGCCGGCGGAGTAGTTATAGATGGCCGAGTGTTAACGAGGCCATCTAGAGATACGAGGCCGGCAATCCCTGTTCGTGGCCAAGGCTTGTATAGAGTTTTTCTCAAACATGCATCATCATCATCACCACCATCATCACCGCCATCATCATCACCATCACCATCACCATCACCATCAACATCACCATCACCAACAACATCATCAACATCCATCAACATCCATCAACATCCATCAACATCCGTCAACATCCATGAACAAGAACATCCATCAACATCCATCCATCCATCCATCAACATCCATCAACAACCATCAACATCCATCAACATCCATCAACATCCAACAACATCCATCAACATCCATCAACATACATCAACATCCATCAACCAACATCCATCAACATCCATCAACATCCATCAACAACCATCAACCAACATCCATCAACATCCATCAACATCCATCAACATCCATCCATCCCTCCGTCCGTCCGTCCGTCCGTCCGTCCGTCCATCCGTCCGTCCATCCATCCATCCACGTCGACCACGTCGACCTATTAAACGTCATGGTGCTGTGTCACATAAAACAATAGACGATCACTTTGCTGGCCTTGGCCAGCAATGTTGCATGAAATTCCATTATTGACCTCTCGTCTAGCCGCACCTGCAACGTGACAGTTCGTGGCGTATTTTAAGGAACATAACGTCAATATTTCATAGCATGTTTGAGAAAAATATATATAATTTATTGAATCAGGTATTACTTTGCGGAGGTCCATATTAATGAAGTAAAACAATTACTTTGTTCACCCGCGACCTTTTCGCCGTCGCAGCGTCAACATTGCGACGACGGAACGCGCCAGTGGAGACTCACTCAATAGGTCCTTCGTGTGTACCTTTACACGGGGGTACCTTTTCTCTGGATATGTATCATTTGTAAAAAAAAACTTGCTGTTAAATAAAACTGCAGACATACATTAACTAGTTTTAATTTATACTAAAATAAATAAAAATAAATAAATATTAGGGGACAATCTTACACAAATCGACCTAGTCCCAAACTAAGCAAAGCTTGTACTATGGGTACTAGACGACGATAAACATACTTATATAGATAAATAAATACTTAAATACATAGAAACATCCATAACTCAGGAACAAATATTCGTGCTCATCACACAAATAAATGCCCTTACCGGGATTCGAACCCAGGACCTCTTGCTTCGTAGGCAGGATCACTACCAACTAGGCTAAAGAGGTCGTAAACGTAAACTTCACACGCAAGTTTTATTTTTAACATCAGTAATCTCATTACAATGTTTTTTTTTCGGAAGCTCCCGCCAAAATCGGCTCTGACATTGACATTCTCTCATGTTCAGCCACTTATTTTAGTGATATATAAGTAATTATATTTATCATCAATTAATCATATTGTAAACGTTTAAATTAAAGAAACATTAAATGAATTTAATTCCTTTTGCATTAGGTATTGCCAAAACAATAAGTATGTCATTTATTTACTTAATTTTAGGAAACTGCTGAAATGTACGAAAAATAACATATAAACATACATCCATGACATACTGATTGACAGAAGGGGACTTAAAATTACCTAAAAGGTACTTATTTTTATATAGTCTAACACATATCTATACCGAAGTACGAAAAACCGAATGTATTAAAATATCGTATGGGCCAAAAGACCGAAAAGCTTTTTTTCTGAAACCGTATAATTTTCATGGTTTTTTTTTTAAATTATATTTGTTCGATGGCGATATAATTATGTCGACTAGAAAGAGTTAGCTACAATAATGAAAAGGCTAAATTTTGTCTATTGGGAAATCCTTTTAAGTTTTTAATTGAATCCCGCCTGTTACCTTAGCCAGCAGAACTTCTTTAATTACTGTCTAGCTGATAACTTGTGGGTTAAATAAAAGACGTAAGCGATATTACATTTGTTACTTAAAAATCTGGCCAAGTGCGAGTTTCTAGGTAGGTACATGTTTGAATGTACTATACTAGCTTTTGCTCGCCACTTCGTCCGCGCTGAATTCGAATTTGTGGTGAAGCTTCTATTATTTTATTTCACTGGCTATCTTACTCTCCACTCCGGAACACATCAGCGCAAGCATTGCTGCTTGGCGATAGAATTAGCGAGTATAATGATGGCATCGATCCATACGGACATTGCATGAGGACTTCTACCGTCATTTGTTATAACTTCAAAAAAAGTCAAAGTCAAAATTCTTTATTCAATTTAGGCATCAATTGATGCTTCTATGAACGTCGAAGAATCTACCATTTCTGGTTAATACCCCTATAATTTTTCATGAATTTCATTTTTAATTGTCCTACTAATAATTATAAATGGAAAACTTTGTATGTTTGGTTTTTTGAATGAAATTTGGCACACAGGTAGTTTTTTTACATGGATTAACTCTTAGGATAATTCCGGGTAATTGCAAAGTTCCCGCGGGATAGGTATAATTTAATTAATTATACAGAAAGCAACGCTGTCCCTGATTGAAACAGGCTTCCTTTACACTGGGAAAGTGCAATGTTCCCACGGGATATAAATAACTCTTTAGATAAATTCTAAATAAATAGATCTTTTTTTTCGCTCGGATGTCCACAGATACTATTACGGGTACACACTTCTTGGTATGTAGCAGCAGTATGCAAGTTTAATTTTTATATTCAGTGAGAATGAGTTTGGAACTATTCTTCCTTATTTTCTTTGTTTAATATAGTTCTAGTTCAACGCCTTCGCTTTCAACTTACGCACCATTTTTACCGGCGTGGGTAAGGTGATATCGCCAACAGATTTGCAATTAAATGTTGCGTCCAATTATATTTTCAAAGGTTCCATAATTTTCTTAACGAACTTTGTTATAGCATCTCCATTGTGGTTTAATTCCGCTGTATTTATAACCGCATTCAGTAGTTTAATTAATATTCTGGTTAAATGTGTATAAACGGTTGGTCGGATGAAAAAATTAGGTGTCACCGACCAGTTTACCACAATCATAACTCTACGCTATCGAAGAGTTACGCAGACTGAGAAGTGGCAACCATTTTTTTACCATTTGATTTAGATCAAGTGCCAATCCAATGATTTTTTGAAGAAAGATATATGCTCGCTAAACAAAGCAAAACATGCGCCAAACACAGCAGCAGTATCTACAAGATTTATGTCCTTTTTGCTCCCGTAGTGAAAGACATAAGGTTGTTTTTTTCTTCGACATGAGACTAGAGACTACAATTGTTGCCTTTTAACACTTTATTTTCGCGCGTTAATAACATTAAATTATGGATCAATTTTTATTTTGTTGTAGGTATGTTTCGACTTTTTCGATCCTACTAGGAGAACAAAAGTGTCCTCTTCCAATATGCATATATATTTCTTTTATACCTTCGTTTTTGCTCGCTTCGATTTTACTTAGATCCCATGGGAAATCGGGATACATAAGTTTTTGTTAGAAAGACATTATATTTTTATTAATACAAGCTTTTTTTGTTGACTGTACTTTTTGCCTCTGGGTTACCAAAGTAATAATCAAGACGAATCAAACGAGCCCAAACTATACGGTCGTATCCTTTTATTACAAAGTTCCCATGGCCAGCTTCCAACTTCATCATCAGATCAGCTCCATGTCATATATTAATACTGCATTGTCATCCGATTTATACATGCATGCAAAATTTCAGCTCAATCGGAAATTGGGAAGTGGGTCAAATTTAACTTGGAAGATTTGACCCGATACATACCTATGTACATACATTGCAAGTTGATAAAAAGCTTGTAAAAAACGGGTACGTATCAAAATATATAAAGTTTAAAATTAATAATGGACGAAATACATAATGGTCAGTTGATATAATGCAATTTTCTTGGAAATTCTCAACTTTACAGGATTTTCATAAAATAAACCTAACCTAACCTAAACCAATCTGTAGATTACACGATTAAAAAAGTTCGTTTTACCAATAGTTTCATAGAAAATTTTAGTATATATCATGACCATTATGTATTTCGTCCATTATTCGTTTTAAACTTTATATATTTTGATACGTTCCCATACTCATAACCTTACTTTGGTATTTGTAATATTAGTAAGATCTTTGGAGAGGTCTTAGACTTAGAATACCTATCAGTAATGTCTACTCACTCCAAAACAGTTGACATTACACACTCGAAATGCGGTCTCAACGCACAAGGATCTTCTAATTATATTCCGCAAGTTACCACAAGTAATCTCATTAGGCTGTATGACAAACAGGGGCAAATGCATGTCACAATGTTCATCTAACTATGTTTCATTACAACCCTTTGATTCTTGATTATATGCCTTATTACGTAAGCAAAGGTTGTTATTTGGATAAATAGAGGGCTGAAGTGTTTCATGCGTTTCTTTCAGTAGTTATTTCATGAAAGGTTCCTATACAATTTTGTTAATTTGACGGTATACAATGGGCTTTTCAAACGAAAAGTATGGAGTCATGTCAGTTTATGGTGTTAATATTTTTCTTTTTTTATTATGTTAGCACTGGCTTTATTCTTGAATAGCTTTTGTTGGACGCGTAATATTTATTTACTTAGTATTAACTAGCACTTTTATTTAAGTTTTTGTTCGCGTCATTGCCTTATCTGAATTCCACTGAATGTATTTTGTTTGAGGTTTCAATGTGGCTGAAAAAATGTACACAGAAAAAAAACTGTGGAAAGATATTTATGGTAAATCTTTTTCATAAAAACAAACAATTCGGTAAAGTAAAATCCGAAATCCATCATCATTATCATAATCGGTATAAATTCGTGACTATATAAATCACACTTTTGTAAAATATTATGGGACAATCTTACACAAATCGACCTAGTCCCTAACTAAGCAAAGCTTGTACTATGGGTACTAGACGGCGATAAACATACTTATATAGATAAATAAATACTTAAATACATAGAAAACATCCATAACTCAGGAACAAATATTCGTGCTCATCACACAAATAAATGCCCTTACCGGGATTTGAACCCAGGACCTCTTGCTTCGTAGGCAGGGTCACTACCAACTAGGCTAAAGCGGTCGTTTTTCCCGTGGTAATTAAAATTATCTTGAAATTAGTTTTTAGCTGTCATAATTACTTACTCGCTTGCTTAATTTGAATGTTCTAGTAATCAGAGTCACGGAGATAGGGTTTCTCTGAATCGAACATACGAGTGTAAATTTCGTTTCTTTTTTATCCCGTTGGTATTTCGAAACATTTTGGACTTGATTCTTTAAACTTGAAACTTGCGTGCTAAAGAAGAGTCATATTAAAGTTACAGAGATAAGATTACTTTGAATCGAATATATGCATGCCATTTATTCCTTTTCCCGTCGATTTTTTTCCGGAAGTACAAATTAGGTATTAGAAAACTTTAATAACTATAAATTGAAATTTTTAAAAACCCTCAACGCAATTTTGTCACACATATGTTTGAAAATAAGGTAAATGCCCATTATGCGTCTAACATTCCTTCCCCAGCTAGCAAAAGAGCTGATAACTTTGAAACGGCTGAACCAATTTTGATGAAACATAATATCTAAGAAGTAAGAACCATAGCAAAGAAACCCGCTTTCAAATAAAAAAACCGCATACAAATCGGTTCACCCGTTTAAGAGCTATGATGCCACAGGCAGATACACACACGCGCACACACACACACACACACACACACATAGCGGTCAAAATTGTACATAACACCCCTCTTTTGTGTCAGGGGTTTAAAACAAATATGAATGAAATCGGTAAAATCGTTCACAACTTATGGCGTGACTAAAGGAAATAAGCATTAATTTTTATACATTATAGTTCCGATGCATTTGCTTCGTACTTCGTATTTCGCCGGATGACAAGCAAAACTCACTAAAATTTCTGTCACTGCTCTTCAAAAAGTCGTATCTAGTTAGTAATTTCATACTGAGATACGAGCTTTGTTTTAAGTAGGTATTTGGTACTTAGTGACTTTTGCTTGTCACCCGATGATTTATATACAGTTTTTTCCTCTTTTGTCTCACTGACGTTCAGACTCATGTTTAACGTATTTTAGCACGTTCCGTGAGCCAGAATGTAAAGCAACGTCGCTCGTACTGACACCTGTCAGCGGATAATGTAAAAATATACGCGCGTGACGTCACGATCGGAATGGCATTATCGCGGGGAGATTAACGGGAGCAGTGGGGAATGCGCCTTTTACCCGACTGCTGCCAGTATAGAGGGTTATATTTACCGCATCCGGGACTTTACGACCACGGCTTGCAGAGAAAAGTATTTACAGTGTTAAAGCTTGGAGCTAATGTTATTTGTAAATTGATTGATAATTAATAAAAATTATACCTACTATTTTACTATGTATTTGCATGCTACATTTTAAGCGAGACGTGCTTATACATACGTAAGTGTATCGATTTAAGACCTATTATGTAAACCATGTCTTATGCAGACATACATTATATCATTGGGGCCCACTGAAAAGCAGCATTGCGGCCTGCCGCAACATTATGCTGAGTGGGGCCCAATTTACACTAAGTATTTGATTTTTTTAATAGGTCTTTCCTGCAAAATTTAAGTTTTTCTGTGTATGGGAAATGTGTAAACAAATATGTCTCTCTCTCAATAAATTGAAATTCATCTGTTCCTAAAATTTCCCTCGCCGACTGTTGAATAAAATATTGTCGTAATTTAATTATAAATGTTACCCATAGATGGCGCTTATCCCTCTATGAAACCAGCTAACGTTATGTTCCTTTGATTTTGTTATATGCAGCTAGTTTTGACTGATTAAATGAGTGATACAAGAAAAGTACAGTGCAGTGGTTTAATATTGAGTGGTATTGTGATAACACCGACGTTTTAGCCACATTGAATCGGTCGTAGTCACGATTAGACCTCTACTCGTGACCATGAGAAACGACGCGAGTGAAACGTTGAGGTAATTAGTGCCATATCACACTGGTGGATTGCGAACGTATTAGAAGTGGGAGCGAACGCGCAGCCGGTTCGCCCCGAGCGCGCAAAGGATTCGCCGCGAATGCGTAACGTGTAACCTAGATCGGAAGAACCGGTCAAGTGGAGTCAGACTCGTACATGAAAGGTTCCGTACCTCCGTACAATATTTAAAAAATAGTTGAGCATCTTCTTCTAATATATATATAACAAAAAAATTAAACCGCCGAAAAAACTGAAAAGTAAAAATTAATACCTTATATGGGGTAACATATGCTTTCCAATAAAAAAAGAATCATCAAAATCCGACTACTCTGTAATAAGTTATGCGTGGTCATAATAGTACAATCAGTGACTGAACAATCAATCATCCCCTGTTTTCCTGCCCTTAGGGTAGGTATATTATTTCCAAATTTAAATGGGAACACCCTCGGGGTATACGCTTTCCAATAAAAAAAGAATCATCAAAATCGGACTACACTGTAAAAAGTTATGCGTGATCATACATAAAAAAAAATATATACACGTCGACTTGAGAACCTCCTCCTTTTGTTTTCGTCGGTTGAAAATCTCGTGTCACGGTGTTTGTTATCGAACCCCTCCGAAACGGCTTGACCGATTTTTATGAAACTTTTTTCTTCGTATTTGGTAAGTCTGAGAATAGGTCGTAGACTATTGTTTTTATACCTACCCCTATTCTTCGCAGACGGAGTCGTGGGCATCAGCTAGTAAAATTATAATGATCAAGTTTAAACGTCTTTCTTGTATGATGACCTTCTTCAATTTCTTACTTTATTTTATTTTTAGTACATATTTTGTTGTCATAGTGGCCACAGTAATGCATAATCGGTGAAAATTTCAAGTGTCTAGGATCGGATCAAGAGATGGAGACCTGTGACAGACAGCGGACGTACGAACAGACAGCGGAGTCTCAGTAATACCTACTTAGGGTCGCGTTGTGGATCCCTAAAAACACGTTTTGAGTCTCACTACATGCAAACTCTCACACTCACACTCACTACATGCAAAAAAGAATCTACGCACTTACAAATTATCCCTCACAACTACATACAATCAAATACACACACGCACACCACACACACACTCACACAGACGTACTCAAAGTTAACTCACTCATTCATTCTTTCTTAGTCTCATCTCTATAAATTTGCGACCTAGTTTCTAAAAAACCTGTGGCTTTATGTAACCGGCTAATACTTATATTGTAATTTTTCCTAATGATTCAGTATTTCAATTTATTGTAATACTGAATCAGGCCACCACGTGACAGGCATAGCCTAGTGTGGGGCCACTGGATATTCTGTGTATGTTATTAAGGTTTTCTTTTAATAAACTATTTTTTTTTACAAAACAAAAACATACGACCTGCTAAGCTTCTCGCTGCCATCCATTTGCGAACCTAATTCACTTAGGCACGACGGCTATCCAAACGTATTCGGCCTCATATTTTACTACCCTCTTACTGACCGTTAGACTATGACTATGGCATTCGAACTGCGTGTCGCTTTCCCCGTAAAACGTGACCGCTGTGTCTAGGGTTGTCATGCCAACCTTAGTGTACAGATTTGCGGGACTTGGCTGTAAAATGCGGGACTCGTTCAGGTCAAAGTTAGTAAGGTATATTGGCCGTCAATGCATTGAAAGGCATGAAAAATTAAACCATATTGCCGGGCTCACTGTTGTTGCCAAGTTTAACTGTCGGAGGGTAAAATGGTTCCAACGGAAGACCAGCGTCGGCTGCAAGGCCGACATCATGCTGAGCTGGGACCATTTCGTGACAATATTAAATAAGTATCTGTTTCTGTTTTTTGTTTTGGTATTTTTTTTGTCACGAATAAATGTTTTTCTTTCTTTCAAATTAAGACCATATAAGTTTTACGACGCAAACATTAAAAATCTAGTTTAGACGACCAGATGGCCTAGTGGTTAGAGAACCTGACTATGAAGCTTGAGGTCCCGGGTTCGATTCCCGTGTCGGGGCAGATATTTGTATGAAAAATACGAATGTTTGTTCTCGGGTCTTGGGTGTTTAATATGTATTTAAGTATGTATCTATCTATATAAGTATGTTTATCCGTTGCCTAGTACCCATAACACAAGCTTTCCTAGCTTACTTTGGGACTGGGTCAATTGGTGTGAATTGTCCCGTGATATTTATTTATTTCTTTTTTATTAATATAGATCTGGATAGGATAGTACTGAACGAGCGAGTGAGCGCACGATGAATCGCATTATATTTAAAATAATGTTAATTTCGGTGCTTGTAAACTAGAGCTAGTCTGAAAATGGGACAATTGGCGTCCCGCTCGAACCTTTTGCGGGACGCATACTCTAGGGCTCCAGAAATGGGACGTCCCGCGTATTGCGAGACGGTTAGCAACCCTAGTTGCGACACCGCCATAAAACGTCGATGATGACGCATCACACAAGCACACTAAATATGAATGAAAAATGCCGAAGTTCGGTACAAAACACAAGGTGTTTTTCCAATGTTTTTTTTTATGTGCAAATGCTGCTGGGAGTATGTGAAAGCTACGCTACGAAACTATGCGACCATTTCAACGAATGCTAAGTATGTTGCCGTTCGAGGAAGATTCAGAGTGCGCATTTTTCTACATAAAAAACATAGCTTACAGGAAAGGTACCCAACTGTCTGGCTCCGATTTGAGTAGTAAAATAACAGACCCATATTTTTAAGTGCCCTTACTTAACCTATTTGCAGAAATTGGCCTCCAAAGTGCTGAAAATTGACTAAACCCTGTAACTTATAAAGATATTTTTTTATACAAATTGCTAATTATTACTGATTTGATTATATGTTTGAAAACATGAAAAAATAATAAACTCATGTTATATAAGCTCAAACTCTTATTTTCCTAAAAAAAGCGCCCTTCAAAGTTTTATATTACTTATGGGTGCTTTTTAGTTTCAGCCAATATAACAAAACAAGTCCTCATATTTTTTCTTTTTCTCGAACATGACAATTGATTATCATAGTGCGCGTTTGGCAGCCGCCGTGACGGGTGACTCCAAGAAGAAGGGCTACGGATTTGTGAGTGATCCGTTTATTTTCACTATGAGTGAGTCTCACGGTAGAATCATGTTTAAATTGATTATCATGTTTTTACTCAAGTCTTGGATGTTTAATACGTATTTAAATATTTATCTATACCTATAAAACAGTACCGTGACTGACTGACTGACTGACTGACTGACTGACAGACAACGCACAGCCTAAACTACTGGTGCTAGAGACTTGAAATTTGGCATACATATAACTTGAGTATTGTAGAGGTGCACTAAGAAAGGATTTTTCGAAATTCCCACGGGATAGGGATATATTTAGACTTTCTTTGTTTTTTATTTGTAGCGGAATCTCTGAAACTATTGAGCCGATTTTAAACTGTTTTTCACCAATAGAAAGCTACATTATCTTTCATTGACATAAGTTACTTTTTATCCGGGAAAATGCGAAATTCCCACGGGATAGAAATAAATTAATTCAATTTCGAGGCTGATTTTTAAAATTCTTACATATTATGTGATATCACTATCCCTGATTGACATAGGCTACTTTTTTTCGGGAAAATATAAAATTCCCACGGGATAGAAAAAACTGAATTCAACTTCTTCGGAGCTGATTTTAAAAAATCTTTCACCAATAGAAAGCAACACTATCCTTGATTGGTATAGACTACTCTTATTTGGGAAAATGCAAAATTCCCGCGGGATAGAAATAAGTGAATTCAACTTCGGGGTTGGTTTCAAAATTTTCTTGCACCAATAGTAAGTTACAGTATCTCTGATTGACATAGGGTACTTTTTACGGGAAAATAAAAAGTTCCCGCGGGATAGAAATAAGTAAATTCAACTTCACCCTGTTT
This sequence comes from Archips crataeganus, assembly GCA_947859365.1. Lineage (NCBI taxonomy): Eukaryota > Metazoa > Arthropoda > Insecta > Lepidoptera > Tortricidae > Archips > Archips crataeganus. The sequence goes on along the minus strand of OX402047.1, from coordinate 4,672,899 downwards.
TCAAAAATTCTTTCATATGATGTGATATGAATATGACTATCTCCGATTGATGTTTGCTACTTTTTCATCGGGAAAATGTAAAATTCCCACGGGATAGAAAAATTGAGTCTTCGCGTACGAAGTCGCGGGCAAAAGCTAGTTTATCTATATTAAGTATGTTTATCTGAAGTCTAGTACCCATAATACAAGCTTAGTTTGGGACTAGGACAATTGGTGTCAGTCGTCCCATGATTTATTTATTTATAACCTGACATACAACTCTAAAAGATTCGTGAAAATTTTACATACACGGCATGTTCATTTGCCGAACTTGGCTGGCACTACCGTGCTTCTGGATCCGTGACGTCTGTGCATAGCGTTAGCATAATAGACTTATGTTTGTAAATAGAAATATGAGCAGTTCGCTGGAACTGAACATGTGTTTTGAAAATAAAATACGGTATAACTCGACGGTCATTTGTCCGTCCATCGATGTGTTTTTAGGATATTGTTGGTTTTGTACGTGTATCATTTTATATTATAAGATATCTGTAGTTTTTGGCCATGAATTTGTCACGTCACGTGGAAATAATGCGCTTTTCCAGGATAACGGGAGAGTAACCTGTTATAATTCAGAACATAAGCTACTTATGACAACTATGACATCAGGGCTTTCCTTTAAAGGCCGGCAACAGATTAGTGACTCTCTGTGAGTTGTTGATATTTATGTGTGGTGATGATGATTTTCCATCAAATGACCTGCTTGCTCGTTTGCCTCCCTCTCATAATAAACAAATAACTACCTGCGTGATAAATTTACTATATGAATGTTTTAGCATTTTCTCAATAACTGAAATGTAAAATTTCTTTGAGAAATATTGTTCATTACCCATAAATTGAAAGAGTAACAAAACATCTATACTCACACCTACTCACAAAGTTTCGTGTTTATATAATATTAGTCATCACTCATCATCATCATTTCAGCCGTAGGACGTCCACTGCTGGACGTAGGCCTCCCTCATTGATACCCGTACATTACGGTTGATAGCGGCTTGCAAGTTGCATCCACCTTGAACCTGCTGCCTTTACCAAATCGTCCGACCATCTCGTTGGTGGACGTTCCACGCTGCGCTTGCCGGTCCGAGGTCTCTATTCTAGAACTTTTCGTCCCCAACGGCCATCTGCTGTGTGTGTCTGTTGTTCTGTCATAACATTAGTAAGATTTGGAATATTTCAGGAAGTTAAATTAAAATCTCTGCATTCATTCTCCACCCGAAATTTTAATGTAAAATGTCCTCGCGTCTTTGTCTCGTTACCATTATGAACATTAATTAATAAATATACCTACAAACAACAATGGCCCTTAAATATAATTATCATAAAATAAAACAATAAGCAGAAATAATACTAAAAATTACAATAATTATAATGCTACCGGTGACCGAAGAGCTGGCAGCTACCTCGCTCAAAGAATTAGCCTAGCGATTCAACGAGGAAATACTGCCAGCATCTTCGGCACAATGCCGCAGGGGCCTTTTTTGAGATCTAGTTTTTAGTTTTTAATTTAGTTTGTAATTTTTAGTAATATTTCTGCTTATTGTTTTATTTTATGAACCTTAATTAAATGCACTGCAGCATTTTTAAAGCACATCTTGAAGTCCCTTTGGGGTCAACTGGGTCCACAGAGCACTGAGCCGACGGGCTCAGTAGACCGATTTTTTTTTGTGGGTACTCGACCCGACTGTTCGGACAACCCAGCCCGCGGGCTCAATCCTCCACTGTCTACCGCCTAAGTGTCAACTCGGCCCGTGGGCTAAGACACCCACTGTATATGACTATAGACTGGGCCCGGTGACTGTATTTCCTGATTTAGTGGGTCGAGTTGCCCGCAAAGAAAACAAAGTGGTCAACTGAGCCCGTGGGCCCAGACTAGTGAAATAAATTTATATTTCCAGGTTTAGATTGCAAAAGCTGTTTTAGGTATTGTAATGTAGCCTATTGTATTAATTAGAAATGTTTCTTGTTACAGGTTAGTGTCTCAGCTGGATTACAAGGATTTCTGATTTTTGTGTAAGTTGGCACCATTTGTTTCTTTACGATATAAATCTTGTAATTAGTTTAAGCTATATCCGTCTATCATGTAACCTTAAGTACTTAATACAAAGACTTAAAGACAGATCTGATATGATATTTTTAACAAAAACTTATTCCCAACCGGGTATCGAACCTGGGACCTCAAGCTTCGTAATAGGGTTTGAACCACTGGGCGTAATCGTAAAATTAAAATTTTAATTTAAAATTGATTCTTCTTGAAAATGTATTCCATTGCGCACGAAGCGTTTCGCTTCATCATTCCTAATGCGAACTGATAAGGAATGGAATTCGCTCCTGTCATCTGTATTTCCAGATAAATACAACCTAGGGCTCTTCAAGGCTAGAGTGAATAGGTTGCTACTGAACCAGTGAGATACACCTTTGGCCTCATCTTCACTTTTCATCAGGTGAGATAGTGGTCAATCACGGATCAGTTTTATGTAAAACAAAAATTGATACGTGAAAAGTAAATAGAATACATAAAGCCAAAAGCAAAAGAAAAAACATATAAATAGTATTCCTAAAAGTATTCTGTCATTCCCTTTTACGAACGTAACCAAAACCCAAAAATAAAATGGCTCCGCGAAACGACAGGTCGCCAGTCCATGCTCAATTTGCAACGTGATAATAATAACATTGTTCCCGTTATCAGACGACAGCCGGGGGCCTTCGGGCCCTTAACGTATAACGTGTGTAATTTCATAGGGACGATATATAATCTCCACATGCAAAAGCTGCGAAATTACTTTATGGGAGAACGCGGAAATGCGTTGTACTTGGTTTACACGAGCTTAGTAGCTAATGCTTAGTACTTGTTACTTGCACTTGTCAGATGTGTGTAAGCATTTGAATCAGTGCTTAGTATTAGTGCAACTGCAAGTGTAAGTGATTAGAAGCCGGTCCTTTTTAGGGTTCCGTACCCAAGGGGTAAAAACGGAAACCCTATTACTGAGGCTCCGCTGTCCGTCCGTCCGTCTGTCTGTCTGTCCGTCTGTCACCAGGCTGTATCTCGGGAACTGTGATAGCTAGAGAGTTGAAATTTTCACAGATGATGTATTTCGGTTGCCGCTATAACAACAAATACTAAAAAATGGAATTAAATAAATATTTAAGGGCGCCCCAAACAACAAACATGATTTTTTTTGCTCGTTTTTGCTCGATATTGATAACGGCAACAGGTAGACACTTGAAATATTCACAGAATATTTAATTATATATTGACTTTAAAAATAAATCATTAAATTAAAATAAAAAAAATATTTAAGGGGGGCTCCCATACAACAAACGTGATTTTTATAGATAATTGTACGGAACCCTTCGTGCGCGAGTCCGACTCGCACTTGGCCGGTTTTTCTCCATATTTATAACGGCAACAGGTAGACGCTTGAAATATTCACAGAATATTTAGTTATATATTCACTTTAAAAATGAACTATTAAATTAAAATAACACAAATATTGAAGGGGGGCTCCCATACAGCAAACATGATTTTTTTGCTGTTTTTATAAATAATGGTACGGAACCCTTTGTGCGCGAGTCCGACTCCCACTTGGCCGGTTTTTACTAAGCGACAAGTATCTATCCTAAGCTACAAATCTAAGGCTGGTTTTAGTGTCACGCGGACGGTCTGTACGGATTGCTGCGCATGGACCGATTATGTATTAAGAGGGTTTATACCTGCTGAGCTGGCAACGTTGCATTTTTGTTAGTTTTTCTCGATTATTCCATAAAAATTGAATGAAAATTAAAAATGTTTTGTATACAAATTGTTCTAATATATAAGTTAAATGTGTCTACTGCAATAATAATTCGTGATAAGACTTTTATTTTCTTTAAAAACCGTTAGGTAATAATTTGTTCGTTTTTAAAGAAAATAAAAGTCTAAAAGCTCAGCAGGTATAAACAAACCCTTAAGCTTAGGGACCGTTTTAGAGTAAATGCGGGCGGCTCCGTACGGAAGACCGTCCGCGCGGACAGCAGTTTTAATACATATTGATCCGTGCGTAGCAATCCGTACGGACGGTCCGCGTGACACTAAAACCAGCCTAATAATACTTGTCACTTTTCAAGAGGTGTGAGCATTCATGTCAAGTGAAGCATTAGCTACTAAGCTTGTGTAAACCCAGCATTAATTATGCTGCATAGGGACGTGAGGTTTGGTTTGTATGTAGTTAGCAACAAAAGCTGGCAAAGTGTGAGTCAGGTTCGCAAACGAAGGGTTTCCTTAGCATTCTTATAACCTGCGCAATTTTTTTAATTCTTCGAATTTAATTTTTTCTTTAAATGACGACATTATCTGGAAATACAGACGACGGGAGCGAATTACATTCCTTAGCAGTTTGCATTAGGAAGGATGACGCGAAGCGCTTCGTACGGGCCACTGGAATACGAACCACATAAGGATGAAGACGCTACCCCCGCCTGGATGTCAGTTGGTGACATGAAAATGGAGGAATTAAAAAAAAAACGTTAAAAATAATAGTACATTACTGCAGCGGCCGCGAAATAGGGGATTTCCGGCCGAGTAGTTATAGATGGCCGAGTCTTAACGAGGCCATCTAGAGATACGAGGCCGGCAATCCCTGTTCGTGGCCAAGGCTTGTATAGAGTTTTTCTCAAACATGCATCATCATCATCATCATCATCATCATCGTCATCGTCGTCGTCGTCGTCACCATCATCATCACCATCACCATCACCACCATCATCATCTTATCATCACCATCATCATCATCACCATCATCATCACCATCATCATCATCACCATCACCATCATCATCATCATCACCATCACCCATCATCACCATCATCTCATCATCATCATCATCATCATCATCACCCATCAACACCATCATCATCATCATCATCATCATCAACATCATCATCTCATCATCACCATCATCATCATCTCGTCATCACCATCATCATCACCATCATCACCCATCATCACCATCATCACCACCATCACCATCATCATCACCGCCATCATCGACACCATCAACATCACCATCATCATCACCAACATCATCATCATCTTACCTTACCTTAAATAAACGTAGTGGCAGAATGTCTTAATGAACCAAAACGCAAAATATTGCTTATAGTTTTTTTTTAATGGCTAAATGCTATGATGCCATAGACCTATAAACGTCATAGTATGAAACAATAGACGATCACTTTGCTGGCCAAGGCCAGCAATGTTGTATGAAATTCCATTATTGACCTCTCGTCTAGCCCGCACCTTCAACGTGACACTTCGTGGCGTATTATAAGGAACATAACGTCAATATTTCATAGCATGTTTGAGAAATAGTACATTACTGCAGCGGCCGCGAAATAGGGGATTGCCGGCCGAGTAGTTATAGATGGCCGAGTGTTAACGAGGCCATCTAGAGATACGAGGCCGGCAATCCCTGTTCGTGGCCAAGGCTTGTATAGAGTTTTTCTCAAACATGCATCATCATCATCACCACCATCATCACCGCCATCATCATCACCATCACCATCACCATCACCATCACCAACAACATCATCAACATCCATCAACATCCATCAACATCCATCAACATCCATCAACATCCGTCAACATCCATGAACAAGAACATCCATCAACATCCATCCATCCATCCATCCATCAACATCCATCAACAACCATCAACATCCATCAACATCCATCAACATCCAACAACATCCATCAACATCCATCAACATCCATCAACCAACATCCATCAACATCCATCAACATCCATCAACCAACATCCATCAACATCCATCAATATCCATCAACCAACATCCATCAACATCCATCAACCAACATCCATCAACATCCATCAACATCCATCAACATCCATCCATCCATCCATCCATCAACATCCATCCATCCCTCCGTCCGTCCGTCCGTCCGTCCGTCCGTCCATCCGTCCGTCCATCCATCCATCCACGTCGACCACGTCGACCTATTAAACGTCATGGTGCTGTGTCACATAAAACAATAGACGATCACTTTGCTGGCCTTGGCCAGCAATGTTGTATGAAATTCCATTATTGACCTCTCGTCTAGCCGCACCTGCAACGTGACAGTTCGTGGCGTATTATAAGGAAAATAACGTCAATATTTCATAGCATGTTTGAGAAAAAATTATTATTAAAAGGACTCGCACCATGGTAAGATGATAAGCTCGACCGTTTACCATACTTTTAGCTCTAGTCAATAATGAACTATACATTATCAGAGTTAGTGCCCCGTATTTGTTTTACGGTTTGCACTGCTTGGGGGCGCGCGCAACACCGCACTCAACTGCCTTCTTTCTGCTTATTCCCCTAAATTCAAATCTAGGGTGAATGACCATTTACTAGGCAAGCGTGCTCCATCGTAGGCCTCATCTTCGCTTTCCATTGGACGTGATTGTGATCAAATGCAAGCCTAGATACTGTATAAAAAAAGTTAAAAATAACCTTTCTGTTATTAAAGGTACGGCTTTGCGAAATTTCTTTGAGATATGAAGATCTGCAACGGCGTTATTTAGTTTTTAAAAATTGTACTGTATTTTGGCATTTTGTTTAGTATGATAATTGTATTAATGTGTCTTAAAACGAGCCTGATAAAGCCTCCATAGACATCTGGCCTCTTGATCTTGATAGCGGGTCATCCGCTCCGTAATTGTGTTAACATCGACCTTGCATTGTACTGGTAATGCACGGAGACCTATTCCGCAGCGAAACTGTTTTACAACTTAACGAATAGTTTTTTCATGCATTTTTAATAAAAAAATAAAATAAAATGTCATTATTTCAGATCACAAAAAGCCACATTTTTATGGTTCCGCACCTCGAAAGGAAAAAGCGGAACCCTTATAGGATCACTTTGTTGTCCGTCCGTCCGTCTGTCAAGACCCTTTTTCTCAGGGACGCGTGGAGTTATCAAGCTGAAATATAAATCAAAATACATAGGGCTACTACTGTCCCTTGGAGCTGTGAAAAAATCAACTTAGCCAACGCTATCAAAAGAATACAGCCATTTATGACGAAAATTTTCGACACTCGCAAGGGAATCGAAACCTACAGGGTACTTCCCGTGAACTCAGAATCTTGAAATTTGGTACGAAGCAAGGTCTTATAGCATAGATAAAGGAAAATTTGCGAAAAGCATAATTTTTTGTCTGTCTGTCTATATCAGTAACCAAGCTACAATGATCCCACACTGCGCACATTTTGCTTAGGAGCAGGGGTCTGCTAAGACTGGATGTTCATAGATACATTTAAATTTGTACGGAACCCTCGGTGCGCGAGTCCGACTCGCACTTAGCCGGCTTTTTACTTTAGTATCTGCGTCTGTAAAAAAAGCTGTGGTAGCCTAGTGATTTCACTTATGACATCTCAAGCAGAGCGTGGGTTCGAGCTCAGGCTCGCACCCTCGTAGTTTCTAATACGAGTAGGTATGTTCGAGAGCACGCTTTTGAATATCGTTACTTAATTTATCGAATGGCATGATACAAGAATAAGTTGTGGTTACCTGTAATTGGATAAGCATGTGCCAGGAATGTTTACCTACTAGTTACTTAAGTTTTTGTACGATGTATCTGTTGGTGATCCTTAATAATAAATAAATAAATAAATAAATTTAGAAAGCGTGCTAAATCGCGTTTTAAATTTACCATGAGTTTTACAGTGAAACATCGAAACCTTCACACGGTGACGGCACCAATCATGGACATGTTAAGCACAGTAGTACCTTGTAATGGACAGCAAAGATTCAATGCCTTATAGCCACCATTCATGGACTTTACGAGTCATATGCTTAGTATAAGTTCTACTGCACCAAACACTTCTCGATCGCGTTTACGTAAAAAAATCAATTACTATGGAAACATGGACAGCGCCTCCGCGGCCGCGCGTCCATGTTTCTACAGAATTGAAATTTTTACGTAAACGCGATCGAGAAGTATTTTGGTGAAGTAAAACTTATACTAAGCGTACTGAACATAGTGTAGCTTAAAAACGTAGTGTGGCCGTTTCTTAAAATTTGGATTTACGGAAAAAAGCCCATAATTGATTCTTGTCCATTACTGGTGCCGTCACCCTACGAAGAAATCCAATGGTGTGTGTGAAGTTCCCGATGCGCTCTGGCCCCGCGTGGGAACTACGACCTAAGGCCCGTAATAAAGTCTGTCCGCATTGCTTTGAGACCTCATGCTTTGCAGTCCGTTTTTCTAACCACTATAAATCATCAACATTTCTACTGAATTCTTTAGCGGAATAATTATCACCTTAGTGGAACCATAATAGTTTCTTATAAAAACTCTAAAAATGGGAGGATGTGTACCTAATAGCTAATTATTATTTCATTAAAATTCTATTACAGATCATTTTTATTAATAATGTTCATTATCATCATCCCAGTCTATATACGTCCCTACGTCCCACTGTAGAGCACAGGCGTCCTCGGAGAATGAGAGGGCTTGGGGCGTAGTTCCCACGCGGGCCCAGTGCGGAATAGGAACTACACACACACCATTGAATTTCTTCATAGGTGTGTGCAGGTTTCCTTACAATGTTTTTCTACACCGTAAAGCTCATGATATTTTTTAGGGTTCCGTACCCAAAGGGTAAAAACGGGACCATATTACTGAGGCTCCGCTGTCCGTCCGTCCGTCCGTCTCTCCGTCTCATGAACCGTGGCTGTATCTCATGAACCGTGATAGCTAGACATTTGCAATTTTTACAGATTATCTATTTCAAATGCCGCTATAACAACAAATACTAGAAAACAGAATAAAATAAATATTTAAGGGGGCTCCCATGCAACAAACGTGATTTTTTTGCTCGTTTTTGCTCGATATTGATAACGGCAACAGGTAGACGCTTGAAATATTCGCAGAATATTTCATTATATATTCACTTTAAAAATAAATAATTAAATTAAAATAAAACAAATATTTAACGGGGGCTCCCATACAACAGACATGATTTTCTTGCCGTTTTTATAGACAATGGTACGGAACCCTTCGTGCGCGAGTTCGACTCGCACTTGGCCGGTATTCAAATATAATTCGCACATGAAACCCCCGACCCTCTGCGTGAGAGGCAATAGATCAAACCACTCGTTGCTTATCTGAAACAACGGCCTAATCCAAAATACTACGGTGTGCAACTTAATACTTTAATTATTGCAAATAAGGTGTATAATTACACAGCGTATCATTTCGAATTAGGCCGTTCTTTTAGATAAGCAGCGCACTGGGCTACCACGGTTTCCTATAAGTGAGGATTAATATTGTTGTTGATTATGATTATTTAAAGTTAGGTTTAAACTTTAAAGTTTATTTATAAATCAAAGCTTGACAGAATAAAACAAAATTTTACAAAACTAAAAATTACAAATAAAAAATACCCTGGAGATCGCCCACTTGGGGCATCGTCCCCAGGACGGAGGCCGCGTTGCCCCTCTGCACCGCCAAACTTAGGCGCTGGGCAAAGAAGGTACCAGCCCTATGGTCGCCTGAGACGCCGAAGAGCTTGTCCGACACTTCTTTTACAAACTTTTTTGTGTCGGACGACCATGGGCCCAAAGTTTCAATTGCAAGTGCCGCAAATATGTAGTTGTTCGAAAGAAATGCGTATTTGCGGCACTTAATAGTTTGGGCCTGCTCTGCGGCGGACCCAGGCTTCCGTGCAGAACCGTTAACGTGGGACGTTACTTTAAAGTGCAGTCAGGAACCAGAAGTTGAGTGGTTGTGGAGCTCAAAATGCGAAAGTAAGAAGTAACTGTAATGACTTCATCTGTATACTTCATCTATCTACTGGGCCTGTGTACTTCCGCCGCGGGCCCGGTGCAGATTGGGAATTTCAAACAAACCATTAAATTTATAGTGAAAATAAACGGATCACTCACGTCTTAAAACGAATTTAACTCGACCTGTTTCGGGCTAATCCGTAGCCCTTCCTCTCGGAGTTGCGTCGAGTAGCCGCGCGACCAGGGCGTTAGCACGCAGTGCACGTTTGGCAGCCGCCGTGACGTGCGACTCCGAGAGGAAGGGCTACGGATTAGCCCGAAACATGTCGAGTTAAACTCGTTTTAAGACGTGAGTGATCCGTTTATTTTCACTATGAGTGAGTCTCACGGTAGTTTCATGTTTAAACCATTAAATTTCTTCGCAGGTTTGTGCAGGTGTCCTCGCGATGTTTTCCTTTACCGCAAAGCTCATGGTAAATATAATTTCGTACATAAATTTCGAAAAACTTATTTATATAGCTATCCATGCCGTAATCGGCAACGGCGACCCTAGCTACTTAATTACGAGCGTGAGCTCTAATGTGGCTGGCAAAGCCAAACTTACTTTTAAAAACTCTATCGCAGGTGGGGCAGTAGAGTTGTCCAGCATTATTGTAGGTATAATTATAGGAGGGTTTCGGTCGGGATTTACGTGCCTGACGTTTCGCATCAAGGTCAATGAGACATTTATTAAGTTGCCATAGACACAGAATCTTTTAAACGATTAACGTGGTAGGTATATTTAAAAAATGTACGGACATGATACACTATAGTTCAGTGTGAGTTCAGTTAATATAATATTTTTTGATAATCGTTTTAAATAATGTATTGTAAATGTTTCCCTTGAAATAATTCTAACGTAGCGAAAAAAAAACGGGCCATGTGCGAGTCGAACTCGCGCGAGAAGGGTTCCGTACCATTATTTATGTAAATACTAGCTTTTGCCCGCGGCTTCGCTCGCGTGTACTATGAGTATTACAAAGAACCAAGATATCAAGCAAGCAGGTCCACAACTGACCGAGAAATCGGTGAACATACCTACATTAAAAAAAAAGTGGAATGCATAACCTCCTCCTTTTTTAGAAGTCGGTTAAAGAGCCCTTTGCGGCCTACTTACAGTATAAACTTATGAATTTTGAAATTTTAGCTTTCTACAACCAGTAAAACGCAAAATCCCGTTTTTTCCCGTTTACGTGGGAATTTGGGAAAGTCCTCTCCCAATGCTCCTCTACACTTTCCAAGCAACCTACATGCCGAATTTCAGCTTTCTATGACCAGTAAAACAAAAATCCCGTTTTTCCCGTTCCCGTGGGAATTTTGGAAAGTCCTCTCTCAATGCTCCTCTACACTCCCCAAACAACCTACATGCCGAATTTCAGCTTTCTACGACCAGTAAAACGAAAAATCCCGTTATTTCCTTATCCCGTGAAAATTTCCGAAAATCCTTAAAACTGTTTTTTACTATTATAATTACCTTCTTCTATGCCAAATTACAAGAGCCTAGTAATTATAGTTCATAGGATCCCGTTGAACTGAATATATAAATCCCGTTTTTTCCTTATCCCGTGGGAATTGTAAAAAATCCTGAAATTAATGTTTTAACTAATGTAATACCTACTTGTGTATCAAATTTGAAGAGTCTAGTTATTATAGTTACTGAGATAGGGTCACTCGGAATCGAATATATAAATCCCGTTTTTTCCCGTTCCCGAGGGAATTTCCAAAAACCCTTCCTTAGTGGATGCCTACATTGTATAAGGTATCTATGTGCAAAATTTCAAGTCTCTAGGTCCAGTGGTTTGGGCTGTGCGTTGATATATCAACCGTCATTTAGTTTATTTAGACATTTCAACCCCATCGCACCCCATCCAGGGAGATGGTATTTTACGTCTGCCACGTCGGATTTCGGATTTTAAAACCGTTGTTGTTTTCATAACCAGCGACCCGATAAACCATAGAAACAACACCCATGTTGATTTTCAGACTTTGTTACCCCTTTCCCCCCTTTTAGGGGTTGAATTCTCAAAAAACCTGAAACATGTGTTTACTCATTTATCATTAGGAGTACTTCTGTGAAGTTTCGAATAAAATAGTCGAACTAATCTTGTTTCCCCATACAAACTTTGGACCCCCGTTTCACCCCCTTAGGGTGTGAATTTTGAAAAATCCTTTCTTAGTGCACCCCTAGACCTTATAAGGAACCTACATGCCAAATTTTGAATCTCTAGGCCCAGTTGTTTGGGCTGTGCGTTGATATGTCAGTCAGTCAGTCAGTCAGTTTCTTCTTTTATATATTAAGATTTGTTTTATTTTAATTTACTTATTTATTATTAAAGAAAACTTAAAATTTTAATATAATTTAAATAGTAATAATCTAAAGTATGTACAATTTATAAATAAAGGAAAATAAAACTGAACCTAAAACTAAAAATTTATAAATAAAAAATATCTTTTAGGATGTCACCCGACGGCATAGTTCCCAGAAGGCAGGCAGCGTTACCGCGTTGAATAGCCAGGCTTAATCGTTGGCGGAAATAGCCACCTGCCTTCTGGTCACCAGTCGTTTCTACCAGGCGCGAAGAAATCTCTTTTGCGAGTTCCTTCGCGCCTGGACCCCATGCGCCTAGAGTTTCTACTCCAAACGGTGCAAATAAGTACGACTGTCCTATACAGGCATATTTGCGCCGTTTGAGGTGTTCAGCCGCAGTGGCCGCCGCACCTGCTCGGATTGAAGTGGTAGCAACGTGAGAAGGTGCCACCGTATCGACGCAGGTCGCATCCCAAACGAGACTCCTGCCCTGCCTCCTGCCTCCAAGGAATAAGCGACATGCCGTCGGGCCTCTCTTGCCGTCGTCACGTGCGATACCGTTCGGCTCTAGGATAGCCGGCACGTTGGCGGTGGCAAGGGCTCTCCGGAGCAGGTCGTTCAGAGAGGCGTGACGAGAGATGCGGCCTGCGCTTCTCGAGCAGGAGAGGCCATGATAGCCTAGAGAATCTACAGGTTCTCCACAACGGCATCTATGGGGTTGGGTGACATTAAGACCTAGACGCAGGCTAATCGCAAACGATAAAGTAATGGGGTCTAATAAAGTACCAATATTGGCAGAAGGCAGAGCTTGGAGCCAATATCCGGATTCTGGCACAGAAGCGGCTAACAGGCGGGCGCGGTCAGCTTGGTTTGTTGCAGAGTTAATGAGTCTTTCGGACATAAGTTGGCAGAGCGGTTCATCCCACAACCGTTGCGACTTGGGGACAGTGCGAAAAATTGTATTAGGGCAAGCAGCCGTCCAGGCATCCCCAGCTTCGTCAAAGCACTCGGGCGGTTGGCAACCCACGGAGGGGCTTAATATTTGATTCACCAGAGCCTGAGTACTGTGAACAGAAGAAAGAAATGTCGGGAGGGCGACTTGAGAAGAATTTCTTATTCCCAATTTAAGAATTTCTTATTATTTATTTATTATTATTAAAGTGAATATAATAACTAAATATTCTGTGATAATACTTCAAGCGTCTACCTGTTGCCGTTAGCAATATCGAGCAAAAACGAGCAAAAAAATCACGTTTGTTGTATGGGAGCCCCCTTAAACATTTATTTTATTCTCGTTTTTATTATTTGTTGTTATAGCGGCAACCGAAATACATCATCTGTGAAAATTTCAACTGTCTAGCTATCACGGTTCATGAGATACAGCTTGGTGACAGACGGACCGACGGACGGATACACGGACGGACAGACGGACGGACAGCGGAGCCTCAGTAATAGGGCCCCGTTTTTACCCTTTGAGTACGGAACCCTAAAAACGGATAACTAACGTCTATGATCGAGACATGTTTCGTGCTTGTTGTTCGATACTATGTAGACGTGAGTTATCCGTATTTTTTCGCTAGGAGTGCGTCTCATGGTAATTTTATATTTCTAACGTGGCAGAAGCCGCGGGCCAAAGCTAGTAAAGTTATAAATTTGCATGCTAATTATAGATAAAGTATATTCAAACACCTGAAATTTCACGCACGCGATCCTATAGGAGCTCCAAATTATATGCTAACAAAATATACAGTATTTTTATAGCTTATGTTAATGAAATACGCTGTTTTTACTACACTGTTTTGGGGCCGTACAGTTACGAGCATTAAAATGTGTATATTTTTGTAACCTATTACAATAAAAACGGTGGAAAAGTATAGACATCTTGATGCTTATGTATGACTGCGCTAGGCTAGGCTCAATTGTTTTTTAATACCTATACGAGAAAGAAGAAACGACGAGCCAAGGTCATAAGTGCAGTCAGCGTCAAAAGCAGCTGGTTACTTTTGTACCTTGTCGCTTTACAGTCAGGTGCAAATGTCATACATGATTGACAATTGTGTTATTACGACAAAGTACAAAAGTGACCAGCCACTTTTGATGCTGACCGTACTTATCTATAGTACAACCATCGCATCAAATAATACACAATTTATACTCCGACCTTCTTGTTAGTAGTATAAAGATGTAAGTGTGGTGTAAATGTTTTTGACGTCTTGATACTTAATACATAACAACAATAAAGAAATCGTGGGACGATTGACACCAATTGACCTAGTCCCAAACTAAGCAAAGCTTGTATGTACTGTGGGTACAAGACAACGGATAAACATATTTATATAGATAAATATATATTTAAATGCGTATTAAACATACAAGATTCAAGCACAGACCTTCGTAGTTTTCATACAAATATCTGCCCGGACCGGGCATCGAACCCACGATCTTGAGCTTCGTAGTCAAGTTCTCTGACCATTAGGCTATTTGGTCGTCAAAATATTTGTGACTAGCCTTCCTTCAGCTTCGCCCGCGATAGATTAATTTTCCCGTAGGAAAAGGTATTTTCCCGCGGTAAAAAGTAGCCCAAAGTAGTCAAATTTTTGAAATCGGTCCAGTAGTTTCGGAGCCTATTCAATGCTAACAAACAAACAAACAATCAAATTTTTCCTCTTTATAATATTAGTATATGTAGATAATACCTACGCATTTGACCGTACAAAAAATTGTACGCCTCAGCGTTAATACAGTTTTATTTTTAACTGAAAAAATTACTTTGCTTACCCGCAACAAAAAAGTAAGTAATTGTTTCAGTTCATTGATATGGACACCCGCAAAGGAACGCCTGATTCAATAAATTAGTTTTTTTTTAACAAAACTACGAAACAGACTTGGCACCGCCTCTTTTATATAGAGCCGGCCAAACTACCCGCGAATACACACGGGGCGATTTTCCGGCCACGAAATACGTTTCCGGTCGGTCGCGGGCCGGATTAGCATAATGTTGCCATTAATCCAGCCGGCCGCCCGGTGGTTCGGACACGTCGACAATTTTTCGCTACGTTTGACAAGGGCCTGTGGCCCATGCATCAGTTTGGCGTGGTTCTGTTTCGGTTTCCGTGCGTTGCTAACAGTTTGGTAGTTAGCGAGTACTTTATTGGCGGGAAAACATAATGTTTCTGTTCGTATTAGTAAAGGAAGACCAAGAAGGACATATATGGAGCAAATAAAAGAATAAATAAATGTTTCATTATATAAAGAAGTGAAGGTAAGAGCGGAATGTAGAATAAGCTGGAAATTACTCCACCGACAAGTGCCTTGCTCTTAAATATATGATGATGATGTATTAGTAATCTCTTCCTTTAGGATATCAAACTAAGCGGAACCCTTCGTTTCTCATAATTTAATTTCTCATAATATCACTTGTCATTGTCATTCTTATGACGTTTGCCATAAAATAAGAACAGTCAAGGAAACTGAATTGCGCACCAGGGTGGAACCTTTTCACAAACCATTTCATGGACATTTCTATGGCAGCATGGAATGTCAACATGACATTTGCAATGAAAAGTGTTCACCCTGGTACTAGGGATGGGCCGAATATTCGTTTTATGTTCGGTATTCGGCAAATTCGGCAGGTTTACCGAACATTCGTATTCGGCCGAATATTCGGTAAACCTGCCGAATATTCGGGACAGTGGTTCTTAAAGATTTTAATAACAGTTACTTTATTGTGAGCTATATTACAATGGGAATGATTGATTGAACGATGCATGTGCATATTATAAATAGACCTAACCTAAGTAAATCACTGTGTAGCTTTATACTTTGCACGTGGTGCCGTTTCGTTTCGCACTGGATGATGCAATAATAATGACAAGTATTGACAAGTGTAGCGGAGGAAGCGAGGGGAGCAGGCGGGTGCGCCCGGCGTCAATTCGCGCGGTTAGCGTAAACACGTATATACCTGCTCCGGTATGCCGAATATTCGGCCGACTATTCGGTTCAAATCAAATCAAATCAAATTCAAATTCATTTATTCAAGTGACAAGACTCGTAAAAATATTACATATGACAATAAAGATTAAGTTATTACAATAAATAAATAAAAAAGACTGGCCACCGTATGACATTTTTAAAGAAAAAAAATTTTATCTGTGTCCCCTGCACTAGGCTAGGCCTGTGTCGCAGGTTGACGCTTGCATTATCTTTTCAGATTTTGGATTACCTGGCGCTAAAGTAATAACCGTATTTACTAAAATTAAGAAGCATGCAAAATAAAAAGACAAATTATACTAATAAAACATGTGATGCGCACTTAAGAATAGAGAACAGGACTGATTATAAGAAATAAACTAATTGCGTTTGCGAGCGTGCGCGTGCGTGTGCGTGTGTGTGTGTGTGTGTGTGTGTGTATCTGTGTGTGTGTGTGTGTGTGTGTGTGTGTGTGTGGTTCGGTGAAAGTTTAACCGAATATTCGGCCGAATGTTCGTATTCGGTGAAATCTATGTTCGGCCCATCACTACCTGGTACGTGATTCAGTTTCTTCGACTGTATATAGAAGCGTGCATTTGCCATAAAATAAGTACCTATAGGTATAGAAGCGTGTAGTTCTGTTCTCAGCATTTTTTGAAATGTCGTCTTATACCTACATAGAACTGACGTTAGATTAGTTACATAACAATAGGGATGTTGACACCATTAAAAAATAATTCGAAGACACGACTCCAGTAAAAAAACGCTTTATTTTAGCCCTGAAAACCAGATTAATTTTCGATTAACTGCAAAATTAGATTTTCTGTTGCTTTAAAACAAATAAATAGTTAGTTAATTGAGTATGCGAACAAGTGACGTCATATGTTGCTATTGCCATTCAAACTCTATCGGAGAAATGTGTTTTGACAGCTCATAAAAAGTACGTCAGTTGATTGGTGGTGTCAACATCCCTATTCTGAACAAAATACTGTTTCAGATATAAATTACTTGGTGACAAATGAAAAATATGAAAAACGATACTCTCATCCCAGCCTACAGTATACTTTTTCCCCCGTTTTTCTTTTTTCTTAGATTTTACTAAACTCCCATTCTTAACTTACGTTGTGTATCAAATATCCGTGCAAAATTTGAAGTTTCTAGACTTACCGGTTAAGATTTTGGAAATATCAGAATAACCAGTAGCTTATGTGTTATTCCAGACGTCCAGCTACATAGAAAACTTCATCCAGATCCGTCCAGCCGTTTTAGCGTGAAGATATTCCTACAAATAATTATTTCAAACTAAATACAAACTGAAATATAGATGCACAGAAAAAACCCCAGAAAAAAGACCAATGCTGGGAATCGAACCCAGGTCCTCAGCGTTCCGTGCTGCGTGCTTACCCCTACACCATCACTGGTCTAGAGGTTAGCGACGAATCTTTCCCATACATCGTACATTTCAGTCTGTTATAATCACCTTATGCAGTGATAAAGCGCGCATCTATGTTATACCCTCTATCGAGAGACTTAACACTCCTTCGGAACTAACCGCTCACCTGGGCCAAGAGATGGCGCTACTGTGCCAACTTTAACAAGTTAGGTATGAAGTATCTTTTTGTATTTATTTATTTATTTTTTTTTTTTTTTGGGAAAAAAATACAAAATGATACTTCATACCTAACTTGTTATTCCTACAAACTTCCGCATTTATATTAGGATTACAATATCAAGCTATCAAACTAACTGTTAACTCAATCATAGCGGTTAAGACG